>OU342745.1:213188276-213879354 GCA_910589775.1 Avena eriantha
ATTTTTTATGCTCATTTGACTATTTGGTCAAACCTAACTTTGACCAACATTTAAACAAGTTTTTCAAAAGAAAATGAAAAACTAAGCCTGGATCCTTCTTAGTCACTCCAAAATGAAGCTTTGGTGTGGTTCTTGAAACTTTTCATGATCCAAACCTAAACCTTCTCTGAACCCTTGACTTCGTACAACAGAGTTCGAGATATCGCATATTGTACATGAACCTTTTTTTAAAACTATGTAGACCTTGTTTATCGACTTGAATCCTTAGTATATGACATAAGAAGACTATGTGCGCAGGTTTTCATTTTTTAGATTTTTTGATTTTTATGCTCATTTGACTATTTGGTCAAACCTAACTTTGACCAAATTTAAACAAGTTTTTCAAAAGAAAATGAAAAACTAAGCCTGGATCCTTCTTAGTCACTCCAAAATGAAGCTTTGGTGTGGTTTTGAAACTTTTCATGATCCAAACCTAAAACCCTTTCTGAACCCTTGACTTCGTACAACAGAGTTCGAGATATCAATATTGTACATGAACCTTCTGTTTGAAACTATGTAGACTTGTTTATCGACTTGAATCCTTAGTATATGACATAAGAAGACTATGTGCGCAGGTTTTCATTTTTAATTTTTTTTGAATTTTTTTATGCTATTTTGACTATTTGGTCAAACTTAACTTTGACCAACATTTTTAAACAAGTTTTTCAAAAGAAAATGAAAAACTAAGCCTGGATCCTTCTTAGTCACTCCAAAATAAAGATTGGTGTGGTTCTTGAAACTTTTCATGATCCAAACCCTAAACCCCTTCTCTGAACCCTTGACTTCGTACAACACAGTTCGACATATCACATACTGTACATGAACCTTCTGTTTGAAACTATGTAGACCTTGTTTATCGACTTGAATCCTTAGTATAGACATAAGAAGACTATGTGCGCATGTTGTTCATTTTTTGTTTTTTTTTGAATTTTTTATGCTCATTTGACTATTTGGTCAAACCTAACTTTGACCAACATTTAAATTAATTTGTCAAAAGAAAACGAAAAATTAAGCCTAGATCCTTCTTAGTCACTCCAAATAAAGCTTTGGTGTGGTTCTTGAAACTTTTCATGATCCAACCTAAACCCCTTCTTTGAACCCTTAACTTCGAACAACAGAGTTCTAGATATCGCATATTGTACATGAACCTTCTGTTTGAAACTATGTAGCACTTGAATCCTTAGTATATGACATAAGAAGACTATCTGCGCGGGTTTTTCATTTTTTTGATTTTTTTTGAATTTTCTATGCCTCATTTGACTATTTGGTTTTTAAACCTAACTTTGACCAACATTTTAAACAAGTTTTTTCAAAACAAAATGAAAAACTAAGACTGGATCCTTCTTAGTCACTCCAAATGAAGCTTTGGTGTGGTTTTGAAACTTTTCATGATCCAAACCTAAACCCATTCTCTGAACCCATGATTTCGTACAACAGAGTTCGAGATATCGCATATTGTACATGAACCTTCTGTTTGAAACTATGTAGACCTTGTTTATCGACTTGAATCCTTAGTATATGATGTAAGAAGACTATGTGCGTAGGTTTTTCATTTTTTAGATTGTTTTTGAGTTTTTTATGCTCATTTGACTATTTGGTTAAACCTAACTTTGACCAACATTTAAACAAGTTTTTCAAAAGAAAATGAAAAACTAAGCCTGGATCCTTCTTAGTCACTCCAAAATGAAGCTTTGGTGTGGTTCTTGAAACTTTTCATCATCCAACCTAAACCCCTTCTCTGAACCCTTGACTTCGAACAACAGAGTTCTAGATATCGCATATTGTACATGAACCTTCTGTTTGAAACTATGTAGCACTTGAATCCTGAGTATATGACATAAGAAGACTCTGTGCGCAGGTTTTTCATTTTTTTGATTTTTTTTGATTTTTTTATGCTCATTTGACTATTTGGTCAAACCTAACTTTGACCAACATTTAAACAAGTTTTTCAAATAAAATGAAAAACTAAGCCTAGATCCTTCTTAGTCACTGCAAAATGAAGCTTTGGTGTGGTTCTTGAAACTTTTCATGATCCAAACCTAAACCCCTTTTCTGAACCCTTGACTTCGTACAACAGAGTTCGAGATATCGCATATTATACATGAACCTTCTGTTTGAAACTATCTAGACCTTGTTTATCAACTTGAATCCTTAGTATATGACATAAGAAGACTATGTGCGTAGGTTTTTATTTTTTAGATTGTTTTTGAGTTTATTATGCTCATTTGACTATTTGGTTAAACCTAACTTTGACCAACATTTAAACAAGTTTTTCAAAAGAAAATCAAAAACTAAGCGTAGATCCTTCTTAGTCACTGCAAAATGAAGCTTTGGTGTGGTTCTTGAAACTTTTCATGATTCAAACCAAACCCCTTCTCTGAACCCTTGACTTCGTACAACATAGTTCGAGATATCACATATTGTACATGAACCTTTTGTTTGAAACTATGTAAACCTTGTTTATCGACTTGAATCCTTAGTATATGACATAACAAGACTATGTGCGCATGTTGTTCATTTTTTGAATTTTTTATGCTCATTTGACTATTTGGTCAAACCTTACTTTGACCAACATTTAAATTAGTTTGTCAAAAGAAAATGAAAAACTAAGCCTAGATCCTTCTTAGTCACTCCAAAATAAAGTTTTGGTGTGGTTCTTGAAACTTTTCATGATCCTAACCTAAACCCCTTCTCTGAACCCTTGACTTCGAACAATAGAGTTCTAGATATCGCATATTGTACATGAACCTTCTGTTTAAAACTATGTAGCACTTGAATCCTTAGTACATGACATAAGAAGACTATCTGCGCAGGTTTTTCATTTTTTTGATTTTTTTTGAATTTTCTATGCTCATTTGACTATTCGGTCAAACCTAACTTTGACCAACATTTAAACAAGTTTTTCAAAATAAAATGAAAAAGGTAGCCTGGACCCTTCTTAGTCACTACAAAATGAAGCTTTGGTGTGGTTCTTGAAACTTTTCATGATCCAAACCTAAACCCCTTCTCTGAACCCTTGACTTCGTACAACAGAGTTCGAGATATCACATATTATTCATGAACCTTCTGTTTGAAACTATGTAGACCTTGTTTATCAACTTGAATCCTTAGTATATGACATAAGAAGACTATGTGCGCAAGTTATTCATTTTTTTAATATTTTTTGAATTTTTATGCTCATTTGACTATTTGGTCAAACTTAACTTTGACCAACATTGAAACAAGTTTTTCAAAAGAAACGAAAAACTAAGCCTGGATCCTTCTTAGTCACTCCAAAATGAACCTTTGGTGTGGTTCTTGAAACTTTTCATGATCCAAACCTAAACCCCTTCTCTGAACCCTTGACTTCGTACAACACAGTTCGACATATCACATACTATACATGAACCTTCAGTTTGAAACTATGTAGACCTTGTTTATCGACTTGAATCCTTAGTATATGACATAAGAAGACTATGTGCGCAGGTTTTCATTTTCTTGATTTTTTTGAATTTTTTAATGCTCATTTGACTATTTGGTCAAACCTAACTTTGACCAACATTTAACAAAGTTTTTCAAAAGAAAATGAAAAACTAAGCCTGGATGCTTCTTAGTCACTCCAAAATGAAGCTTTGGTGTGGTTCTTGAAACTATTAATGATCCAAACCTAAACCCCTTCTCTGAACCCTTGACTTCGTACAACAAAGTTCGAGATATGACATATTGTACATGAACCTTCAGTTTTGAAACTATGTAGACCTTGTTTATCGACTTGAATCCTTAGTATATGACATAAGAAGACTATGTGCGCAGGTTTTTCATTTTTTAGATTGTTTTTGAGTTTATTATGCTCATTTGACTATTTGGTTAAACCTAACTTTGACCAACATTTAAACATGTTTTTTGAAAGAAAATCAAAAACTAAGCGTGGATCCTGCTTAGTCACTGCAAAATGAAGCTTTGGTGTGGTTCTTGAAACTTTTCATGATCCAACCTAAACCCCTTTTCTGAACCCTTGACTTCGTACAACAGAGTTCGAGATATCACATATTGTACATGAACCTTCTGTTTGAAACTATGTAGACCTTGTTTATCAACTTGAATCCTTAGTATATGACATAAGAAGACTATGTGCGCAGGTTATTCATTTTTTTTAATTTTTTTTGAATTTTTTATGCTCATTTGACTATTTGGTCAAACCTAACTTTGACCAACATTTAAACATGTTTTTGAAAGAAAATCAAAAACTAAGCGTGGATCCTTCTTAGTCACTCCAAAATGAACCTTTGGTGTGGTTCTTGAAACTTTTCATGATCCAAACCTAAACCCCTTCTCTGAACCCTTGACTTCAAACAACAGAGTTCTAGATATCACATTTTGTATATGAACCTTCAGTTTGAAACTATGTAGACCTTGTTTATCGACTTGAATCCTTAGTATATGACATAAGAAGACTATGTGCGCAGGTTTTCATTTTTTTGATTTTTTTGAATTTTTTAATGCTCATTTGACTATTTGGTCAAACCTAACTTTGACCAACATTTAACAAAGTTTTTCAAAGAAAATGAAAAACTAAGCCTGGATGCTTCTTAGTCACTCCAAAATGAAGCTTTGGTGTGGTTCTTGAAACTTTTCATGATCCAACCTAAACCCCTTCTCTGAACCCTTGACTCCGTACAACACAGTTCGAGATATCACATTTTGTATATGAACCTTCAGTTTGAACCTATGTAGACCATGTTTATCAACATGAATCCTTAATATATGACATAAGAAGACTATGTGCGCAGTTTTTTCATTTTTTAGATTGTTTTTGAGTTTTTTATGCTCATTTGACTATTGGTCAAACCTAACTTTGACCAACATTTAACAAAGTTTTTCAAAAGAAAATGAAAAACTAAGCCTGGATGCTTCTTAGTCACTCCAAAATGAAGCTTTGGTGTGGTTCTTGAAACTTTTCATGATCCAAACCTAAAACCCTTCTCTGAACCCTTGACTCCGTACAACACAGTTCGAGATATCACATTTTGTACATGAACCTTCAGTTTGAACCTATGTAGACCATGTTTATCAACTTGAATCCTTAGTATATGACATAAGAAGACTATGTGCGCAGGTTATTCATTTTTTTTTTGAATTTTTTATGCTCATTTGACTATTTGGTCAAACCTAACTTTGACCAACATTGAAACAAGTTTTTGAAAAGAAACGAAAAACTAAGCCTGGATCCTTCTTAGTCACTCCAAAATGAACCTTTGGTGTGGTTCTTGAAACTTTTCATGATCCAAACCTAAACCCCTTCTCTGAACCCTTGACTTCGTACAACACAGTTCGACATATCACATACTATACATGAACCTTCAGTTTGAAACTATGTAGACCTTGTTTATCGACTTGAATCCTTAGTATATGACATAAGAAGACTATGTGCGCAGGTTTTCATTTTCTTGATTTTTTTGAATTTTTTAATGCTCATTTGACTATTTGGTCAAACCTAACTTTGACCAACATTTAACAAAGTTTTTCAAAAGAAAATGAAAAACTAAGCCTGGATGCTTCTTAGTCACTCCAAAATGAAGCTTTGGTGTGGTTCTTGAAACTATTAATGATCCAAACCTAAACCCCTTCTCTGAACCCTTGACTTCGTACAACAAAGTTCGAGATATGACATATTGTACATGAACCTTCAGTTTGAAACTATGTAGACCTTGTTTATCGACTTGAATCCTTAGTATATGACATAAGAAGACTATGTGCGCAGGTTTTTCATTTTTTAGATTGTTTTTGAGTTTATTATGCTCATTTGACTATTTGGTTTAAACCTAACTTTGACCAACATTTAAACATGTTTTTTGAAAGAAAATCAAAAACTAAGCGTGGATCCTGCTTAGTCACTGCAAAATGAAGCTTTGGTGTGGTTCTTGAAACTTTTCATGATCCAAACCTAAACCCCTTTTCTGAACCCTTGACTTCGTACAACAGAGTTCGAGATATCACATATTGTACATGAACCTTCTGTTTGAAACTATGTAGACCTTGTTTATCAACTTGAATCCTTAGTATATGACATAAGAAGACTATGTGCGCAGGTTATTCATTTTTTTAATTTTTTTTGAATTTTTTATGCTCATTTGACTATTTGGTCAAACCTAACTTTGACCAACATTTAAACATGTTTTTTGAAAGAAAATCAAAAACTAAGCGTGGATCCTTCTTAGTCACTCCAAAATGAACCTTTGGTGTGGTTCTTGAAACTTTTCATGATCCAAACCTAAACCCCTTCTCTGAACCCTTGACTTCAAACAACAGAGTTCTAGATATCACATTTTGTATATGAACCTTCAGTTTGAAACTATGTAGACCTTGTTTATCGACTTGAATCCTTAGTATATGACATAAGAAGACTATGTGCGCAGGTTTTCATTTTTTTGATTTTTTTGAATTTTTTAATGCTCATTTGACTATTTGGTCAAACCTAACTTTGACCAACATTTAACAAAGTTTTTCAAAAGAAAATGAAAAACTAAGCCTGGATGCTTCTTAGTCACTCCAAAATGAAGCTTTGGTGTGGTTCTTGAAACTTTTCATGATCCAAACCTAAACCCCTTCTCTGAACCCTTGACTCCGTACAACACAGTTCGAGATATCACATTTGTATATGAACCTTCAGTTTGAACCTATGTAGACCATGTTTATCAACATGAATCCTTAATATATGACATAAGAAGACTATGTGCGCAGTTTTTTCATTTTTTAGATTGTTTTTGAGTTTTTTATGCTCATTTGACTATTTGGTCAAACCTAACTTTGACCAACATTTAACAAAGTTTTTCAAAAGAAATGAAAAACTAAGCCTGGATGCTTCTTAGTCACTCCAAAATGAAGCTTTGGTGTGGTTCTTGAAACTTTCATGATCCAAACCTAAACCCCTTCTCTGAACCCTTGACTCCGTACAACACAGTTCGAGATATCACATTTTGTACATGAACCTTCAGTTTGAACCTATGTAGACCATGTTTATCAACTTGAATCCTTAGTATATGACATAAGAAGACTATGTGCGCAGGTTATTCATTTTTTTTTTTGAATTTTTATGCTCATTTGACTATTTGGTCAAACCTAACTTTGACCAACATTTAAACAAGTTTTTCAAAAGAAAATGAAAAACTAAGCCTGGATCCTTCTTAGTCACTCCAAAATGAACCTTTGGTGTGGTTCTTGAAACTTTTCATGATGCAAACCTAAACCCCTTCTCTGAACCCTTGACTTCGTACAACACAGTTCGACATATCACATACTGTACATGAACCTTCATTTTGAACTATGTAGACCTTGTTTATCGACTTGAATCCTTAGTATATGACATAAGAAGACTATGTGCACAGGTTTTCATTTTTTTGATTTTTTTTGAATTTTTTAATGCTTATTTGACTATTTGGTCAAACCTAACTTTGACCAACATTTAAACAAGTTTTTCAAAAGAAAATGAAAAACTAAGCCTGGATCCTTCTTAGTCACTCCAAAATGAAGATTTGGTGTGGTTTTTTAAACTTTTCATGATCCACACCTAAACCTCTTCTCTGAACCCTTGACTACGTACAACAGAGTTCGAGATATCACATTTTGTACATGAACTTTCTGTTTGAAACTATGTAGACCTTGTTTTTCGACTTGAATACTTAGTATATGACATAAGAAGACTATGTGCGCAGGTTTTCATTTTTTTGATTTTTTTTTGCATTTTTATGCTCATTTGACTATTTGGTCAAACCTAACTTTGACCTACATTTAAACAAGTTTTTCAAAACAAAATAAAAAACTAAGACTGGATCCTTCTTAGTCACTCCAAAATGAAGCTTTGGTGTGGTTTTTGAAACTTTTCATGATCCAAACCTAAACCCATTCTCTGAACCCATGGTTTCGTACAATAGAGTTCGAGATATCGTATATTGTACATGAACCTTCTGTTTGAAACTTTGTAGACCTTGTTTATCGACTTGAATCCTTAGTATATGACGTAAGAAGACTATGTGCGCAGGTTTTTCATCTTTTAGATTGTTTTTGAGTTTTTTATGCTCATTTGACTATTTGGTTAAACCTAACTTTGACCAACATTTAAACAAGTTTTTCAAAAGAAAATGAAAAACTAAGCCTGGATCCTTCTTAGTCACTCCAAAATGAAGCTTTAGTGTGGTTCTTGAAACTTTTCATGATCCAAATCTAAACCCCTTCTCGGAACCCTTGACTTCGAACAAGAGAGTTCTAGATATCGCATATTGTACATGACCCTTCTGTTTGAAACTATGTAGCACTTGAATCCTTAGTATATGACATAAGAAGACTATGTGCGCATGTTTTTCATTTTTTTGATTTTTTTTGAATTTTTTATGCTCATTTGACTATTTGGTCAAACCTAACTTTGACCAACATTTAAACAAGTTTTTCAAATAAAATGAAAAACTAAGCCTAGATCCTTCTTAGTCACTCCAAAATGAAGATTTCGTGTGATTTTTGAAACTTTTCATGATCCAAAACTAAACCCATTCTCTGAACCCATGATTTCGTACAAGAGAGTTCGAGATATCGTATATTGTACATGAACCTTCTGTTTGAAACTATGTAGACCTTGTTTATCGACTTGAATCCTTAGTATATGACATAAGAAGACTATGTGCGCAGGTTTTTCATTTTTTAGATTGTTTTTGATTTTTTTAATGCTCATTTGACTATTTGGTCAAACCTAACTTTGACCAACGTTTAACAAAGTTTTTCAAAAGAAAATAAAAACTAAGCCTCGATGCTTCTTAGTCACTCCAAAATGAAGGTTTGGTGTGGTTCTTGAAACTTTTCATGATCCAAACCTAAACCCCTTCTCTGAACCCTTGACTCCGTACAACACAGTTCGAGATATCACATATTGTACATGAACCTTCAGTTTGAAACTATGTAGACCTTGTTTATCGACTTGAATCCTTAGTATATGACATAAGAAGACTATGTGCGCATGTTGTTCATTTTTTTGTTTTTTTTGAATTTGTTGTGCTCATTTGACTATTTGGTCAAACCTAACTTTGACCAACATTTAAACTAGTTTGTCAAAAGAAAATGAAAAACTAAGCCTAGATCCTTCTTAGTCACTCCAAAATAAAGCTTTGGTGTGGTTCTTGAAACTTTTCATGATCCAAACCTAAACCCCTTCACTGAACCCTTGACTTCGAACAACAGAGTTCTAGATATCGCATATTGTACATGAACCTTCTGTTTGAAACTATGTAGCACTTGAATCCTTAGTATATGACATAAGAACACTATCTGCGCAGGTTTTTCATTTTTTTTGATTTTTCTTGAATTTTCTATGCTCATTTGACTATTTGGTCAAACCTAACTTTGACCAACATTTAAACAAGTTTTTCAAAATAAAATGAAAAACTAAGCCTGGATCCTTCTTAGTCACTACAAAATAAAGCTTTGGTGTGGTTCTTGAAACTTTTCATGATCCAAACCTAAACCCCTTTTCTGAACCCTTGACTTCGTACAACAGAGTTCGAGATATCACATATTGTACATGAACCTTCTGTTTGAAACTATGTAGACCTTGTTTATCAACTTGAATCCTTAGTATATGACATAAGAAGACTATGTGCGCAGGTTTTTTATTTTTTAGATTGTTTTTGAGTTTATTATGCTCATTTGACTATTTGGTTAAACCTAACTTTGACCAACATTTAAACAAGTTTTTCAAAAGAAAATCAAAAACTAAGCGTGGATCCTTCTTAGTCACTGCAAAATGAAGCTTTGGTGTGGTTCTTGAAACTTTTCATGCTTCAAACCAAAACCCCTTCTCTGAACCCTTGACTTCGTACAACATAGTTCGAGATATGACATATTGTACATGAACCTTTTGTTTGAAACTATGTAAACCTTGTTTATCGACTTGAATCCTTAGTATATGACATAACAAGACTATGTGCGCATGTTGTTCATTTTTTTGAATTTTTTATGCTCATTTGACTATTTGGTCAAACCTAACTTTGACCAACATTTAAACTAGTTTGTCAAAACAAAATGAAAAACTAAGCCTAGATCCTTCTTAGTCACTCCAAAATAAAGTTTTGGTGTGGTTCTTGAAACTTTTCATGATCCAAACCTAAACCCCTTCTCTGAACCCTTGACTTCGAACAATAGAGTTCTAGATATCGCATATTGTACATGAACCTTCTGTTTAAAACTATGTAGCACTTGAATCCTTAGTACATGACATAAGAAAACTATCTGCGCAGGTTTTTCATTTTTTTGATTTTTTTTGAATTTTCTATGCTCATTTGACTATTTGGTCAAACCTAACTTTGACCAACATTTAAACAAGTTTTTCAAAATAAAATGAAAAAGGTAGCCTGGATCCTGCAAAATGAAGCTTTGGTGTGGTTCTTGAAACTTTTCATGATCCAAACCTAAACCCCTTTTCTGAACCCTTGACTTCGTACAACAGAGTTCGAGATATCACATATTATACATGAACCTTCTGTTTGGAAACTATGTAGACCTTGTTTATCAACTTGAATCGTTAGTATATGACATAAGAAGACTATGTGCGCAAGTTATTCATTTTTTTAATATTTTTTGAATTTTTTATGCTCATTTGACTATTTGGTCAAACTTAACTTTGACCAACATTTAAACAAGTTTTTCAAAAGAAAATGAAAAACTAAGCCTGGATCCTTCTTAGTCACTCCAAAATGAACCTTTGGTGTGGTTCTTGAAACTTTTCATGATCCAAACCTAAACCCCTTCTCTGAACCCTTGACTTCGTACAATACAGTTCGACATATCACATACTATACATGAACCTTCAGTTTGAAACTATGTAGACCTTGTTTATCGACTTGAATCCTTAGTATATGACATAAGAAGACTATGTGCGCAGGTTTTCATTTTCTTGATTTTTTTGAATTTTTTAATGCTCATTTGACTATTTGGTCAAACCTAACTTTGACCAACATTTAACAAAGTTTTTCAAAAGAAAATGAAAAACTAAGCCTGGATGCTTCTTAGTCACTCCAAAATGAAGCTTTGGTGTGGTTCTTGAAACTATTAATGATCCAAACCTAAACCCCTTCTCTGAACCCTTGACTCCGTACAACCTAGTTCGAGATATCACATTTTGTACATGAACCTTCAGTTTGAAACTATGTAGACCTTGTTTATCGACTTGAATCCTTAGTATATGACATAAGCAGACTATGTGCGCAGGTTTTTCATTTTTTAGATTGTTTTTGAGTTTATTATGCTCATTTGACTATTTGGTCAAACCTAACTTTGACCAACATTTAAACAAGTTTTTCAAAAGAAAATCAAAAACTAAGCGTGGATCCTTCTTAGTCACTTCAAAATGAAGCTTTGGTGTGGTTCTTGAAACTTTTCATGATCCAAACCTAAACCCCTTTTCTGAACCCTTGACTTCGTACAACAGAGTTCGAGATATCACATATTGTACATGAACCTTCTGTTTGAAACTATGTAGACCTTGTTTATCAACTTGAATCCTTAGTATATGACATAAGAAGACTATGTGCGCAGGTTATTCATTTTTTTAATTTTTTTTGAATTTTTTATGCTCATTTGACTATTTGGTCAAACCTAACTTTGACCAACATTTAAACAAGTTTTTCAAAAGAAAATGAAAAATTAAGCCTGGATCCTTCTTAGTCACTCCAAAATGAACCTTTGGTGTGGTTCTTCAAACTTTTCATGATCCAAACCTAAACCCCTTCTCTGAACCCTTGACTTCGTACAACACAGTTCGACATATCACATACTGTACATGAACCTTCAGTTTGAAACTATGTAGACCTTGTTTATCGACTTGAATCCTTAGTATATGACATAAGAAGACTATGTGCACAGGTTTTCATTTTTTTGATTTTTTTGAATTTTTTAATGCTTATTTGACTATTTGGTCAAACCTAACTTTGACCAACATTTAAACAAGTTTTTCAAAAGAAAATGAAAAACTAAGCCTGGATCCTTCTTAGTCACTCCAAAATGAAGATTTGGTGTGGTTTTTTAAACTTTTCATGATCCACACCTAAACCTCTTCTCTGAACCCTTGACTACGTACAACAGAGTTCGAGATATCACATTTTGTACATGAACTTTCTGTTTGAAACTATGTAGACCTTGTTTTTCGACTTGAATACCTAGTATATGACATAAGAAGGCTATGTGCGCAGGTTTTCATTTTTTTGATTTTTTTTGCATTTTTATGCTCATTTGACTATTTGGTCAAACCAAACTTTGACCAACCTTTAACCAAGTTTTTCAAAACAAAATAAAAAACTAAGACTGGATCCTTCTTAGTCACTCCAAAATGAAGCTTTGCTGTGGTTTTTGAAACTTTTCATGATCCAAACCTAAACCCATTCTCTGAACCCATGGTTTCGTACAATAGAGTTCGAGATATCGTATATTGTACATGAACCTTCTGTTTGAAACTTTGTAGACCTTGTTTATCGACTTGAATCCTTAGTATATGACGTAAGAAGACTATGTGCGTAGGTTTTTCATCTTTTAGATTGTTTTTGAGTTTTTTATGCTCATTTGACTATTTGGTTAAACCTAACTTTGACCAACATTTAAACAAGTTTTTCAAAAGAAAATGAAAAAACTAAGCCTGGATCCTTCTTAGTCACTCCAAAATGAAGCTTTAGTGTGGTTCTTGAAACTTTTCATGATCCAAACCTAAACCCCTTCTCGGAACCCTTGACTTCGAACAACAGAGTTCTAGATATCGCATATTGTACATGACCCTTATGTTTGAAACTATGTAGCACTTGAATCCTTAGTATATGACATAAGAAGACTATGTGCGCATGTTTTCCATTTTTTTGATTTTTTTTGAATTTTTTATGCTCATTTGACTATTTGGTCAAACCTAACTTTGACCAACATTTAAACAAGTTTTTCAAATAAAATGAAAAACTAAGCCTAGATCCTTCTTAGTCACTCCAAAATGAAGATTTCGTGTGGTTTTTGAAACTTTTCATGATCCAAAACTAAACGCATTCTCTGAACCCATGATTTCGTACAAGAGAGTTTGAGATATCGTATATTGTACATGAACCTTCTGTTTGAAACTATGTAGACCTTGTTTATCGACTTGAATCCTTAGGATATGACATAAGAAGACTATGTGCGCAGGTTTATCATTTTTTAGATTGTTTTTGAATTTTTTAATGCTCATTTGACTATTTGGTCAAACCTAACTTTGACCAACGTTTAACAAAGTTTTTCAAAAGAAAATGAAAAACTAAGCCTCGATGCTTCTTAGTCACTCCAAAATGAAGGTTTGGTGTGGTTCTTGAAACTTTTCATGATCCAAACCTAAACCCCTTCTCTGAACCCTTGACTCCGTACAACACAGTTCGAGATATCACATGTACATGAACCTTCAGTTTGAAACTATGTAGACCTTGTTTATCGACTTGAATCCTTAGTATATGACATAAGAAGACTATGTGCGCATGTTGTTCATTTTTTTTTTTGAATTTGTTGTGCTCATTTGACTATTTGGTCAAACCTAACTTTGACCAACATTTAAACTAGTTTGTGAAAAGAAAATGAAAAACTAAGCCTAGATCCTTCTTAGTCACTCCAAAATAAAGCTTTGGTGTGGTTCTTGAAACTTTTCATGATCCAAACCTAAACCCCTTCACTGAACCCTTGACTTCGAACAACAGAGTTCTAGATATCGCATATTGTACATGAACCTTCTGTTTGAAACTATGTAGCACTTGAATCCTTAGTATATGACATAAGAAGACTATCTGCGCAGGTTTTTCATTTTTTTTGATTTTTCTTGAATTTTCTATGCTCATTTGACTATTTGGTCAAACCTAACTTTGACCAACATTTAAACAAGTTTTTCAAAATAAAATGAAAAACTAAGCCTGGATCCTTCTTAGTCACTACAAAATGAAGCTTTGGTGTGGTTCTTGAAACTTTTCATGATCCAAACCTAAACCCCTTTTCTGAACCCTTGACTTCGTACAACAGAGTTCGAGATATCACATATTGTACATGAACCTTCTGTTTGAAACTATGTAGACCTTGTTTATCAGCTTGAATCCTTAGTATATGACATAAGAAGACTATGTGCGCAGGTTATTCATTTTTTTAATATTTTTTGAATTTTTTTATGCTCATTTGACTATTTGGTCAAACTTAACTTTGACCAACATTTAAACAAGTTTTTCAAAAGAAAATGAAAAACTAAGCCTGGATCCTTCTTAGTCACTCCAAAATGAAGCTTTGGTGTGGTTCTTGAAACTTTTCATGATCCAAACCTAAACCCCTTCTCTGAACCCTTGACTTCGTACAATACAGTTCGACATATCACATACTATACATGAACCATCAGTTTGAAACTATGTAGACCTTGTTTATCGACTTGAATCCTTAGTATATGACATAAGAAGACTATGTGCGCAGGTTTTCATTTTCTTGATTTTTTTGAATTTTTTAATGCTCATTTGACTATTTGGTCAAACCTAACTTTGACCAACATTTAACAAAGTTTTTCAAAAGAAAATGAAAAACTAAGCCTGGATGCTTCTTAGTCACTCCAAAATGAAGCTTTGGTGTGGTTCTTGAAACTATTAATGATCCAAACCTAAACCCCTTCTCTGAACCCTTGACTTCGTACAACAAAGTTCGAGATATGACATATTGTACATGAACCTTCAGTTTGAAACTATGTAGACCTTGTTTATCAACTTGAATCCTTAGTATATGACATAAGAAGACTATGTGCGCAGGTTTTTCATTTTTTAGATTGTTTTTGAGTTTATTATGCTCATTTGACTATTTGGTTAAACCTAACTTTGACCAACATTTAAACAAGTTTTTAGAAAGAAAATCAAAAACAAAGCGTGGATCCTGCTTAGTCACTGCAAAATGAAGCTTTGGTGTGGTTCTTGAAACTTTTCATGATCCAAACCTAAACCCCTTTTCTGAACCCTTGACTTCGTACAACAGAGTTCGAGATATCACATATTGTACATGAACCTTCTGTTTGAAACTATGTAGACCTTGTTTATCAACTTGAATCCTTAGTATATGACATAAGAAGACTATGTGCGCAGGTTATTCATTTTTTTAATTTTTTTTTCAATTTTTTATGCTCATTTGACTATTTGGTCAAACTTAACTTTGACCAACATTTAAACAAGTTTTTCAAAAGAAAATGAAAAACTAAGCCTGGATCCTTCTTAGTCACTCCAAAATGAACCTTTGGTGTGGTTCTTGAAACTTTTCATGATCCAAACCTAAACCCCTTCTCTAAACCCTTGACTTCGTACAATACAGTTCGACATATCACATACTATACATGAAGCATCAGTTTGAAACTATGTAGACCTTGTTTATCGACTTGAATCCTTAGTATATGACATAAGAAGAGTATGTGCGCAGGTTTTCATTTTTTTGATTTTTTTGAATTTTTTAATGCTCATTTGACTATTTGGTCAAACCTAACTTTGACCAACATTTAACAAAGGTTTTCAAAAGAAAATGAAAAACTAAGCCTAGATGCTTCTTAGTCACTCCAAAATGAAGCTTTGGTGTGGTTCTTGAAACTTTTCATGATCCAAACCTAAACCCCTTCACTGAACCCTTGACTTCGAACAACAGAGTTCTAGATATCGCATATTGTACATGAACCTTCTGTTTGAAACTATGTAGCACTTGAATCCTTAGTATATGACATAAGAAGACTATCTGCGCAGGTTTTTTCATTTTTTTTGATTTTTCTAGAATTTTCTATGCTCATTTGACTATTTGGTCAAACCTAACTTTGACCAACATTTAAACAAGTTTTTCAAAATAAAATGAAAAACTAAGCCTGGATCCTTCTTAGTCACTACAAAATGAAGCTTTGGTGTGGTTCTTGAAACTTTTCATCATCCAAACCTAAACCCCTTTTCTGAACCCTTGACTTCGTACAACAGAGTTCGAGATATCACATATTGTACATGAACCTTCTGTTTGAAACTATGTAGACCTTGTTTATCAACTTGAATCCTTAGTATATGACATAAGAAGACTATATGCGCAGGTTATTCATTTTTTAAATATTTATTGAATTTTTTTATGCTCATTTGACTATTTGGTCAAACTTAACTTTGACCAACATTTAAACAAGTTTTTCAAAAGAAAATGAAAAACTAAGCCTGGATCCTTCTTAGTCACTCCAAAATGAACCTTTGGTGTGGTTCTTGAAACTTTTCATGATCCAAACCTGAACCCCTTCTCTGAACCCTTGACTTCGTACAACACAGTTCGACATATCACATACTGTACATGAACCTTCAGTTTGAAACTATGTAGACCTTGTTTATCGACTTGAATCCTTAGTATATGACATAAGAAGACTATGTGCGCAGGTTTTCATTTTCTTGATTTTTTTGAATTTTTTAATGCTCATTTGACTATTTGGTCAAACCTAACTTTGACCAACATTTAACAAAGTTTTTCAAAAGAAAATGAAAAACTAAGCCTGGATCCTTCTTAGTCACTCCAAAATGAAGATTTGGTGTGGTTTTTTAAACTTTTCATGATCCACACCTAAACCTCTTCTCTGAACCCTTGACTTCGTACAACAGAGTTCGAGATATCACATTTTGTACATGAACTTTCTGTTTGAAACTATGTAGACCTTGTTTTTCGACTTGAATCCTTAGTATATGACATAAGAAGGCTATGTGCGCAGGTTTTCATTTTTTTGATTGTTTTTGAGTTTTTTATGCTCATTTGACTATTTGGTCAAACCTAACTTTGACCAACATTTAAACAAGTTTTTCAAACAAAATAAAAAACTAAGACTGGATCCTTCTTAGTCACTCCAAAATGAAGCTTTGGTGTGGTTTTTGAAACTTTTCTTGATCCAAACCTAAACCCATTCTCTGAACCCATGATTTCGTACAACAGAGTTCGAGATATCGTATATTGTACATGAACCTTCTGTTTGAAACTTTGTAGACCTTGTTTATCGACTTGAATCCTTAGTATATGACGTAAGAAGACTATGTGCGCAGGTTTTTCATTTTTTAGATTGTTTTTGAGTTTTCTATGCTCATTTGACTATTTGGTTAAACCTAACTTTGACCAACATTTAAACAAGTTTTTCAAAAGAAAATGAAAACTAAGCCTGGATCCTTCTTAGTCACTCCAAAATGAAGCTTTGGTGTGGTTCTTGAAACTTTTCATGATCCAAACCTAAACCCCTTCTCGGAACCCTTGACTTCGAACAACAGAGTTCTAGATATCGCATATTGTACATGAACCTTCTGTTTGAAACTATGTAGCACTTGAATCCTTAGTATATGACATAAGAAGACTATGTGCGCATGTTGTTCATTTTTTTGTTTTTTTTTGAATTTTTTATGCTCATTTCACTATTTGGTCAAACCTAACTTTGACCAACATTTAAACTAGTTTGTCAAAAGAAAATGAAAAACTAAGCCTGGATCCTTCTTAGTCACCCCAAAATAAAGCTTTGGTGTGGTTCTTGAAACTTTTCATGATCCAAACCTAAACCCCTTCTCTGAACCCTTGACTCCGTACAACACAGTTCGAGATATCACATTTTGTATATGAACCTTCAGTTTGAACCTATGTAGCACTTGAATCCTTAGTATATGACATAAGAAGAATATCTGCGCAGGTTTTTCATTTTTTTTGATTTTTCTTGAATTTTCTATGCTCATTTGACTATTTGGTCAAACCTAACTTTGACCAACATTTAAACAAGTTTTTCAAAATAAAATGAAAAACTAAGCCTGGATCCTTCTTAGTCACTACAAAATGAAGCTTTGGTGTGGTTCTTGAAACTTTTCATGATCCAAACCTAAACCCCTTTTCTGAACCCCTGACTTCGTACAACAGAGTTCGAGATATCACATATTGTACATGAACCTTCTGTTTGAAACTATGTAGACCTTGTTTATCAACTTGAATCCTTAGTATATGACATAAGAAGACTATGTGCGCAGGATATTCATTTTTTAATTTTTTTGAATTTTTTATGCTCATTTGACTATTTGGTCAAACTTAACTTTGACCAACATTTAAACAAGTTTTTCAAAAGAAAATGAAAAACTAAGCCTGGATCCTTCTTAGTCACTCCAAAATGAACCTTTGGTGTGGTTCTTGAAACTTTTCATGATCCAAACCTAAACCCCTTCTCTGAACCCTTGACTTCGTACAACACAGTTCGACATATCACATACTGTACATGAACCTTCAGTTTGAAACTATGTAGACCTTGTTTATCGACTTGAATCCTTAGTATATGACATAAGAAGACTATGTGCGCAGGTTTTCATTTTCTTGATTTTTTTGAATTTTTTAATGCTCATTTGACTATTTGGTCAAACCTAACTTTGACCAACATTTAACAAAGTTTTTCAAAAGAAAATGAAAAACTAAGCCTGGATCCTTCTTAGTCACTCCAAAATGAAGATTTGGTGTTGTTTTTTAAACTTTTCATGATCCACACCAAAACCTCTTCTCTGAACCCTTGACTTCGTACAACAGAGTTCGAGATATCACATTTTGTACATGAACTTTCTGTTTGAAACTATGTAGACCTTGTTTTTCGACTTGAATCCTTAGTATATGACATAAGAAGGCTATGTGCGCAGGTTTTCATTTTTTTGATTGTTTTTGAGTTTTTTATGCTCATTTGACTATTTGGTCAAACCTAACTTTGACCAACATTTAAACAAGTTTTTCAAACAAAATAAAAAACTAAGACTGGATCCTTCTTAGTCACTCCAAAATGAAGCTTTGGTGTGGTTTTTGAAACTCTTCTTGATCCAAACCTAAACCCATTCTCTGAACCCATGATTTCGTACAACAGAGTTCGAGATATCGTATATTGTACATGAACCTTCTGTTTGAAACTTTGTAGACCTTGTTTATCGACTTGAATCCTTAGTATATGACGTAAGAAGACTATGTGCGCAGGTTTTTCATTTTTTAGATTGTTTTTGAGTTTTCTATGCTCATTTGACTATTTGGTTAAACCTAACTTTGACCAACATTTAAACAAGTTTTTCAAAAGAAAATGAAAACTAACCCTGGATCCTTCTTAGTCACTCCAAAATGAAGCTTTGGTGTGGTTCTTGAAACTTTTCATGATCCAAACCTAAACCCCTTCTCGGAACCCTTGAGTTCGAACAACAGAGTTCTAGATATCGCATATTGTACATGAACCTTCTGTTTGAAACTATGTAGCACTTGAATCCTTAGTATATGACATAAGAAGACTATGTGCGCATGTTGTTCATTTTTTTGTTTTTTTTGAATTTTTTATGCTCATTTCACTATTTGGTCAAACCTAACTTTGACCAACATTTAAACTAGTTTGTCAAAAGAAAATGAAAAACTAAGCCTAGATCCTTCTTAGTCACTGCAAAATGAAGCTTTGGTGTGGTTCTTGAAACTTTTCATGATCCAAACCTAAACCCCTTCACTGAACTCTTGACTTCGTACAACAGAGTTCTAGATATCGCATATTGTACATGAACCTTCTGTTTGAAACTATGTAGCACTTGAATCCTTAGTATATGACATAAGAAGACTATCTGCGCAGGTTTTTCATTTTTTTTGATTTTTCTTGAATTTTCTATGCTAATTTGACTATTTGGTCAAACCTAACTTTGACCAACATTTAAACAAGTTTTTCAAAATAAAATGAAAAACTAAGCCTGGATCCTTCTTAGTCACTACAAAATGAAGCTTTGGTGTGGTTCTTGAAACTTTTCATGATCCAAACCTAAACCCCTTTTCTGAACCCTTGACTTCATACAACAGAGTTCGAGATATCACATATTGTACATGAACCTTCTGTTTGAAACTATGTAGACCTTGTTTATAAACTTGAATCCTTAGTATATGACATAAGAAGACTATGGGCGCAGGTTATTCATTTTTTTAATTTTTTTTGAATTTTTTATGCTCATTTGACTATTTGGTCAAACTTAACTTTGACCAACATTTAAACAAGTTTTTCAAAAGAAAATGAAAAACTAAGCCTGGATCCTTCTTAGTCACTCCAAAATGAACCTTTGGTGTGGTTCTTGAAACTTTTCATGATCCAAACCTAAACCCCTTCTCCGAACCCTTGACTTCGTACTACACAGTTCGACATATCATATACTGTACATGAACCTTCAGTTTGAAACTATGTAGACCTTGTTTATCGATTTGAATCCTTAGTATATGACATAATAAGACTATGTGCACAGGTTTTCATTTTTTTGATTTTTTTGAATTTTTTAATGCTCATTTCACTATTTGGTCAAACCTAACTTTGACCAACATTTAAACAAGTTTTTCAAAAGAAAATGAAAAACTAAGCCTGGATCCTTCTTAGTCACTCCAAAATGAAGATTTGGTGTGGTTTTTTAAACTTTTCATGATCCACACCTAAACCTCTACTCTGAACCCTTGACTTCGTACAACAGAGTTCGAGATATCACATTTTGTACATGAACTTTCTGTTCGAAACTATGTAGACCTTGTTTTTCGACTTGAATCCTTAGTATATGACATAAGAAGGCTATGTGCGCAGGTTTTCATTTTTTTGATTTTTTTTTGCATTTTTATGCTCATTTGACTATTTGGTCAAACCTAACTTTGACCAACATTTAAACAAGTTTTTCAAAACAAAATAAAAAACTAAGACTGGATCCTTCTTAGTCACTCCAAAATGAAGCTTTGGTGTGGTTTTTGAAACTCTTCTTGATCCAAACCTAAACCCATTCTCTGAACCAATGATTTCGTCCAACAGAGTTCGAGATATCGTATATTGTACATGAACCTTCTGTTTGAAACTTTGTAGACCTTGTTTATCGACTTGAATCCTTAGTATATGACGTAAGAAGACTATGTGCGCAGGTTTTTCATTTTTTAGATTGTTTTTGAGTTTTCTATGCTCATTTGACTATTTGGTTAAACCTAACTTTGACCAACATTTAAACAAGTTTTTCAAAAGAAAATGAAAAACTAAGCCTGGATCCTTCTTAGTCACTCCAAAATGAAGCTTTGGTGTGGTTCTTGAAACTTTTCATGATCCAAACCTAAACCCCTTCTCGGAACCCTTGAGTTCGAACAACAGAGTTCTAGATATCGCATATTGTACATGAACCTTCTGTTTGAAACTATGTAGCACTTGAATCCTTAGTATATGACATAAGAAGACTATGTGCGCAGGTTATTCATTTTTTTAATTTTTTTTGAATTTTTTATGCTCATTTGACTATTTGGTCAAACCTAACTTTGACCAACATTTAAACAAGTTTTTCAAATAAAATGAAAAACTAAGCCTAGATCCTTCTTAGTCACTGCAAAATGAAGCTTTGGTGTGGTTCTTGAAACTTTTCATGATCCAAACCTAAACCCCTTTTCTGAACCCTTGACTTCGTACAACAGAGTTCGAGATATCGCATATTGTACATGAACCTTCTGTTTGAAACTATGTAGACCTTGTTTATCAACTTGAATCCTTAGTATATGACATAAGAAGACTGTGCGCAGGTTATTCATTTTTTTTTAATTTTTTTTGAATTTTTTATGCTCATTTGACTATTTGGTCAAACTTAACTTTGACCAACATTTAAACAAGTTTTTCAAAATAAAATGAAAAACTAAGCCTGGATCCTTCTTAGTCACTGCAAAATGAAGCTTTGGTGTGGTTCTTGAAACTTTTCATGATCCAAACCTAAACCCCTTCTCTGAACCCTTGACTTCGTACAACACAGTTCGAGATATCACATATTGTACATGAACCTTCAGTTTGAAACTATGTAGACCTTGTTTATCGACTTGAATCCTTAGTATATGACATAAGAAGACTATGTGCGCAGGTTTTCATTTTTTTGAATTTTTTTATGCTCATTTGACTATTTGGTCAAACCTAACTTTGACCAACATTTAAACAAGTATTTCAAAAGAAAATGAAAAACTAAGCCTCGATCCTTCTTAGTCACTCCAAAATGAAGATTTGGTGTGGTTTTTTAAACTTTTCATGATCCACACCTAAATCTCTTCTCTGAACCCTTGACTTCGTACAAGAGAGTTCGAGATATCACATTTTGTACATGAACTTTCTGTTTGAAACTATGTAGACCTTGTTTTTCGACTTGAATCCTTAGTATATGACATAAGAAGGCTATGTGCCCATGTTTTCATTTTTTGATTTTTTTTTGCATTTTTATGCTCATTTGACTATTTGGTCAAACCTAACTTTGACCAACATTTAAACAAGTTTTTCAAAACAAAATAAAAAACTAAGACTGGATCCTTCTTAGTCACTCCAAAATGAAGCTTTGGTGTGGTTTTTGAAACTTTTCATGATCCAAAACTAAACCCATTCTCTGAACCCATGATTTCGTACAACAGAGTTCGAGATATCGTATATTGTACATGAACCTTCTGTTTGAAACTATGTAGACCTTGTTTATCGACTTGAATCCTTAGTATATGACATAAGAAGACTATGTGCGCAGGTTTTTCATTTTTTAGATTGTTTTTGAGTTTTTTATGCTCATTTGACTATTTGGTTAAACCTAACTTTGACCAACATTTAAACAAATGAAAAACTAAGAGTGGGTCCTTCTTAGTCACTGCAAAATAAAGCTTTGGTGTGGTTCTTGAAACTTTTCATGATCCAAACCTAAACCCCTTCTCTGAACCCTTGACTTCGTACAACACAGTTCGAGATATCACATATTGTATATGATCCTTATGTTTGAAACTATGTAGACCTTGTTTATCGACTTGAATCCTTAGTATATGACATAAGAAGACTATGTGCGCATGTTGTTCATTTTTTTGTTTTTTTGAATTTTTATGCTCATTTGACTATTTGGTCAAACCTAACTTTGACCAAATTTAAACTAGTTTGTCAAAAGAAAATGAAAAACTAAGCCTGGATCCTTCTTAGTCACTCCAAAGTGAAGCTTTGGTGTGGTTCTTGAAACTTTTCATGATCCAAACCTAAACCCCTTTTTGAACCCTTAACTTCGTACAACAGAGTTCTAGATATCGCATATTGTATATGAACCTTGTGTTTGAAACTGTGTAGCACTTGAATCCTTAGTATATGACAGAAGAAGACTATGTGCGCAGGTTTTTCATTTTTTTGATTTTTTTTGAATTTTTTATGCTCATTTGACTATTTGGTCAAACCTAACTTTGACCAACATTTAAACAAGTTTTTCAAAAGAAAATGAAAAACTAAGCCTGGATCCTTCTTAGTAACTCCAAAATGAAGCTTTGGTGTGGTTATTGAATCTTGTCATGATCCAAGCCTAAACCCCTTCTTAGAACCCTTGACTACGTACAACAGAGTTCGAGATATCGCATATTGTACATGAACCTTATGTTTGAAACTATGTAGACCTTGTTTATCGACTTGAATCCTTAGTATTGTTGGATATATGCCCAAGAGGCAATAATAAAAGTGATTATTATTATATCTTTGTGTTTATGATGAATGTTTACATCCCATGCTATAATTGTATTATTAGGAAACACTAATACATGTGTGTTTTGTAAACATATAAGGGTCCCTAGTAAGCCTCTTGTTGAACTAGCTTGTTGATTAATTGATGATCATGGTTTCCTGATCATGGACATTGGATGTGATTAATAACAAGGTTATATCATTAGGAGAATGATGTGATGGACACACATCCATAGTAAGCGTAGCATAAGATCAAGTCATTAAGTTCGTATTGCTGTAAGCTTTCAAATACATAGTAACCTATTCCTTCGACCATGAGGTTGTGTTAATCACCATCACCGAATGGATACTTTGATGACATCAAACGCCGCTTTGTAACTAGGTGGTTATAAAAGTGTCATTGGGTATTCTGAAAGTATGTGTTGAAGCGCATGAACCAAGATTGGGATTTGTCCATCCATATGACGGATAGATATGCTCTGGGCCCTCTCGGTGGAATGTCATCTAGTTAGCTTGCAAGCATGTGACTAGGTCACAAGGGATGACATATCACGGAACGAGTAAAGAGTACTTATCAGTAACGAGGTAGAACTAGGTATGGAGATACCGACGATCAAACCTCGGATAAGTATAGTATCGTGAGACAAAGGGAATTAGTTTCGTATGTAAGTGGTTCAATCGATCGCGAAGTCATCGTTGAGTATGTGGGAGCCATTATGGATCTCCAGGTCCCGCTGATGGTTATTGATATGAGATGTGTCTCTATCATGTCTACATATTCACGAACCGTAGGGTGACACACTTAAGGTTCGAAGTTGTTTTAAGTAGATATGGAATGTGCGTTGGAGACCGAATGTTGTCGGAGTCTCGGATTGGATTCGGGACATCACGAGGAGATCCGGAATGGTCCGGAGAATAAGATTCATATATAGGAGATCATTTTATGAGTTAGGAAATGTTCCGGAGTGTTTGTATGAGGGTTCTAGAAGGTTTCGGAATGTTTCGGAAGGTTCTGGAAGATATCTTGGAGTTTGCTTGAAAATCAAGATAGGGATCAAGGAGTCCTGGTGGGTCAAGATACGGATTCGTGGGGGAGGAGGACTCCTCCCCCCCACCTCCAATCCGCCGGCCTAGAGAGGGAGGGGAGTCCTACAAGGACTCCCCCTCCCTAGGCGCCTCCCCTCTTTAAATAGAGGGGCAGGGGCGCCCCCTCCTCCCCTGCTCCCATAACACCCAATCTCTGCCGCCTCTCTCCTCCACCATCTTCTGCACAGTAAGCCCTGCAGAATTCTCTACTCCACCACCACCACGCCGTCGTGCTGCTGGGATTCCGTGGAGAAGATCTACTACCTCCGCTGCTTGCTGGAACGGGGAGAGGAAGGTCTGCTTCGACTCCGCACGTGTGACCGACTGCGGAAGCGCTGCCGAAACGTGGCGCCAGAAGGATCGTCTACTTGACCAAGGGCGGAAGCGCTACTGGAACGCGACGCCGGAAGGATCATCTACTTGACCGAGGGCGGAAGCGCTGCTGGAACGCGACGCCGGAAGGATCGTCCACACGATCTTGAGATCGGCAAGTGATTGACTACATCAACCACGAGATCTAATCTCGTTAACGCTTTCGGATCTACGAGGGTTAGTTCCCATCTATCTCGTTGCTCATGTCTAATAGATTAGATCTTGGCTTTTATCTAGATTAGATCTAGGTTTTGTTTGTTCTTGCGGTAGAATTTTTTGTTTTCCATGCTACGAACCCATCAGTGGTATTAGAGCCAGGTTTATACGTAGATCTGTTGCACGAGTAGAACACAATGGTTTTGTGGGTGTTGATGTTTTTGTTGTCGGTGTCTTAGCGTGTACTTTGCATCTTGCGGCATGGTGGGATGAAGCGGCTCGGGCTAACATTACATGTCATCGCACATGAGACTTGCTCCACGCTTGACGTGCAACTTGCTTTGCACAAGTGGCTTTGTGGGTGTCTGTCTCTCCCACCATAGTTAAGATTCAATTTACAATGAGCATCTTGACAACACTTGTATCAACGTTGTGGTTCATGTTCGTAGGTAAGATCGGTCTTATGCGAAAGCCCCAAACCACGTAAAACTTGCAAAGAAAATTAGAGGCGTCTAACTTGTTTTTGCATGGGTTCTATGATGTGATATGGCCATCATGTGATTGTGATTGTATTTGATGTATGCAATGATCCTTGTTGTAATATGGCAACCGGCAGGAGCCTAATGGTTGTCTTTAATTCTGTTAAGACCTGCGTGTCTATTCATCTTGTAATAGCTTTATTCCAAGTAGTTGTAATAGTTGCTGGTGATGATGGACAACCATGAAGCGGCGCCACTGACCTTGACGCAATGCTGGTGATGATGGAGATCATGTTCGTGCTTTGGAGATGGAGATCAAAGGCGCAAGAAGAAAAGGCCATATCATATCACACTTATTATGAATTGCTAGTGATGTTAATCCTTTATGCATCTTGTATTGCTTAGATCGCGACGGTAGCATTATAAGATGATCCATCTCACTAAATATCAAGTAATAAAGTGTTCACCCTTAGTTGGCACCGTTGCTAAGACTCATCGTTTCGAAGCATCTCGTGATGATCGGATGTGATAGATTCTACGTGTGCATACAACGGGTGCAAGCCAGATTTGCACATGCGGAAACTAAGGTTGTCTTGACGAGCCTAGCATGTACAGACATGGTCTCGGAACACGGAATACCGAAAGGTAGAGCATGAGTCATATAAATGATATGATGAACATGAAGATTGTTCGCCGATGAAACTACATCTTCTCTCGTGAAGATCGGACTTGGTGTAGTGGACTTGGTTCGTGTAATCACTAAGACAATGTGAGGGATGTTGTTTTGAGTGGGAGTTCACCTAGTTAGTTTAAGAATTAAATTTGAACTCAATTTGTCATAAACTTAGTCTAAACTACTTGCAAATTGTTGTAGATTATGGCGACCCCCTCCATCAATTTCAATGCGTTCCTAGAGAAAGAAAAGCTTAAGAACAATGGAAGCAATTTCACGGACTGGTTCCGTGGACTGAAGATCGTCCTCAGGGCTGGTCAGTTGACCTATGTGCTCGATGCACCGCTAGGTGACCCACCTGCAGATAATGCCACCGATGACGAAAAGAATGTTTTCGCCACTTGGAAGAATCATTACTCCACAGTTCAGTGTGCCATCCTGTACGGTTTAGAAGCGGAGCTCCAACAGCGTTTTAAGCACCACGCCCCGTTCGAGATCATTAAGGAGCTCAGGCTAATTTTTGAGACTCGCGCGGCCATGGAGAGCTATGAGGCCTCCGAAAAGTTCTTTAACTTTAAGATGGAAGAAGGAAGCTCCGTTAGCGAGCACGTGCTCACCATGTCTGGGTACGCAAAGAAGCTCCAAGAGTTGGGAATATCGATTCCTAATGAATTGGGGATTCACCGTCTCCTTCAATCACTGCCACCAAATTAAAAGAACTTTGTGATGAACTACAACATGCACTGCATGAACAAGACATTGCCTGAACTGTCGTCCATGCTGAAAACTGCTGAAGTGGAGATCAAGAAGGAGCAACAAGTGTTGATGGTCAATAAGACCACCAATTTCAAGAAACGGGGCAAGCCTAAGAACAAGGGCAACTTCAAGAAGGACGGCAAGAAAGCTGCCGCACCTGCTGAGAAGCCCAAGGCTGGTCCTAATCCTGAAACTGAGTGCTTCTACTGCAAGGGTGCTGGTCACTGGAAGCATAACTGCCCCAAGTACCTGGCGGATCTGAAGAACGGCAACATCAAGAAGAAAGGCATATTTGATATATGTGTTATAGATGTGTATCTTACTAGTAATCGTAGTAGTGCCTGGGTATTTGATACTGGTTCGGTTGCTCATATTTGTAACTCGAAACAGGAGCTGCGGAATAAACGAAGACTGGCAAGAGACGAGGTGACGATGCGCGTTGGAAATGGCTCCAAGGTTGATGTGATCGCCGTCGGCACGCTCCCTCTACATCTACCTTCGGGATTAGTTTTAAATTTAAATAATTGTTATTTGGTGCCTGCGTTAAGCATGAACATTATATCTGGATCCTGTTTATTGCGAGACGGTTACTCTTTTAAGTCTGAGAATAAAGGTTGTTCGATTTATATGAGTAATATCTTTTATGGTAATGCACCTGAGATGAATGGTTTATTCTTACTAAATCTCGATAGTAGTGATACACATGTTCACAACATAGATGCTAAACGAATTAAATTGAATGATAATTCTACATACATGTGGCACTGTCATCTTGGTCACATTGGAGTGAAGCGTATGAAGAAACTCCATTCAGATGGACTTCTTGAATCACTTGATTTTGAATCACTTGAAAGATGCGAAGCATGACTAATGGGAAAAATGACTAAGACTCCATTCTCTGGTACAATGGAGCGAGCTACAGACTTATTGGAAATAATACATACTGATGTGTGCTGTCCAATGAGTGTAGCATCGCGTGGTGGATATCGTTATGTTCTCACTTTCACGGATAACTTGAGTAGATATGGGTATGTATACTTTATGAAACATAAGTCCGAAACTTTCTAGAAGTTTAAGGAATTTCAAAGTGAAGTGGAAAATCATCGTAACAAGAAGATTAAGTTTCTGCGTTCTGATCGCGTGGGTGAATATCTGAGTTACGAGTTTGGCATGCATTTGAAGAAATGTGGAATACTTTCACAGTTGACACCGCTGGGAACACCACAGCGTAATGGTGTGTCCGAACGTCGTAATCGAACTCTCTTAGATATGGTTCGGTCTATGATGTCTCTTACAGATTTACCGTTATCATTTTGGGGCTATGCATTAGAGACAGCCGCATTCACTTTAAATAGGGCACCATCTAAATCTGTTGAAACGACACCGTACGAATTGTGGCTTGGTAAGAAACCTAAGTTGTCATTCCTTAAAGTTTGGGGTTGCGAAGCATATGTAAAGAAGTTACAACCTGATAAGCTAGAACCCAAAGCGGAGAAATGCGTCTTCATAGGATACCCTAAAGAAACGATTGGGTATACCTTCTATCATAGATCCGAAGGCAAAGTTTTCGTTGCCAAGAATGGATCCTTTCTTGAGAAGGAGTTTCTCTCGAAGGAGGTGACTGGAAGGAAAGTAGAACTCGATGAGGTTATTGAACCTTCTCTCGGATTTGAGAGTAGCGCAGCACCGGAAGATGTTTTGGTGCCGTCTGCACAAATTGAAGAGGAAGCTAATGATAATGATCATGAAACTTCGAACGAAGTTACTACTGAACCTCGCAGGTCAACGAGGGTTCGTACCACTCGTGATTGGTATGACTCTGCCTTGAACGTCATGTTGGTGGACAACGCTGATGACCCTGCGACGTATGAAGAAGCTATGGTGAGCCCAGATTCCGACAAATGGCTAGAAGCCATGAAATCCGAAATGGGATGCATGTACGAAAACCAAGTGTGGACTTTGGTGGACTTACCAGATGGCCGTAAGGCTGTCGAGAACAAATGGATTTTCAAGAGAAAAACAGATGCTGATGGTAATGTTACCGTCTATAAAGATCGACTTGTCGCGAAAGGGTTCCGAAAAATTCAAGGAGTTGACTATGATGAGACTTTTTCACCAGTAGTGAAGCTAAAGTCTGTGAGGATTTTGTTAGCAATTGCTGCACATTTTGATTATGAGATTTGGCAGATGGATGTCAAAACGGCGTTCCTTAATGGTGACATTGAGGAAGAGTTGTATATGGTACAACCCAAGGGTTTTGTCGATCCTAAAGATGCTAACAAGGTATGCAAACTTCAGCGCTCCATTTATGGACTGAAGCAAGCATCCCGGAGTTGGAATCAACGTTTTGATAAAGTAATCAAAAACTTTGGATTTATACAAACTTATGGAGAAGCTTGTATTTACAAGAAAGTGAGTTGGAGCTCTGTAGCGTTCCTAGTACTATATGTAGATGACATATTGTTGATTGGGAATGATATAGAACTTCTTAATAGCGTCAAAACCTATTTGAATAATAGTTTTTCAATGAAGGATCTTGGCGAAGCGGCATATATTCTAGGCATCAAGATTTATAGAGATAGATCAAGACGCCTAATAGGGCTTTCACAAAGTACATACTTGGACAAAGTTCTAAAGAAGTTTAGAATGGAAGATAGCAAGAAAGGGTTCGTGGCCATGTTGTCAGGTAAGACCTTGAGTAAGACTCAAAGTCCAGCTACGGCAGAAGATAGAGAGAAAATGAATAATATTCCCTATGCCTCAGCCATAGGTTCTATCATGTATGCCATGTTGTGTACAAGACAGGATATAGCACATGCTGTTAGTTTGACTAGCAGATATCAAAGTGATCCTGGAATGGAGCACTGGACAGCGGTCAAGAATATCCTAAAGTACCTAAATAGGACTAAGGATATGGTTCTTTCTTATGGAGGTGATGAACAGGTTGTTGTAAACGGTTACACCGATGCTAGTTGGAACACCGATCCGGATGACTCGAAGCACAGTCGGGATACGTATTTATTTTGAATGGTGCTGCAGTGAGCTGGAGGAGTGCGAAGCAAAGCGTTGTGGCGAAATCTTCAACTGAATCGGAATACATAGCTACTTTGGAGGCTGCACAAGAAGCTGTTTGGATGAAGGAATTCATTACTGAACTCGGCGTGGTTCCCAATGCGTTGGACCCGATGGCCATCTACTGTGACAACATAGGTGCCATAGCTAATGCGCAGGAGCCAAGGTCACATAGCAAGCTGAAGCACATCAAGCTACGTTTCCACGCTATTCACGAGTATGTTCGAGATGGTGACATAAAGATTTGCAAAGTACACACTGATCTGAATGTGGCAGATCCGTTGACTAAACCTCTCCCTAGGGCAAAGCATGACCAACACCAAAAGGCCATGGGTGTTAGGTATATTACCATGTAATCTAGATTATTGACTCTAGTGCAAGTGGGAGACTGTTGGAGATATGCCCAAGAGGCAATAATAAAATTGATTATTATTATATCTTTGTGTTTATGATGAATGTTTACATCCCATGCTATAATTGTATTATTAGGAAACACTAATACATGTGTGTTTTGTAAACATATAAGGGTCCCTAGTAAGCCTCTTGTTGAACTAGCTTGTTGATTAATTGATGATCATGGTTTCCTGATCATGGACATTGGATGTGATTAATAACAAGGTTATATCATTAGGAGAATGATGTGATGGACACACACCCATAGTAAGCGTAGCATAAGATCAAGTCATTAAGTTCGTATTGCTGTAAGCTTTCAAATACATAGTAACCTATTCCTTCGACCATGAGGTGGTGTTAATCACCATCACCGAATGGATACTTTGATGAAATCAAACGCCGCTTCATAACTAGGTGGTTATAAAAGTGTCATTGGGTATTCTGAAAGTATGTGTTGAAGCGCATGAACCAAGATTGGGATTTGTCCATCCATATGACGGATAGATATGCTCTGGGCCCTCTCGGTGGAATGTCATCTAGTTAGCTTGCAAGCATGTGACTAGGTCACAAGGGATGACATATCACGGAACGAGTAAAGAGTACTTATCAGTAACGAGGTAGAACTAGGTATGGAGATACCGACGATCAAACCTCGGATAAGTATAGTATCGTGAGACAAAGGGAATTAGTTTCGTATGTAAGTGGTTCAATCGATCGCGAAGTCATCGTTGAGTATGTGGGAGCCATTATGGATCTCCAGGTCCCGCTGATGGTTATTGATATGAGATGTGTCTCTATCATGTCTACATATTCACGAACCGTAGGGTGACACACTTAAGGTTCGAAGTTGTTTTAAGTAGGTATGGAATGTGCGTTGGAGACCGAATGTTGTTCGGAGTCTCGGATTGGATTCGGGACATCACGAGGAGATCCGGAATGGTCCGGAGAATAAGATTCATATATAGGAGATCATTTTATGAGTTAGGAAATGTTCCGGAGTGTTTGTATGAGGGTTCTAGAAGGTTTCGGAATGTTTCGGAAGGTTCTGGAAGATATCTTGGAGTTTGCTTGAAAATCAAGATAGGGATCAAAGAGTCCTGGTGGGTCAAGATACGGATTCGTGGGGGAGGAGGACTCCTCCCCCCCACCTCCAATCCGTCGGCCTAGAGAGGGAGGGGAGTCCTACAAGGACTCCCCCTCCCTAGGCGCCTCCCCTCTTTAAATAGAGGGGCAGGGGCGCCCCCTCCTCCCCTGCTCCCATAACACCCAATCTCTGCCGCCTCTCTCCTCCACCATCTTCTGCACAGGCATAGGCGAAGCCCTGCAGAATTCTCTACTCCACCACCACCACGCCGTCGTGCTGCTGGGATTCCGTGGAGAAGATCTACTACCTCCGCTGCTCGCTGGAACAGGGAGAGGAAGGTCTGCTTCGACTCCGCACGTGTAACCGACTGCGGAAGCGCTGCCGAAACGTGGCGCCGGAAGGATCGTCTACTTGACCAAGGGCGGAAGCGCTGCTGGAACGCGACGCCGGAAGGATCATCTACTTGACCGAGGGCGGAAGCGCTGCTGGAACGCGACGCCGGAAGGATCGTCCACACGATCTTGAGATCGGCAAGTGATCGAATACATCAACCACGAGAGCTAATCTCGTTAACGCTTTCGGATCTACGAGGGTTAGTTCCCATCTATCTCGTTGCTCATGTCTAATAGATTAGATCTTGGCTTTTATCTAGATTAGATCTAGGTTTTGTTTGTTCTTGCGGTAGAAATTTTTTGTTTTCCATACTACGAACCCATCAAGTATATGACATAAGAACAGTATGTGCATAGGTTTTTGATTTTTTTGATTTTATTTAATTTTTTATGCTCATTTGACTATTTGGTCAAACCTAACTTTGACCACCATTTCAACAAGTTTTTCAAAAGAAAATAAAAAACTAAGCCTGGATCCTTCTGAGTCACTCCAAAATGAAGCTTTGGTGTGGTTTTTGATACTTTTGATGATCCAAACCTAAACCCCTTTTCTGAACCCTTAACTTCGTACAACAGAGTTCGAGATATCACATATTCTACATGAACCTTCTATTTGAAACTATGTAGACCTTGTTTATCGACTTGAATTCTTAGTATATGACATAAGAAGACTATGTGCACATGTTGTTCATTTTTTTCATTTTTTTAGAATATTTTATGCGCATTTGACTATTTGGTCAAACCTAACTTTGACCAACATTTAAACAAGTTTTTCAAAAGAAAATGAAAAATTAAGCCTGGATCCTTCTTAGTCACTCCAAAATGAAGCTTTGGTGTGGTTCTTGAAACTTTTCATGATCCAAACCTAAACCCCTTCTTTGAACCCTTGACTTCGTACAACACAGTTCGCGATATCGCATATTGTACATGAACCTTCTATTTGAAACTATGTAGCACTTGAATCCTTAGTATATGACATAAGAAGACTATGTGTGCAGGTTTTTCATTTTTTTTGATTTTTTTAATTTTTTATGCTCACTTGACTATTGGGTCAAACCTAACTTTGACCAACATTTAAACAAGTTTTTCAAAAGAAAATGAAAAACTAAGCCTAGATCCGTCTTAGTCACTCCAAAACGAAGATTTGATGTGGTTTTTGAAAATTTTCATGATCCAAACCTAAACCCCTTCTCTGAACCCTTGACTTCGTACAACAGAGTTCGAGATATCACATATTGTACATTAACCTTCTGTTTGAAACTATGTAGACCTTGTTTATCGACTTGAATCCTTAGTATATGACATAAGAAGGCTCTGAGCACAGGTTTTTCATTTTTTTTGAATTTTTTATGCTCATTTGACTATTTGGTCAAACCTAACTTTGACCAACATTTAAACAAGTTTTTCAAAAGAAAATGAAAAACTAAGCCTGGATCCTTCTTAGTCACTCCAAAATGAAGCTTTGGTGTGGTTTTTGAAACTTAAAACTATTTCAAACTCATTTGAGTATTTGGTCAAACCCTAGTTAAACTCGCTTCCAAACCCTGAATGATATAACCCTACCGCTGAACAATGACCGTTGATGTAACCCTATGGCTGAACTGTAGCCATCCGATCATGCTTTTAGAAGGAATCTGTGGGCAAGCTTGGGCGATCTGCGAGAAGCTCATTCTGCTATCTGATTGGCTGGACGCTTTTTTCTCAACACAGATGGGTGTTCCGAGCGGGCACGCTAGATGGACCGTTGGGCCGTGTCACAGTCTATGCTCATGTCTGTTGTGAAATGCGCGGGCACGCTAGGTCTCAGTCTTTCCAGGCATGCGCGGGAAGCGATGACGTGGACATGCATGCGCAGGAAGCGAGGACATCGCCATTGATGCGCGCCTCACCGCGGCGATTCGTCGCACCAGAGCCATTAAGTCGATTCAGATGCGCCGTCCGCATGCATGCACGCCTCGCCATAGTGATTCAACCACCTCCTCGATTCAGATTCACGCGCCATCACCTGCTCGATTCAGTTCCACGCGCCGCCGCCTGCTAGATTCAGTTCCACGCGCTGCCGCCTCCTCGATTTAGACACACGGATACACACGCGTTCATACGCGCATCGTTTCATTGCCTAACCCTAACCCACTGTTTCTAGCCTATTTATACAACCCTTTTCCTCTCCAACACACCACCCAAGCCAGAGCAAAAATCTCCACTCCAAATACCGAGCGAGCCCTCCATCCTCTCACCCCAAGCACCATCAAAGATGCAGTGCAACGGACCAACCTTTCGCCGGCCGCCTACCGTGCTAGAGCTGCGCTACCCAGCGGGTGTCCTCGTGGAGAGCATGCTCCGTGTGTGGGCGTAGTCGCGGTGGAGGGGCCCCATCGAGCTCGCCCGCGGCTTCTTCACCACCGGCTTTGCCCACCTCCCACGGGGCTCACCGGTGATGTATCGCCTCAACGATGTTTATGATGGCGTCGCCCTCAAGTTACTCATGGTCACCTTCTCCAACCCGTTCGACGCGTATGCGCTGCTCTGCCAAGTCTTTTGGTGCGGTTGCGAGTCAATCTTCTTCACGACATACAACATCTTCACCAATATTGACTGCATCTTCCCGACCCCAAACCAGATGCACTGCCTCCCCTACGAGGAGGATGAGTGAAGTTGAAGATGGCAGTGGTGAAGGTGGCCAAGGTGCAAGATGAAGATGTTCGTGAAGCTACCCCCCCGAGTTTTTCGTTTCATCGTGTTTATTGTGTTTTTCTATGTCGTGTGTCGTATCATGTCTGGGGACTTATCTATGTAATGGTGGTCGCATTTGCATCTTATTTATCTTGTGTAACCATTTGTGTGTTCAAAAGTGTTCGTGTTCGTGCCCAAAGATCTCGTCATTATGTGTTGAAATTTTTCACATGGCTACCAAACTAGTCTATAAATTGGGTAACAACTAACAAGTAGTGGACATGTTAGGACGTGTTACGACGTTTATTACCAAGTTAGTATTCAAATAAACACTACCTTTATTACCAAGCTAGTCTACAAATAAACACTACCTTTATTACCAAGCTAGTCGAGAAATAAACACTACCTTTGTTACCAAGCTAGTCTCATCATCAAGTTATTCAAATGAATGGTGTGTTAAAGTGCCCAAAGATAAATAAGTAGTATGTTGAAAAATGTTTGTGCCCAAATGATTGATGACCCACAAGTATAGGGGGTGTATCGTAGTATTTTCGAGGGAAGTGAAACCCAATTTATTGATTTGACACAAGGGGAGCCAAAGAATATTTATAAGCCTTAACAACTGAGTTGTCAATTTAGCTGCACCTGGAAACAATCTTGCTCATAGCAGTTTATCAGTAGCAACAGTTTTGTAGTAGGAATAGTAAAGCAACAGAAGTAGTAAAGTAAAGACAGCAGTAACAATAGCAGTAAACAGTAGGATTCGAGTGCGGTAGGCATAGGGATGGATCCACAAGTGTTGCATGGACAAGACAATTCACATGTCAATCAGAACATAGGGCAATTGTAGATAAATAAGATAAAGCATCCAAGTACTAGATAATCATAGGCATGTGTTCCATATATAGTCATATGTGCTCGCAATGAGAACTTGCACAACATCTTTTGTCTTGCCAGCCCGTTTGCAGCGGGGCCTCAAGGGAACTACTGGAAATTAAGGTGCTCCTTTCAATAGAGCACCGGAGCAAAGCATTAACACTCCATGAACACATGTGATCCTCACATCAAAGCCATTCCCTCCGGTTATCCCGATTTCCGTCACTTCGGGGACATTGGTTCCTGACAACAACGTGTCTATACAACTTGTAGATAATACCATAAACAATACTATCATAATGAATCAATAACATGTTCAGATCTGAAATCATGGCACTCGGGCCTTATTAACTAGCATTAAGCATAACAAGTTGCAACAAAGTCATAAAGCACTAATAAAAGATACTAGGAACCATGCCCTAATAACCTGATGCCATTACATGAACGATCTCATCCAATCCCTACCATCCCCATAGCCTACAGCAGAGGATTATTCACTCATAGATGGGGGAAACATGGATGGTCCATGGAGAAGCGATGGTGATGATGATGGCGATGATCTCTTCCAATTCCCCATCCAGGCAGGGTGCCAGAACGGAGTTTCTGGTGCTGTTTCGTGGAATCTGGTGCTGGCGGCAGGGCGGAACTCCTTCTGGAAAAACGTCGAACCCCCCTAAGTTTTTAGGTCAGAAGGCATCTTATAGGCGAAGAGGGAGATCGAGGGGGTGTCTGGGGCGGCCAGACCACCCCCTGGCGCGGCCAGGCCTAGCCCGCGTGGCCAGGTGGTGTGGCTGGGCCCCAGCCCCTCTCCGTCTCGTATTCTGGCTCTTGGTGTCCCTCGGTGAAAAACTGACTTTGGCTTTTGTCCCGTCCAATTCCGAGAATGTTCATTTTCTGACTTTCCTGGAACCAAAAACAGCAGAAAATAGGCGGCTGGCACTGTGGCTCTTGTTAATAGGTTAGTCCAAGAAATCATATAAAAGTACTCCAAAGTATGGACAAAACATAAGAAAGTAGATAAAACCAAGCATGGAACATCAAAAATTACGAATACGTTTGCAACATATCAACATCCCCAAGCTTAACTCTTGCTCGTCCTCGAGTAGGTAAGTGATGAAAAATAAAGAATAATTTTTGAGGTGACATACACCATCATAAACTTGATCAAAGTATTTGTAAAACATTGAAAGCTGGGATCATAATACTTCAATCATAACATGAAAGATAAAGTTCTAGCAATAAGACAAAACAACTATGTTGCAACATGAAAAGGCATAAATAAAAGATTCATGAATAACAATGCTTTGCAAGACGTTTGTTTGTTTCACATAAAGAAAACATAGCATAGTGGCATTCAGCTTGTCCCTCATAGAGTAGCAAATATAAATGCATAATACACCTTCAAAGTTTATAAGAGTGACTAGGTACAAATAGTTTAAAACAAGCAATATCAAAGCTATGCATCAATCAACAAGTCTTGGGACAAGGCACATAGAACTAAGAATGGCCACAATGCTCTCAAAGTAGGTGCATAAAGATAGAAGGTGGAGACTCAATATATATAGTGGAAGAAAGGCCTTCATAGAAGGAAGTAGGGATTCAAGTCTCATAAAGAGCTTCCAAAAATTATGGTACTTAATAGCTTCAGCTCTCATTGCCCCTATCATAAGCATCTTGAAGTGATTAAGGTTAAAGTGAATAAACTATGTTGTATATGCTTGACGAAGTATAAGTTAGAAATCTCATGTCCCTTGAATATGAGGGCCGCTCCTCATGCTACTCAAGTTTAGTCACCGGTAAGTTCTTGTCATCGTAAGTACATGTGTATCATAGAGAACCGCTAACGGGGTACCCCTTGTCCGATGATACGGAAGAATCCCCATATTAAAATGACAAGGCAAGCAGACAACGAGCATCTCAGCAATCTTCTTATTTACCATGGGAATATGGTGCCTTTTCTCTCTTTCCTCTTTTCTCATATCTTTTTTTCCTTTTTCTCTTTTTTCTCAATATCTGACTCTTTTTTTATAAGAAGAATGCTTCATAGACAGCTCATTATGGTTACGCTGCAGGTTTCCACCATGTCAGCATGGATTAGACCAGTGGCCCAGGCGTTTCTCTAACACATATACATAACTCCATGGACTTACAAGCTCCCCTTTCATTTCACACCGACGACATCCATAGACAAAAGAGCATGATATCAACTAGGTACAAAGTACCAGTGCAATGTTGAAAGTGTTCCCCATGACAACATGGTTCTGCTAATCCCCAACAAATAAGTGCAAGCATATACAACATAGACGACACAATGGTTCAAGTTTATTAAGGGCATGAAAAGTAAAGTGTGCCATCAAGTTTGTCAGAGCTTTAATCACTAGTTTTCTCATAACAAGTTTAATTTGGAAGGTAGATAAAACATGAATATACTTGGAATAGCATATGCTAGTAGGTAGGTATGGTGGACTCTTTGGAATAACTTGGTTTAAGGAGTTGGATGCATGAGTGGAGCTCATACTTGGTTGCGGAGGCTAGCAAAAGACTGGGAGCGACAAACTAAGAGAGCAATAATGGCCATAATCATACAGAGCGACAAAACATTATTGATCAAAGCATAAAGTGATACTACAAGTTGGAAACTAAAGGATCATCAAGGCTTTGGTGACTTGGGATAGTCATAACATGGTGTGAGCATGCGCCAAGTCAACCCAAATAAAGCATCAAAGGAGAATACCACAATACTATGCTTTAATATGCTAAAACAACGCATGATTCATCAAAGGCACATTAAGAAATCTGAATTATTTATAACAAGTCATGCTACATCAAAGAATACTAAGCATAAAGCCAAAACAATATCAATCATGGCATGACAAAGCATATGCCACAGTAAAAAACAAGCTCCCTTTACCACTTAAGCATGAAGTTTCCTACTCTTTTCCAAACCAAACCAAACTATTTGAAAACCAATGCATTAAAGAGGAGGTCCAACCAATTTATTCAGAAAACTAAGAAAACAAACCAAACGAAAAACCAAAACGAAAAAGAAAAAGAAGACACTCTAAGAACAACACAACTTTGCATGAAACAATAAAAATGAAGTGTTTGGAAGAAACCTGGGATTTTTATTGATGAAGAGGGGGGATGCCTTGGGTATCCCCAAGCTTTGATGCTTGTACTTCTTGGATATTTCTTAGGGTGACACGCGTGGCATCCCCAAGCTTGAGCTTTATTCTATCCTTTATCTCATTACGCATTCCTTCCATACACCTGAAATTTTTCCTTCATACAAAACTTCACACAATCTTTATTAGCAACATTAGTGCACTCAAGATAATAAGTCTTTAGGTTCAGTTACAACACCAATAAAACTTCCATTAAAACACAAGATACTGTAGCACTTACCTCAAAAATATCAATTTCCCCAAAAGAACTCAAAAAGGAACCAACAAGAAGCAAATGCAAATAATGGCAGAAATCGGTCAAAACAGACCAGTAGGTAAAGATGAAATTTTTCGAAGATCTTCTGTTCCTCAAATCGAAAAGTGTTGAACTAATGAAAGTTAGAAAACAACCTGTGGCAGAAGCACAAAAATTCACACCTCAAAATGAAATATAGAGATTTTACACAAATTTTTATGGTGAAGCACAGAAATCTGTTTCGGGACAGCAACTTTCCCAATCATTACTTCTCTCTCATTAGAGGTTACTCTTGGCACAAAAAGAAAATTAAAAGGATAAGGAGCGGTTATTACTGAAGTAATAACTTCCAAGACTCATCTAAAACTTTTGGGTTATCTCTCAATAAGTACTTTTCTTTAACGCCTTTAAGTTAGGCATGCTAGTTTGAGAGGATGCTCACATAAGAAATATGAATTGAAGTAAAAGAGAGCATCAAGAAGCAAATTCAAAACACATTTAAGTCTAACCCACTTCCTATGCATAGGGATCTTGTATGCAAATAAATTTGCAAAGAACAAAGTGACAGGCATAAGAAGATAAAACAAGAGTAACTTCAAAACTTTCAGCACATAGAGAGGTGTTTCAATACCATGAAAACTTTTACAACCATATTTTCCTCTCTCATAATAATTTTCAGTAGCGTCATGAATAAACTCAACAATATAACTATCACATAAAGCATGCTTTTCATGTTCTACAGGAACATAATTTTTATCAAGCTCAAAAATAGTGGGATTAAAACCTTCAAACCCACTTTTAACAATTCTATAACAAGATGGCTGACCATTCAATATAGGACCATCGTCTAGAGCTTTATCATAAACATTTTCTAAGAAAAACTCTTTAGTACCGTGCAAATCGAAGTTAAGCACAAATAAAGGATTATCATAGATAACATGAGCATAACATTCATCCTCCTTTGGTAAGCATGGGGGACAATCAAATAATGTAAGGGATAAAGAGTTACTCTCATTAGAAGGTAGGCATGGGTAGATAATCAATTCTTCCTCCTTTTGTTCATCACTCTCCTCCTCTTTTTCATCTAATGAGCTTTTAGGTTCATCAATTTCTTCTTCCATAGGATCCTGCAAGGCATTAGTCTCTTCCATTTGTGGAAAGCATCTATTAATATATTCAAGAATATAGCCATTTTCTTGCTTGTAATTATCAAAGCAAAATCTAAGTATATCATAAACCTCATATTTATAAGGTGAATCATCAATATTTTCAAGCAAACTAGCAACTTCAAATGCACCCTTCCAAGCAATAAATTCTTCAATTTGTTCCACATCATAAAAGTCATAATTTCCTTTAACATAATAAGATATGGTAACATTATCATTATACTCACATTGAAATGGGAGGTGTTTATATCTCTTACAACAACAAGATTTATCAAAGCAATAAGTAACATTATAAGTAGAGCACACATTTCTAGCAATGGTATACAAGTTATCAATTTGTTCCCATAACTGTTTCCCTTTTTGTGACAAGCGGTATTCCTTATAATAATATTTTTGATCTTCCGTGAACCCACCTTGCCAATAATATTCAGTTTCAAAGAAACCCACCATTGATACAAAGCATGATAAATCAAGACAATAATATACCAATGAAAATAACAACTAGAGTAGGAACTATTTTTTTGTATTTTTGATAAAGAAACAAGCAAACAAGGCGGAAATAGACTAAGCTTGAACAATAGTGAATCCAAGTGAACTTGATAAATAAAGCTATGCTCCCCGGCAACGGCGCCAGAAAATAGTCTTGATGTCCCACAAGTATAGGGGGTGTATCATAGTATTTTCGAGGGAAGTGAAACCCAATTTATTGATTCAACACAAGGGGAGCCAAAGAATATTTATAAGCCTTAACAACTGAGTTGTCAATTCAGCTGCACCTGGAAACAATCTTGTCATAACAGTTTATCAGTAGCAACAGTTTTGTAGTAGGAATAGTAAAGCAACAGAAGTAGTAAAGTAAAGACAGCAGTAACAATAGCAGTAAACAGTAGGATACGAGTGCGGTAGGCATAGGGATGGATTGACAAGTGTTGCATGGACAAGACAATTCACATGTCAATCAGAACATAGGGCAATTGTAGATAAATAAGATAAAGCATCCAAGTACTAGATAATCCTAGGCATGTGTTCCATATATAGTCATACGTGCTCGCAATGAGAACTTTCACAACATCTTTTGTCCTGCCATCCTGTTTGTAGCGGGGCCTCAAGGGAATTACTGGCAATTAAGGTGCTCCTTTTAATAGAGCACCAGATCAAAGTATTAACACTCCATGAACACATGTGATCCTCACATCAAAGCCATTCCCTCCGGTTATCCCGATTTCCGTCACTTCGGGGCCATTGGTTCCGGACAACAACGTGTGTATATAACTTGTAGATAAGACCATAAAAAATACTATCATAATGAATCAATAACATGTTCAGATCTGAAATCATGGCACTCGGGCCCTAGTAACCAGCATTAAGCATAACAAGTTTCAACAAAGTCATAAAGCACTAATAAAAGATACTAGGCACCATGCCCTAACAATCCGATGCCATTACATGAACGATCTCATCCAATCCCCACCATCCCCATAGCCTACAGCGGGGGATTACTCACTCATACATGCGGGAAACATGGATGGTCGATGGAGAAGCGATGGTGATGATGATGGGGATGATCTCTTCCAATTCACCGTCCAGGCAGGGTGCCAGAACGGAGTTTCTGGTGTTGTTCCGTGGAATCTGGTGGTGGCGGCGGAGCGGAACTCCTTCTGAAAAAACGTCAAACCCCCCTAAGTTTTTAGGTCAGAAGGCATCTTATAGGCGCAAAGGGAGACCGAGGGGGTGTTTGGGGCGGCCAGACCACCCCCTGGCGCGGCCAGGCCTAGCCCACGCGGCCAGGTGGTGTGGCTGGGCCCCAGCCCCTCTCCGTCTCGTATTCTGGCTCTTGGTGTCCCTCGGTGAAAAACTGACTTTGGCTTTTGTTCTGTCCAATTCTGAGAATGTTCATTTTCTGACTTTCCTGGAACCAAAAACAGCAGAAAACAGGCAGCTGGCACTGTGGCTCTTGTTAATAGGTTAGTCCAAGAAATCATATGAAAAGTAATCCAAAGTATGGACACAACATAAGAAAGTAGATAAAACCAAGCGTGGAACATCAAAAATTATGGATACATTTGCAACATATCAACATCCCCAAGCTTAACTCCTGCTTGTCCGGAAGGCATATGGAGGGGGAACTCGTCCACCGGGGATCCATCTTCGCCCTGCGCAGATCCAGGAGGCTAAGGCATCGATCCTCATCATCAACCGCTGCATGACCACCATCTCCATCCATCCCATCTACATATTGTCTAGATCTTGTTGCAATTTCCGTACTCATTGTGGATTTATACAAGTACTATTCATCTATGATAGAGTCCATTGTTATTGCCATGATGTTGATTGCCTCCATGTCTGAGTAGATCATTAGTTCTTGGGGAGATGGAGAAACCCTAGTATGAGACTGAAATAAGATAAAGTTTATTATGATATTCATCGCTGTGACCATGTGTTAGATTGTCTTCATCTTGATGTTGGGAGAAGTCGACCTCTCAATATTTGCCTCTTGTGGGGACTTGGTGGAGGGAACTATTTGTTGGTAGACGGAGGTGTGTTAGCACTTAAAGTGACTATACAGCTGTTGGCACCCCTTACGAATCAACTTGGGAACCGAGGAAACTCACGGAACACTACCCATGCCATAGGATACGTCCTATGGGATTAAGTCCCTTAATACCGTAGTAATTCGATTGATGTCAATTGCTATCTGCTGTGGTTATGAGGATGATGTGAGTAGTGGTTGCTGCCTATTTGTCTAAATACAGAGTTCCTCCCACACATACATAGTTGAGAATGTTCATGATAATAATCTTTACCTTAGCTCTTTATAATGCTAGAGGTGTATCCGCTACTCCCAGAGAACGCCTTTTTCCCATTGGAGTTTCAAATCTCTTTTACATACGCGATACTTACTTTCTGTGTTCATTGTTTTACTTTACTTATTGTTCTCTTATACCAAAAACCCCAAAACACCTTTTTACACAATACTCGCATTTTATCTTGTTACTTAGAACTTTATTTAGCATTTCTATTTAAGTATTTAATTCAAGAGTTATTAGACTTTAGAATCCCGCTCCCGTGGGATCGACATCTTTATTTCAAAACTAGCTACAAACAATCTATGCACTTGTAGTCATCACACATATATGTGGATATATCATCATTAAATTTAATCCTTTTGGCATCTACATTATGAATATGTGTATTACTACTATCAAGATTCAAAATAAATAAACCATTCATCGTAGGTGCATGACCATAAAATATATTATTCATATAAATCGAACAACCGTTGTTTTCTGATTTAAAGGAATAACTGTCTTGCAATAAACACGATCCGGATACAATGTTCATGCTCAACACAGACACCAAATAACAATTACTGAGGTTTAAAACTAATCCAGATGACAAATGGAGAGGCAACGTTTCGATGGCGATCCCATCAACTTTTGATCCATTGCTGACACGCAATATGACCTTATCCCTTGCTAGTGGTCCCTTGTTCCGCATCCCCTAATTTAAGGTACATATATTAGAAACTGATCCAGTATCAAATACCTAGGTGCTACTGCGAGTACTAGTCAGGTATACATCAATAACATGTATATCAAATATACCTTTGTTCATCTTGCCGGCCTTCTTGTCTACCAAATATTTGGGGTAGTTGCGCTTCAAGTGGCCAGTCCCCTTACAATAGTAGCACTCGGTATCAGACTTAGGGCTAGCACGGGTCTTCTTCTTAGGCATAACAACATATTTTCTGCCCTTTTTGAATTTACCCTTTTGTTTACCCTTCTTATCCTTCTTGAAACCGGTGGTCTTATTGATCATCAACACTTGATGTTCTTTCCTAATCTCCAATTCATCAGTCTTAATCATTGACAGGAGCTCGGGGAGAGACCTCTTCATGCCCTGCATGTAATAGTTCATCACGAAGCTCTTATAGCTTGGTGGAAAATATTGGAGAACACGCTATATGCCTATGTTAATGGAAATCATTATTCCCAATGATACAAGCTTATCGGCATACTCAAACATTTTGAGTACGTGCTCACTAACGGAGTTGTTCTCCTCCATCAGGCAGCTAAAGACCCTTTTCTGAAGCATCATAACTCTCTACGGTAGCATGGGTATCGTAAGCCATTTTCAATTCACCCATGGTATCAAAGTCATTGCCATTATCAAAATGCTTTCAGAGTTCTGGCTCTAGCCCATAGAGTATGTTGCAATGAACCATGTTGTGGTCGTCCTCATGACTTAAGTAAACATTTTTTACATCGTCAGAAGCATCATCAGGTGGTGGGGGGCCTAGCGGTGCTTCTAGCACATATTGATTTTGTGGAGCAGTGAGGAGAATCCTCAAGATTAGGGCCCAGTTGGTAAAGTTGCTACCAGTCATTGCAAGTTTCTCTTTCTCCATGAACACATTGAAATTAAAAGCAGGTGGTGCCATCTACAATAGAATTTGCAAAGTTTATTTAGAGTAAGTTTATGATAGATTGAGTTCAACTAATCCAAATTACAAATGAACTCCCATTCAAAAACAATATCCCTCGTGTCTTTTTGGTGATTACATGAACCATATCCACTACACCAAGACCGATCATCACGTGAGTTGGTGTAGCTTCAAAGGCGAGCATCTAGATGGTCATCATATCAACCATATGACTCATGCTTTACCTTTCGGTTCGTGTTTCGAGGCCATGTATGTACATGCTAGGTTCGCAAAGTAAGAACCTTAGTACTCACGCGTGTAAAACTATCTTACACCCGTTGTATACGAACGTAGAGTCTATCACACCCGATCATCACATGGTGTCTCGAAACGACAAACTTTCTTAATGGTGCATACTAAAGGAAGATACCATTTTTATGTTGATATTTAAATGAGGGATCATCTTATAATGCTACTAAAGAACCATACGAGCAATATAAGATGCAAACAAACATCATATGCAAAAAGTAATATGATATGGTTCTTGCACTTGATCACTATCTTGTGCATCGTGGTATGATCTTCATCATTCCTATATGTTTAAGGACAATGTCTATGAAACTTACACTTTGGTATTTTATAGTTTCCAAGATAACATTACCATATCATGACACTTGCCCAGCAACAACTAAACTAGACGCTTCTAATTTATCAATTGCATGTTTGTACGTGGCTTAGGGCTTTCAGAAATAGAATCGTTCTTATCTATGAACATGGAACCACAACGATTATAATCAAATCATTAGCAAGTCCATGTAAATCAGATATTGACTATAGTAGGAGAGACATACACCCGCTAGACACTTATGCAAAACTAGTTGCATGTCAAGCGTGGAACACGTCTCAGGTCCGAGGACATGTAAATTTAGTCCAGGCCGCTTCATCCCACTATGCCACCAATATCCAAAATACATAGAAGATGCAATAACATGATAATTAGCACCCACATAATAATATGTGTTCTACCCATGCAAAGCATCTACGCATAGATCCGACTCTAATACCACTGTTGAGTTCGCAGCATAGAACACAAAAGATTTCCTACAATGTGAATAACTAAGCACCAAGTCTACCTACCTAGATACAATCAATGGGTGGATATACATCCATAGAGAAATTACCCTCGAAGAGAGACAAAGTGTCATGAGATTGATCTCGTGGATGATGTAGTCGTACACTTGCCGATCTGAAGATCATGAGGAAGTCCAGCACCGCAACTCAGCAGTGCATCCGTGACTGCACACATGCCTGGTCCTCTGAAAACCTCCGCATCCTTCCTCCAGCAAAGGAGCGGAAGTAGCAAATCCTTCTAGGCAAAGCCACTTGGAACATTTACTTCGCTAATCCGAAGCCATGGGGGAATATTCTAGAGGGGAGAGAGATCCTTCATGAGGAGGTGTGAAGTGAGAGGAGGAGGAGGCCTTTTATAGGGGAGGGGAAGCCCCCTCCCATGGCCGGTGGCTAAGGGAGGTGCCCCCATCTCTCCCTCATTCATGTGGGTGGAGCTTCCACTCACATAAAATTCCTCCACTCAAACTTCCACTCACTTGCATTAAATTTCCACCAAATTCAATGCATATCTCATTTAATAAAACTATTTTATTTATTTTATTCAGATTTTTTTAATTACTTTAATTAACAAACATTCACCTAAAACCCTTGAAACATTTCGATATCACATGCAAAACCAATTTCAGCAATTTCACCTGAAACAATTTCGGTGCCCATCAAAATAATTCCAGCGCTTTCATAATCTTTTCTGGAAATATATTTGCTCCAAATGGTGTCGGTATCCCTTAAGTGTGTCACCCTACGGTCTGCTAATAATGCAGACATGATCGAGACTCCTCTCCGATCACTAATCAGCAGCGGGACCTAGATATTCGTAATGACTCCCACACATTCAACGACGACTCTATTAATCATGAGAACCTTTAACTTTTATAACTAAATCCCTTTGTCTCATGATATATTACATGTCCAAGATACGATCATTGGCATCCACATACCTAGTTTAATCTCGTAACCCACAAATACTCTTTTCTCGTCCCGTGATATAACATTCTAGTGATCTTATCACTTGCTTGCAAGCTATGTCAATGTGATATCACCAAGAGGGCCTAGAGTATATCTCTCCATCATCGGGATGGTCAAATTCCACTCTTGATCCATGATCCTCAACATAACACTTTCATAGTACCCAAACCAACCTTTATAGTCACCTTGTTACGATGTGACGTTTGATGTTATTAAAGTTCTCTTCTGGTGTTAGCAATTGACACGATCTCATGGTCTAAGGATTAGGGTTACTTCATATGATAGTGTAGAAATATAAGCATAATGACTTTGATCGTATTACAATACTTACGATGAATGTTCATCACATCATTCCACTAATGTTGTGATCTCGTTATTAATAACATCCAATGTCCATGATCAGGAAACCATGATCATCTTGTTAATCAACGAGCTAGTTTATATGAGAGGCATAACTAGGAACTCTATATATTTGTTTATTAACAAGACATGTATTAATGTTTCCCACTAATACAATTATAGCATGCAAAATAAACATCTATCATATACTTGGAATACAATAATAACAAATTTATTATTGCCTCTCTAGCATATTCCTGTAACATCCCAAAACTTTAATCCAAGGTTAATCAAGATCCAAATCACCCAATTTAGGGTTAACAAAACCTTTTCCCAATTAATAAATTAAGCATGCATATGTGTGTTGCATTATTTAGGAATTGTTTTGAATTGCCATGATTGAGTGATCTATTGGTTGTAAAATGACTCTAACGTGAATTACACATCATATAGATCATCCCCAAGCAAATCCCAAATAAAAAGAAAGCCAAAAGAATAAATAATGGAAATGGTCACTTTCGCCATTCTAATCAACTAGGACACTTTGGGTGTTCCTAGGACTCATTTTCCAATAGAGAAAATTGTGGATCTTTGCACCCCTTGCTAGTACAAGTAGTGATGTTCCAAGGCCCACTTTATGATCTCCCAAAAACATTCAAACTCTAATTTTAAATGACAATTGACAATGGAATCTAGTTCATATGTATAGATCACACTTTTTTAAAAACCACTCAAATGAATTCCGTTTGACAAATCCTAGCAACCCCAGATGTTTAAGCATGTGAAAAACAACTCCACCAAAATTCTTTCAAAAATTCAAAAGTTTCCTTCATGCGGCCATTGTGTCGAGCACCTTGTGAGCAGAATCAAACTGGCCTAACTAATACTGTTTTGGATCAAAAATTGTCGAGCCATTTGAGCCACATTAATCATCTTGGTCTCCCCAGACCCAACCAGACCAAAACCAGCCCATCCCCTAGCCCCTGGCGCCAGTGCAACGCCGCACCGAGGCCATGATCGCCGGCCGATCATGCCCAAGCCGCAGCAGACCGCCGGCCTCTCTCCGCCGCTCCAGGAAGCAAGGCGCCACTTCACCGCCGTCCATGGTCCACCCCATGATCACTGCTAGCCCCTGGACCACCCTAGAGCAGCGCCGCATTTTCCTCTCTTCGCCGCGCCAGAGCACGCTAGAGCGCCTTCACCGCCAGCACGCCACAGACCGCGCCTCGACCGCAAACCGTGCGCATCGCTCTGCCTTGACCACCTCACACCGCTAGACACGGCCGTGCACTGCCGTGCGACCCACAGTCGCCAGGAACCCCGTCGAGCACCGCCCCTATCTCCCAGAGCGCTTGACGGTCCCGACTGATTGCCACCACCCCTAGCTGCGCCATAAAGCCTTAGAGGACCGCCAGGAGGCAAGCCACCGTCCACCTACACCGCCCATGCCGATAGCGCCCTGTATGGTCGTCACCGACGAGCTCACCGTCGTCCCTTCGGTTCCCTCCTCAAGCCTATATAAGGAGGACTTCCCCAGCCTCAATCACCACACCATTCCACTCCCCTCTCTCCACCAGTCCTTCCCCACCTCTCGCCGGAGCAGCTCAAGCAGCAGGTCACTGGAATTTCACCGGAGGCAGCCGCAACAGAGGAGGAGACGTTGCCGTTGATTTCGTCCACCTGAGCCCCTCCCGTGACTTCGCCTGAGCCCGCCGTCGTCGTCATGTTCGTTTTCCTGCCTCGCCACACTAGTTGGAGCCCCGGTACGTCCCCACTGCACCCCCACCGAGCAGATAGGGTGCAGTCTCGCCGGCGACGAGTCCGTCATCGACGACGACCATGAGCCGTTGATCTCGTTCTAATCCTACGGTCCGTATCGCCCCGTACCGCTTCACGTGTAATGAGCCACTGACAGGCGGATCCCCCCTGTCAGTTGTCCTCTACGCTGCGGAGTGAATCTAGGCCAGCCCAATTAATTTCCCGCGTGACCCAGTTAATTCAAATTACAATTTTTCTTTTTAGGCTTAAACTAGAATCTGTCCCTTAGTTTAAAAATCAATTCAGAGAGTTTTACAAATCCAAGTTGAGTGATTCCAATTTTGTTGGAAAGGTACTTTAAATACCTATCCAAGCCTATTGGATTTAAATCATTTTGAGTTAGAGATCTCGCCTAGTAAAAATAACAAGACAGAAGCTTTTTCCCATTCAAACATTTTTCTAAAAACAACCATAATAGCTTTTGAGTTGATTCCAACTCTCAAAAATCTCATTTAACCATACCTATGTGAATATGTAATAATATTAAGGTTTGCATGCAGTGACTTTGGACTATTACAAAAATAATGCTATATAGGCATTTCTAGTCACTTTAAATCATTAATTATTAAACTTAAACTTATTAAAATGTGATCCAACCTTTAAATCACATTCCCATATATTATAATATGTGGCGATGACATGTGTCCACATGATCCCATATTTTAATTGGAGAATATTAAATCTTAGTTAAGTTCAATGAGTAGAAATTACTTTTCTCAAATAAAAAGAATGAAACTAGTTCATTAAACCTTGTGATGAATGTGATGATACTAGATCATCAAATGTGTGCCTTAGAGTACTAAATAGACTAGTTAAGTATTGTTTGGTGATTGTGAATCCTGTATGTATTTATAGACGGTAGTGCCGACCAAGCTTTCGAGGAGGAGGAGTTCTACCCAGAGGAAGAGGAAGAAAATTTCAACCACTGCACTACACAAGGCAAGCCTAGCACTTCAAGTAAACTGAGCAAGCTAACACTTGCAAGTATCATACTTAGAAATCCATCATTAACAATGCAAGCTAACCCTTGCAAGCTAGATGACCTAAGCAAGATGCCTTAAGCATGCTTTGGTTATACATTTTGACATATACCTACCCCAAGTTTTCTTACAAGATTTTTTTCCTTTACTTTACCAAAGTTCTTTACTTTGTTTATAGATAGCATAAAAAGTATAAAACTTGGCCAATCTAGTTAGACTTAGATGTCATTCTATGGCATGAGATTGACATTAGCATCCTCCCTTAGTGAACACTCTTAATTAGTAGTTTAGATCTAATCCAAAAACTTGACCCCTTTAGATGGAAGTACTTGGTGAAAATGATTATGAAAACCTTAGAATGATGAGTCATTCTATTGAGATGTTTTGACATGTGTTGAGAAACACAAATGGTTTATGATGATGAAAATGTTGAGGCATGAGCCTTAACCCTTTATAAAAACTGATGGTTGGGTTCGGATGCGATACCATTCCAAATTTACCGTACAAGCACATTACCTGAATTGGGTAAGGCTTAGCCGGAAGTTTATATGCATTAGTATTAGTTCCCTCGTGGGAGAGGTTGAGCTGAGGCCACCTCTCAATGTTGTCCACCTATGAAGTGCCTAGGATGACATATGGTCATGGCTGGGAGGCCAAGCTTATAGGAGAGGTGCTTATACTAGGGTGTGTAATTGAAAGGTTATGTTTGATTATGTGCATACTAAGTATGATGATTTAGGGATATCCCTGACAGATGTATCGAATCTTGTGGTGAAAGTGTACCACCTCTGCAGAGTGTAAAACTATTCGAATAGCCGCGTCCGCGGTTATGGACAGTTGGAGTGGCCATACTGTTCCGTCGTCAGATGTTTTCAAAATGACTTATGAAATGAATGATGAATCTTCACTTGACCACAACATAGTTGTGACTATGAAAATAGCTTCTCCACTTAAGTGATTCTAGAACTTTATTTTATCTTTATTTGTCTCTGAACTCAGCTTAGGTTTCAAACTTAACTTTGCAAATAAACTTAGAGTTAGCATTCCTACTAGAACTACCTTACTTGTTAGTGATAGTTTGCGAGTACTTAAAGAGTACTCATGGCTTTTGTCCCTGGCTATTCTCATGGCCAGACTATGAAGAGGAGTACCAAGATGAAGGACAGCAGGATGGCTATGATAACTAGGACTATCTTCCATCATCAGCATTGCCTGTGATCATGAAGATGGACCCCACCGCTACGCTTATTATTTATTCCACTACCTATTGTATTAAGAATGGATCTTGAGATCCTTTATTCGTGTAAGACCTTATTATGGTTTGTAATGGATGATGTACTATGATATCCAATATGTTATGTGTCACAAAAATGGTAATCTTGGGATTGCGATGTATGGCATAACAGGCATCTGGGATTAAAAATCTGGGTGTTGACAAGTTGGTATCAGAGCCATCCTGACTATAGGAGACCCTAGTTAGAATGGACGTCTGAACAAAAACTTAGTTTCAAAACCAAAGTGAGTATTTATGAATACATATTTCCTCTCTTATCCTTGGGATTCTTTCTCTCAAAAATACATGTTCCTACAAATTCTTACATTACTACATAAAATTTGACACCCTTGATCACTTCACTAACTTTCTCATCCTCAATTCTTATAGATGGCAACTCAGTTCAGCAAGTTCTACCAGTTGGGCAACATAGGACAGCTGATCTTCGAGAGGGATCTTGATGCACTATCGGAGTACTTGGGACGCCCACATCCAGAATTCCTTGGTGCTCAACTTACCGGACCCCTAGGAGGAGATTTACAATGGCTAGTCACCGCTGATCTTTGAGGCAAGATAGAAGCACCAACATCCGGGAGGATCCAGTTCTCCGTGAGAGAGAACAACTGGCTAGATGGATTAGCCAGGGTAATGCATGAAGCTCTCGCTCTCCTTTGTGCACAGAATGTCAACTTGATCCAAGGAACCCACTTTGCTCACTATGCAAGGCGTGATTTTATGGGAATGCCCATGGAGATGCCAAGTCACCCGGAGCTGAAGCGACAAGTGGAGAACCTTGACTTCCTGCTATACGACAGACAGAAGGAATTGGACAATGCTAGAGAGTTTGCCAACCACGACCTTGCCATTGCCACCTAGAAGGCCCAGACTTTCTCACTGCTTGTCAAGGATCGTCAATCACTTCGTCGTCAACGTGCAAAGAAGGATCTCACCATCGACCGTCTTTGCAAGAAGGTGGGCGACCTCGAGAATACCATCAAGGAGCAAGAAGCTCAGCTTGCTGCAAAAGAAGAAGAAGAGGAAGGTCAAGATATCCAGGGAGATATGGACTCCTACCTCAGCAATGATGATGACTACCTGGAGGATGATGCCATGGACTTCTACACCGGCGATGATGACTCCAACTTCATCAATGATGAGTAGATACACTAGAGCACTATCCTAGGAGTGAGATGTATCGGTCCCATTGTATCGTAGCTCACATAATGGTTCTTAAAACCATATGTTTTCCCTTTGGTTGTGGTGTGTGTGTGTTTGTATCGTGTGCCTAGCTTGAATGAATGAGAAGAAGTTAGTTTGCCAAACCTGAGTTCAAACTCAAAGTCTAAAAACTTTTGAAAACAAAACCATGAACCTTAGAACTTTCCCTCTTACCCCTTTATCTATCTCAATCTTCAGATGACTCGTGGAAACCCCGGAGGGAGCAGCTCATCGCAGGACCCGATGCTGCAGATTATGCAGATGCTAGTTGCCGACCGTGAAGCTAACATGGCAGAGTGCCAAGCCAACCTAGCAACTCTGCAACAGATCGCTCAAATGGCCCAAAACAACTAAGGCCATGGAAATCAGGGTAATCAAGGATCCAAGCTTAGGAACTTTCAGAATACCAATCCCCCTATCTTTAGCAACTCAGAGAACCCACTAGATGCAGATGATTAGTTACAGACCATGGAGAATAACATTGAAGTCGCCAGAGTTGATGCCCATGAGCAAGTTCTGTTTGCCACGCACTATCTGGCAGGAGATGCAAGAGCATGGTGGAACAACACCTGCACAATGAACCACGGTCAAGGGATGACGTGGGAAGAGTTCAGGACCAAGTTCAGCCGCACCCATGTGCCGCAAGGATTAGTCACCAGAATGAGAGATGAATTCTGCGACCTGAAGCAAGGCAGAATGACTATAGTGGAATAGCGTGACAAATTCTTGTCTCTCGCTAGGTATGCCCCCGATGAAATTAGCACCGAGTCCAAGAAGAAGGAGAGATCTTGAATGGACTACATGATGAGATGCAGACGGTGTTAGTCAACATTCGTTTTGATGATCTCGAAGAGCTAGTCAACTCTGCCATCCAGATGGAAGGGAAGATCAACCAAGCCAATGACAATCGCAAGCATAGAATGATGCACCAGAGTGGATCCAGTCATGTTCAGAGGTATCGCCCCAACCCATCTGCAGGATATACCCCCAGGAACAATAGACCCCCAATGTCTCGTCCAAGCTACCCCAACCGTAGCGGAGGAAATGTGAAGTCTGGTGGAAATCACAACAACAACAACAACAACCCCAGAAACTCGAACAACATTAACCGTGCGCCGCCCAAGTCCAACAACAACAACAATACTGCACCGAGAACTGGAAGCAATGCCGTGCCTGTTGCAGCCAAGGACAAGTCCTAGATCACTTGTTTTGAGTGTGGAGTGAAAGGTCACTACTCCAATGAGTGTCCCAAGAAGATTGCTGCCAATGCCAATGTCAATGCCCCTACTCAATAGCAGCGTCATGTTTAGCTAGGAAGAAGTTTTTCCCTAGGGAACCCTCACAACCGCAACGATCGTCTCTTCCACATGAACGCCGAAGAAGCCCAGGAAGCGCCAGATGTCGTGCTGGGTATGTTTCTTGTTAACTCAGTTTTAGGAAGAGTATTGTTTGATTCTGGAGCATCGCACTCATTTGGGACCGAAGAATTTGCATGCACTAGTAAGATTCACCTAAAAAACTTGAAGCATGTCATGATAGTTCAAATTCTGGGTTCAACCACAAAAGCTAGAAAAATTTGCAAAGCTGTACCTATCAGAATTCATGGGATAGATTTTTATGCTAATCTAATAGTACTTGGCACCAAAGGTTTGGAAGTAGTACTAGGAATGGACTAGATGTCAAAGCATAAAGGACTGATAGACTGTGCTAAGAAAGCCATCACCATGACCAGTAGCTCTGGAGTAACAGTAGAGCATATATATCTGAAACCTTACCCCATCAATTCAAGTGCAACAAGAGTCTAGACCTACCCACCATTGACTAAGTCAGAGTAGTCTGTGAATACCCCGACGTATTCCCAGATGAATTGCCCGGTATGCCCCCGGATTGGGATATTGAGTTCATTATCGAACTAATTCCTGGAAGTGGACCCATAGCTCAGAGACCCTATAGTATGAACCCCTCGGAGTTAGTGGAGCTGAAGAAGCAATTGGATGCTATGTTAGCCACATGCTTGATTCAACCAAGCACATCGCCATGGAGATCACTAGTTCTGTTCGTCGACAAGAAGGATGGAGGCAACCGTTTGTGCGCATATTACAGGAAGCTGAATGATGTGACCATCAAAAACAAGTACCCACTGCCCAAGATAGAGGATCTATTTGATCAGTTGACTAGTGCTAGCGTGTTTCCTAAGATTGATCTTAGGACTGGTTATCATCAACTTAAGATTCGTGCAATGGATATTCCAAAGACTGCCTTTACTACCCGTTATGGATTATATGAGTATATGGTCATGTCTTTTGGATTAACCAATGCCCCCGCTTATTTCATGAATCTCATGAATAAGATCTTCATGAATTTCCTGGATAAGTTTGTCGTTGTGTTTGTCGATGATATTCTTATCTACTCCAAGTCAGAAGAAGAGCATGAGAAACATCTGAGAATCATCCTTGAAACCTTGAGAGAGCATCGGTTGTATGCCAATTTCAGCAAATGTGAGTTTTGGATGAAGGAAGTAGGATTCCTAGGACATATTGTGCCAGTCGGAGGAGTCGCTGTTGAGCCTGCCAAGATCAGAGATGTTGAAGAATGGGAAGCCCCAACCACTCAAACCCAAGTCCGTGCATTTCTCGGATTAGTGGGATATTACCGCAAGTTCGTTGAAGGATTTTCGAGCATCGGAAGACCAATGACCCAGTTATTGAAGAAGGACAAGAAGTTTGAATGGACAGACAAATGTGAAGCCAGTTTCCAAGAGCTCAAGAAGAGATTGATTTTAGCCCCAATATTGATTATGCCAGATATCAAGAAGCCGTTTGATGTGTATTGTGATGCATCCAAGATTGGTCTCGGATGTGTATTGATGCAAGAAGGCAAAGTCATCGCCTATTTGTCAAGACAACTGAATCAGCATGAGAAAAATTACCCTACCCATGATCTAGAACTAGCAGCCGTAGTGTTAGTATTGAAGACATGGCGTCATTATCTTATGGGTAATCACTGTGAGATTTACTCAGATCACAAGAGCCTGAAGTATATTTTCACCCAGAAGGAGCTGAATATGAGACAAAGGATATGGATAGAGTTAATCAAGGATTATGACCTTGACATTCACTATCACCCTGGCAAAGCCAATGTGGTAGCGGATGCTGTTAGCAGATTGCCGTGTAGGTTAAACACCATGATCAAAGAGAAGCAACCAAGTTTGTATGAGGAGTTGGAGCAGTTTAGAACTGAGCTCGTTAGCAAGGGATTCTTAGCTAGCATTGAACTTCAACCCACTTTGATCAACCAAATCAAGGAAGCCCAGAAGGGAAATGAAAGTATCGACATAATCAAGCATCGTATTGGTACAGGAAAGGTACCTAGATTCTCTGAAGATGAAGAAGGAGTTCTGTGGTACAAAGGACGTATCTGTGTGCCAGTAGATTCAGAGCTGAAGCAAGTGATCATGCAAGAAGCTCATGATACCCTTTATTCTATCCACCCCGGAGGAACAAAGATGTATCAAGATTTGAAAGAGCAATTTTGGTGGCACAAGATGAAGAGAGAAATTGGAAGCTACATCGCCAAGTGTGATATCTGTCAAAGAGTCAAAGCAGAACATCAGAGACCCGCAGGACTATTGCGACCATTGTAGATTCCGGAATGGAAATGGGATTCCGTTGGAATGGACTTTATCACCGGTTTGCCTACTTCTAGTAGGGGAAATGACTCAATCTGGGTCATCGTTGATAGACTGTCCAAGGTAGCTCATTTTATACCTGTCAAGAAAACCTACTAGAGTTCGAAGCTAGCCGAGTTGTACATTGCTAGAATAGTCAGTTTGCATGGAGCCCCCAAGACCATAGTATCAGATCGAGGAACCCAATTTACCTTGAGATTTTGGCAGAAACTCCAAGAAGGATTGGGAACCAAGTTAAATTTCAGCACAACTTATCACCCACAGACCGATGGACAGACTGAAAGAGTCAACCAGATCTTACAAGATATGTTGAGAGCTTGTGTACTAGAGTACGGATCAAAATGGGAAGATTCTCTGCCTTTCGCAGAATTCTCATACAACAACAGTTATCAAGCCAGTTTGGAAATGGCCTCATTTGAGTTCTTGTACGGAAGAAAGTGTCACACCCCTTTGAATTGGTCGCAAGTAGGAGATAGTCAGATTTTCGGACCTGACATCCTACGAGAAGCTGCAGAGAAAGTTCACAAAGTCTGTGAGCACCTGAAGACCGCCCAATCTAGGCAGAAGAGTTATGCTGACAAAAGACGTCGAGGCCTGACTTTCAATGTCGGAGATTTTGTGTACCTCAAAGTGTCTCCATTGAAGGGAACCCAACACTTTAGTCTGAAAAGAAAGTTAGCCCCCAGATATATTGGACCCTTCAAGATTATAAATCGCCGAGGCGAAGTATCATATCAACTAGAACTGCCAGAGGAGATGTCAGCCATCCACAATGTGTTCCATATCTTGTTACTTCGCAAATGTCTAGAAGTGCCGGAGAAGACCAAAGTTTTCAAGAACATAGATCACCGAGTTGTTGATATCAACAAGGGTCTGATGTATCATGAAGTGCCCATCCATATTTTAGAGGAAGCTTACAGAACCACCAGGACCTGGAGTATCAAATTTCTCAAGATTCAGTGGAGCAACCATACCGAAGAAGAAGCTACTTGGGAGCGGGAAGATTACATTAGGACAAAGTTCCTAGTTCTCTTTAGTTCCTATTTTCTTTCTTAAATCTCGACACGAGATTTTGTTTAAGGGGGGGAAGGTTTGTAACATCCCAAAACTTTAATCCAATGTTAATCAAGATCCAAATCACCCAATTTAGGGTTAACAAAAACTTTTTCCCAATTAATAAATTAAGCATGCATATGTGTGTTGCATTATTTAGGAATTGTTTTGAATTGCCATGATTGAGTGATATATTGGTTGTAAAATGACTCTAAGGTGAATTACACATCATCTAGATCATCCCCAAGCAAATCCCAAAGAAAAAGAAAGCAAAAAGAATAAATAATGGAAATGGTCACTTTTGCCATTCTAATCAACTAGGACACTTTGGGTGTTCCTAGGACTCATTTTGCAACAGAGAAAATTGTGGATCTTTGCACCCCTTGCTAGTACAAGTAGTGATGTGCCAAGGCCCACTTTATGATCTCCCAAAAACATTCAAACTCTAATTTTAAATGACAATTGAAAATGGAATCTAGTTCATATGTATAGATCACACTTTTTCAAAAACCACTCAAATGAATTCCATTTGAAAATTCCTAGCAACCACAGATGTTTAAGCATGTGAAGAACAACTCCACCAAAAATCTTTCAAAAATTCAAAAGTTTCCTTCATGCAGCCATTGTGTCGAGCACCTTGGGAGCAGAATCAAACTGGCCTAACTAATACTGTTTTGGATCAAAAATTGTCGAGCCATTTGAGCCACATTAATCATCTTGGTCTCCCCAGACCCAACCAGACCAAAACCAGCCCATCCCCTAGCCCCTGGCGCCAGTGCAACACCGCACCGAGGCCATGATCGCCGGCCGATCGTGCCCAAGCCGCAGCAGAACGCCAGCCCCTCTTCGCCGCTCCAGGAAGCAAGGCGCCACTTCACCGCTGTCCACGATCCACCCCACGATCACTACCGGCCCTTGGACCACCGCAGAGCAGCGCTGCATTTTCCTCTCTGCGCCGCGCTAGAGCACGCCAGATCGCCTTCACCGCCAGCATGCCACAGACCATGCCTCGACCACAGACCGCGCGCGCCACTCCGCCTTGACCACCTCACCCCGCCAGACACGGCCATGGACCACGCGCGACCCATAGTCGCCAGGAACCCCGTCGAGCACCGCCCTGTCTCCTAGAGCGCACGACGCTCCCGAACGATTGCCACCGTCCCTAGCTGCGCCATAAAGCCTTAGAGGACCGTCAGGAGGCAAGCCACCATCCGCCTATGCCGCCCATGCCGATAGTGCCCTATATCATCGTCACCGACAAGCTCGCCGTCGCGCCTTCGGTCCCCTCCTCGAGCCTATATAAGGAGGCCTTCCCCAGCCTCAATTGACACACCATTCCACTCCCCTCTCTCCACCAGTCCTTCCCCACCTCTCACCGGAGCAGCTCGAGCAGCAGGTCGCCAGAATTTCACCGGAGGCAGCCGCAATAGAGGAGGAGACATTGCCGTTGATTTCGTCCACCTCAGCCCGTTCCACGACTTTGCCTGAGCCCGCCGTCGTCGTCTTATTCGTTTGTACGCCTCACCGCACTAGCTGGAGCCCTGGTACGTCCCCACTGCACCCACACCGAGCCTCCAGGGTTCAGTCTTGCCGGCGACGAGTCCGTCGTCGACGACGACCATGAGCCGTTGATCTCGTTCTAATCCTACGGTTCGTATCGCCCCGTACCGCTTCACATGTAATGAGCCAATGACAGGCGGACCCCCTGTCAGCTATCCTCTACGCCGCGGAGTGATTCTAGGCCGGTCCAATTCATTTCCCGCGCGACCCAGTTAATTCAAATTAGGATTTTTCTTTTTAGGCTTAAACTAGAATCTGTCCCTTAGTTTAAAAATCAATTCAGAGAGTTTTACAAATCCAAGTTGAGTGATTCCATTTTTTTTGGAAAGATAATTTAAATCTCTATCCAAGCCCATTGGATTTAAATCATTTAGAGTTAGAGATCTCTCCTAGTAAAAATAATAAGACAAAAGCTTTTCCCATTCAAACATTTTTATAAAAACAACCATAATAGCTTTTGAGTTGATTCCAACTCTCAAAAATCACATTTAACCATACCCATCTAAATATGTAATAATATTAAGGTTTGCATGCAGTGAGTTTGGACTAGTCCAAAATAATGCTATATAGGCATTTCTAGTCACTTTAAATCATTATTTATTAAATTTAAACTTATTAAAATGTGATCCAACCTTTAAATAACATTCCCATATATTGGAATATGTGGTGATGACATGTGTCCACATGATCCCATATTTTAATTGGAGAATATTAAATCTTAGTTAAGTTCAATGAGTAGAAATTACTTTTCTCAAATAAAAAGAATGAAACTAGTTCATTAAACCTTGTGATGAATATGATGATACTAGATCATCAAATTTGTGCCTTAGAGTAGTAAATAGACTAGTTAAGTATTGTTTGGTGATTGTGAATCCCATATGTATTTATAGATGGTAGTGCCGACCAAGCTTTCGAGGGGGAGGAGTTCTACCAAGAGGAAGAGGAAGAAAATTTCAACCACTTCACTACACAAGGCAAGACTAGCACTTCAAGTAAACTGAGCAAGCTAACACTTGCAAGTATAATACTTACAAAGCCATCATTAACAATACAAGCTAACCCTTGCAAGCTATATGACCTAAGCAAGATGCCTTAAGCATGCTTTGGTTATACATTTTGACTTATACCTACCCCAAGTTTTCTTACAAGCTTTTTTTTCCTTTACTTTACCAAAGTTCTTTACTTTGTTTATAGATAGCATAAAAAGTATAAAACTTGGCCAATCTAGTTAGACTTAGATGTCATTCTATGGCATGAGATTGACATTAATATCCTCCCTTAGTGAACACTCTTAACTTAGTAGTTTAGAGCTAATCCAAAAACTTAACCCCTTTAGATGGAAGTACTTGGTGAAAATGATTATGAAAACCTTAGAATGATGAGTCATTCTATTGAGTTGTTTTGACATGTCTTGCGAAAGACAAATGGTTTATGATGATGAAAATGTTGAGGCATGAGCCTTAGCCCTTTATAAAAACTGATGGTTGGGTTCGGATGCGATACCATTCCAAATTTACCGTACAAGCACATTACCTAAATTGGGTAAGGCTTAGCCGGAAGTTTATATGCATTAGTATTAGTTCCCTCGCAGGAGAGGTTTTAGCTGAGACCACCTCTCAATGTTGTCCACCTATGAAGTGCCTAGGATGACAGATGGTCATGGCTGGGAGGCCAAGCTCATAGGAGAGGTGCTTATACTAGGGTGTGTAATGGAAAGGTTATGTTTGATTATCTGCATACTAAGTATGATGATTCAGGGTTATCCCTGACAGATGTATCGAATCTTGTGGTGAAAGTGTACCACCTCTGCAGAGTGTAAAACTATTCGAATAGCCGCGTCCGCGGTTATGGACAGTTGGAGTGGCCATACTGTTCCGTCGTCAGATGTTTTCAAAATGACTTATGAAATGAATGATGAATCTTGACTTGACCACAACAGGGTTGCGACTATGAAAATAGCTTCCCCACTTAAGTGATTCTAGAACTTTATTTTATCTTTCTTTGTCTCTGAACTCAGCTTAGGTTTCAAACTTAACTTTGCAAATAAACTTAGAGTTAGCATTCCTACTAGAACTACCTTACTTGTTAGTGATAGTTTGCGAGTACTTAAAGAGTACTCATGGCTTTTGTCCCTGGCTATTCTCATGGCCAGACTATGAAGAGGAGTACCAAGATGAAGGATAGCAGGCCGACTATGATAAATAGGACTATCTCCCATCATCAGCATTGCTTGTGATCATGAAGATGGACCCCACCGCTACGCTTATTATTTATTCCTCTACCTGTTATATTAAGACTGGATCATGATATCCTTTATTCGTGTAAGACCTTATTATGGTTTGTAATGGATGATGTACTATGATATCCAATCTGTTATGTCTCGCAAAAATGGTAATCTTGGGATTGCGATGTATGGCATAACAGGCATCTGGGATTAAAAATCGGGGTGTTGACAATTCCCTTCAATCACCCATTCACACAATTGTTGTAAAGCGTTACTAAGTTCAATGCGTGAACCAAGATGGATACAGTCTTAACAAAATCTACTCAAGATTTATAGATTGCTGGTTGATGAAGAGATTTTCAGCGAAGGGAAACATGCAAAGTAATAACCTAAGTGTGAAACGCATGCTTGTTGCAGAATACTTTGGTGAAGAGAAACATGTAAAAAATAAACAAAAAACATATCATGTTAAGTTATTTATATACTCTCTTAATCATATATGGGATCAATGTAGGCTACACCACCATAGGTTCTGCAAATTGCATGACATGCAACACATGGGAGTGGAATTGTGCAACATTGACCCTGAGGAGCTCACGAAGGAACACCTCCTACATGGCCAAGAAGACTAGATGAATCGGGCCAGTCAAACTTGGTTTGTCTTTAATTGTAACATTCGTGGTGTGAATCGTCCCGAGAAGTGCCCTCTGTTGCATAGCAAGATCGATGAAAGCGCAGCTGTCGGAGAAAGTGTCCCACGAAGGAACAAGGGGTCCAACAAGCCCTAGATTCGAGAGGGGGCTAAACATGTGTTCCAAGCTTCTCAGCGGCGACGGAGATGGCGGAACACGAGCACGATAGAGAGGCTGGCACGAGGTGTCCGATCTTTCGATGAGATGGTGATAGTCGATTTGGGTGGAGTTCGGTCTTGACGATCTGACTACATGTGCGAGCACGAGCGCCAATGCAATCGCTAAGCCAATCTCCTGGAGGTTACCGATCTTGTAGATGCACGATCAGCCTGACCAGCGAGGGTCTTAATTCCTACCTGAAATCGAGAACAAGTAAGAACTAATATTGCAATCAAGATATTGCGGATAAAGATGAAAGCTTTATTGCAATCGTGGGATCCTGAATAGGTGCAAAGTACAGGAGGTCTTTGCAACACTCAAGCCTTGGCGAAGTTGCAATCATGGCTAACTTTTAGTCTAAACAAAATCCGACTCTAAAGTGACGGCTATGGGGTGTATTTAAGGAGGAAAAGGTGCCTTCAAAGTTCAGAAATCTCCACTTGTGGCATCCTCTTGAATCCTCATATGGTTGCTGCCATCTCCATGCATGATTATGCTCCAATGCTTATCCCTCCCATCCATGCTAGGTCCATCATTCCTAAGAGTAACAAATACATCTGATTTAGGTAGCATTATATTCTCATGTATGTGAGGAATAGCTCCAAGAAATGAAAGTACCTGATAGTTAAGTTGCTTGGCACAAGCTCGAGTGATAGGTCCTTGTATGTGTGTAGCTGTAGGTATAGCGGGTGTATCAATAGATGGGATGTCCACATCACACTTGAATCTTGATTCAATCGTTTCCATGTGGCAAGAAACTTTCTTGCCATTTCCATATTGAACTCTTTCAATATCTCATATATGTACGTCTAGAACAACCACATTAGTGCCTCAATCTATACACATAGACATTGATTCCTAATATTTTGGTTTTGCCCAAGTCTTCCATTGAAATCAAAATTTAATGAAATTCTTAACCCGTGTTAATAAAAGATACATCATTTCCAATCAACAACATGTCCTCTACATAATGTATTGGAAATATTTATCAGCGCTCCCACTTAATTTCTTACAAATGCAAGCATCTTCATCTTATCCGATGAAATTAAACATTTTAACAGTTTCATCATGATGAAGATTCTAACTCCGCTATGTTTACTTCAACTATTGAAGTTTGCACGCCCTTTTAACATCCTTTGATTTAACAAAACCCTTTGGATCATGTCATGTACATGTCCTAGGTAACCATTCTATTAGAAGAATTTTGTTTTGTTTGTTCAACTACCATATACCAAAATATATGTAGTGGTTGCTATATTAATCCATCAAGACTAAATATCGCTACAAAAGATCAAATATTGTCCTAGTCAACTCTTTGAACATTGTCGTAAACTCTTTTATGACATGTCGACTATTTCATAAATGTCAAACATCCGTGTCTATTTTTTTATTGATCCAAACATGACCGATAGGCTTCATGCCTTTCCGGTGGGTCTTCCAAGTTCAAAAAACTTGATTTCTCGTGTATGGACACTATCACGGATTTTATGACTTCTAGTCACTCTATGGAGTCAGGGCCCATCATCGCTTATTTGAATGTAGTCAGTTCATCATTGTCAAAACAATAATGACTTGTGTTTCAAATCTTACTATTTGATTATTTCCCTACCCACATGGTTCACTAGGAACTCTAATCTCCGAGATCACAACCTTTATAATCATGGGAGCCATGCGCATTGCGGCCACCTCCAGGGCATATTCCGGCGCTGCACTACTTAGCACATGTTGCTTAGGTTCATCAACGTAATCAAAGTTCTATTGTCCTCCGACTTAACTTTTTGCGAAAAATTACTTCTTAAGAAACTTGATGTTCCAAGCGACAAACACTTTTATCCTCAGTGTTATGGATGAATACCCAACAAATTCTTTGGGATAACCTACAAAGACGTGATTATCTAACTTTGGTTGTAAACATTTTACGTATACCCAGCATACCAAAATTTAAGAAAGGACAACTCGGGTTTTATCCCGAACCATAACCCATATGGTACCATTTCAACGGATCATGATGGTGCTCTTTTCGGTGTAAAAGCGATAGTCTCTAAAGCTCTAATCCTTAAAATATAATGGAAGTTCTATAAATGACACCTTTGATCTTACCATGTCAAACAAGGTTTGATTTCATTTCTTGAACATACCATACTATTATGGTTTATCGAAAAAACACAAATCCATGGAACAATTCCTCAAATCTTAGGTGTTTTGGTAAACTTGTAACTCAAATATCTTCCTTTATGATCGAATCATAAATTATTTATTTTCTTATTACAATGATTTTCCACTTCATCTTGAAAGTCTTTGAACAATTTTCAAATGTTTCATACTTCTTCCTTATTAAGTAAATATACAGATATATTCAGTCAAATTTCCAAAGAAAGCATATGAAGCTGAAAGATCCACCGCAAATGGCTACACATAATGGATTGTATACATCAACATGAATAATTTCCAATAAGTTAGTCACCCATTCCTCTTTGTCCTATGAACAAAGTTTTAATTATCTTGAGGAAAGTCTCACAAGCATCAATTGATCAAAATCAAAGACTCCAAAAATCCATCAGCATGCAGTTTCTTCATGTTTTTTTTCCAATGTAATTTAAATGGTGATGTCACTTCGTAAGTGATCTTTGAATCATTTGTCTTGCGACATTTTAGCATTAGTTTTTTTGGATGTGATTTCTCTAACTAGACTTGTAAAAGTTCATGCATCCTCTATGGAATACGGTAATTATTTGAACAACCATTGTTCTCATAATACTGAAACAAATAACAATTATTTAAGAAAATCTTGAAGGCAAGCTTTAATGCCAATGAGAAACACAATAACACTTTATTTGTTTTCGATTAACATCATCACATATTCTCTTGATAGTTACTCAGCTCATCGTAGTTCATGAATTGTGTCGTTCTGTATGACATATCATAACAACTAATTCGGTATCCAATACCCAAGAACCACATTGTTTAATAATCAAAGAATACAACCACAACATGTATATATTCTATATATCTAAGCTGGGCACTTCTAGCCTTTCTCTTTTCTGCCAAATATTTTATAGATTCTCTTTTAGCATTTCCTTTTTATTTAAAAGAATCTATCAACATCAATTGTGGCGCCATACACATAACACATAGTCCAAAGCGTGTATTGTCAAATACTATTACCTTTGGACTTGCACTTTGAAGTTGATCACCATCATCAAATGTTTGGCATTTGTTCAAAAAATATTCTTTAGTAATCTATTAGTGTGGAAATCATTTTACCTACATATTCTATTCATCCTTATCATGACAACTTTCATGATCAAGCTACTATAGCCTAAGGACGAATTGCGAGTATAATGTCAGTTCCCAAAACCTTTTTGGGAGATTAGGATGCCTAGCGTCTCCAACCTTCACAAATTCTTATACAATATGAGAACTTGTATTTTGCCAAATTTAACTCTATCATATTGCAACCATAAATATTGTTTCGGGTATCACAATATTTTCCACACATGACGGTTTCTGAAACAATCCTTTCAGCTCCTAGATAACCTTGATATTAAAACAACTTTTGAATATCAAGAATCATGGAGGCAAACATGATACTTTAGATACTAACACTGGAATTTTTACTCTTGATTTAATACTACTTATTAAACTTCATGGAGCAAATGAAGTTTGCTGAAAGTTGTCAAAAGGACTTCTGACCTTTAAATTGACACTCAAAACAATACAATACCAGTTTGTAAAGTAAATATCTAGAATTCTATAGTTCTATCATCTCAACTATAAGTAATCATAAGGCAGTATACGGATGCCAATGACTACAAAAACTATGCGCATTCTATTCGATTTAATTTATGATAAATTGAGTTTAATTCCAATCATATTACTACATGAACTCCCACTCAAAACCAACATCCCTTGAGTCGTTTTGGTGATTACATGAACTAGATCCACTACACCAAGTACGATCATCATGTGAGTTGGTGTAGCTTCAAAGGCAAGCATCTAGATGCTCATCATATCAACCATATGAATCATGCTTTACCTTTCGTTTCGTGTTCCGAGGCCATGTCTGTACATGCTAGGCTCTCTAAGTAAGAACCTTAGTACTTGGGTGTAAAACTGTCTTACACCCGTTGTATGCAAACATAGAGTCTATCACACCCGATCATCACGTGGTGTCTCAAAACGGCAAACTTTCTTAACGATGCATACTAAGGAAGAACACAATTTTATCTTGATATTTTAATGAGGGATGATTTTATAATGCTACTAAAGCACCAAAAAAGTAATATAATATAAGATTAAAAAACATATGCAAAAAGTGATATGATATGGCTCTTGCACTAGATCACTATCTTGTGCATCTTGGTATGATCTTTATCATTCCTATATGTGTAAGGCCAAGGTCTATGGAACTTACACTTTGGTATGTTATAATTTCCAAGAGTATCAATCCATACTACAAATTATAACATCACCATATCATGACACTTGCCCAACAAGAATCTAAACTAGATGCCTCTAATTTATCAATTCCAAGTTTTACGTGGCTTAGGGCTTTCGAAGATAGAACCGTTCATACCTATGAACATGGAACCACAATGATGATAATCAAATTATTAGCAACTCGTTGTAAATCAGATATTGACTATAGTAGGAGAGACAAACACCCGCTATCCACTCATGCAAAACTAGTTGCATGTCAAGCGTGGAACATGTCTCATGTGCGAGGACATGTAAAGTTAGTCATGTCCGCTTCATCCCACTATGCCATCAATATCTAAAATACATAGAAGATACAATAACATGATCATAAACGCCCACATACTCATATGTGTTCTACCCGTGTAAAGCATCTACGCATAGATCAGACTCTGATACCACTGTTGGGTTCGTAGCATAGAAAACAAAAAATTCCTACGATGTGAACTACTAAGCTCCAAGATCTATCTACCTAGATACAATCAATGGGTGGATATACATCCATAAAGAACTTACCCTTGAAGAGCTACAAAGCATTGTTAACAAAAAATGATTTCATGGATGATGTAGTCATACACTTATGATCTCAAGATTGTGATGAAGTCCATCAAATCCAGCAGGTCTAGCACCAGCAAGTCCAGCACCGCAAAGTAGCAGTGCATCCGTGATCGCACACACATCCGATACCCCGACAATCTCCATGTCCTCACTCCAGCGAGGCAGCGGAAGAAGCAACTCCTTTCAGATAAAGCCACCGGGACCATGTATCTCGCTAATCTGAGACCATGGGGAATAATTTCTAGAGGGGGAGAGAGATCCTTCATGAGGAGGTGTGAGATGAGAGGAGGGAGTGGGGGCATTTAATAGGGATAGGGGAAAGCCCCCTCCCATGGCCGGCGGCCATGGAGGTACCCCCACCTCTTCCATCATTCACATGGGCGGAGCTCCCACTCACATAAATATGCCCCACTCAAAATTCCACTCACCTCCATTAAATTTCCATGAAATTTAATGCAAGCTATCATTTAATAAAACTCTTTTATTTATTTTATTCAGAATTTTGTTAATTACTTTAATTAACAAACATTCACATATAACCCCTGCAACATTTCAATATTAAATGCAGGACCAGTTTCTGTAATTTCGCCCGAAATAATTCCGATTTCCATCAAAATGATTCCAACGCTTTATTAATCTTTATATGAAACCCATTTGCTCCTAAATGGTGCTGGTATCCCTTAAGTGTGTCACCCTATGGTTCGTGAATAATGCAGACATGATCGAGACCCCTCTCCGATCAATAATCAACAGCGGGGACCTGGATATCCGTACTAACTCCCACACATTCAATGATGACTCATGTGATTGTGTGAACCTTTAACATTTGTTACTAACTCCCTTTTTCTCACAATATATTACATGTCCTATATTCGATCATTGGTATCCCCACACCTAGTTTGTTCTCATTACCAACAAGTACTCTTTTCTTGTTCCCGTGATATAACATTCTAGTGATCTTATCACTTGCTTGCAACCCACATCAATGAGATATCACCGAGAGGGCCCAGAGTATATGTCTCCATCATCAGGATGGAAAAATCCCACTCTTGATCCATGAGCATCTACATAACACTTTTGGAGTATCTGAACCCACCTTTATTGTCACCCTATTACGGTGTGATGTTTGATGTTATCAAGCTACTTTTCTGGTGTTAGTGAGTGACATGATCTCATGGTCTAAGGACTAAAGTTACTTTGTATGATGTCATAGAAATTTTAACACAATGACTTTGATTGTATTGCTATTCTTCGGATGAATGTTCATCACACCATTCAACCAATGTTGTGAACTCATTATTAACAACATCCAATGTCCATGATCGGGAAACTTGATCATCTTGTTAATCAACAAGCTAGTTTATATGAGAGGAATAACTAGGAACTCTTTATTTTGTTTACTAAACACACATGTATTAATGTTTACAATTAATACAATTATAGCTTAAAAATAAACATTTATCATAAACAAGAAACATGATAACCACTTTATTATTTCCTCTCGGGCATATTCCCTTCAGAGGTTTGAGGCCCTGTTGAGGCTTCTATGAGCGAGACGGCCTCAGGATTCCTGCCAGGAGATGCTTCTACTAGGATCCCCCTTTGTAGAGGGTGTCGTGGCTCAGGTGGTGGGCCCAGTGGCCATAGGATCATGGTACTGCAGGTGTCAGGACTTAGATAGTAGCCGTAGGGTGCTTGCTGTGCACGTGTCTCCTCGAACGCGAAGGGGCCAAGGCCCTAACGGGAAATGGGTCCCTCCGCCACTTTGGTTGACACGGAACTGCCCTAGTGTGCATCTCCACCGTGCACTCCAAATGGTGGCTCCCTGGTGGCCATAGGATGCAACCGGATCCATTCCGTCTTGGGAATCGCCCGCCAGGATGTGATGGCTCGTGTGACATACTAGAAGTTGATGTCGCGTGTCCAAGGCGTCGTGTCGTCCCGGCACTGCTTAAATGCTGACGCCACGAAGGTGCCTTCTCTCTGATGTCACCTCCTCGTCCCCTTCCTTCCCTCCTCCTGCGCTCCAGGGGAAAAGCCCCAAAATCCCGGCCTTCTCCATGGATCCCAAGTGACCCACCGCCACCGAGAAAGGAAAAGCGGTGATGCCGGAGGCCAACGTCGTTCTGCCGGCGAAGCATGGGCGGGGGCATCCCTGTAGGAGCTGTCACATGTGGCATGGGGGTAACAGCCTCGGTCAGGCCATCGCCTCATCTTTCGGTGCTTCCGAAGCGACTCGGGGAGGCTCGCCGGTGAAGCGTGGGTGGGGCCGCCCTTGCGGGAATGTCTGGGGATGATACAGAGGGTGCGGCAGAGGATGGGGCAGTGGCCCCGAGCCTTCAACATTCCCCCTACATCCTCCCTCCGTGTTTGTGATCAAGATCGAGGACAACGTCGAGCCTGAGCACATTATCGACTTCTTCATCATCCTCTGTGACTTCGGCCGAGACACGAGGGTGAGGCTGCCCATGCTCTTCACCCTCGGGCTAACCAGCGACATGCCTGGCAATGTGCAGATGAAGCATTCTAGCAGTGGCGATATCTGGAGTGTGACCATTGATGCCCCCTCGCTGGGGGAGATGTACTTCACCATCGGCTGGGATCGCTTCGTCACCCACCACTGTGTCGTGCGTGGCTCTGTGCTACGGTTCTGCTACCTGGGCGAGGAGGGCTTCTTGGTGTCGGTATTTGACCCACAGTTGTGCTGCCTGGACTACCCCCTCCACCTCTAGAGTGTGTAGGTGGTTCCTCGGGCACAGTGGGGACACACCACCGTGGGTGTCATGCGCGCTCTGGGGGGGGGGGGGGGGTCGCCAGGGCTTAGCGCTGTTAGTCTTCTGTTTTTGCAAGTGTGGTTGTAATGAACATGTTTAGCGAGTCTTCATATTCATCACCTTCTTTTCATGTGTATGAAACCACTGGCATCATTCCGGTGCGAGACCACTCCTGGCGATAGCAGGGGAGCAACACGCGCATCACTAATGCATGTAAAATGCATACATGAATTTTGCACTTTATTAGTTGATATTCCAACACATTTGCATCATATATGGGTTATATTCATGTTTTATAATGATTATTCGGAATAATTCACACTTCCATATTTCTTTGGAATTGACCCTGCTGAGGCAGAAAATCCCTATTTCAATGTTTTTGACTTTTAGGTATCCAAACGACGTCCAACTGACCTGAAACTTCATGGGACCCAACATTTATCAGCATGAAGAACAATGGGCCAAAGACCCGCGAGAAAATAAGACCGAGGAGGGAACGGGCGCAGCAGCCGTGGCTAGTATGCTCTTTCCTCCCTAGAGTCTTCGATGCCGTCGATTCTTTCACCAAACGACTTTTATTGACCTAAAACCTACTATATATACCCCCTTCGGAGATCCCCAACACAGAGTGAGATGGAGATCGAAAACAGAGAAATAGAGAGCCTAGAGGCTACCACCAGAGAAGATCGGAGGGGGGGGGGAACGCCACTGGAATCGCCTCCAGAGGGCTCCACCCCCCTTTGGCGTGTTCATCATCAACTCCTACAACAAGATCCTCTCCATCTCCCTACTATAATCTTTTGTCAAACATGATGTTTGAAGCAATATGTTATCTTCCCTTGATCTATTGTGACTCCATGTCTTTGTTTGAGTAGTGAATTGTTATGGCAAAAGTAAAATAGTTCGTTTATTGGTTGCATTCGATGTTGTTATCTTTTAACATATGTTGGGGAATGCATGTAAGATGATCACCGTGATGTAATGGAGTGGGGAGGACCGTGGACACGGCAAGAAACATTGGCTTTTACAACGGACGGATTTTGTGGTTGAAGGCCCGTTTTTCGTGGTTAAAAAGTCTTCTATGATGGATAACCTTTGTAGTAAAAGCCCCGTCATGAAAGAATCTACCATGGATTTTTTTTGACCATGGCGGATCGCACCCTTCAGCCATGAAAACTTGTTTCGTTGTAGATCTCTTCGTAGTTGCGTTGACTGCTGACGTCATGCAAACAGCCATGTGGCACCTGCCGTTAGCGGCCAGTTACCACCGTTAAAGATTATAGAAACCATGGCAGAAGCTAGGCCAACCAAGGCCTGCTAAATATTAAGTGGGTCGGCCCATGAGGGGAGCCCAACAAGAAAAAGGCATGTTACTGTTTTGTCCTGCACTGTTTGGAATTGGCCCATTAGTGCAGCTAGCGGTGACCCTTGAACTTTCAAGCCCGACACTATTTTAGCCTATAGAAGGCCCACCTTGGTCCAATACTATGTGTCCCATTCCTTGCCAGGGCTGAGTCTGTCTGTCACTGTTAAGGCCAGCAGTTGGCCCGTCACTTTTCTCGCACCCATCGTGGGCCCTTACGGCCATCTACCATTATGGCATTTTACTTTTCTGTACTTTCACTGTTTGGGCCTTCTACTATTCAATCCCATAAATGGGCTGCTAAGTTTCTGGCCTACTAAACTTCTAGCCTACTACTATTCTAGCCTTGTTACTATTTCCGACCTATTACTGTTCTAGCATCCTACTGTTTCCTGTATTGGCCTTTTATTCTTCTAGCCTTTTACTATCCTGGCCTTTACAGTTCTGGCCATTTACTATTCTGTCCTTTTACTGTTCTGACCTTTTGCAGTTAAATTCTATAGTATAATGGTGTCAACGTAGGCCACTATTGATTAGCGGCCCATCAAGGACTGATACAACCGTTGTGGGCCTGCTACTGTTTAAGCCTATCTAACTTAGATCCATTTCCAGGACATAAAAGTGGATAAACAAAGAACACAAGTTCTCTAGAATGCTAAATAAATTCTGGAACTCTGGAAAGAAACTTATAACTGGAAAAATAGTAAATTATTATAGTCCTAGAAAATTCTGTAGCTTGTAAAGCATCATTAGAGTACAACACAGCTGATAAAGAATATAATCTCAGCTTCAAAAATATTCCTTTTAGGGAGTCCGAAGTGCCTCACATGTAACAACGGGATTACCACGAGACTTGTTGAGGATATTATTAAGTAGATTCTCTGTTAAAGCTTGCCTGTTTTTCAACTCAGATAACTCCTTCCTTGGTATGGAGACTACTGCGTCTGTTCTGTTGGCTTCCTATCCGACTACATCAAGTGCATCTTGGAGTGCAGCTCCAAAAATTATTTCTACTAGAATGTATGGAATCGTCGAGATCATGTACCTACGTGAGCAATACACACTATCACTATTGCTCTGTCCAAAGAGATCTACACTTGCGGTAGTTGTTTTCTATTCTGCCTTCATATTTATATTTGCAACCTAAAACAAAAAGAGACGTCATATAACATCATTACCAAGGAAAACAAAAACCAACAAATTTCAAATTAGTCCTTTTGCTAAAAGAAAGAAAAAATTTATTAATAGCAGGACATCATACATCTCTTTCTTCTGGAATAACTGGAATATTAGACTTCATAGAGGGATGCCATCGTGTGCAACTATCACTTCTGCCCTACGAAATGACTGCTCTGCTTGATTAAGGGTGAAATTAAGATAAAATAAGTTACAACATCATACAAAGGAACAAAACTACCATGTTCATTCTCAGAGATTTTCAAAAGATTATTTGTTCTATTATAGCAGTGTAAGCACTCAACACAAGGACCTCATGCAGACTGATCAAAGCAGAATGCGTGAATTATGAATGTAATGAATCCGGCAACTGAGAGCATAACTAGGCAGGAAAACAACGAAAATCTAGCAAATGAAGTCAAAAAGAAGTGCATGCCCTACCTAAAACTCCTTAAACTAATAGACAAGCATTTACCAAAAACAAAATAAGCATTTAAACTGTGTAGTTGATATTAACTAGCATACTCAATGTGCAGTTGGATGAGAAACTTAGGTCAATGGTATTGTTGTAATCATCAACAAACTATTATAGTGCCTCAGTCAAATTAGAAATAGACGTGTGCCTCTAATAGACTAGACAAATCATTTTAGAGAAATGGCCAAATAATCTATTTAACATTCAGATTGTTTAAATTTTTGATTGTCTGCCTAAAGACAAAGTGTACTACATGTGCCTTGTATTAAAATAGCCATACACGTGGCAGATACCAGAGTGAGATTTGAAGTGCACGATTGCTTATGATCCTTCCATTTTTGTTATATTGGATTTCGTTGCATGTCTAGCCTTGTTATAATCACCCTAGTGCCTCCGACAAAACTAACAACTCAACTAGAGTAAATGGCATGACACCAGGAGACTTAAACCTTAAAAAGGGGGGTGCATGCTTACAGTAGCTCTATGTAGAGTCTCAGGGTTACTGATCTGGTTACAGGTATGTGGTCGACGATGTTCGCTGCATCAAGTAATTGGACTGGTGCTCTCCATACTTCAGTGTTGGGCCTCTACATAATAGTGCAGCAAATAGTAAACACAAAAAGGTTCCAGCCTCACATATGTTAGCATGAAGTGATACAAAAGCAATAGATACTTACGAGATTATATGGGCCATTCATTCTATGATTTCTAGTGTAAACTACACCTATTCATTGCGTAACAACAACAAACTATTAGGAATCATGGGGTAAGAAGAAGCAAATAAAACAGACATCTTAGTGGAAGTAGTATAACGAATGTAAGTGTGTAGTTCATAGATAGGAGAACAACATCAAGCAGGAAATAACAGTTAGTGCCATAGCCTACGCCAAGCCAGGGAGAAATTATAACCCCATCACATGTGGGCACTTAATAAAGTAGATAATGGAAACAAATGTGTTAACCGTTGGCTGACTCATATTTCACCATGACATACAAAATCGAAGTTGAATGCCTTACGGTTAAACCTGAATACAAAAAATTTATTTAGGAAGATACGGGTAACAAGTATAACACTTGTATGTTACTACAAAAGTAGCACCAATACAAAATACAGTTAACTACTATGTATTTATCTTACCAAAATCCAAGGAGATATGGTTACCTTGGTCAGGACGGCATTTAGGCATCCTGTGAATCCTGGGTGGTGACGTCGAGGTTGTCGAGGGTGCTGCAGTTGCGGTGCTTGTGGGAGAAGGTGAAGCGGAATAGGGTTCCTCCGAGCGCTAGACGATAACGGTGAAGAAGCAGATTCCTGGCGGTAGGAATGTGTTCGGCGCGCCAGGAGAGTGGGTCAGTGAAGCAGACTTGGTGTAGTGCACGACGATGATGGTGAATCAGATATAAGGTGGTGAAGGTAGATCTAGGATTTTCCACAGGGCTTGCGTAGCTGGGGGCGAGGATTGTGTGTGTTTGTGGGGGGGGGGTGGGGGGTCGGTGGTAGGGCGGGGTTATAGAGGTACTGAACAGGTAAATTACGATTGAAGCACCAATGAACTAACTGCACTAGGGGTTGAAGGAGGATTCCAAGATGTTTGAAACATTGGGGCATGAAATATTTTGGGGATAGTGGGAGATTTTCCCGCTTGACTGAATTATGATTTATGTATAGTCCAAGTAGTAGTAAATTGGTAAAGCCGTACTCCCTGGAATCAAAGGCCGACAGGCACATCGGTGATCATCCATGGCCCATACTACCTTGGTTCAGAAATTAAGGCCCCATTTGGCCATTTGGCATATAAATATTAATCATCCATGGCCCAGATTGGCTCAGTTCAGATATTAAGACCCAGTTTGGCATCAAAGTATTTTTCAATTATTTAGAAAACATTCTGATTTCTGAATAAACTGAAGTATTCTCCAAAACTATGTTTTTAAAAATAATTGAGAAAGAGGTCAGACCCCTTTTTGAAGAAACTGAGAAGAGAGAAAACAGAAGGATTGCTTTGGTAGGCACTAAAATACTATGGTATTGATATATTTCTATATTATATCCATTCATCAACGATGATGCATATGAAGATGTTGGCACCAAGACAGGTAGTGAGCCCGAAAACTATGATTGAAGCACCAACCAACATGACTAAATTTTACTTAACCATAGTCCAAGTAATAATAGTAGAATGGTAGGCCGGTGGGATGGGGAATCGAGTGTAATAATAAAGCGCCCTAAGCTACAAAAAAATAAAGCACCCTTTCTCGATAAATTTTAAATCACTATGGCTGGGTGTGTTCAGACTTCTATTCTAATTTTTTTTGGGAACCCACTATTTCGCTAACGTGAATAATCTAGAGATTGAGCAATGACAACCAACCACTCATAAGGTAAGTAGCGATGGTGTTTTCATCGAAAAATGTGAAAGTTGCTAGGCCCCACCAGTACTTTGTTCTCACAACTCTTATTGTCCCTTCGCGCTAAGGATGTCATTTTTACCCACAAGTGCCTGCAGGTACCGTACCCGCGTTGGTAGGGTATGAGCACACTTTTATACCCATGGATAATACCAATACCCTAACCAATTAAGTCATGGGTACACGCACGGGTAGGTATACCCATACCCTACCCATTTAAACTGATATAGGAGTAAAACTTATCTATAGAGTTTCAACCTATGGGGACGAGCAACCTAGGGAAGAGTATGATACTGGGACTTCTAAACTTCGATAATTTTCATGTACTTGTCTACCTACTATTGAGTAGAGATAGTTATTTTTCTCAAATATGCTATCGGTGAACGTAAAATTATGAATAACTTGTGTACTATTGGATCAACCCATTGGGAACCTACCCAACGGGTATGGGTACCCGTTGGGTATGGGCATGGGTAAAATTTTATACCCGTGAGTATGGGTATGGGTAAAATTTTCTACCAATTAACTAAATGGGAGTGGGTATGATATTGCTCTACCCTACTCATACCTTATCCATTGCCATACTTACTTCACGCTCATTGATTAATGCAGCCATGTTTTCCTTCAGAATTTTCGAAAGTTGTTCGGTCATGCACACATAGCATATTCTATAAAGTATAGTAGTACAACATACACAGACCACAATTAATTAGTCGAGGTAATCACTATTGTTCTTATTTAAAAAGAAAAAAATATTGGGTTTTAGACCATGTCCAACAACCTTTTTGTATTGAATTGCTAAACTCTGACTATAGGAAGAGGAGCGCGAAGGTTTATCAATGGAACACAATTGTAAAAAAATGATGGATGGGACCTCTTGTAAAAAATGATGGAAGGGAACTCTTGTAAAAAACGATGGAAGGGAACTTCCAGGTTGCTCCTACGACACGTGGCAACTCCTGGATGTCCCGAGCAAGCCTTTTTAAGTGGCCATCAACAATGACCACCTCTCGCATCTAGGAATGACGCACACAGCGAAGAACTCTCTCTGACTCTGCCTGTCCCTTTAGGCCGACCAAGCCACCACACACACAAAAATGCCACGCAGCTGCTCCGATCAGTGCACCTCCATTGATGAGTCCAACGCACGGGTTAACGGGGATATCAGTCCGTACCATGGTGATAGCGGGGAGTCTGTTGATGGGCCATACTATTCCAACACACTAGAAGGTAATTTTTTCGACGAGGACCCTTCTTACCATCATCTGATGGAGGGGATGTCACTGGTAGAGAGCAAAGAGGAGGAGGAGGGGGAGGAGGAGGATGGTAAGGAGGATGCTTGGTCTTTCCTCTATGAAGGAGACGTCGTCTTCAAGAAGTGTTCACTCGATCCATCTTCCATCAGCAAGAGGAAGAGGAAGTAGGAGGATGAGGGTTCCGATTATTTATGGCCATTTCTCCAGGTACAAGACTTCATCTCCAAGAAGACTGCACTCGATCCCGCCTTCATCGGCAATGAGAAGAGGAAGGAGAAGGAGGCGGGAGGCTTGAAGAAGAAGAAGACAACGAGAGATGGGGGATGCCACGGGAAGCGGAAGGATGACACCAGCACAAAGGTGACAGCGCAAGGATCCAGGTCCAAGAAGAAGAAGAAGTCTTAGGATTAATTTTGTTTAATTTCACCTCTACTTCCTTCGTGTAATAATGTTCGAAGATTGAATATTAATATCAAGTGCAAATTGGAACAGTGGTTGCGATCTACTAGAATAAGTACTTCATTTGTCATTTCATCTCCCACTGTGACAAAATAAAACCTCTTGTATTACCGAGGAAGGTTAAATTACTTCCTTCCCTTAATTTCTGCAAGCGTTCGAGGAAAGAAAGGTGCCAATACAGAGAAACCCACATTAATTACTCACATGAATTGAGGTAATTAATACTAAAAGGAAGAAGCCTGGGAAACCGCATGTATTCGTAGTGCTCCATTAATTACTAATATAAATCATTATAAGTGAAATATGGAGTAGTAGTATATCAAAGTCCCTTGATAAAAAATAACCTATGTACAGTGCACGTAAATCATCTCCTTGGCCTACATTGATTTGAAATTATTTAATATCAAATTAATTTGAAAACTCAATTGCGCCCAACGTACCACGTGCTCTCCCCTATCCTCGGGCCGTCACCGCGGCACGTCAAAAAGGCTGCGTCGCCTGCAAAATCAAACAATCACGTAAACATTGGTCTATACACCAGAAGAATCCTGCAAACACGCAAACATCAGAATCATAGGCCTAGCTAGCCACGGTCCATTCGATGCTCACCCGCAAGGCACCTGCGATTGCATGAGGATTAAGCTGCACCTTCACAAAAAATCGATAGCACTTTAGGATGTGAAGTTAATATCGAAACACAACCAAAAAATCTAAACACGGTGAGTGATAGTCACTTTGATTGTTTTCAAAACAGTATCAAAGTTCTAGGTATACATGTTCTTAGCAAGAAGTGTGAATCTTTCCAAACTATCACTCATTCTCGATACATTGACTGCCTGGTGGGTCCATTAAAAAAATTATCGTAAGGTTTTAAGTTAATTTTGAAACACAGCCAAAATTTCAAAACACGGTGAGTCATAGCCTCTTTGATTGGTTTCAAAACAGAGTCAAATTTTCTAGGCATGCATATTCTTACTAGCAAGAAGTTGAATCTTTCCAAACTCTCACCCGTTCTCGATACATTGATTGCATAGTGGGTCCATTGAACAGATTATCGCAAGGTGTGAAGTTAATTTCGAAACATAGCCAAAATTTTAAAACACGGTGAGTCGGAGTCTCTTTGATTGTTTTCCAAACACGGTCAAATTTCTAGGCATGCATATTCTTAGCAAGAAGTGTGAATCTTTCCAAACTATCACTCGTTCTCGATACATTGACTGCCTGGTGGGTCCATTGAACAGATTATCACAAGGTGTGAAGTTAATTTCGAAACACAACCAAAATTTTAAAACACGATGAGTCATAGCCAATTTTCTTGTTTTCAAAACACGGTCAGATCGATTTCTTGGCATGGATATTATTAGCAAGAAGTTGAATCTTTCCACACTCTCACTCGTTCTCGATACATTAACTGCCTGGTGGGTCCATTGAACAGATTATCGCAAGGTGTGGAGTTAATTTCGAAACACAGCCAAAATTTCAAAACACGGTGAGTCATAGTCCCTTTGATTACTTTCAAATGTTTCAAACATGGTCAAATTTCTAGGCATGTATATTCTTAGCAAGAAGTGTGAATCTTTCCAAACTATCACCCGTTCCCAATACATTGATTGCCTGGTGAGTCCATTGAATAGACTATTGCAAGTGTGTGAAGTAAATTTCAAAACAAACAGGCAAAATTCCAAAACATCGTGAGTCAGTCTCATTGATTGTTTTCAAAACATGGTCAAATTTCTAGGGATGCATATTCTTAGCAAGAAGTGTGAATCTTTCCAAACTATCACTCGTTCTTGATACATTTACTGACTAGTGGATTGATGCGCCCGACTTTCGACGTAGAGCTCGTTGGGAACCCCAATAGGAAGGTACGATGAGCACATCAGTAAGTTTTCCCTCGGTTATGAAACCAAGGTTTAATCGAACCAGTAGGAGCAAGGAAACACCCCAAAGGTGTTACTAGCTGAGCTTTGGCAGGGCGCACTACTAGTGCTAGTAGCAACATGGAGACCTACACAACACAACCACAAAACTTTGTCCCCAACTTGCGATGAGGTTGTCAATCTCACTGTGTTTTGCGGAAAACAAAGGATTAAACGTATCGAATGGAAAGAAGTAAATTTTTGCAGAAAGTAAACACAAAGCAGTAAAAGATTGTAGATTGTATGTAAAGAAAAAGGACCGGGATCCATAGTTCACTAGAGGTGGCTCTCCTTAGATAAATACCATGCTGGGTGAACAAATTATAGCGGGGCAACTAACAAACACCGTGAAAGCAATACATGCATATACTAATCATCTTGACTCCTCTGAGACTTGATTGGGCATTACAACATAATACATAGACCGCCATCCAACTGCATCTATGACTAATAATCCACCTTCAGGTTATCATCCGAACCCCCTCCAGTATTAAGTTGCAAGCAACAGATTATTGCTTTACGAACTGCATGTAAAGTAAACAATATGATTGTTCTATGAACAAAGGATTGTTGTTTTCTCCATAGTAGCAACATCACATCTAGTACCTTAGATATTTCTGTCACTTCCCCAGATTACCAGAGGCATGAACCCACTATCGAGCATAAATACTAACTCTTGGAGTTGCTAGCATCTACCTGGCCAAGATAGCTACTAACAACGGAAAGCATGCAAGATCTCAAATAAGAAAGACATGATAGAATCAATAATCAATCTGAAATAGCATATCAATATCCATCGGATCTCCGCAAACACAACATGTATGAATTACAAATAGATGATCTTGATCATGAACGGAGCTCACAAGATCTAAACATGAAAGCACAAAGGAGAAGAAACCAGCCATCTAGCTACTACATGGATCCGTAGTCCAAGGATGAACTACTCACGCATCACACCGGAGGCTTGCATGGTGATGAAGAAGGCCTCCAGGGTGAATTCCCCTCTCCGGCAGGGTGCCGGGAAGAGCTTCAGATCCCTCCCGATCTAGGGATGGAGATGACGGCGGCTACAGACTCTTTTGTGGATTTTTGATCGGGTACTTAGGGTTTTCGTCCCGAGGGCAACTTATAGGCGGCAGGAGAGGCATAGGGGGTGCCGGGAGCCACCACACCACCCCTGGCGCGGGCCCAGCCTGGCCGCGCGGCTAGGTGGTTTGGCCGGCCCATGGCCCTTCTCCGTCTCGTATTCTGGCACTTGATCCCTTCCGGAAAAATAGGCACTTTGGCTTTTGGCCCGTCCAATTCCGAGAATATTCATTTTCTGACTTTCCTGGAACCAAAAACAGCAGAAAACAGGCAGCTGGCACTGTGGCTCTTGTTAATAGGTTTGACGAGGGTTTAACTCATCAATGCCCATTGTTATGGACTTGGGTTTTGCAGAAGGAGGGAGCGCTGGAGACATCTATCTGCTAGCAAACAAGCACACATGGGACAAAGGATTTACCTAGGTTCAGGCCTCGTAGAGGTCCCTACTCCTGCTTGTCTGCTCGTGGAATTATCGAAGGAGTTGAAAGTTACAATGGTGCACAGATGCAATCTGGCGAGGGTTGTGGAAACTAGGGTTGCATGTGTCCTCCTCGTCGCCCCCTCCTAGCCTTTATATAGATAGGCTAGGTCTCGGGTAGCAGGTCGAGTCGGTTACAAGTTAGAGTTTTTCCCTTTCAAACTTTCTATCTTTAGCTTCTTCTTCTTCTTCAAGCAATCGAGAGTCCGCAGGCCACCCGAGTCCCTTGTTTGGGCCTTGGCGACACCGTGGGCCTGTACGTATTTAGACCGTATATACCAAGCTCGAGTACCTATAGGGTATACCCATGTCAGTAGCCCCCGAGTGCCCAGTGGAATCACATATTCCACTGGGGACTTTTTGAAGTCTTCGAGTGCCTGAATGAGTGCATTTCGACTGCTTTTATTTGTGTCATAGGGATTGTTGATATACGTGCCTGATATAACCGAAGTATCGGTATCAGTTAACCACCTTAGGGTGAAACAACGTAATCTACTCGAACTCGATTCCCCGAAATCGAATCCGGAAAAGTGCTGGTGTAATTCGACTCAGGCCGCGGAGGTCTTACTGATGGGTAACGGGTAGGCTACACTAGCGTAAAATCAAAAATTTCTACCGCGTCAACCAGGAATACTATTGTCATAGATCACGGGATTACCGCTAGACGCGCAGGTGCGGAACTCGATGAAGCACGTTGCGGCAGTGTAGATGTTCTACGTCTCCTCCTCGTCCTCGTCCCACGAGCAGCTCCCCTTTGCGCGGCTCGTCCAAGTGCTACAGATGCAGCACCTCCGAGGTATCCACACGTCCGGAGTGGAAGTCGTCACACGCCAGACTGCTAGGTCTGCGCGTGCAACACAGGCGGAAGAGGAGTGGCGGCTGGGTGGAATGCTCTCTACTTTTCAGCTCGCCTCACTCCCTCTTATATAGGCATCCCTGGTGGGCTTCTACATTAGCAGCCCATTAGCAGCCTAAGCCTGGTCTAATTCGGATCCAATCCTCATTAGGCTTCCAGCCCCTAAAGTGTGTGACCCTATAGGTTCATACACGTATAGACATGACGCAAGTACACTTACTCCGTCAATAGTTGGTAGCGGCCTCTAGCAAGACGTGCCAACTCCTAAACGCATATAAAGATCATTCGGACGAACCATCACAAGGTTGAGTACATGTCTTTCCATTTGCCTCACGATATTTGGTCTAGCTCTAAGCTGACCTCTCTTTCTCGATACTGTGATTCAGAATCCCTTTACTAGGTTAACTCTTAACCATATGTAGCACGGCCATGCATTTCTGGATCCGATCACTCGAGGGGCCCAGAGATATCTCTCTCAAGTAGAGAGGGGCAAATCCCATCTTGATTGACCGATGCCTTGCAGCATGTATCAGGACAAACCCGAAAGCTACCTTTATAACTACCCAGTTACGGAGTAGTGTTTGATAGCCCCAAAGTAGGTCGATCCACATCTCAAGTACATGCGACAATCTCAGGTCTAAGGACAAAACGTACACGATGTGTAGAGAGAGCTGCAAGTATTATTGCTAGTCTCATGTTGGGTCAGTCCAACCCCATGTTCATAACATGTGTCCACATCATTGGTTTGACATCTCCATGTCAATGACTTGCGAAACATAGTCATTAACCAATCGATGTGCTAGTCTAATATTCACGTGTGTCCTCGCATGAACTCCGACTAGGGACAATTATTAGATAACCATACAAGTAAAGAGTTTCACAAACAATTCACATAATTGCCAGTCAATACAAGTTGCCTGGTATATGGATATTCAAGGAACATTATAATAACTCATGGATACACATGAAATACAATCATCTCTATGATTGCCTCTAGGGCATATTTCCTTCAGTCTCCCACTTGCACTAGAGTCAATCTAGACAGTATCTAATACCTATTGCTCTTGTGTGCGCTTCATGCGCAGGCTGCGGGAGTGGCTTAGTCAAGGGATCAGCAACATTTGAGTCCGTATGTATTTTGCATAACATGACACTACCTTCATCAATGAACTCACGAATCAGATGGTAGCGCATGCGAATATGTTTGTTCTTCTAGTGCTGTCTAGGTTCTTTGGCTTGTGCAATAGCACCATTGTTGTCACAATAAACGTCCAAGGGATTGGACGAGCCCTGAACCACACCAAGAGCGATCAGGAAATTCCTAATCCAAACAGCTTCCTTTGCAGCCTCTGAGGCAGCAATATATTCAGCTTCTGTTGAAGAGGAGGCCACTGTATCTTGCTTGGAACTTTTCCAGCTCACAGCACCACCATTCATGACAAACACATAACCTGATTGCGATTTCGAGTCGTCTGAGTCATTAAGGTAACTCGCATCTGTGTAACCATTTACACTGAGTTCAACCTCACCTCCATAAACTAGGAACATATCCTTAGTCCTTCTCAAGTACTTAAGGATATTCTTTACCGCTGTCCAGTGAATCTCACCTGGATCAGCCTGGTATCTGCTCGTAACACTTAGAGCATAGGAAACATCTGGGCGAGTACATGTCATTGCATACATGATGGATCCAATAGCCGAAGCATATGGAACCCTACTCATGCGTTCTCGCTCATCAGTGGTCGAAGGACACTGAGTCTTGCTGAGTTTAATGCCGTGAGACATGGGCAAGAACCCCTTCTTAGCCTCTTCCATGCTGAACCGTTTCAACACTTTGTCAATGTACGTACTCTGGCTTAATCCAATTAGCCTCCTTGATCTATCTCTATAGATCTTGATACCCAGAATATATGCCGCTTCTCCCAAGTCCTTCATAGAAAAACTATTTTTCAATGAGGTCTTAACAGACTCGAGCATAGGAATGTCATTTCCAATCAATAATATGTCATCCACATATAAGATTAGAAACACAAGTGATTTCCCATTTTCTTTCTTATACACACAAGGTTCTTGTTCGTTTTTGGTGAAGCCAAACTCCTTTACAACTTCATCAAATCGAATGTTCCAACTCCGAGATGCTTGCTTCAGCCCATAAATAGACTTTTGAAGTTTGCATACCTTTCCAGCATTGTTTGGATCGACAAAACCTTCGGGCTGCATCATATACACGTCCTCAGAAAGGATTCCATTTAAGAAAGCCGTCTTGACGTCCATCTGCCATATCTCATAATCGAAATGTGCAGCAATGGCTAGAATGATCCGTATAGATTTAAGCATCGCTACGGGCGAGAAAGTCTCGTCGTAGTCAACTCCTTGAACTTGTCGAAAACCTTTTGCAACAAGTCGAGCTTTATGGATGTGAACATTTCCATCCATATGAATCTTCTTCTTATAGATCCACTTGCACTCGATGGCTTTAAAACCATCAGGCAGGTCAACCAAGTTCCAAACTTGATTGTCTCCCATGGACTCTATCTCGGATCCCATGGCAATCAGCCATTTCTCAGAGTCTGGGTCCACCATCGCTTCTGCATAGGTCGCAGGCTCATCATTGTCTAACAATAATAACTCTCGCGCTTCGCGGAGCCTCGCCGACCTTCGTGGTTGTGGTGCTTCTATTGCCACGGGTTCCTCAACTTGTTCTGCTACAATAGCATCACTCGTAGAAGCATCCCCGACTGGCTCATCTTGAACTTCTTCAAGTCGCACCGACCTTCCACTCGTTCCCTTTGTGAGAAACTCTTTCTCTAGGAAAACACCGCTACGAGCGACAAACACTTTGCCCTCTTCTCGGTTGTAGAAGTAATACCCTAAGGTTTCCCTTGGGTATCCCACAAAAATGCACTTATCCGATTTGGGTGTTAGCTTGTCCGACTGAAGTCGCTTGACAAATGCATCACAACCCCAAATCTTTAGAAAAGACAAACTGGGATTCTTTCCAGTCCACATCTCATATGGTGTCTTAACTACGGATTTAGATGGTACCCTATTTAGTGTGAAAGCTGCTGTTTCTAGCGCGTAACCCCAAAATGATAATGGTAAATCCGACTGGCTCATCATCGATCGAACCATGTCCAACAAAGTTCGATTACGCCGTTCAGAGACCCCGTTTCTTTGAGGTGTTCCGGGCGGCGTGAGCTGTGGAACAATTCCGCAACTCTTAAGATGATTGCTAAACTCGTGACTCAAATATTCGCCTCCGTGATCAGATCGCAAGGCCTTTATTTTCTTGCCACGTTGATTCTCTACCTCATTTTGAAACTCTTTGAACTTTTCAAAAGTTTCAGACTTATGCTTCATCAAGTAGACATAGCCATATCTACTGAAATCATTAGTGAAAGTAATGAAGTAGTGATATCCTCCTCTGGCTGTCGTGCTCATTGGTCCACATACATCAGTATGTATGAGTTCCAACAAGTCTGTCGCTCTCTCGGGAAACCCCGTAAAAGGCGTCTTGGTCATCTTTCCAAGTAAACAAGCTTGACATGTCTCGTATGATTCAAAATCAAACGAAGTTAGAAGACCATCACCATGGAGCTTCTTCATGCGCTTTTCACTTATATGCCCCAAACGACAATGCCATAGATAGGTAGGACTCAAATCATTTGGCCGAAGCCTTTTAGCACTAACATTGTAAACACATGCATTATCAAGATTTAAAATAAATAACCCATTCACAATGGGAGCATCAGCCACAAACATAGCATTCTTAGAGATTACACAACCATTGTTTGTACTCGCGAATGAATAACCATCCCTCATCAAACATGAAGGTGATAAAATGTTTCGACCCATACTAGGAATGTAATAACAATTATTCAACTCCATGATAAATCCTGACGGAAGGTGAAGTTGCATGACGCCGACGAACAATGCAGCAACCCTTGCTTTATTTCCGACGCGAAAATCCACTTCGCCTTTTTGCACTTCTCTAGTCCTTATTAGCCCCTGCATCGAATTGCAAATATGAGCAACCGATCCGTTATCAAATACCCAAGAGTTAACATAAGAATCTGCGAGAAAAATGTCCACAACATTTACAACAAGTGTACCTGAGTGGGAAGTACTCTTACTTCCACTTTTCTTCAAAGAAGCCTGGTACTTGCTGCAGTTCCTCTTCCAGTGGCCATATTCGTGACAAAAGAAACACTCAGTGTCTCCTGCAGGACCAGCCTTTTGCTTGGGTGCAGGGTTTGGCTTAGGGATCGTATCCTTAGCCTTGCCCTTCTTCTTCTGCCAAGAAGTGCCCTTTTTCTTGAAGCTAGGCTTGTTCTGCACAGCCATCACATGGCTATGCCCTGCACACTTCTTAATGTCACATTCTGCTGTTTTCAGCATCCCACATAATTCATTAAGGCCCCTCTCCACCCCATGCATATGGTAGTTCGAAATGAAATGCCCATAGCTAGATAGAAGAGATGCCAAAATGAAGTCAGTGGCCAACTCTTGGCCTAATGGAAAACCAAGCTTTTCCAAAGTCTGACTGTAACCAACCATTTTGATCACATGGGGGCCTACAGCTGCTCCCTCTGCCAGCTTGCATTCCACAAAGGACTTAGCGACATTGTACCTCTCAGTCCTAGCCTGAGTCTGGAACATGTCCTTAAGCGCAACGATCATATCGTACGCTTCCTGATCCTCAAACTGTTTTTGAAGATCAGGTTCCATGCATGCAAGCATAAGACAACTGACCTCAAGAGATTCATCACATGCTTTCTTGTAGGCATTCTTAAGGGTAGCAGTTGCATTATCAGCAGGTTCATCCGGGATTGGGGTATCCAGAACAGTTTCCTTTTTCTCAGCCCTGAGAACAATTCTCAGGTTACGGACCCAGTCCGAATAGTTTGTTCCATTTAGTTTATCCTTTTCAAGAATCGAACGCAAAGCAAAAGGTGATGAATTGTTCGGTGCCATTGATCTACAACAATAAAAATATGCAAAATACTAAGCCATGTAACCATGAAAGAGTAAAACATATTAAACAATTTAATAGCATATACTCCCACTTAAATCAACATCCCTCTATTGATACTAAGTGATTCAAGATCCACAATTAACAAGTCGACTAGTGAGCTTTAGCATCACTGCTAGAAGACAAGGTAAATCGGTAAGCAACCTTTGCTAATCATATCACATATGACTCTTGTTGTTGGGTGACATCTCTATGTCAAAACTAGGCGCCCAACCTTTATGCCCCAAGGTCCTTAACTGTTAAGATGACCTTGTTAAGCTCACCAACCCTTATGCGTGTAGGTATCCGATACAAACCCATCCAGCCAAGGAAAACCGTGGCACCCTAATTTCATAGACCCACCAACGATTGTACAGGGCATAGGATGGTGCAAGGTTTGGTTGGGAGGGCATGGTTTAACTTAAACTTTTTGAGGGATCGTTCTACTTCTATCATCTAAGCATGCATAGTAGTAAAACGTATAAGAATAGCATTCACATAGATGTGATACAGTATGGCCCATTTTCTCATGGTGATCTCCATCGCCATAGAACCTGTCCACCATGATGATCTCCATCTTCATGCTCTATGCGAGCCATCCTCCAAGTGATGAGTTCTCCAAGAACTAATACAAGCTATTACTCCTAACATCTAGTAATCAAAATTACATGGTATTGGGATCATCACAAGTTGGCACGCAGGCCATTACAATAATTGACAACACATATGGCTCCAGCCGTGTTGCCCAACTCACGACACGCAGGTATGAAAAAAAATACATACATGCATCACATACATTTTTGGGCCATACTGATCACATAAATCCTGCAAAAACAAGTTGTGCATAGAACCGCATTCTACCGGATCATGTGAAATCGTACCACCTATGAACCTTAACGAGATACAAAAAAGGGGGCTACGACTAAGGGGGGTCTAGGGGGTCTCCCCCTGCGGGGTTCGAAGGGGCAGCGCCCCTCGCGGTACCTTTAAGGATTTTGATCGGCAAATCCAATTTACCATAAACCGACCATAGTTCCGATTTGACCAAACTCCTTTGATCACGGTACGTCGATTCAGATCTAATTCCCGATTCGATCAATCATATTGATCTTCGCGTGATTCAGAAGGATTTATGTGTCACTGTCTACCCCGATGGCGGAAACCGACCGGTAGGGGTAAGTCGTTCGACGACCTTAGAATCACGATCACGGAAATTAAGATCATAGATCAATCCAGAAACACCGCCATACAAACGATCATATCATTCATATCAATCTACATATCGCCATATGCAAACTTCCCGAACCTATGACTGAATAGCATCGGCTCTGATACCACTGATGGGTAACGGGTAGGCTACACTAGCGTAAAATCAAAAATTTCTACCGCGTCAACCAGGAATACTATTGTCATAGATCACGGGATTACCGCTAGACGCGCAGGTGCGGAACTCGATGAAGCACGTTGCGGTAGTGTAGATGTTCTACGTCTCCTCCTCGTCCTCGTCCCACGAGCAGCTCCCCTTTGCGCGGCTCGTCCAAGTGCTACAGATGCAGCACCTCCGAGGTATCCACACGTCCGGAGTGGAAGTCGTCACACGCCAGACTGCTAGGTCTGCGCGTGCAACACAGGCGGAAGAGGAGTGGCGGCTGGGCGGAATGCTCTCTACTTTTCAGCTCGCCTCACTCCCTCTTATATAGGCATCCCTGGTGGGCTTCTACATTAGCAGCCCATTAGCAGCCTAAGCCTGGTCTAATTCGGATCCAATCCTCATTAGGCTTCCAGCCCCTAAAGTGTGTGACCCTATAGGTTCATACACATATAGACATGACGCGAGTACACTTACTCCGTCAATAGTTGGTAGCGGCCTCTAGCAAGACGTGCCAACTCCTAAACGCATATAAAGATCATTCGGACGAACCATCACAAGGTTGAGTACATGTCTTTCCCTTTGCCTCACGATATTTGGTCTAGCTCTAAGCTGACCTATCTTTCTCGATACTGTGATTCAGAATCCCTTTACTAGGTTAACTCTTAACCATATGTAGCACGGCCATGCATTTCTGGATCCGATCACTCGAGGGGCCCAGAGATATCTCTCTCAAGTAGAGAGGGGCAAATCCCATCTTGATTGACCGATGCCTTGCAGCATGTATCAGGACAAACCCGAAAGCTACCTTTATAACTACCCAGTTACGGAGTAGTGTTTGATAGCCCCAAAGTAGGTCGATCCACATCTCAAGTACATGCGACAATCTCAGGTCTAAGGACAAAACTTACACGATGTGTAGAGAGAGCTGCAAGTATTATTGCTAGTCTCATGTTGGGTCAGTCCAACCCCATGTTCATAACATGTGTCCACATCATTGGTTTGACATCTCCATGTCAATGACTTGCGAAACATAGTCATTAACCAATCGATGTGCTAGTCTAATATTCACGTGTGTCCTCGCATGAACTCCGACTAGGGACAATTATTAGATAACCATACAAGTAAAGAGTTTCACAAACAATTCACATAATTGCCAGTCAATACAAGTTGCCTGGTATATGGATATTCAAGGAACATTATAATAACTCATGGATACACATGAAATACAATCATCTCTATGATTGCCTCTAGGGCATATTTCCTTCACTTACAGGAGTCGAATTCCAGTTATATGGGTGTGAGCACTCGGCGCGTCCGTCAAGGCATGTCCATCGTACATGTAGGCACGGATACATTTCTGGTAGTGCGTAGCTAAATGCGTTGCCAGGCCTTATTCAGGTCTTACCTTCACGCTCTAAGCGCGACATCCAAAATTTATCATCGCGGAGACGATTCGGGTGACCCAGGAGACGCAGTCTCTTTGTAGGGAAAATTATGAGGCGGTGTCGTCATGAGCTTCGAGTGTGGATGTTATCAACACACATCTTTCTGTATAAATAATCATAGGGTGCGCGACCAGCGCTCCCTATGGGAGTAGCCCCCGAGTGCCTGGTTGACTCGAAGACTTAGGCAGGGACTAAATAGCCTTTGCGACTGCTATCGTCTTTTGCTTGCTTGTTTCAGTCGAATTTGTTTCTGGCGCTCCCTATGGGATTAACCCATGTCCATAGTCGAACCATATTTCGAGTGGTTGGGTTTACTTTTGATTGTCCATGTTCCTGCAAAAAGAAAATAAAATCGTAGGGTGCGCGGCCAGCGCTCCCTATGGTAGTAGCCCCCGAGTGCTTGGTGGAGTCGAAGACTCCAACAAGGACTAAAGTATTCGAATTTTTCCACTGCGTAGCTTTGATGACGTCAGTGCTGTCGCTTGTATGACCTCAGTTGCCCGCGTGAGCGAGTTTGACGGGACGTGACGAGCGGTGGGTCCCACTTCCTAACTTTGATTTGACTGGGCGTGCGTAATCTTTATTTTAACTTTGCCTCCTCAATTTCCGTGCGTAATGGGAGTAGTGGAGGGATGGTTCGTGCTTCCCCTTCTCCACGTGTCCAACACGATGTGTGCCACGCGTCTGGTAGGGTTTTTCTGAGCCGTTGGATTGCATCTTCCAGGGGTTAAGTAGCGGTGCTGCGACAGTAATTTTCCCATCTGTTCTCATTCATCCTTGTTGCCGTCGCCATTGCTGTTGCTCTCTGCTTCCTTGCGCTCTCTCTTGCTGCAGCGCTGGACCAACTCTGTATCTTCCCCAGCTACTTCCTCCGTTCTCACCGTCGTCGCGTAATGGGGAAGAAGAAGGGAGGCGCTGCTGTTGATTCCGCGGCCACCGTTGCCGTGGCGAAGAAGAATGGTGGCACCGCTTCTCCGGGCACCAGCACCGCCGCTGGCGCGAAGAAGAAGGTCACGGGCACCCGCGTGACAAATGGTGCATGGCGCCCTTCCATCATCATGGCGTCAGATCTCCGTCTTCTTCGCCAAGACGGAGTTATCTCTGCAGTAGTTGCCGATACGCGTGTCCCCAGCGGTGAGGCCATTCCTGCTCCTCCCGCTAGTTTTCAAGTGATGTTTCTTGCATTCGTCATTCGCTGTCTTTCCTTGCCTCTCCACCCCTTTCTTAGGGGTCTTCTTTGTTTCTACGGGCTCCAGCTCCATCAGCTGTCCCCAAATTCGATCCTCCACATCACCTGCTTCATCACTCTTTGCGAGTGCTAGCTCAGAATCGAGCCACACTTTGGTCTTTTCAAGCGCATATTTAAATTGAAGCGTCAGTCCGCATCTGGCTCTTTAGTTTATGACGTGGGTGGTTGTGGAATCCACGTCGACCCATCCGCCACCTACTTCGACATCAAGCTCACTAAGTCCATCTAGGGATGGAGGGACAAATGGTTCTATGTCCGCGATCAGAAGTCCAAAGATGAGCACTTTGGACTCGCGCCCTTCGATCCCGCGACTTCCTGCAAGAAGATGCGTTCCTGGAAGAACGTAGTTATGCCTGGCGAACTCGCGGAGACGGACGTGCTGTATCAACGCGTCTGCGACCTCGAGAGTCGCATAGGCACAGAAGAGGGAGGTTGCGCCGTTATTCGAACCTGGTTGCGCCGTCGCGTCCAACCTCTTCAAGCTAGAGTTCATCCCATGTTCCAGTGGGCTAGCGCTGATGATGCCACTCGCGTGTCTGCCAATGGCATGTCCACGAGTGAGGTGGATAAGAGGGTTCGACTGGTCACGAAGTACACTGGCAAGGATGTTCTTCCGAGTGAGCCAGTTGTTCCTCCCTTTGATGCTTCAAATCCTCCTCCTAAGGTACATTTGTGCTATGTAGTAGCTTATTTTATCAATTGCTTTTCTGTTGTTTACTTGTTCCTTTTGCTGATCTTTGCTGTCTGTATGTAGGATTGGGCGGTGTTGCCTTGTATGCCTCCTCTCCCTGAGGGGATTATTCCTCGCGAAGCTTTGGAAGAAGACGAGTCTGAATCGACTGTCCCTTCTGATGTGGAAGAGGAAGCTCCTATGTCCGAGAGCCCGGATACTCGCAAGCGTTCGCGTAGCAAGGATTCTGATGCGTCGTCTCCTTCGACTCCAGAAGGTACGGTCGTTGGCGCGGAGTCGCCAATTCCTGCCGTCCCTGTGAGGGCTGTGGCACCGTCTTCTCGCAAGAAGATGCGATTGCCTAAGGAGTCTTCGTCGGAGTCGGCGGAGGCCACGTTTGATCTTGACTAGTTTGACTGGTAAGTTTTCGAGTTCATTTGCTCTTCTCTGTTTTCTTCTTGTTGACTTGCACTAGGAGTTTGCCTTTTTTCAAGGTGAGTTTTGTCTTGTAGTCAAGAGGTGTCGTCATGTTCTGGCGACGTCGAATTTTTGAAGGAATCTGGAGTCACGACCTCAAAGGCCAAGAAAGAGGTCGAGCGCGCTCCTTCCCCTCTAGTGGCGGCCCACTCCAGGCACAACTCTTCCAGCTCTCCTCACGCAGGGGAGCATCGAATGGTTGCCCGGATGACGGCACAGCAAACATCTTCGGAGTCATTGGAGGACCATGTAAGTGTAGTTGTTTCCTTCTTTGTAGTGTTGTAGTCGATGTTATATATTTCCTCTGATGGTTCTTTGTTTGTGCGATAGCTCCTTGTAAAGGAAGCCGCGCACTTGGCAGAGCAAGTGATGGCGATGGCCGCCAGCATGCAATGCTGGAGACGCGTCACCGCGTGGTTGAAAGTGAGTGTTTTACACTTACTCTTCTTCGTCTTCTCTTTTTGGTGTAGTCGACTGATAGTCAACTTTTGCTTGTCGTGTAGCTAAGCATAATGCTCTATTGCGTGACGCCGCCGCCTTGGAAAAGACACTGGCCACGGCTGTGAAGGGTCGCGACGAGGCAATCGCAGCGCGTGACGAGCCACAGAAGCGTGAAGAGGATCTGCGTGCTTCCTTTGCGGCCAGGGAAAAGTTGTTCGAAGAACAACTGTTCTTGTGGATATTGTTGTCCTTCTCAGCATCTAGTGTTTTTGCTGGTGGCGTTGAAGTTTTGATCCATGTGTGGGTTCATGTGCAGATGCTGGCGATTTGAGCTTTGACCCGTAGGCCCTTCGTCGTGATGACGCTCTGGCAGGTGCGGTGTCCGCAGTCGAGGACCGTAGCGCCGCCGTCCAAGATATACTTTCCAAGGCCAAGGTCGCCCTCAGTCGCCTCTGGGAGGAGTTGATGCCGAAAGCGGAGCTAGTGGATAATATGGACGAGCTGGCAGAGTCACTCGCCGGGGGTGTGCCTTCCACCTACAAGAACTCCCTCTGCGCGGCTAGCGCGACCATGTCACTCGCCATGGTGCAGGCCCACGGAGTCGAGATCGATCCCTCCGCGGTGTCGAAGGCGATGCCTGTTGGCGCAGATGGTCAACAGGTAGTCTTCGCTCCTTTTCGCGACTACCAGTGGCAAAAATGGGCATCACTTGATAAACACTGTCGTGAAGTACTCGGAGGAGCTCCAACGTGCCAAGAAGGCGGCGAAGGCTTTGGCTTCAGGGGCCGGCGGAAAGCTAGTGGCGTCTGACACTGCCACGGACTTGATGAAGCCCCCAAAGCCGTCGAAGTCGAAGAAGCCAGCTGCTCCGTAGTTATCTTTTGTAATAGTTGATTGATAGTTCTTTTGGTTTAAGAACATGCCTGCTGGCGGGTGTGTCTGTGAATACTTATGCCGATCCTGAATGCATCTGTTCCCTTTGCCTTTATGTTGATTTGGTCGCCTTATTTGCCTCTGTCTTGACTTGTGGTAGGGTGCATCAAGTGATCCCGTGCGGGGAAACCAGGACTCGCCATCTCTTGATGATACAGTGGCACCACCGCGCTCCAGGGTAGAGGAGCTATCCTTGCTTTCGCGACTTCATGACCGCGTGAAGCAGCTGGAGCGTGAGTTGCCCGTGATTCGCGGTAGCGCAGACGTGTGTAAGTCGAAGGCGGAAAAAGCCGCCGCCCGAGAGCAATATCTGCTTGGCGAGGTGACGCAGATGGTCGACCAATTCAAGTGTTAGTTTGCTTGTTCTCCTCTTTTCCTTTGTAGTTACTCGCCGCGGTACGTTGTACTCATGCTATTGATGCTGCTTCGTGTAGTCGTTAGCGCGCGCCATCCACAGGAGGAGAAGGATAGACTTGCCATTCGCCTTCATGATCTCACCCAGGAGCAACTTCAAGAGAGTGGGTACTTCTGGGTAGATCATGATCGTGCGACTGCGCTGGCGACCCTGCAGGATCGTGCATCGTGGGTGCTGCTCTTTCTGAAGAAGTCGCAGTCGTGCTTGAAGAACATTTATCGGGCGATGTTCCCGCTGGACGACACTCCATCAAGCCTGCTGGCTCTTCTTGCCAAATTTCAAGATCTGTCCGCGGTTCGCGAGTGCGTGAGGCAGCAATTGGTGGCTGGTGCCAAGGCTGCCCTCTCGATGGTGCGATTGCACAGGCCTGACGTGGATATTGCCGCCATTGCCTCTGGGCCGCCAGCGCCACCAGCAGGATCTTCCTGGAATATGGTACCGCACTATCAGGCGGTGGACCGTCTAGCAGAGGAGATCGTCGACTTCTTTGAGGAACAAACCAACGTTCTTCTGTTGCAAGAGTATCCAAATTTGTATCCTGCACATAAGTGTACTTGTGTTGTAAAGTTCGTATAGATGTTGTAGATAAATTTATTGTCGAATGTGTATAAAGAGCTTTGCTAGCATGAAGTGCGTTGCACTATGCGAGTCCTTTTCGTTAGTCTGGCCATGTTTTATCTCAGTCCCTTGTCAACCTGTCAGGTGCATTGCAGCTAGACTGAGGTTGTCTTTAAGGGTTTCGATTGATGTACCAGCTACTCAGGATGTCGCGTTTTGGTTCGAAGAACAGATGTGTATAGGGTGGCGCAGCTCCCGAGTATATAAATTGAAAAGTAAAGGAGAACACAGAGTTTTGGGGCACTTAGCTTTTATTTATTCGAAGAACAGTGCGAGGTATAATGTGTGGCTAAGTAGCCTTGGCTGAGTAGCCTTATTTGCAATGCAAAAGTAAAAAACGACTAAGCGTAGAAGCGTCGCAGCTGTGCGACATTCTAGGGGTTGGAGTATGCGACTCCTGTCTCTAAATCTTGAAGGCGATAGGCGCCACCTGGGATTACTTCTGTAATCACGTACGGTCCTTCCCAGGTGGACTCGAGCTTGAGATGCCCCTGCTGCTTCAGTCGCAAGACCAGGTCACCTTCAATGAAGGATCTGGGGCGAAGCCTCCTACTGTGGTAGTTGCGCAGGTTCTGCTGGTAGATTGTGGATCTTTCTGCGGTGATTTCTCTTGCTTCGTCAAGGAGGTCGACGGAGTCTTTGAGTGTGAGGGATGACTCTTGTTCGCCGTAGGCGACCACGCGCGGCGCCTTGTACCGTACCTCGGCTAGTAGTACTGCCTCTGCTCCGTGCACCATAAAGATTGGCGTGTAGGCCGTGACGCTGTTTGGAGTTGTATGTATGCTCTAGAGTACGGATTGCAGTTCATCTGGCCAGCAACCCGCGGCTTGTTCGAGTGGTCGGAGGAGTCGCTTCTTGATGCCGCTGTAGACGAGCCCATTTGCTTTTTCCACCTGACCGTTGGTCTGTGGATGCGCTACTGAGGCGTAGCTGATGTTGATCCCCAGGTTCTCGCAGAATTCTTGGATGTGAAGTTCGTCCCGTTGTCAGTGATGATGCTGTGCGGCACGCCGAAGCGGTAGACGATGTACTCGAAGAACTTGACTGCGCTGTGCGCGGATTGGTTGGTCACCGGCATGGCCTCGATCCACTTAGTGAATTTGTCGACTACAACCAAGAGGTAGACGTAACCTCCGCGAGAGGACCTTGGAAGCTTGCCAACCATGTTGAGCCCCCACTGTGCGAAGGGTCAGGCCAATGGAATAGGCCGTAGCTCTACGCCTAGTGCGTGTGGCTCGTCCGCGAATCGCTGGCAAGCATTGCATTTTTGGACTATGTCCTTGGCGTCGCGCATGGCCGTGGGCCAGTAAAATCCATCTCGTAGAGCTTTGGCAACGAGGGCGTGGCTGCCGGCGTGGTGCCCGCAGGTCCCTTCATGGATGTCGAGGAGAACTGCTCTTCCATCGGCCATGGAGACACATTGTTGTAGCACTCCTGTGATGCTGTGTTTATACAGTTCGCTGTTGATAATGGCGAATGCCTTGGAGCACCGCGCGATGTGCCGTGCATCTGTCTGGTCGTCCGGTAGTCTCTTGCTGAGGATGTACGTAATGTACGGCTGCGTCCAAGATTGCTCGATCATCATGATGCTCATTGGTCCTTCGAGTCCGGTGTCCAGCTCCAAGTCATCGAGTGCCATTGCCTCATTGGGTGGCGTAGCACCCGAGTCTATTGCTGCGCTTATTTTCTTCTCTGCGGCCTTTGGCTTGATGGAGCGTTCGCATATGCGCTCGAGAAATACCCCAGGTGGTATGGGGGCACAGGTAGAGCCTATGTTGGCGAGTGCGTCCGCCTCTTCGTTGCTTTCGCGACCTACGTGTCGCGGCTCGCAACCATCGTTGTCTCCTTCGAGTGTATCGTAGAGGTCGCAGTACGCGATCATGTTGTCATTCAGTGCGTCACACTCATGCATTGTTTGGTTGAAGACCAACTTGGAGTCGCCATATATGATGAGCCTCTTGGCGCCGCAAGCTTTTGCCATCCTCATCCCGTGCAACAGGGCCTCGTATTCAGCCTCGTTGTTTGAGGCTCTGAACTGCATTCGCAGGATATCTTTAGCTTGTCCCCTTGAGGTGACGTCAGTATGACACCTGCGTCTGCTCCGTCTTTCCGCTTGGACCCATCGAAGTGCATTGTCCAAAGGTAGGACATATCTGGCTTGTCCGGGAGTTGGTTCTCCATCCAGTGTACGAGGAAGTTAGGGAGAACTTGCGACTTGATTGCGTCGCGCTTTTCGTATGTGATGTCTCATGGAGACAGTTCTATTCCCCAAAGCGCGACTCGCCCCGTGGCATCAGGGTTATTGAGGATATGTCCCAACGGGCGTCGCTGACGACCACGATTGGGTGTTCCTGGAGGTAGTGGTGCAGTCGCCGGGCGGTCATAAAGACGCCGTACGCCAGCTTCTGGTAGTGTGGGTACCGCTGTTTTGTTGGCGTGAGGACCTCGCTGAGGTAGTATACCGGGCGTTGTACGCCATGGACCTTGTTTTCCTCAGCCCGCTCGACGACGAGCACTGTGCTGACCACCTGGTTGGTGGCGGAGATGTACAGAAATAGTGGTTCCCTTTCTCGTGGAGGCACCAGCACTGGCGAAGTGGATAGCAGGCGCTTGAGATCTTCGAATGCTTCTTGCGCTTCATTGGACCACTCGAATTTTTCATCTTTGCGGAGGAGCTGGTAGAAGGGCAGTGCCTTTTCACCCATCCGACTAATAAATCGACTGAGGGTCGCGATTCGTTCGGCCAGTTGCTGGACGCCTCTTATGTTCTTCGACTTCTCCATGGCCAGTATGGCTTTTATATTCTTCGGGTTTGCCTCGATTCCCCTCGCGGAGATGAGATACCCAAGTAGCTGCCCAGATGGTACGCCGAAGGCGCACTTGTCTAGATTGAGCTTGATCCGGTAGCGGTCGAGGTTGGCAAAGGTTTCACGCAAATCGTCGATTAGAGAGGCTTCCTCCTTGGTCTTGATTACTATGTCGTCGACATAGACTTGGATATTGCGACCCAGTTGTTCCTTGAGGCAAGCCTGCATGCACCTCTGGTAGGTGGCTCCCGCGTTTTTTGCCCGAAGGGCATTGTGTTGTAGCAGAACACACCAAAGGGCGTTGTAAACGCTATTTTCTCTTGATCTTCCTCCTTCATTCGAATTTGATTATAGCCTGAGTAGGCGTCGAGGAAGCAGAGACGCTCGCATCCCGCGGTGGAGTCGATGATCTGGTTGATCCGTGGCAGCGGGAAGTGATCCTTTGGGCAGTGCTTGTTCAGAGAAGTGAAGTCCACGCACATCCGCAGGATATCCATGTCCTTTTTTGGTACCAGCACCGTATTGGCGAGCCAAATGCTTTCCTTGATCTCGCGTATGAACTTGGCCTCAAGGAGTCTGTTGATCTCCATTCTGACTGCCTGCGCTCGTGGCTCAAATAGTCGCCTGATTGTTTGCTTGACTGGTCTTGTGTTGGGGTTGATGTTGAGTGCGTGCTCGGCGAATTCCCTGGGAACTCCTGGCATGTCCGCAGGACACCAGGCAAAAATTTCCCAGTGCTCACGGAGGAATTCGACGAGCGCGAGTTCCTATGTGGGACTCAAGTTGTTGGCGATGAGGGTCGTCTTGGCGGGATCCGATGGATGGACCTGCACCTTCTTTGTGTGCACAGATGAGTCGAAGGAGAGGTCAGGTGAGCTTGGCCTACTCAGGGGAGGCAGACTGTTGTCTTTCGTCTCTTTCAGCCTTGCAAGTTCCTCCTGCATGCCGAAGGATTGGGAGATTCTGTTGTATTCCCTATCGCAACTGTCAGATTGCTCAAAGCTCCCATTGATCATTATGACGCCGTTGGGACCTGGCATTTTCATCTGCAGGTAGGCGTAGTGGGGTACTGCCATGAACCTAGAGAACGCGACGCGCCCGAGGATGCAGTGGTACTGTGAGGGCCAGTCGACGACCTCGAAGTCAATGCGCTCGCGCCGGAAGTTCTTCGGCGTGCCGAAGATGACGTCGAGGTTGATTTTGCCCAGGGGGTATACGCCTTTCCCTGGGACGATGCCGTGGAACGTTGTGTCCGATGCCTCCAGGCAGGTTAGAGGGATCCTCATCGCTCGCAAGGTACTCACGAATATGAGGTTGATGCCGCTTCCGCCGTCCATGAAGATGCGACTCATGTCGAAACCTCCAATTTGCGCCTCGAGTACGAGGGTCAATGACCTGGACGAGGTATCTGAGGCGGGTGGTCGCGTTTGTCGAAGGTGATGCACGACTCACTCCCGCTGAGGTACTCAGTGGTGGATGGTGGCGAGTGCGTGGCCAAGTTGACTTGGCGAGTGATGGCCTTCTGTACCCTGTTGGAGGGGCGTCGTTTTTGGATCATCATAGTACCCATGGCCCGTGGGTACGGTTCTCCTCCGTGGTGCTGGTCCGGTGCGGCTCCGTTCGGGGGTGGCCCAGGTGGTGGTGGTGGTGCGCCATGTTCCACGGCGCCTGGAGCGGCTCCATAGCCTCTTTCGACTGCATTGCGGTTCATCCGATCCAATCCCTCGTGTAGCTTGAGGAACTCGCGGCAGTCTTTGAGGAGGTGGTTGGACTTTCTCTTGCCGTCATGGTTGTCGATGTAGAAGTGTACCGTGCATGGCCCAGACAGTTTGTCCTTGATGGAGGTCACCGGTGCCTCATCGCGAGTGCGGCGTTGCCATACTTGCGTGGTTTTCCCAGAGTCGTGGTATCCGCCACTACGATATCCGCTGTTGCGGTTATCGCCGCGTCTATCGATGTAGCCGGCTGCGACCATGTTGGCGTCGTCGTGATTGTCGTAGATGCGGATGCGACGCTTGCCTCGGCAGTCGCGTCAGCGTTCGAGTTCTGCCTCCTCTTCGGAGTGAGCGCGATTATTCACTGAATCTTCTCCGTCGGCCCATCGATTCGCGATCTCCATCAGGTGGTCGATGGTCTAGGGCTTTGAGCGGTTAAGCTCCTCCCTGAGCTCTAGGCAGCGGACACCACCATTGAGTGCATCAATCGTGCGGTCTTCCGAGATGTTCTCCGCGGAGTTCTTGATGATGGACCACCTTTGGATGTAGGAGCGCAGCGATTCGCCAGATCTTTGCTGGCAGCATCTCAGCTCTTCGATTGATGCGCGACGAAGGAGGAGAGCCCAGCGCGACGAAAGCTCGATTCGTCCGCTGCCTTTTTACGCGCCTCAAGTTGCGTGATTGTTTGCACCTGGCGCTTGAATTCTTCCTTCAGGATCTAGTGGTAGCCCATCAGTAGTTCTTGCGGGGACCCAAAGGGTAGAGGTGTGCCTCGCAGGGCCTCGTGGCATCGAGCCCATTCTTGCTCATTGAGCTTGATCACGACGCGTTCGCCGGTTTGCTCATTTATTATGGATGGAGGTTTGACTGCTCCTCCGTTGTTGGCGGGGGCGCGATTGCCACCGTTGCCGCCGTTGCCACCATTGCCACCGTTACCGGCGTTGGGTGGATCGGTGCCGTTGCCAGGGTTACCACCATTGTCGCGATTGGCAGAGGTGTCGCCTGCGTTGATGACGGCACACATGCAGTGATTAGGGAAGCTGTTGCTTCCACAACTTTCAGATCCGGAACCGTAGGTTCTATCTTCAGTGGCCAGATCGCTCAGATCAGAATCGCGACTACTCTCGCTGATCGTATTCTCGACTGCCACCGGGGCGTTGAGCTCGCTGACGGTGACGATCGATGGAGGGAACCATGATGCCGGGGCAATCGCCGGTGTTGTCGGCTGATCAGGCATGCGAAGCGTGCCCATCTGACTAACTTGGAAGCGGAAGCTCCCAATCACCAGGCTGATTCCGTCGCCCACAGACTCGAAGGCCGGTCGGGTGGCCGGCGTATGGACGGTGAAGTCGAAGGCACCGAAGAGCTGGCGAATCTCCGCTGTTGCGGAGTTGTAGATCGTAGTTGATGGGGCCGAAGAAGCCGTAACATCAGCACTCCCAATTCCCACAGACGGCGCCAATTGATGAGGGTTTAACTCATCAATTCCCATTGTTATGGACTTGGGTTTTGGAGAAGGAGGGAGCGCTGGAGACATCTATCGGCTAGCAAAAAAGCACACAGGGGACAAAGGATTTACCTAGGTTCAGGCCTCGTAGAGGTCCCTACTCCTGCTTGTCTGCTCGTGGAATTATCGAAGGAGTCGAAAGTTACAATGGTGCGCAGATGCAATCTGGCGAGGGTTGTGGAAACTAGGGTTGCGTGTGTCCTCCTCGCCGCCCCCTCCTAGCCTTTATATAGATAGGCTAGGTCTCTGGTAGCAGGTCGAGTCGGTTACAAGTTAGGGTTTTTCCCTTTCAAACTTCCTATCTTTAGCTTCTTCTTCTTCTTCAAGCAATCGAGAGTCCGCAGGCCACCCGAGTCCCTTGTTTGGGCCTTGGCGACACCATGGACCTATACGTATTTGGACCATATATACCAAGCTCGAGTACCTATAGGGTATACCCATGTCAAGGTTAGTCCAAGAAATCATATGAAAAGTACTCCAAAGTTGGAACAAAACACAAGAAAGTGGATAAAACCAAGCATGGAACATCAAAAATTATAGATACATTTGCAATGTATCATGGATCCATTGAATAGATTATCGCAAGGTGTCAAGTTAATTTCAAAACATGATGAGTCATAGTATCTTTGATTGATCTAAAAACACTACAAAAGTTCTAGGTATGCATGTTCTTAGCAAGAAGTGTGACTCTTCAAACTATCACTCGTTCTCGATACATTGACTACCTAGTGGGTCCATGAAACAGATTATCGCCAGGTTTGAAGTTTATTTTGAAACACAATTTTTTTTCAAAACACGGTGACTCATAGCCTCTTTTATTTTTTCCAATACATAGTCAAATTTTATAGGCATGCTTATTCTTATTAGCAAGAAGTTGAATCTTTCCAATCTCTCAATCATTCTCGATACATTGAGTGCCTGGTGGGTCCATTGAACAGATTATCGCATTGTGTGAAGTTAACTTTGAAACGTAGCCAACATTTCAAAACACATTGAGTCGGAGTCTCTTTGATTATTTTCAAAACATGGCCAAATTTCTAGGCTTGCATATTCTTAGCAAAAAGTGTGAATCTTTCCAAACTATCACTCGTTCTCGATACATTAACAGCCCAGTGGGTCCAGCGAATAGATTATCGCAAGGTGTGAAGTTAATTCCGAAACATAGTCACAATTTCAAAACACGGTGAGTCATAGCCGCTTTCATTGTTTCGAAAACACTGTGAGATTTCTAGGCATGCATACTATTCTTATCAAGAAATTGAATCTTTCCACACTCTCACTCGTTCTCGATACGTTGACTGCCTAGTGGGTCCATTGAACAGATTATCACAAGGTGTGAAGTTAATTTCGAAACACAGCCAAAATTTTGAAACACGGTGAGTCATAGTCTCTTTGATTGTTTACAAAACACAGTCAAATTTCTAGATATGCATATTCTTAGCAATATGTTGAATCTTTCCAAACTCTCACTCATTCTCGATACAGTTACTGCATGGTGCGTCCATTGAACAAATATTGTTGCAAGGTATGATGTTTATTGCGAAACACAACCAAAATTTCAAAACACGGTGAGTAGTCAAAGCCTCTTTGATTATTTTCAAAACTAGGTCAGATCGATTTCTAGGCTTGCATATTATAAGCAAGAAGTTGAATCTTTCCATACTCTCGCTCGTTCTTGATACATTAACTGCATGGTGGGACCATTAAATAGATTATTCCAAGGTGTGAAGTTAATTTCGAAACACAACCAAAATTTCAAAACATGGTGAGTCATAGTCTCTTTGATTGTTTTCAAAACACAGTCAAACTTCTAGGTACGCACATTCTTAGCAAGATGTTGAATCTTTCCAAACTCTCACTCATTCTCGATACAGTTACTGCATGGTGCGTCCATTGAACATATTATCACCTGGTGTGAAGTTAATTTCGAAACATAGCCAAAATTTCAAAAATAGGTGAGTCAAAGCCTCTTTGATTTTTTTCAAAACACGGTCTGATAGATTTCTTGGCTTGCATATTCTTAGCAAGAAGTTGAATCTTTCCACACTCTCACTCGTTCTCGATACATTAACTGCCTAGTGGGTCCATTGAACATATTATCGCAAGGTGTGAAGTTAATTTCAAAACACAACCAAAATTTCAAAACATGCTGAGTCATAGGTCCTTTGATTATTTTCAAATGTTTCGAACATGGACAAATTTCTAGGCATGCATATTCTAAGCTAGAAGTTGAATCTTCCCAAACTCTCACTCGTTCTCGATACATTGACTACCTGGTGGGTACATTGAACAGATTATCGCAAGGTGTGAAATTAACTTTGAAACACACAACCAAAATTTCAAAACACGGTGAGTCATAGTCTCTTTGATTGTTTTCAAAACATGGTCAAATTTATAGGCATGCATATTCTTATCAAGAAGTGCGATTTTTTCCAAACTATCACTCATTCTCGTTACATTTACTGACTGGTGGATCCATTGAACAAAGTGTTGCAGGGTGTGAAGAATTTCGAAACACGACCAAAATTTCAAAACAAGGTGAGTCATAGTCTATTTGATTGTTTTCAAAACACGGTCAAATTTCTAGGCATGCATATTCTTAGCAAGAAGTGTGAATCTTTTCAAACTATCACTCATTCTCGATACATTGACTGCCTGTTGGGTCCATTGAACACACAGATTATCACAAGGTTTGAATTTTATTTTGAAACACAGCCAAAATTTCAAAACACGGTGAGTCATAGCCTCTTTGATTGTTTTGAAAACACGGTCCAATTTTCGAGGCATGCATATTCTTATTATCAAGAAGTTGAATCTTTCCAAACTCTCACTAGGTCTCGATATATTGACTACCTGGTGGGTCCATTGAATAGATTATCGCAAGGTGTGAAGTTAATTTAGAAACATAGACAAATTTGCAAAACACAGTGTGTCAGAGTCTCTTTGATAGTTTTGAAAACACGGTCAAATTTCTAGGCATGCATATTCTTAGCAAGAAGTCTAAATCTTTCCAAACTATCACTCATTCTCGATACGTTGACTACCTATTGGGTCCATGGAACAGATTATCGCAAGGTGTGATATTAATTTCGAAACACAGTCAAAATTTCAAAACACAGTGAGTCATAGCATCTTTCATTGTTTCCAAAACACAGTCAGATTTCTAGGCATGCATATTATTCTTAGCAAGAAGTTGAATCTTTCCACACTCACACTCGTTCTCGATATGTTGACTGCCTGGTGGGTCCATTGAACAGATTATCATAAGGTGTGAAGTTAATTTCGAAACACAGCCAAAATTTCGAAACACGGTGAGTCATAGTATCTTTGATTGTTTTCAAAACCCAGTCAAATTTGTAGATACGCATATTCTTAGAAAGAAGTTGAATCTTTCCAAACTCTCACTCGTTCTTGATACATTGACCACCTAGTGGGTCCATTGAACATAGATTATCACAAGGTGTGAAGTTAATTTCGAAACACAACCAAAATTTCAAAACACGGTGACTAGTCAAAGCCTCTTTGATTGTTTTCAAAACAAGGTAAAATTTTCTAGGCATGCATATTCTTATTAGCAAGAAGTTGAATATTTCCAAACTCTCACTCGTTCTCGACACATTGACTGCTTAGTGGGTCCATTGAACAAATTATTGCAAGGTGTGAAGTTAATATCGAAACATAGCTAAAATTTCAAAACACGGTGAGTTAGAGTCTCTTTGATTGTTTTCAAAACACGATCAAATTTCTAGGCATGCATATTCTTACCAAGAAGTGTGAACCCTTCCAAACTATCACTCGTTCTCGATACATTAACCGCCTGGTGGGTCCATTAAACAGATTATTGCAAGGTGTGAAGTTAATTCTGAAACACAGCCAAAATTTCAAAACATGGTGAGGCATAGCATCTTTTATTGTTTTCAAAACACGGTCAGATTTCTAGGCATGCATATTATTCCTAGAAATAGGTTAAATCTTTCGACACTCTCGCTCGTTCTCAATACTTTGACTGCATGGTGGGTCCATTCAACAGATTATCACAAGGTGTGAAGTTTATTTCAGAACATAGCCAAAATTTCAAAACACGGTGACTTATAGTCTGTTTGATAGTTTTCAAAACACGGTCAAATTTCTCGGCGTGCATATTCTTAACAAGAAATGTGAATCTTTCCAAAAAAATCACTCGTTCTAGATACATTGAATGCCTGGTGGGTCCATTGAACAGATTATTGCAAGGAGTGAAGTTAATTTCAAAACACAGCCAAAATTTCAGAACGCGGTGAGGCATAGCCTCTTTGATCTTTTTCAAAACACGGTCAGATTTCTAGGCATGCATATTATTCTTAGCAAGGAGTTGAATCTTTCCACACTCTCACTCATTCTCGATACGTTAACAGCCTGGTGGGTCCATTGAATAGATTTTGTAAGGTGTGAAGTTTATTTTGAAACACAACCAAAATTTGAAAACACAGCGACTCATTGTCTCTTTGATTTTTTTCAAAACACAGTCTAATTTATAGGTATGCATATTCTTAGCAAGAAGTTGAATATTTCCACACTCTCACTTGTTCTAGAAACATTGACTGCCTGGTGGGTCCATTGAACAGATTATCGCAAGGTGTGAAGTTAATTTCAAAACACAACAAATTTTTTGAAACACGGTGAGTCATAGTCTCTTTGATTGTTTTCAAAACACAGTCAAATTTGTAGAAATGCATATTCTTAGCAAGAAGTTGAATCTTTCCAAACTCTCACTCTTTATCAATACAGTGACTACCTAGTGGGTCCATTAAACACAGATTATTGCAAGGTGTGATGTTAATTTTGAAACACAACCAAAATTTCAAAACATGGTGAGTACTCAAAGCCTCTTTGATTGTTTTCAAAACTCAGCCAGTTTGATTTCTAGGCATGCATATTCTAAGCAAGAAGTTGAATCTTTTCACACTCTGGCTCGTTCTTGATACATTAACTGCCTGGTGGGACCATTAAATAGATTATCGCAAGGTGTGAAGTTAATTTCGAAACACAACCAAACTTTCAAAACACGGTGAGTCATAGCCTCTTTGATTGTTTTCAAAACATGGTCAAATTTTCTAGGCATGCATATTCTTATTAGCAAGAAGTTGAATCTTTCCAATCTCTCACTAGTTCTCGATACATTGACTACCTCGTGGGTCCATTGAACATATTATCGCAAGGTGTGAAGTTAATTTTCAAACATAGCAAAATTTCTAAACGCAGTGAGTTAGAGTCTCTTTTGATTGTTCTCAAAACTCGGTCAAATTTCTAGGCATGCATATTCTTAGCAAGAAGTGTAAATCTTTCCAAACTATCACTCATTCTCGATACATTGACTACATGATGGGTCCATTGAAAAGATTATCGCAAGGTGTGAAGTTAATTTCAAAACACACAACCAAAATTTCAAAACACGGTGAGTCATCGTCTCTTTGATTGTTTTCAAAACACGATCAAATTTCTAGGCATGCATATTCTTATCAAGAACTGTGAATATTTCCAAACTATCACTTGTTCTTGATACATTTACTAACTGGTCGGTCCATTGAACAAATTGTTGCAGGGTGTGAAGTTAATTTTGAAACACGGCCAAAATTTCAAAACACAGTGAGTCATAGTCTCTTTGATTGTTTTCAAAACACAGTCAAATTTCTAGGCATGCATATTCTTAACAAGAAGTGTGAATCTTTCCAAACTACCATTCGTACTTGATACATTTACTGCCTGGTGGGTCCATTGAACATACAAATTATCACAAGGTTTGAAGTTCATTTTGAAACGCAGCCAAAATTTCAAAACACGGTGAGTCATAGCCTCTTTGATTGTTTTCAAAACACGGTCAAATTTTCTAGGCATGCATATTCTTATTAGCAAGAAGTTGAATCTTTCCAAACTCTCACTAGTTCTCGATATATTGACTACCTGGTGGGTCCATTGAACATATAAACGCAAGGTGTGAAGTTAATTTTGAAACATAGCCAAAATTTCAAAACACGGTGAGTCATAGTTTCTTTGATTGTTTTCAAAACACGGTCAAATTTCTAGGCATGCATATTCTTAGCAAGAATTGTATATCTTTCCAAACTATCTCTCATTCTCGATACATTGACTACCTGCTGGGTCCGTTGAACAAATCATCGCAACGTGTGAAGATAATTTTGAAACACAGTCAATATTTCAAAACACGGTGAGTCATAGCCTCTTTCATTATTTCCTAAACACGATCAGATTTCTAGGCATGCATATTATTCTTAGCAAGAACTTGAATCTTTCCACACTCTCACTTGTTCCCGATACGTTGACTGCCTAGTGGGTCCATTGAATAGATTATCGCAAGGTGTGAAATTAATTTTGAAACACAACCAAAATTTCTAAACATGGTGAGTCATAGTATCTTTGATTGTTTTCAAAACACAGTCAAATTTCTAGAGATGCATATTCTTAGCAAGAAGTTGAATATTTCCAAACTCTCACTCTTTCTTGATACAGTGACTTCCTGGTGGGTCCATTGAACATAGATTATCACAAGGTGTGAAGTTAATTTCGAAACACAACCAAATTTTCAAAACACGGTGAGTAATCAAAGCCTCTTTGATTGTTTTCAAAACACGGTTAAATTTTCTAGGCATGCATAATCTTATTAGCAAGAAGTTGAATATTTCCAAACTCTCACTCGTTCTCGATACATTGACTGCTTAGTGGGCCCATTGAACAGATTATCGCAAGGTGGGGAAGTTAATTTCGAAACATAGCCAATTTTTCAAAACACGGTGAGTTAGAGTCTCTTTGATTGTTTTCAAAACAAGATCAAATTTCTACGCATGCATATCCTTACCAAGAAGTGTGAACCTTTCCAAATTATCACTCGTTTTCGATACATTGACTGCCTGGTGGGTCCATAGAATAGATTATTGCAAGGTGTGAAGTTAATTTCGAAACACAGCCAAAATTTCAAAACACGGTGAGGCATAGCCTCTTTGATTGTTTTTAAAACACGGTCAGATTTCTAGGCATGCATATTACTCCTAGCAATAGGTTGAATCTTTCGACACTCTCACTCGTTCTAAATAGGTTGACTTGCCTGGTGGGTCCATTCAATAGATTATCACAAGGTGTGAAGTTTATTTCGAAACACAGCCAAAATTTCAAAACACGGTGACTTATAGTCTCTTTGATTGTTTTCAAAACATGGTCAAATTTCTAGGCATGCATATTCTTAGCAAGAAATGTGAATCTTTCCAATCAATCGCTCGTTCTAGCTACATTGAATGCCTGATGGGTCCATTGAACATATTATCGCAAGGTGTGAAGTTAATTTAAAAACACAGCCAAAATTGCTAAACACGGTGAGGCATAGCCTCTTTGATCATTTTCAAAACACAGTCAGATTGTAACATCCCAAAACTTCAATCCTAGCTTATCAAGATACAGATCATCAAAATTAGGGTTAACAAAAACTTTTCGAGATTAAAAATGAAAGCATTCATGTGTGTGTGCATTTAATTTAGGAATTGATTTGAATTTCCATTGTTCTCTGATTCTTTGGTTGTAAAATGTTTTTATGGTAAATTAAACATCATCTAAAGCTTTCCCAAGCAAATCCCAAAGAAAATCAAATAAAAAACATTTAAAAAGGAGGAATGGTCATTTTGGTCATTTTAATCCACTACACTACTTTGAGTGTTCCTAGCACTCATTTCTCAGCAGAAATAATTCTAGATCTTTACACCCCTTGCTAGTACACATAATGAGGTACCAAGGCCCACTTTTTGATCTGCTAAAAACATTCAAAAACTTATTTTAAATGGCATGAGAAAATTGAATTCAATGCATATGCCTAGATCACCCCTATTTCAAAAACCATCCAATTGAACTCCATTTTCCAAACCCTTGCAACCAGCGACTACCTAGTACTAGTGGAGATCACTCAAAAATTTTGAAACCAAAATTCAAACTTTTGCTTCTTGCGGCCATTTCATCAAACAGGTGGCAGACACAAATCTCACAAAACCTGAAACACTATAGTGAGCAGTGGATTTGGTCATCATTTGGGCCTAACTTGGTCCCCTTGTTCCCCTAGCTAAAACCCCGACCCTAACTCTCTCTCCCTCTCCCCTGTCTAATCCAGTACCAAGCCGCCCGACGCCATACGCCAGGTCGACCACGGACAGCTCACCCCAGCCCGTCCCGCGCTCTCCTTCGCTCGCTAGCAGACAGGCGCCATCACATCGCATCGTGTCGGCCAGCCCCCGGCCAAAAATGAGTGGAGGATAAGCCCCATTTTCTCGCGCCCATGCCTCTATCTGCCATGCCGATCACCCCGGAGCGCCGCGCCCGCCAGATCAGCACCGACCTCGCCTAGCCCTAGCCTTGCGGGGCAGCACCCGCAGCAGGCCTAGCAACCGCCCAAACATCGTCGTTCGCCGCCTCGTGACCAGCAGCCTGGAGGAACCGCGTCGAACACCGTCGTCGATGCGCAGTTCACCGCACGCTCCCGACCAGTAGGGTCCTTGCCTTGCCGTGCCTTTAAGCCCTAGAGGACCGCCGAGGAACAGAGTATCCATCGCCGCCCTCGCCCATGCCGAGAGAGCCCCGCATCGTCGTCACCGATGACCTCACCGGCGCCCACTCTGCCCCCTCGTCGACCCTATATAAAGCAGGCACCCCAACCTCTTTTCTCCACACTCCCACACTCCTCACCTCTCACTGAACCTTACCCACCCCTCGCGAAGCCGCTCGAGCTCCGCCTCACCGGAATTGGAGCCAAAGCCGCCGCAGCAGGAGCAGAAGGGCATTTGCGATTTAGGGCACCCCAAGCTCCGCCGCAACCGCGCCTCGCCTCGCCGTCGTCTACCAGCCCGTTTGCCCGCCTCACCGACCTTGCTGGAGCCCTGGTATGCCCCCAATCGACCCCCACCGCCGCGTCTAGGTCAGGTTCTCGCCAGAGTGATCCGTCGTCGACGATGACTCACCACCGTTGGATCGTCTTTAGATCGTGTGGCCTAGGATGCTAGATACCGTTTTAGTGTTTTTGTGCCGTTGACTGGTGGAGCCCGCATGTCAGGCAGCCCGCTGCACGCACTGTGTGTAGATGGGCAGACCCAGTTAGTTCCCGCGCGTGTTAGAGTTTCAAATTTAGTTTTTTCTAAATTGAGTTAATCTATTTTCTGTCCACTAGTTTAAAAATCAATTCTGGGAGTTTGACAAATCCAAATTGCATAAAACCAATTTTGCCTGAAAGGTAGTGAAATGATCTATGCAAACCCATTGGGTTTAATTCAATTAGAGTTATAGATCTCTCCTAGTAAAAATAACAAAACAGAAGCATTTGCACCTTGCAACATTTTTATAAAATCAACCAAGATAGATTTTGAGTTGATTCGAACTCTCAAAAATTACATTTCATCATACCTATCTTAATATGTAATAATATTAATGTTTAAAGGCAGTGACTTTGGACTAGTACTAAAATAATGCTATATAGGCATTTCTAGTCACTTTAAATCATTAAATAATGAACTTAAACCAAAGTAATTATGATCCAACCCTTAAATCACATTCCCACATGTTATAATATGTGGTGATGACATGTGTCCACATGATCCCATATTTTAAGTGGTGAATATTAAATCTTAATTATTTTTCAATGAGTAGAAATTACTTTTCTAAATTAAAAAGAGTGAAATATTAAATTAAACTTGTGATGCTTGTGATGATAATAGATCATCAAATGTGTTTCTTAGAATGCTAATTAGACTAGTTAAGTATTGTTTGGTGATTATGTACTTCGTATGTATTTATAGACGATAGTACCGACCAAGCTTTCGAGGAGGAGGAGTTCTACCAAGAAGAAGAAGAAAACTTCAACCACAGCACTGCCCAAGGCAAGCTACTAGTGGCAAGCTAACACATGCAAGTATAATGCTTAGAAAGCTAAGATTAAACTAGATGGTTTAGCAAAGATGCTTTAGGCATGCTTTGGTCACACTACTTTGACTATTAGATACCCCAAGTCTTATTTACAAGCTTTACTTCCTTTATTTTACCCAAAGTTATTTACTTGTTTTGAAGCTAGCATAAAGAGTATAAAACTTGACCTATTTAGAACCCCTTTAGATGTCATTCTATGGCATGGGATTGAACACATCTTTTCCACATTAGTGAACACTCTTAACTTAGTAGTTTAGAGTAGATCAAAAACTTGAGTCACTTTAGATGGGAACATTTGGTGAAAATGAATTGTGAAAACCTTGGAATGATGAGTCATTCTATTGAAATGTTTTGACATGTGCTGAGAAACACAAATGGTTTATGACGATGAAAATGTTGAGGCATGAGCCTTAACCCTTTTATAAAACTGATGGTTGGATTCGGATGCGATACCATTCCAATTTTACCATACAACCACACTAGCTGAGTTGGGTAAGGCTTAGGTGGAAATTTATATGCATTAGTATTAGTTCCCTCGCGGGAGAGGTTTGAGCTGAGGCTACCTCTCAATGTTGTCCACCTATGAAGTGCCCAAGATGACTGATGGTCATGGTTGGGAGGCCATGCTCATAGGAGAGGTGCTTATACTAGGGTGTGTAAAGGGAAAGTTATGTTTGATTATATGCATACTAAGTATGATGATTCAGGGTTATCCCTGACAGATGTATCGAATCTTGTGGTGAAAGTGTACAACCTCTGCAGAGTGTCAAACTATTCGAATAGCCACCTCCGAGGTTATGGACAGTTGGAATGGCCATACTATTTCGTTGTCAGATGTTTTCCAAACAACTTATGAAATGAATGATGAATCTTGACTTGACCACAACAGGGTTGTGTTTATAACAATAGCTTCCCAACTTAAGTGATTCTAAATTTTTTATTTTATCTTTCTTTGCTTCAGAACTTAGCTTAGGTTTCAAACTTAACTTTATAGTTAAACTTAGATTTAGCACTTTAACCAAGAACTATATTTACTTGTTAGTGGTAGTTTGCCAGTACTTAAAGAGTACTCATGGCTTTTGTCCATGGCTATTCTCATGGCCAGACTATGAAGGAGACTCTCAAGATGATGGCCAGCAGGACGGCTATGATAACTAGGACTATCTTCCTTCGTCAGTATTGCCTGTGCCCCTTTAGATGGACCCCACCGCTATGCTTATCGTTTATTTCCGCTGCTTGTTGTATTAAGACTGGATCATGAGATCCTTATTTGTGTAAGACCCTATGTATGGTTTGTAATGGATGATGTACTGTGATATCCAATCCGTTATGTCTCGCAAAAATGGTAATCCTGGGATTGCAAGGTATAGCATAACGGGCATCTGGGACTAAAAATCCAGGTGTTGACACAAATTTCTAGGCATGCATATTATTCCTAGCAATAGGTTGAATCTTTCGACACTCTCACTCGTTCTTAATAGGTTGACTGCCTAGTGGGTCCATTCAATAGATTATCACAAGGTGTGAAGTTTATTTTGAAACACAACCAAAATTTCAAAACACGGTGACTTATAGTCTCTTTGATTGTTTTCAAAACATCGTCAAATTCCTAGGCATGCATATTCTTAGCAAGAAATGAGAATCTTTCCAAACAATCACTCGTTCTAGCTACATGGAATGCCTAGTGGGTCCATTGAACATATTATCGCAAGGTGTGAAGTTAATTTCAAAACACAAAATTTCAAAACACACTGAGGCATAGCCTCTTTGATTGTTTTCAAAACACGGTCAGATTTCTAGGCATGCATATTATTCTTAGCAAGAAGTTGAATCTTTCCACACTCTCACTCGTTCTCGATATGTTAACTGCCTGGTGGGTCCATTGAAAAGATTAAGGTGTGAAGTTTATTTCAAAACACAACCAAAATTTGAAAATACGGTGAGTCATAGTCTCTTTGATTGTTTTCAAAACACAGTCAAATTTCTAGGTATGCATATTCTTAGCAAGAAGTTGAATCTTTCCACACTCTCACTCGTTCTAGATATGTTGACTGCCTGGTGGGTCCATTGAACATATTATCGCAAGGTGTGAAGTTAATTTCGAAACACAACCACAATTTTGAAACATGGTGATTCATAGTCTCTTTGATTATTTTCAAAACACAGTCAAATTTCTGGATATGCATATTCTTAGCAAGAAGTTGAATATTTCCAAACTCTCACTCTTTCTCGACGTAGTCACTGCCTAGTGGGTCCATTGAACACAAATTATTGCAAGGTGTGATTTTAATTTTGAAACACAACCAAAATTTTAAAACACGGTGAGTAGTCAAAGCCTCTTTGACTGTTTTCAAAACTCAGCCAGATCGATTTCTAGGCATGCATATTCTAAGCAAGAAGTTGAATCTTTCCACACTCACTAATTCTTGATACATTAACTGCCTAGTGGGACCATTAAATAGATTATCACAAGGTGTGAAGTTATTTTTGAAACACAACCAAAATTTCAAAACATGGTGAGTCATAGTCTCTTTGATTGTTTTCAAAACACTATCAAATTTCTAGGTATGCACCTTCTTAGCAAGAAGTTGAATATTTCCAAACTCTCACTCGTTCTCGATACAGTGACTACCTAGTGCGTCCATTGAACATGTTATCGAAAGGTGTGAAGTAATTTCGAAACACAACAAAAATTTCAAAAAAAGGTGAGTCAAAGCCTCTTTGATTGCTTTCAAAACACGGTCAGATAGATTTCTTGGCATGCATATTCTTAGCAAGAAGTTGAATCTTTCCACAGTTTCACTTGTTCTCGATACATGAACTGCCTGGTGGGTCCATTGAACCGATTATTGCAAGGTGTGAAATTAATTTCGAATAACAACCAAATTTTCAAAACACGGCAAGTCATAGTTCCTTTGATTATTTTCAAATGTTTCAAATACAGACAAATTTCTAGGCATGCATATTCTAAGCAAGAAGTTGAATCTTTCCAAACTCTCACTCATTCTCAATATATTGACTTCCTAGTGAGAACATTGAATAGATTATTTCAAGGTGTGAAGTTAATTTCGAAACACACAACCAAAATTTCAAAACACGATGAGTCATAGTCTCTTTGATTGTTTTCAAAACACGGTCAAATTTCTAGGCATGCATATTCTTAGTAAGAAGTGTGAATCTTTCCAAATTATCACTCGTTCTCGATACATTTACTGACTGGTGGGTCCATTGAACAAATTGTTGCAGGGTGTGAAGTTAATTTCAAAACATGTCCAAAATTTCAAAACACGGTGAGTCATAGTCTCTTTGATTGTTTTAAAAACATAGGAAAATTTCTAGGCATGCATATTATTAGCAAAAAGTGTAAATCTTTCCAAACTATCACTCGTTCTCGATACATTGACTTCCTGGTGGGTCCATTGAACATACATATTATCGCAAGGTGTGAAGTTTATTTTGAAACACAGCCAAAATTTCAAAACACGGTGAGTCATAGCTTCTTTGATTTTTTTCAAAACACGGTCAAATTTTCTTGGCATGCCTATTCTTATTAGCAAGAAGTTCAATATTTCCAAACTCTCACTAGTTATCGATACATTGACTACCTGGTGGGTCCAATGAATAGATTATCGCAAGGTGTGAAGTTAATTTTCAAACATAGCCAAAATTTCAAAACATAGTGAGTCAAAGTCCCGTTGATTGTTCTCAAAACATGGTAAAATTTCTAGGCATGCATATTCTTAGCAAGAAATGTAAATCTTTCCAAACTATAACTCATTCTCGATACATTGACTACCTGGTGAGTCCATTGAACAGATTATCGCAAAGTTTATTTCCAAACACAGTCAAAATTTCATAACACGGTGAGTCATAACCTCTTTCATTGTTTCCAAAACACGGTCAGATTTCTAGGCATGCATATTATTCTTAGCAAAAAGTTGAATCTTTCCACACTCTTCGGTCATTACCATCAAAGTCCTCTTCGGTCATCGGCTTCTGCGATTAGTAGATTAACAGATATGTTTATAGAGAAACATCAAAGACACACAACCTGAACATTTGTCATTCTACAGATATACCTTGTCATCTGGCATAGCGGTAGTACCAGTAATGAAACTCGTTTCATGTAGCTTGCACTTTTTCTCTCCTCCCCCTTCTCCAAGTTGATCTAGATGCTCATGAGCTGCCTCTGTTAGTTGATCTAGTTGACCAACATCTTATTCCCCTACTTGATCTTGATGATAAATATGTGCTTCCCCCGGTTCATATGGTTCACCATGAAATACCCATCTAACATATGTGCTTAGGATCCCAAATGTAAAAATATGGTCTTCCACTATACTTTGAGGCAACACCCTATGATTGACACACAACCGGCAAGGGCAATGTACTTTTGAGTTGTCACAATGAGCTCTAACAAACCCCATAAATCGTAGAACACCAAGGATATGTTTAGCGCTGCCTAATGGAGCAATATCTATCCAAAATCTGCCCATCTGTTTAATTATGCCATACAAGGTTGGTTATTATTAAAAGAAAAGCATGAAACATATAGATCGAGTAAAAAAACTATACATGTCTATGCATTTTAGCAAACATATTGACTGCAAAAATCGATGAAGGCATTTAGGAACACAGATCGAGCATATTATAAACTATGACCATGCAGATTGAGGACAAATTAAACTATGTATTTGAGGAGGAAGATCGGGTCAAAGGGCAATAAAATGTCAACCATATTGAGCTAGAGATAGAAGGACAACCATGGGATCGACGCGCCCACCCGTGCATCTCAAGAAGACCGATGGGTAGGGAAATCTTCTTCGCGCATGGTGGTGATGAGAAGCGGACGTAAGCGTGTCTGTTTTGTGGGAAAGGGGTGAAGGCCTAGGTGACAGAGGGTGGAAGTTAATACACATCGCGAAAGGGTGGGGAGGGATAACTTTGTAAATTCTGACCTACCCTGTTTTGGGCACCACCATATATGTGGCCCACCTACCAGTCACCATAGATCAAAATTGATCCAAAACTTGTCAAAATACAAGTTTATGTTTTACTATAGAAACTTGTAACATCCCAAAACTCTAATCCAAAGTTAATCAAGATCAAACCTACCGAATTTAGGGTTAACAAAAACTTTTCCATTTAAAAATCATTAAGCATTCATATGTGTGTGCATATAATTTAGGAGTTGTTTTGAATTGCCATGTTTGATTGATCCTTTAGTTGTAAAATGATTCTAAGGTTAATTAAACATCATATAGATCATTCCCAAGAAAATCCCAAAGAAAAACAAATCAAAAAGAATAAAATAAGCAAATGGTCAATTGTGCCATTTTAATCACCTAGCCTACTTTGGTGTCGTGGTGGTGTCACGACAGATGCCATGTATAGGCTGATGGTGGGGACTAATACACGCTAGGGGAATCCAGGGAGGGATAGTGAAGTGATTCTCCACACAAGAACTTGTATTGATTTGCTTCCAAGGTTACAAGTGCTCCTAGAGCTGTATTGGCGAGAGGAGGAAGAAGAAGCTCTCTTACTCTCACCCACAGATCTCACCTGAAACCCTAGACCTTAACAGAATTGTCCAGAGAATAAACAGCCAACCCCTTCTACTGAAGCCCTAGCACCCCTTTTATAGGGGAGGCTCGGTTTCTGCCTAGGGCATACGTGGAGGCATATTCGTAAGAATATGCCTCCACCCAAAGTGGTAAGCCGACCGGGGTGCTTTTTCCCCCGCGTCACACATGCTTTAGCTACGTTAGCCACTGCGGCGCCCTTGTCAGCTGACACGGGCGTTGTCATGCTTTTCGGCCACGCCCCGGTGGTCATGTCTTTGCTCGCTTCGCTCAGGCAGTGCGTACCGGCGCTCCTTTTGACCAGCGAGATTCCTTCCTTCTCCTAGAAGCTTGTTGCGACCCGGATGATGGTTCATCCGGCCACACCCTTTCCTGCATACAGGCAAAACACACACTTCCGACTTACCGCTTAAGTCGGATGAGGGCTAGTTAGGCGGACGCCCCCAGGTCCGGGTTACTCCATGATTCGGCCTGACTTAAGGTGACCCGGCCAGCATCTGCTTTGGCCTTGCCGAACCTCGGCTAACTCAGCCTTTATACCCCGGCGTGACCCTACCCGGGGGTATCCCCCCAACATTAGTCCCCGAAGCTGGTGCGGTCCTAGCGGCCACACCAGGTTCCATTTTGTGCCCCTGTCGTTGTTTCCGAGTTACCTCTGTACCTCGGACGGCTTGGATTTACGTTCCCTTTGCACATTGCAAGTTTTCACTTGCCGGCCGGGTTACCATAGCTCTATCCGGGTCTTACTTCCTTCTCTCATACGCTAGCCCATGTGAAGGGTAATCATTATGTTGTCTTATTTTAAGGGACGGTACAGTAACCGCCGTAGTAATTGTCAGTTATCACTGTGCGCGGGTCACGTCATGCCTGCCTCCTCGTTTACCGCATCAGCGCGTCACGTCACAGGACTCTCTACGCCCTTGGCCTTCCGTGTGGCTCCTTACTGATTGGTCCGAACGGGTAATACACGGCCACAACGTGTGGCCGGTCCACAAGGTGTGATCCCACTCACCCCTGATGGGGGTGGTTAAATAGCGGAGGGGTGCGTCCCTTAGGATTTTCCCCCCTCCGCACCCCTCTGCCCGTTGCTATTCCCGTTCGTCTTCCTCGCGACCGCGCCGCCGCCAGCGCTGCCAAAAAGTAGCGTCACCGCCGCACTTCTCTGTTTCACCTCTGCGTCTCCGTCACTGCGACGCCAATCTCCCGCTACGGGTCCTCGCCAATCCAAGCCACTATCCCCCGCCGCCTCTAGCGCCAGCGAGGGCTTCGAAGAGCAGATGGCGGAAGAAGAACTCGCCATTGCTGAGCAAGAGATGGAGGAGGACGCCGCTGCTGCGGACCGCGGCGCATGGGCCGGCTCCTAGGTCTTCTAGGACGATCTGGACTGGCTCTACCGGACCAGACGCATCCCCGCCGGTGTCGCCGCTCGCCTCGCCTCCGCCGAGCTAGCTCCTTCACCCAATCTCAGGGAGTTCGTTGTGTTCCTGTCTCATTTTCAACGGGGCTTCGGACTCCCGGTGAGCGATTTCTTCCATGATTGGCTCAGCACCTACCATCTCCAGCCGCACCATCTTCCAGCCAATGCTATTACTTCTCTTTCTGCCTTCGCTTCTACAATCGAGGGCTACGCCGGATTATGGCCCACCAAGGAGCTATGGATCCGGTTTTTCGCCCTTCGCCGTAACGTTATTCCCGACATTCACACTGATCCGGAGGACAAGCGACTCACTCAGTTCGGAGCGGCCTCCATTTCACCCTGGAGGTTCTCTGTTTTCCCCCGGGTCACAGGGCTAGAATCCTGCAAGGGGTGGGCCCAAACGTTCTTTTATGTTCGGAACACGGGCACCGAAGATTTGATCCGGTTGCTCCCCTATACCCCGGGTCCGCCGAACACGGATCTGTGGGACGCCGTTCCGAGGAAGCCTACGGACCTGGCCAACCAAGTGAAAAAGAGGTTCGCGGAGCTGAAGGAGCTCGGGTTGCGCAACGAGGATGCAATGATCACTTTCGTGCGCAACCGAATCTCCCCTCTCCAGAAGCGCACCCACAAGGTGTGCCATATGAGCTATGGCCGCAATCCTAACCAGACTTCATCTTTTGAACTGAACAACACGGAGATCTTCCGCCGGGTTAAGGCTCTCTTCACCACTCACAAGGACTTCTCCTCTGACTGGACTTGGGGGATTGAGCATTTCTGCCGGGACCGGCTTCCTCCCGCGGTAAGTTTCATGCTGCAAACTTACCCCGGACTAATCACGTGTCTGTTATTGTTGCATTTTTGACTCGTTTGTTTACTCTTTTCCTCAGCTATTCCTTCAGCAGACGCTCGAGGACGGCACCGATCCGACCCTTAAGTGGGCACCGGACCGGGTGACTTCGGACGAGGAGGAGCCGGACCAAGAGATGTTTCTTCCCATGACCGACGCCACGAAACGACCCACGGGTAACTTCTCTTCTACTAGAGATTGGCCCAATGATGAAGATTACTCGGATATCGAGATAATTGAACCCTTTGAGGCTGTCCCCCTTTCTTTTGCTTTTCCGCCATCAGCTCACTCCGGTGGTCATATCCACGAGGATCCTCCCCTCGCTACGGACGAGCCAGTTCCGGTGGCGTCGAAGAAAAAGCGCGGGGCTTCCTCAAGCTCTTCCTCCGGACCTTCCCAGCCCATTAAAAGGCAAAAGAAGGCCCCAGCACGAAGGGCTCGGAAACCCAGAGCAGCCGAAACCTGGGATGCGTAAGTCCTTCTTTCTTCTGTAAGTCGTTCTTCCTTACCTCGTCATAATTTTTCTTCTGACGTTACTTGATTTCACAGAGCTCCGGTGGAGGTCCCTCAAAGTGGATCCAGTATCTCATCACCTCTCCGGGCCAGCCCTTCACCCCGTCGCGACGATGAGTCACGTCCACTGAGCCCTATTCCGGAGAGCTCCGCGGCCGCTCCGGGTCATCCTGGGGCGGGGGGAACTGGCCCAGCCAAAACAACTGCAGCCACTACCTTGGCAACGTCACAACCAGCGGCCACTAAGGCTACTTTGACTCCAGCATCTGTTCCAGTACCAGCAGCCAAACTAGCACCAACTCCAACCTCGGCAGCAGCACCAACTCCGGCAGCGAAAACATCAGCGCCGACACCAAGTCTAGCAACAAAAGTACCAGCGCCCAGTTCCTCTACATCTTCCGAGTCCTCTCAACCTCGGCAGGGAAAAGCCGCTGCTACGGCTTCTTCTTCCCAGCAAGCCAAGGGCAAGAAGATTCAAGACGCTGCCAAGCCCAGTGCTGCCGAGCCTGGGCAACGCACCCTTGAGTCCATGCTCCCCAAGAAGACATCAGCAGCAAAGGACGCGCCTGCCGAGCCAACCGAGGCCCAGCAGTTGGTTCTGCATACCAGCCCCGCCCTTGCCTTGGTGGAGAGGAAGGAAGCACATGCTAAGGGTTTGGTGACGCCTCATATACCCACAGGTGAACGGTACCCCCCGAGCCTGATGGAGTTTGTCATGAACTGGAACAAGGCCGAGGTAGTCCATGAATCTGATCCGGTGAATACCGCCACCAAGGCCATTAACCTTGCTGGACGAATGATGGAAGTACGTCGTTTCTCCTTTGCAAATTGTAGGTAATAACCATTAGTCCCCCAGCCTCTGGGGGAGTAACTTGTTACTCGGCCGGATGCTCTTTTATAGAACTAACATAGCTCCATGATAACTTCGAACATGCACACACCTAGAGCCGGGTTAAGTTCCACTTGGCCCGGATTTTAGTACACTTCGAACATGCACACACCTAGAGCCGGGTTAAGTTCCACTTGGCCCGGATTTTAGTACACTTCGAACATGCACACACCTAGAGTCAGGTTAAGTTCCACTTGGCCCGGATTTTAGTACACTTCGAACATGCACACACCTAGAGCCGGGTTAAGTTCCACTTGGCCCGGATTTTAGTACACTTCGAACATGCACACACCTAGAGCCGGGTTAAGTTCCACTTGGCCCGGATTTTAGTACACTTCAAACATGCACTAGGCTGACTTAAGCTTCTGTATCTTTTTTAGGTGACCACCAACCGCCGAAGTGCCAAATTCCAGCGCTTGTTGGATACGCACAAAAATCTTCGCATGAAACAGGCTGCACTCATCGCTGAGTACGAGAAAAGGGGTAAATTTCATTCTCATTCATTTCCTCATTTTTCTTCCACTTTGCTTGCCGAACTAATCTGATTGTTCGGTTTTCACAGCTGGGGTGGAAGCTGAAAACAAAATAATGCAAAAGAACTTGGAGCAGATCAAGGGTACGTCCTTCTTGTCTGTTTTTACTGTGCTTGTCATCATTTTACCTCCTTGGCTCGGCAAACATTCATACCTCGGCTCTACCGGGCCAACACACAGTTTCAGCATTGCTTGAAGAAAGTGTGCATGTGCCTGACATGATGCTGCATTTTCTCGAACAAGCAGGACAGTACCAAGCCGAGCTGAAGAAGAAAGATGATGAGCTTGCCCTCCTCCGGACCAAAGATGATGACATAGCCAAGCTCAAAGCTGAAATGGCTAAGATGAAGGCGCATCACCAAACCGAGCTGAAAAGGGTTGGCCAGGACTACACCGAAGAACACGAGCGCCTCAAACTCCAAAGTGCTAAGGATCGTGAGCTTCTTCAGGAAGCCGAGGTCAAACTTGAGTCGGCAAATGCTGAGCTCGAGTAGCTTCAGAAAAGGCGTGATGCTTGCATCAAGGAGTTGACCCGGATTCACAGTCACATCTCACGTAACTTCTTTTCCTTTATCCGCCTTATTTCTCCGGGTTACTTCATATGTCTTATTTTCTCAACTTTGTCCTTTGCCTTGTTTCCCAGGCCACTTTCCAGAGGGTACTGTCATTGCAAGTGCTGCTGTCGCCAATTTCCGCCGAGAAAGAGGTACTCCGGTCACTGCTGAGGGTGAGAGCCTTCCCTTTGACATGGACGACCTGTTGGTCAGCCTGTCATCTCGCGTGGAAATTATCAAGAACTACGGCAGGGACCTCCTCGATGTTTCAGTCCGGGTCTTCAACGCCTTCTGGCCCGCCGATGATCCTCCGGAGAGAGTCACGCAGCTCGCTGAAAGGCTTTCAGAAGTTGAGACCCAGCTCGACCTCTGGCGAGAATCCGCTGGACGCGCTGCTGCCGATACCGTCCTTCACCACATTTTGACGTGGTACGAGAAGATAGACCTCAGCCTCCTCACACGCCTGCGCACCGGGTCCAAATGGACAGATGACCCGGAGTGGGTAGCTCGGCGCTAGGCTTGAGTCCACAGCCTCATTGAATATGCCCCCATTCATGAATGGACTGAGGGTCCGAGCTTCCTGGAAGCCGCAGGTGAAGAGGAAGTTGAGAACATTGAAGATGACTCGGGTGAAGATGAGGAAGACACTACCTCGGATATCGAAGAGGGCGACGATGATGCCGAACTTCCTCCTGCTGCTCCTAAGTAAAAACACTTGAAAATTCATGAGATCCCCGGTATGCCGGGTGGAATTGTATTCCAAATACATGTGATATTTTGCTATGAGTACTTATGCCGGATTAACTTGGGCGTAGTCCCCGAGTTTCTTTTTCTTGTTCGTTCAATCTTTTGGCTCGGATCATGTCTAGCTTGATTCGGTTTTACAACTTACGAATCCGAGCCTGAAAAATTGTCTTAACAATACTGGGAAACTTTTAGACTTAGCTCAAAAATAAATACAGGGTTAGTCTGGAAAACAAACGTCGGCTCGAATAAATTCTTTTCCTTAGTCGTTTTTCATGTGCTACGCAATTCCAAACTTGTTCTCTTGCTTGCCATGAAGCCAATTCTTGTTGGACAGCAGCAAGTCGAAGAGTTGGGTTTTTGGTGCTCACACACTACTAATCCGAGCTAAGTAGAATAACCTATTCCAGCCAACGCACCAATAACAAAAGACAACAAATATTATTAAGGCAGTTGGTGAGTTACTGCTCGAGGTGCCCACATTTCGTTGATAAGCTCATTGCCGACATACATACCGACATATGAGATAACCCGGATACTTACACTTCTTCGCTAAGTGTAGAAAGGACGAAGGAGAGCTACATTCCATGGACGTTTAGATTCCTCACCGGACCTGACCTCCTTCTTCTTTTCTTGTGGATTTGCATCTATAAGATAGTAAGAATCATTGTGCAATGCTTTGCTCACGATGAACGGCCCTTCCCATGGGGGGGATAATTTATGCATTCCAGTAGTACGTTGTACCAACCGGAGCACCAGATCGCCTTCCCGGAAGACCCGGGGGCACACTTTCCGGCTATGATAGCGTCGGAGATTTTGCTGATATATGGCGGATCTGGACAGTACCAGTGATGGGTTCGTAGCATGGAAAACAAAAAATTTCTACCGCAAGAACGAACAAAACCTAGATCTAATCTAGATAAAATCCAAGATCTAATCTATTAGACATGAGCAACGAGATAGATAGGAACTAACCCTCATAGATCTGAAAGCGTTAACAAGATTAGATCTCGTGGTTGATGTAGTCGATCACTTGCCGATCTCAAGATCGTGTGGACGATCCTTCCGGCGTCGCGTTCCAGCAGCGCTTCCGCAGTCGGTCAAGTGGACGATCCTTCCGGCACCGCGATTCGGCAGCGCTTCCACAGTCGGTCACACGTGCGGAGTCGAAGCAGACCTTCCTCTCCCCGTTCCAGCGAGCAGCGGAGGTAGTAGATCTTCTCCACGGAATCCCAGCAGCACGATGGCGTGGTGGTGGTGGTGGAGTAGAGAATTCTGCAGGGCTTCGCCTATGCCTGTGTAGAAGAAAGGTGGAGGAGAGAGGCGGCAGAGATTGGGAGTTATGGGAGCAGGGGTGGAGGGGGCGCCCCTGCCCTTCTATTTAAGGGGGGTGAGGCGCCATGGGAGGGGGAGTCCTTCTAGGACTCCCCTTCCTCTAGGCCGGCGGATTGGGGAGTGGGGGAAGGAGTCCTCCTCCCCCACGACTCCTAGTCTTGACCCAGCAGGACTCCTTGATCCCTTCCTTGGTTTTCAAGCAAACTCCAAGAAACCTTCCAGAACATTCCGGAACATTCTGAAACCTTCTAGAACCCTCATACAAATACTCCGGAACATTTCCTAACTCAGAAAATGATCTCCAATATATGAATATTATTCTCCGGACCATTCCGGATCTCCTCGTGATGTCCCGAATCCAATCCGAGACTCCGAACAACATTCGGTCTCCAACGCATATTCCATATCTATTTAAAACAACTTCGAACCCTAAGTGTGTCACCCTACGGTTCGTGAATATGCAGACATGACAGAGACACATCTCTTATCAATAACCATCAGCGGAACTTGGAGATCCATAATGGCTCCCACATACTCAACGATGACTTCGTGATCAATTGAACCATTTACATACGAAACCAATTCCTTTTGTCGCGCGATACTATACTTATCCGAGGTTTGATCGTCAGCATCTCCATACCTAGTTCTACCTCGTTACTGATAAGTACTCTTTACTCGTTCTGTGATATGTCATCCCTTGTGACCTAGTCACATGCTTGCAAGCTAACTAGATGACATTCCACCGAGAGGGCCCAGAGCATATCTATCCGTCATATGGATGGACAAATCCCAATCTTGGTCCATGCGCTTCAACACATACTTTAAGAATACCCAATGACACTTTTATAACCACCCAGTCACGAAGCGGCGTTTGATGTCATCAAAGCATCCATCCGGTGATGGTGATTAACATAACCTCATGGTCGAAGGATTAGGTTACTATGCATTTAAAAGCTTATAGCAATACGAACTTAATGACTTGATCTTATGCTACGCTTACTATGGGTGTGTGTCCATTACATCATTCTCCTAATGATATAACCTTGTTATTAATCACATCCAATGTCCATGATCAGGAAACCATGATCATCAATTAATCAACAAGCTAGTTAACAAGAGGCTTACTAGGGACTCTTTTATGTTTACAAAACACACATGTATTAGTGTTTCCTAATATTACAATTATAGCATGGGATGTAAAAATTTATCATAAACATAAAGATATAATAATAACCACTTTATTATTGCCTCTTGGGCATATCTCCAACAGCCAGTTCTCTCGCTTCTTCCAGCAGATCAACATCATTTTGCCGGGCTTCTTGCACTTCGGCTTCTGTGTATTGGGTGACCCTAGGCGAATCATGCTCTATGTCAGCTGGCAATACAGCTTCTGCCCAATATACCAGAAAGAACAGCGTATAGCCTGTTGATCGATTCGGAGTTGTTCTTAAACTCCACAGTACCGCTGGTAGTTCTTCTATCCAGCACCCCACTGATCTTTGCAGCGGCTCAATGAGCCGGGGTTTTATCCCAGATAATACTAATCCGTTGGATCTCTCCACTTGCCCGTTCGATGCGGGATGGGCTACCGAAGCTACGTCAAGCCGGCTCCTCTTATCTCGGCAGAAACGAGCAAATGCTCCTTCCGCAAAATTTGTGCCATTATCAGTTATGATACTGTGTGGATAACTGTACCTCAAGATGATATCTTTGAGAAACGTTACAGCCGTAGCTCCATCACATTTTCTTATAGGCTTTACCTCGATCCACTTTGTAAACTTGTCCACCATTACCAGAATGTGAGTTATGTTACCTCTTGCTGGTTTGAATGGGCCCACCATATCCAAGCACCATACGGCAAATGGCCAAGTGATTGGGATGGTCTTGAGTTCCGACATTGGCATATGTGTCTTTGTAGCGTACCTCTGACAACCATTACATTTTCTCACCAGGTCTTGTGCTTGCTCTAAGGCATTTGGCCAGTAGAATCCGTTCGGAAAGCTTTTGCTACCAAGGCTCGGGATGAGGCGTGATGCCCGCATTCCCCCTGATGTATATCTCGGATGATTTCGAGCCCTTCTTCCGGGTCAACACACCGCTGGAGGACATTGGTCACACTTATTTTGTATAACTCGGAATTGATGATCGTGTAGGCCTTTGCCCTCCTCTATGTTTGCCTGGACAACACCTCCTCAGTGGGTAACGTTCCATCTTTCAGGAATTGAAATATAGGCAGTGCCCAAGCCGGTATTGGCCGCACGGGGAACACGTCCTCATCTATCTCCATTTGATCCACCGGCATAACTTCAACCGGACCACGCTGAGCAGTCCCCGCGTCTTGCGAAGTAGTCCCCGGGTTTGCCGAAGCAGTCCCCGGGTTTTGCGCACCACTTCCCGTGTCAATGTCCATGGGCGTAGCTCCGGACTCTGTGTCCTCCGGGACGTAGATGGACTCGGACTCCGGGGATGGCCTGATGGATGGTTTCTTGAGGTGCTCTAATGCTACACCCGGTGGAATTGCTTGTTTGGTTGACCCGATCGTCGACAGCATGTCGGCAGCCTCATTTTCCACCCGGGGTACATGATGAAATTCGCATCCCTCAAAGTAACCAGAAATCTTCTGCACATGAAATCTGTATAGTGTCATGTTTGGATCAAGGGCGTCCCACACTCCGGACACTTGCTGCACCACCAAATCCGAGTCGCCAAAGCATATGATCCGACGTATACCAATTTCTTTTGGTACCTTGAGCCCATGCACAAGTGCTTCATACTCAGCGACATTATTTGATGCGGTGAAGTGGATCTGCAGCACATATTTCAACTGGTCCTTCTTTGGCGACGTGAGTACAACTCCAGCACCAAGCCCGGTTTTGGTTTTTGATCCGTCAAAGTGCATCCGCCAATAGTTCGGATCCGGAAGTGGTGGTTCGTACTGTACCTCGGCCCAGTCCACGAAAAAGTCTTCCACAGCCTGAGACTTGATGGCTTCTCTCCGGTCATATTGCGGAGCGTAAGGAGCTAGCTCAATTGCCCATTTTGCAATTCTGCCGCTTGCATCCTTGTTACTCATTATCTCGGATATAGGGGCCTCACATATGACCCGGATGGGATGCTCCTCAAAGTAGTGCTTCAATTTCTTGGCGGCCATGTACACGCCATAAGCCACTTTTTGATAATGTGGGTAGTTCTGCTTTGAGGTTGACAACACTTCACTCAAATAATACACCGGCCTTTGCACCAACTTACCTTCCTCATCGCGCTCCACCACTATCACTGCACTTACAACCCGGTTGGTTGCGGCTATATAGAGCAACATTGGCTCCTTTGATAGTGGTGAGGCTAGCACTGGTGCCGTGGCTAACATTTTCTTTAGGTTGGTAAAGGCTTCATCAGCCTGCGGCGTCCAAATGAACTTATCCGACTTTTTCATGAGTTGGTACAGAGGTAAAGCTTTCTCTCCCAACCGACATACAAACCGACTTAACGAGGCCAGGCAACCTGTAAACGTCTGGACATCGTTAAGCCACTTTGGCAGTTCTATTCGTTCGATGGCCCGGATTTTGGTTGGATTAACTTCGATACCTCGGCTGGAAACCAAAAGCCGAGCAATTTTCCAGCCGGGACACTGAAGGTGCATTTTTCCGGGTTAAGTTTCATCCGGAACCTCCTTAGGTTTGCGAACGTTTGCCTGATATCGTCAAGGAGCGTTTTGCTTTCCTTGGTCTTGATAACCACATCATCCACGTACACCTGTACATTTTGACCTATTTGGTCGTGCAAACATTTTTGCATACATCGCTGGTACGTTGCCCCTGCATTACGTAGACCAAACGGCATGGTGCGATAGCAATAAGCCCCATACGGGGTAATAAATGCAGTCTTTATTAGATCATCCGGATTCAGAGGTATCTGGTGGAAACCAGAATAAGCATCGATGAATGACAACAGTTCACATCCAGCAGTTGAGTCTATGACCTGATCTATTCTTGGCAGCGGGAATGGATCTTTCGGACACGCCTTGTTCAGGTTCGTGTAGTCGATAAACATGCGCCAAACCACTGCCACGTTCGGATCATCCATTTTCTTTTCCACCAGCACCGCATTAGACAGCCAATCCGGGTAGAGGACCTCCATGATAAATCCTGCAGCTAGCAACCGAGCTATCTCAACCCCATTGAGTTTCCTCCTATGTTCGGTGAAGCGGCGGAGAGGTTGCTTCACCGGCTTAGCTCCGGGTCTCACATTTAAAGAGTGCTCGGCCAACTCCCTCGGAACACCTTGCAAGTCCTGTGTGGACCAAGCAAAAATGTCCCGATTCTCACGGAGGAAGCTGACGAGTTCGCTTTCCTATTTATCACTTAACCCGGCACCAATTGTTACGGTGCGCTCTGGGAACATGTCATCAACGAGAACCTTCTTGGTATCTTTCGTGGCCTGGAAGAAGATAGTTCCATGCGGGTTACTCAGCGCCGGCATATACTTCTGCGCGGACTGAGCCAATGCTGCCACCTCTTGAATTTTCCTTTTTTCCTGCGTGATCACAAGTGACTCAGCTAAGTTTGATCCAGCCGACGCACACTCCATCAAACGTTGGAAGTCCCCAGCAATGGTAATCACTCCATTTGGTCCGGGCAATTTCATCTTCAAATAGCTGATATGACAACTTGCCATGAACTTGTTCAGCGCTGGCCTTCCGAGCAATGCATGATACGTGCTTTCTAAGTTCACCACTTCGAACTCCAGATTTTCAGTTCGGCAATTGTCCCTCGTGCCGAACAAGACGTCGACCCGGACCTTGCCTATGGGCTCGCAAGGAATGCCGGGCACAATGCCATGGAAAGTTGTCCTTGTGGCCTGGAGCATGTTCTCCGAGATACCCAACTTTCGCATTGTGTCCGCGTACATGATATTTATGCTACTGCCGTTGTTGATCAGTACCTTTGAGAACCTTACGTTAATGCTAGGCCCAATGAACGTAGGATCTAGCACCAACGCATATGAACCAGGGCTCGGCATGAGCTTGGGGTGATCCCTAATGCTCCATGTGATTTCCTGATCGGACCAAGGCATGTACCTCGTCACTGCCGGCATTACCGCATTCACCTCCATATGCCTACGCTGCAAGCTTTTTCTATCAGTTTCCTCTGTGGTAAATACACAGTAGCTCTGGTGATGCTCCCTGTACTCGTTTCTCCCCTCATTTTCGGGGTGCCTCTGATCCGGCTGATGCTGATTTTCTACTTGATGCACTGCATCCATTCTTTCATTGTTATCATACCTCGGTGGAGGGGGAGGCAACATCAGCTGTTGCGTGTTCGCTCCGGAGAGCAATTGTTGCCAGGGTAACTCCTGCCGAGGCTGATCATTCTGGGGTGCCTGAGCATTCCCCGAACCACCTTGCTCGATCTTGCGCATCCACTTGCATTGCCTCGTCGTATGACCCGCTGGGTTGTTCGGATTTGGCGCGTGAAACTTACACGGCTGGTCCAACATCGACTCGTAAGTATACCTCGGACGGTCTTTCCTTTCTTGCCATTGCTTCTTTTGCTCCGGTGTCCAAGTTTTCTTCCCATCGTTCCTTGGTGTCCATTGACCTCCAGTTTTCTAGCGTTGGCTACCCCTGCTCCGGGTTGATCTTGATTCACGGCTTCCACTTGATGCGAACCGTACTGATGGTCCAGTCGATCATCTCTCCTTTTTCCTCTGTAATCATTTCTCCGGGATGATCCGGATCCATCCCTCTGATAGTACTCATCGCTTGACTCGTTTGAGGCGAGCCTTGGTTGGGTCGGGTCACCCAACGCATACGAATCTGCGATCCGGATCATCTCTGCCAACGTTGCCGGCATTTTATTTTGCAACTTCATCCACAACTCGCTTCCATATCTGCACCCCTGTGCAAACCATGTTATGGCCTGTGATTCTATCACGCCCTCGCATGAATTTCTCATGGTACACCACCGGGTCAAAACCTCCCGGTCCGTCTCATTGGGTCTTTGTTTGCACATAGCTAGGGTCTGTGGCCTATTTGGCCTTTGATACGTACTCGAAAAATTGCTGATGAACATCTCCTCGAAATCTATCCAGCAGTTGATGCTTCCTGGTGGCAAATTGTTCAACCACACCCTTGCCAGGCCTTCCAACATCTGGGGTACATACCATACGGCCCATCTCAGGTTGCCTATGGCAATTTTTATAGCCGTAGCATAGTTTATCAGACAATCCTCTGGCTTGGTACTGCCGTCATAGGTCTTGGTGCCCCTGGGCAGCTGAAAGTTCGGGACCGGTGGCTCTTTCATGATCCGGGGTCCAAAACATGCTGGACCCGGTGGACCTTGACATTCAATCTGTTCCGACCTATATAGTCGATCCAGTTTCAACCTTGCATCGTCCGGCATCAAAACCCTACTTCCCAATCTTGACCCTATCACATGATAATCCGGTCTCGGGTATCCCGCATTTTCCATCTCCGAATCACCGTCGTTATAGCGGTTTTGCTCTTGCGGCGCACCTTTCTGTTGTATACCTCGGCCGGCACTGTGCTCTTGCCTCGGGATGTTCCGCTGCTGCGGTTGTCTTGCTCCAGCTGAATTTTGCTGCCCGGCATTGCCGTTGACAACGTTCCTTTGACCGGCATCGCCTTGGTCATGGTTACCTCGGCCAGCTTCGCCTCGGCTCACACTCCGTCGATCATCATTTTTTTGTGCTTCCTTTTCTTTCCCTGCCCGGGTCGGGTGATACGGGACAATCTGTTTGTTCCGTCTGGCCGAGGTTACCACCTCCTCTCTCCTTGGACCACCATGAGGGGACGATGCGGCTCCAGCGGATTTCTTCGGGTTACCCATCGCCGAATGGACGATCTTGGAGGCCCCAGCTCTCTCCGGGTTCGCCCTGAGCAGTTCCTCGTTTTGCCTATTCGCAATCCCAACCAGCTCGTTAACCCGGTCTTGCTGCCTTTGCCAGGCTTCACCCGTCAGTCCCTCTAACTCGGATGCAGCTACATCCGCCGCTCTGAGGTTCTTGGCCGGGGTACTATACCTCGGCAACCCACGGAAAAACAGTTTTCTGATTCCTCGATTCCGACATCTCCTTCTCTGTTCATCTCGCTCATGAGATTTCTCCCTTTAACCTTTACAGTATCAACTTTGTTCGCCTTGGCGTACTCACGCAGCGTCATGTTCAACGACTGCTGGGCCGTGGCTATTTTCTTTGCGCCATCAAGTATTTTCTGCCTAGTTTCTTCCAGCTCGGCCTGTGCACGAGCCGGATCTACCGCTGCTACTACAGGGTTCGCCAGGCTATCCATTGCCTCTCTCAGCACGTTTTCTGGCCTCTCTAGCGGAGGACCCCTACCTTTCCTTGGTGCCTTGGGCGTCACCTCCGGATCTGGCGCCGGATCCTTGCTCGCACCCGCACCTGACGCTGTCATCATTACCTCTGCATGGTCCGGGGAACGAGCGATACGCTCCCCGCGAGCCACAGTGAGGGGTGGTTCGCCTGCTTCGATGACGTGGCGCGGATGAACGCCAGACACGTCCACCGCAACGTAGACCTTGTGCGCGCCAAGCTTGAGGAAGATGCCGTTGCGCGGGAGAGGGCGCGTGCCGAAGCGGCCTGCATTGTCGCTGGCGAAGTCCCGCGCTTCAAAGCGCTGAACGAGCCCGGAGACGATGCGCTCGCCGGTGGCGATGAAGTTTCCCGTCCGGATTTTGACCCCTGCTAGCGCCGCTAGCCCCACGGTGGGCGCCAACTGTCGTGGTGGTGGCACGGCAGATGCCATGTATAGGCTGATGGTGGGGACTAATACACGTTAGGGGAATCCAGGGATGGATAGTGAAGTGATTCTCCACACAAGAACTTGTATTGATTTTCTTCCAAGGTTAAGTGCTCCTAGAGCTATATTGGCGAGAGGAGGAAGAAGAAGCTCTCTTACTGTCACCTACAGATCTCACCTGAAACCCTAGACCTTAACAGAATTGTCCAGAGAATAAACAGCCAACCCCTTCTACTGAAGCCCTAGCCCCCCTTTTATAGGGGAGGCTCGGTTTCTGCCTAGGGCATACGTGGAGGCATATTCCTAAGAATATGCCTCCAGCCAAAGTGGTAAGCCGACCGGGGTGCTGTTTCCCCGTGTCACACATGCTTTAGCTACATTAGCCACTGCGGCGCCCTCGTCAGCTGACACGGGCGTTGTCATGCTTGTCGGCCATGCCCCGGTGGTCCTGTCTTTGCTCGCTTCGCTCAGGCAGTGTGTACCGGGGCTCCTTTTGACCAGCGAGATTCCTTCCTTCTCCTAGAAGCTTGCTGCGACCCGGATGATGGTTCATCCGGCCACACCCTTTCCTGCATACAGGCAAAACACACTCTTCCGACTTACCGCTTAAGTCGGACAAGGGCTAGTTAGGCGGATGCCCCCAGGTCCGGGTTACTCCATGATTCGGCCTGCCTTAAGGTGACCCGGCCAGCATCTGCTTTGGCCTTGCCGAACCTCGGCTAACTCGGCCTTTATACCCCGGCGTGACCCTACCCGGGGGTATCCCCCCAACATTTGGCTATTCCAAGAACTCAAATGTTAACAGAAACAATTGTGGATCTTTGCACCCCTTGCTAGTGCAAGTAGTGATGTACCAAGGCCCACTTTGTTTCATCCCAAAAAATTTCAAACACTAAATTTAAATGACATTTGAAAATTGAATCTAATGTATGTATCAATATCACATTAATTCAAAAACCACTCAAATGAACTCCATTTAAAGATCCCAAGCAACCAGAGATGCTCAAGCATGTGATCAACAACTCCACCAAATTTCATTTCAAAATTCAAAAGTTTTCTTCTTTCGGCCATTTTGTCAAACACCTTGTGGGCAGAATCAAATTGGCCTAACTATTACTGTTTTTGATCAAATTTTGTCGAACCATTTGAACCCTAGTCAATGCCTTTGTCTCCCCCAGACCTAACCAAGCCATCAAGGACCTACCAATTGGCCTAGCACCACAGTGCCGCGCCACCCCGAGGACATGCCCGCCGGCCAACCTTGCCCAAGCCACCGGCGACCACCAGCCCCTCTTTGCCACTCCAGGAAGCACGATGTGACCTCACCGCCACCCACGGTCCACCCCACGGCCACTGCTAGCCACTGGACCACTCCCCAGCCTGGCTACCCTTTCTCTCTGCGCGCAGCCAGAGCGCACCGGAGCGCCCTCACCGCCAGCATGCCACAGACCGCGCCTCAACCGCAAACCGCGCGCGGCGCTCCGCCTCGACCCCAGCACCCTGCCAGAAAAGACCATGCACCACTGCGCGACCCATAGTCGCCGAGCGCCACGTCGAGCACCGCCTCTGTCTCCCAGAGCGCGCGACGCTCCCGAGCAAATACCATCATCCCTACCCGCGCCATTGCGCCGTAGCTGACCGCCAGGGAACCGCCCACCGTCCGCCTACCTCACCCATGCTGATAGCCCTTTGTACCGCCCTCGCCGGAGACGCCTGCACACACCTCCTGGTCTCACCGTCGCGCCTATATAAGCAGGCCTCCCCATCACGAATTCCTCACACCATTCCACTCCCCTCTCTCCCCTGAACATTTCCCCCCTCTCGCTAGAGCCGCTCGAGCCATAGTTCGCCGGAATTGAACCGGAGGAGACCGCTGTAGAGGAGGAGACGCTGCCGTCGATTCCGTCCACCACAGCCCCTGCCGTGACTTCGCCTGAGTCCGCCGTCGCCGTCCAGTTCGATCGCCCGCCTCGCCGCACTAGCTGGAGCCCTGGTACGTCCCCAATAGATCCCCACTGTACGTTTAGGGTTCGGTCTTACCGGCGACGAGTCCGTCGTCAACGACGACTGTGGGCCGTTGATCCACGTTATAATCGTGTGGCCCAGTTCGCTAGATACCGTTTCGGGTTTTAAGTCTCGCTGACAAGCGGGACCAACCTATCAGCCGCCCTCTACATTGCCGAGCGTCACTGGGCCGGCCCATTTCCTTTCCCGCGCTAGCCCACGAATTCAAATAAGTGTTTTTCTATTTAAGTTAAAATTCATTCATGTCCCTTAGTTCAAAAATCAATTCAGGAAGAGTTACTGAACCAAATTGAGTGATTCCAATTTTTTTGGAAAGCTTCTGAAAAGATCTATCCAATTCTGTTGGATTTAATTCATTTAGAGTTAGAGATCTCTCCTAGTAAAAATAACAAGACAGAAGCATTTGCACATTCAAACATTTTTATAAAATCAACCATAATAGCTTTTGAGTTGATTCCAACTCTAAAAAATCACATTTAATCATACCTATCTGAATATATAATAATATTAAGGTTTACATGTAGTGACTTTGGACTAGTACCAAATTAGTGCTATATAGGCATTTCTAGTCACTTTAAATCATTAAATATTAAACTTAAACTTATTAAATGTGATCCAACCTTTAAATCACATCCCCATATGTTAGAATATGTGGTGATGACATGTGTCCACATGATCCCATTTTTAATTGGAGAATATTAAATCTTAGTTATTTTCAATGAGTAGAAATTACTTTTCTTAAATAAAAAGAATGAAACTAGTTAATAAAACCTTGTGATGCTTGTGATGATAATAGATCATCAAATGTGTGCCTTAGTGTGCTAAGTAGACTAGTTAAGTATTGTTTGGTGATTGTGTATTCCGTATGTATTTATAGACGATAGTACCGATCAAGCTTTTGAGGAGGAGGAGTTCTACCAAGAGGAGGAGGAAGAAAACTTCAACCACTGTACCAACCAAGGCAAGCTATTGTTAGCAATCTAGAATTAAGATAGATAACCCAAGCAAGATGCATTAGGCATGCTTTGGTTATACCAATTTGACTAGTACCTACTCCAAGTTTTACTTTCAAGCTTTTACTTTCTTTACTTTACCAAAGTCCCTTACTTGTTTGAAGGTAGCATAAAAAGTATAAAACATGACCTATCTAGATAACCTTAGATGTCATTCTATGGCATGAGATTGAGATTAGCATCCCACCTTAGTGAACACTCTTAACTTAGTAGCTTAGAACTAAATCAAAACGTGAGTCACTTTAGATGAGAACCCTTGGTGAAAATGAATTGTGAAAACCTTGGAATGATGAGTCATTCTATTGAGATATTTTGACATGTGTTGAGAAATACAAATGGTTTATGATGATGAAAATGTTGAGGCATGAGCCTTAGCCCTTTTTACAAAACTGATGGTTGGATTCGGATGCGATACCATTCCAATTTTACCGTATAACCACAATACCTAAATTGGGTAAGGCTTAGCCGTAAGTTTATATGCATTAGTATTAGTTCCCTCGTAGGAGAGATTTCAGCTGAGGCTACCTCTCAATGTTGTCCACCTATGCAGTGCCCAAGATGACAGATGGTCATGGTTGGGAGGCCATACTCATAGGAGAGGTGTTTATACTAGCGTGTGTAAAGGAAAGGTTATGTTTGATTATCTGTATACTAAGTATGATGATTTAGGGTTATCCCTGACAGATGTATCGAATATTGTGGTGAAAGTGTACCACCTCTGCAGAGTGTCAAACTATTCGAATAGCCGTGTCCGCGGTTATGGACAGTTGGAGTGGCCATACTGTTTCGTTGTCAAATATTTCAAAATGACTTATGAAATGAATGATGAATCTTCACTTGACCACACCAGAGTTGTGAATATGACACTATCTTACAAACCTAAGTGATTGTAGAACTTTATTTTATCTTTCTTTGTTTCTGAACTTAGCTTAGGTTTCAAACTTAACATTACAAATAAACTTAGAATTAGCAATCCCACTAGAACTACCTTACTTGTTAGTAATAGTTTGCGAGAACTTAAAGAGTACTAATGGCTTTTGTCCCTGGCTATTCCTATGGCCAGACTATGAAGGAGACTACCAAGATGACGGACAGTAGGACGGCTATGATAACTAGTACTATCTTCCATCGTCAGCATTGCCTGTGCCACTGAAGATGGACCCCACCGCTACTCTTATTATTTATTCCGCTGCTGGTTGTATTAAGAGTGGATCATGAGATCCTTTATTCGTGTAAGACCTTATTATGGTTTTGCTTGCTTAATATTAAGGTCCTTTGTGCTAAATGTATGGACTTCGATGTAATTTTCCCCCTTTTAGGTCCTTGTTGTAAAATATACTCCCATCGACCGTGTAAAATTCTAACCTAAAAGTAAGTGGTGAAATTTAAACGAATTTCAGCTTATAGTTGTCAGCGAGTAAGAACATTCTTTGATTTCAAGCCGAATGACCACAAGGTCGAGGCTATATCTCTACATCATACTTTATTCTGATGATCGAGTATCCAAGAAATTGCATGGCGATAGATTTGGCCATATTGTGAAAACAATCGAACAAAAAGTAGTATGAAGAGTATTCCTCGATCAAGTGCTCTCTCGAGAAGGAGCTGAACCAGATTGTTTTCCTTGCTCAATTTTAGGGTCCTTTGTGCTAAATGTATGGACCTCGATGTAATTTCCCCCTTTTTAGGTCTTTAATGTAGAATGTATTCCCACCGACCGTGTAAAATGCTAACCTAAAAGTAAGTGATTAAATTTCAACGAATTTAAGCATAGTTGTCAACAAGTATGAAGAAATCTTGGATTTTCAAGCCGAACGACCACGAGGTCATGGCCATATCTCTACATCCTACTTTATGTTGATGATCCCATATTCAAAATTTGCATGGCGACAGATTTGGCCATATTTTGGAAAACAATCAAAAAGGAAGTAGTATGAAGAGTATGGCTCGACTAGCTGCTCTCTCGAGAAGGAGTCGAACCCGACCGTTTTCTTTGCTCAATTTTAGGGTCCTTTGTGCTAAATGTATGGACGTCGATGTAATTTTCCCTTTTTTAGGTCCTTTATGTAGAATGTACTTTACGCTTATGATCCCATATCCAAGAATTTGCATGCCAACAAATTTGGCCATATTTTAAAAATAATCAAAGATATTAAAAACAAAAAATAATCAATTTCATTTTTCCAAGTGATAGGAATTTATTTTCTCAAAAGCAAGTAACAAGAATTTATTTCCTTTTTTCTGTTAAAAAATAAAGAGTGAGATGAGACTATATGAGCATAGAGGAGGCAGCGAGAGAGCTGCTAAGAGGAGGATTTGAAGGCGGTGCGATGTCAGAGAAAAGCTAGGATGGGTTCCTGACACAAGATACATGGTACAATGAGTAGAGTAAATTTTAGTACCACGATATGTATACACGCAAAATAAAATGTGTTTTCTCTCTCCTTCACTCCCTCATCTGGCTAGTCATAGTGGGAGTACTACATAGTAACGTAGTCCTACATGTATGCCAACAGTAAACATTTAGATGACATGGCATGCAATTAAATGATGAAAGAGAGCCTTGTGGTAACTAGCTATGTTAAAATCATACATTTCAAGACAATATGAGTCTAAATTGCAATAAACGAGGCATTACATGATAAATATGGAGGTAGTAACTTATACTAGTAACATATGCATGTTAGTACTAAGTTACTCCCCACTATGACCAGCCTCACCACCCCACACCCTGGTCGAATGATCTCTCCCGCGTCCACAAAGTGGCGCTGCGCATGCGCGTCGACCGACAACCTGCCTTGTGTCGGCGGCTCCATGTTTGTGTCTGGCGTGTTTGTTAGTTGCGACGGTGGGAACCATTTTGGTGTTTGGCGGTAAAAATTATTAATACTACAATACTCCCTCTGTTTCAAGATATAAGATGTTTTAGCTTTGTGAAAGGAGTGTATCTAGACTTCTTTTAGTTTGTAGGTTCATCTCGATTTGGAGCGACTCTACACATTAAAAGGGATCTAGATACACTCCTTTCACAAAGGTTAAACATATTATATTTTCAAACAGAGGAAGTACAATAGAGTAGTAATTCAAACTTTCCCGGTTTTGAAATTGTCACTTCCTTCACAAACATCCGGGGGGAAGGATATGCTAAAGATTGCCATTCGCAGCACTACTAGTACAAGTACGAGTACTACTTAAGTGCTGGACAAGGGATTGGTTGACCTGGCTAGCAAAAAAACAAAAACGTCCCATCGCATTGGATGCTCACCATTATGATCTGACCAGCCTACCTACTCCACACTACTCCGCCTCCGTACCCTAGGAAGAGGAAGCACCAAGCACACCCGCATCAAGCTGGTTCAAAAGTGAGGAGCGCTCCTTTTTTCCTTCTGTGAAGCAAGTAGTACTCCCTCCTTCCCAAATTAGGACGCGTATTACTTCTGGTCAGAGTCAAATTTAATAAATTTGGACTAAATGTACGACATCCACTCCATGTTATTAGAATCATCATGAACTATATTTTCATGTTATATGCATTTTTCATTAGAAAAGTTAGTATGTTTATACATATAGTTGGTCGAACTTTATAAAGATTGACTTTGACCAAACCTAATATACGTCCAAAATTGGGAAAGAGGAAGCAGTATGAAGAGTATGGCTCGATCAGCTGCTCTCGAGAGGAGTCGTACCCGACTGTTTTCAATTCCTTGTTTGGTTTTAGGTTCCTTTGTGCTAAATGTATGGATCTCGACGTAGTTTTTCCTTTTTTAGGTCCTTGATGTAAAATGTAGTCCCACCATTCGTGTAAAATTCTAACCATAACTGTAAGTGGTGAAATTTAAACGAATTTAAGCTTACTTCTCAATGGGTATGAACATTCTTGGATTTCAAGCCAAACGACCAAGGTCAAGGCCATATCAACATCATACTTTATGATGATGGCTCCATACGAGAGAATTTGCATGCCAACAGATTGGGCCATATATTTTGAAAACAATCAAAGTGGAAGTAGTATGAAGAGTTTGGCTCAGATCAGCTGATGTCTCGAGAAGGAGCCGAACCATAAAGTTTTCCTTTTACGGTCCTTTGGGCTAAATGTATGGACCCTAATGTAAATTTCCCTTTTTAGATCTTTTATGTAAAATATGCTCCCACCGCGACCATGTAAAATGCTAACCTAAAAGTAAGTGGTGAAGTTTAAACGAATTTAAGCTTAGCTATCAACGAGTAGGAACTTTCTTGGATTTCAAGCCGAACAACCACATGGTCAAGGCCATATCTCTACATTATACTTTATGAAATCCCATATCCAAGAATTTGCATGGCAACAAATTTTGGCCATATTTGTAAAATAGTCGAAGAGGAGGTAGTATGAAACGTATGGCTCGATCAGCTGCTCTCTCGATAAGGAGCTGAACCTGACTATTTTCTTTGCTCAATTTTGGGGTCATTTGAGCTAAATATATGGACCTCAATGTTATTTTCCCTTTTTTAGGTACTTGATGTAAAATGTACTCCCACCGGCCGTGTAAAATTCTAACCTAAAAGTAAGTGGTGAAATTGAAACGAATTTAAGCATAGTTGTCGACGAGTACGAAAAAATCTTGGATTTCAAGACGAACGACCAATGTCAATGCCATATCAACATCATACTTTATGCTGATGACCCCATATCAGAGAATTTGCATGGCAACAGATTTTTCCATATTATTTTGAAAACAATCGAAGAGGAAGTAGTATGAAGAGTTTGGCTCAGATCAGCTAATCTCTCGAGAAGGAGCCGAACCAATGCAACAAAAGGTTTTCCTTTTAGGGTCCTTTGTGCTAAATGTATGGACATCGATATAATTTACCCCTTTTTAGGTCCTTGATGTAAAATATGCTCCCACCGGCCGTGTAAAATGCTAACCTAAAAGTAAGTGGTGAAATTTGAATGAATTTAAGCTTAGTTGTCAACGAGTATGAGCTTTCTTAGATTTCAAGCCAAACGACCACAAGGTCAAGGCCATATCTCTATATCATACTTTATGCTGATGATCCCACATCAAAGAATTTGTATGGCGACAAATTTGGCCATATTTTGATTTTTTTAAGAGGAAGTAGTATGAAGAGTATGGCTCGATAAGCTACTCTCATGAGAAGGAGCCGAACCCGACTGTTTTCTTTGCTTGATTTTGGGGTCCTTTGTGCTAAATGTATGGACCTCGATGTAATTTACCCCCTTTTAGGTTTAAAAGTGTAAGTGGTGGAATTTATAGGATTATTTTAAGCTTACTTGTCAATGAGGATGAATATTCTTGGATTTCAAGTCGAACGACCATGGTCGTCAAGGCCATACCAACGTCATACTTTATGATCATGATCCCATTTTAGGGAATGTGCATGGCAACAGATTTGGCCATGTTTTGTAAACAATCGAAGAGGAAGTAGTATTAAGAGTTTGGCTCAGATCAGCTGATCTCTCGAGAAGGAGTCAAACCAGAAATTTTTCCTTTTAGGGTCCTTTATGCTAAATGTATGGACCTCGATGTAATTTTTGCTTTTTTGAGGTTCCCGATGTAAAATGTTCTTCGATCGACCGTGTAAAGTTCTAACTTAAAAGTAAGTGGTGAAATTTAAACAAATTTAAGCTTAGTTGTCTACGAGTATGAACCATTCTTCAATATCAAGATGAACCACCAAGGTTAAGGCCATATCTACATCATACTTTATGCTCATGATCCAGTATCCAAGAATTTCCATGTCGTCAAATTTGACCATATTTTGAAAACAATCGAAGATGAAGTAGTCTGAAGAGTATGGCTCGATCATCTACTCTCGTGAGAAGGAGCCGGACCCAACTGTTTTCCTTGCTTAGTTTTAGGGTCCTTTGTGCTCGACACAAGGGCGGCCATAGCGTAGGCCATCGGGCAGAGCAGGTGTTCGAATACGCACGCGGGCGTAGGCTGCTGGGCATAAGGATGGCAATTTTATCCACAGTCCGGATATCCACGGATATCCGACCCGACGGGTAAGGATATGGAGGACTAATTACATCCGTGGATTTCATGGGGCGGATATACACTTATTCATCGGGCGGGCATGGATAGTTGTTTCTCTCCATGGATATTCGCCAGATACCCGTCTGACACGTGGGACCCACATGTCAGTGAGTTATTTTTTTTACATATGTCAAATGAAAGGACCTAATGATCCAACTTCCAACCGCAGGCCCAGAGGCCCACCTCATACTAATCCGTAAATACTTAGGACCTACTCACGGCACGGTTGCAGACCCACAGTCCTACCTCGTACGCACTAGGCAACCGCCAGGGCGCCAGGCCAGGGGAAGCAGCGAGGGATCCTCGCAGGTGACTATCGGCGACCGCCCCTCCTCTACAAGAAATGCTCTCCTTGCCTTCCATAGTCCTCCTCTGCAAGGAATGGACGGCGACCGCCCTCCTCTACAAGAATCGGCGACGGTAAGAACTCCCCCTATTCCCTAGAATCCCTACCTCCAATCCTCCATGTACTGGGTAAGAATCCCCATGTCATCTCACCCATATCTCTGCAAGAATCGCCGACTGTAAGAATCCCCATGTCATCCTCACCCATACCTCGATTTCACAATTTAAGGTCTTGTCGTTGGTTGCTACTTCAGGAGAGAGGGCGACCTATCCTTATTGCAAGGGCCTCATGGCGCCAGTAGGAAAAATGGACGCGGGAGAGGGAGAGGAACAGCAGCAACCACCGCACGATCTGCTCCGACAGCCATCGATCATGGCAAGATTGCTAAAATTTACTCATTGTGTATTTTTTGTTGAAGTTACTTGCGCATTGTCTCACGCATTTTGTAAAGAATATTGCAACAGGAACACCTATAATAAAAAGTACACAAACTCTGGGCAGCAACAGTTCACAAGCAGCGGAGAACTCAGTTGTGGGTTCACCTCATGCACATCCGGATTCCTCTCAAGGTATTGGTACCGGTGGTGCTTATGTTGAGGCGGCAGTCGACCAAGTTGTAACCGGTAACAGTGGTAAGGGATCAAATAAGAGAAAGCTTACATCTGATGTGTGGGATGATTTTAAAAAAAAATTCTTGAAAGGGAAGTGGAGAGCTATATGTAATTAGTTTCATCATGATTTTGTCGGAGAAACAAACTCCGGCACAACACACTTACGGAACCATCATAACACTTGTCCTTCTCAGCATGCACCAATAGGCCCTAAACAACAGAAATTGAAGTTGTCGAAATATGTGGATGGAAGTGTAAGTTTAGAGAATACTAATTTCAACCAGGAAGTGGCTAGAAAAGAACTTGCATTGATGATATTTGTGCACGAGTACCCTTTATCTATTGTTGATCATGCCCGCTTTCGTAATTTCTACAATTGTTTACAACCATTGTTTAAGGTGGTGTCAAGAAACACTATTAGGTAGGATATTATAAATATGTATGAAGTTCAAAGGGATAGCATGGTGAAGTTCTTTGCAAATTTTCCAAACCATGTTGCCATAACTATGGACTTGTGGACTGCTAACCATCAAAAGAAAGGGTACATGGCTGTTACCACACATTATATTGATGGTTCTTGTAATCTAAAGAGCTTTCTTTTGAGGTACAAACAAGTAATGTTCAATTATTTTCAATCTGATCAATCTATCTATTTATTTATTGTTGATTCTTATGTACTATCTCTTTTGGCTTAGGTTCATGTATGTGTCGTGTCCATATAATGCTGAAGTGATATGTGAAGCCCTACATGAATGTCTTGTTGAGTGGCACTTTGAGAAGAAGATATCAACCGTGACCTTGGATAATTGCACCTCAAATGATAAAGCTATGCAAGTTCTGCCAGATAAGTTGGACACTAATGCTCTTATGTTAGAGGGTAAATATGTGCATATGCGTTGTGTTGCACATATATTAAATCTGGTCGTAAAAGATGGTTTGACTATCATGGAGCCTGGGGTTGATAGGGTATGTTGTAGTGTTGCATTTTGGTCAGCTACACCTGAAAGGCATGAGAAATTTGAAAAAATGGCTCGTCTTATGAACATTGAATACACATGTAGGCTATCTCTTGATTGTAAAACAAGATGGAATTCTACCTATATAATGCTAAGTGGTGCATTGCAATACAAAGATGTTTTTGCAAGACTTAGTATACGTGAAAAATTGTTTACTTGTCCAACTAATGAGGATTGGGAGTTTGCAAAGGAGGTTTGTGAGAGGCTGAAAGTGTTCTTTGATATAACAGAGTTATTGTCGGGCTCTAAATATGTTACAGCAAACATATTTTCCCCCAAAATCTGTCGTATTTGTTTGGCAATACGTAAATGGCATTCTAGTCACAACAAACTTATAAAATCTATGTCCGAGGAAATGAAGGATAAATTTGAGAAGTATTGGTCAGATGTTCATGGTCTCATGGCTATTGCAACCGTCCTTGAACCATGGTTTAAGCTCCACATGCTGCAGGTAAGGTACAATGGTTTCACTTGTTGATATTTGTGCATGTTCTTGTTAGTTTTTATGTTATTACTTTCAAGTTGTAGGCTTTATTTCAGACCTTGTATGGATATGAGCATGCGGCCAAAGAAGTTGCAAAGATAAGAGAACTAATGTTAACTTTATTGGTTGAATACCAACAACCCTCCGATGGTGACTGGATATCAAATACTAAAACTACTTCTACTACTACTGGTGGTGTGGATGAAATTTATGAGATGATGAATATATGAATTCAAAGCCTGCTTCCACCTCTTCTCAAATACGCACAGAGTTGGATTTGTACTTGGAAGAGGACCTTCTCCCTCAAACACAAGAGCTAGACATCATTGGTTGGTGGAAGAATGGAGGTATTAAGTACCCTACTTTGCAAATGATTGCCCATGATATATTACCTATTCCCGTTACTTTCGTAGCATCGGAGTGTGTCTTTAGTGCCAGTGGGAGATTAATTAGTCCACATCGTAGTCGACTTGTACCAAAAATATCAGAAGCTCTCATGTGTATGCAATCATGGTCTCGAGCAGACATGTTAGGTAATTCATTTATACTTTTCCAAGTTTCCAACTTCTCTTGTGAAATATTAAATGTAAGCTGTTCCTATTATTTTCAATTTCATTAGGTGATATTCATGGTGATCTCCTTGCTGTATAAAATGTTCTTGAAGATGAACAAGAAGAAATGTTATTATTTCTATAGTCATTTACTTTCATTATTCATTCTTGTGATGTGTAACTTTGCTAAGCTTTATTGTTTCTTCAATTGTAGGATGCCAATGAATCCATTGTCACCGCGGAATGAGGCTCTAATCATCCAAGTTTCAACTCAACATTTCTACTATCTATTGAATATATGAGATGTTGTATTGGAAACTTGTAATAAAAAGCATTGTCTATGTTCTGTGAGACTGTTATGAGACGTCTATGTACTTTGTGGTGTTATCGTGTGAGATTTGACATATTTTAAGTACTATGTAGTTTAAATATTGTTGCTTTGATATTCCTATGTATTAGCCATATAATATTTGCTGAAATACTGCTGAAATGCTGTCGAAAATTGCTATAATGTCGCACTTATGTTGAATGTTGTTATGATTATGTATATATCATGTAAACTAACGGATATCCATGGATACATGGATATCCAACGGGTTTCGATCTGGGGCGACATGCATGCCCATGGATATCTTCATGGGCGGGCTAGAGTGAGGTTCATGGATTCGGATTTGGGTTTGGTTTTGATATATCCGTCCAAACCCGCTCCATCGCCATCCCTAGCCGGGCAGAGTGGACAGGCAGAAGGGGCGCAGACATGAAGGTTGACACGGGGTCAATAGGGGAAAAAGGGTGGCGAGCTGCCAGCGGTCGTGGCCGCTGCTAGGAAAGTGGTGAGGCATATGAAGAAGACAAGGTGAAGAGGAAAATGAAAAAAACAGTTGGGCCAATAGATTTTGACTGGCTATCCCTAACCACTTTTTATCCCACTTTACCAAACAAAAAAGGCTACCCCTAACCAGCTGGTTGGGCATATCCTCATCCCTAAATGACATCCTCTAAACCAAACAACCCCTAACATAACAACACGAGTTTACATATAAAGGACTCGCTGCTGAAGTAGTGTAGGTCCAGCGCCTCCTAGCACTAGTCCATGCCGCCCGCGGCAGCTCGTAACATCGGCACCAATGCCAGCTCCAGCGACACAGCCGACTCCTGACTCATCGGCACCTCCGGATAACACGGTGGCACCTCCTGAGCCATCGGCGGCACTCCTGAGCCATCAGCGGCACGTCCGGATATGGCGGCGGTATCTCCAAAGCCATCGGCAGCTCCGGGAGGACACTGTGGATGAAGTTGCCGTTGTTAGGGAACTGGTCCCAGTAGTTGGTGAAAATGTTGGTGCCGGTGAACACCACCATCTTGCAGCCATAGTGGAAGGCCTGGACGTAGAGGAGATGGGCATCCCTGAAGTTGACGAACTTGACCTTCAATGTCCCGTCCGGATTGTCATGGAGGCGATACATATGGTACTTGCGGCGACCGTACCCAGCGCCGAGGAAGGCGCATGCCAGCTGCCACTTTGTTCTCCACTGGGTGAAGGCCCAAATGCGCAGGGAATTGTCCTCCTGTGTGGCGATGTCGGGGTCTTTGCGCTCCGGTACGGCGGGCGGCAGCCGGAAGGTGGCCATGGATGACAGATGAGGATGGAGATGCTTGCTGGAAGAAGGGGATTAGAGATGGATTGGTGGTACGGGGAAGGGGAGAGGATAAATAGGAAGGAGATGATCCGATATTAAAGTGGCAGATTACCGAAGCTTGGGGACAATCAATGTTGCTGATGAAGCCAATGCGTGTGGCAAATATCGATGATGATGACTACGGTAAGCGATTGGACAGAACGCTGACTCCGCTTCCTGAACTCGATGGCCCAATCATAATTTTGTGGTGTGTCCAAGGCTTCCTCGACCTCCCCCATCTCTGAGCCCTACGTAGATGATTGAGTTGATGGGTGAAAACAAATTGATAAAGTGAGCTCTTTCCAACTCCCTCCGGTCCGTGATTTTCTATATCTATATCTATATCTATACCCCACTACATAGTAGACCAGTTTTTGAATTTGAATCGACCCACACAACTTCTCGCCAATACACATTTGGAGCAATCCAAGACATTGATTTCCCGTTGGAGCTTCTATGTGCCGTTCATCAGAACAAAACCCATTTGATTTAACGACTGCCAAAGGTTGGATTCACCATCCTTTGTTCCCGTGCTCGTGGACTCTGGTTGCTGAAATTGCTAGGGGCTTCTGGATAAGTCTACTTCTCTAGAAAAAAGCAGAACCTTCTGGCATTTGGTAGTCGGTGGTTGACTACCCCATGTGGCACGTGATGCGTCAACTCAGTCTGGAAGTGAAGTAGTGCTACCATTAATTGAATGTGAACATTGTACCCAGCCAATAGTTAGCCTAATAAATAATCGATCCATTTATGTGAATTATGCATGTAGTATTCCCTTAGTATAAATACAACTTTTCGGATTTTTATTTTACAAAATGCGGAATAATCACCATGGCCTCTGCATCGACCATTACACTTAGTTTGCCCAGCATAGTCTATAGCATGTAACTAATTTGGATTGCTATTTTAGTATGAATACTTAAACAATATTAATAAAAAGGAGAAAAGAATAAAATTTTCTTTCTTTTATATTATATATTTATTATTATTATTTGTCATGACAACATTGCAATTTTAGAAGGTTAATTTTCATATAGTATTCTAAAATTTTATCACCTACTCTTAAGGCAAGGTATTAATCATGAAACAATCGGAGACATGGGTGAATAATATATAATCATTAACTTGTGAGAGAAACAATTTTCAACACACAAATGGTCACGAACTATTTCTTTCATGCCCCATCAAAAATGATGGTAGTTTTGGAAGTAGAGAACGAAATGAACGAAACTTACACATATTGGCAAACAGAGGTTCAAATTGATGTTCAATAGTTTATTGAAAAATATATGTGCATTCTCTGCCCGAAGGACAGCTGTGAGTACAGAAAATGCAAATGTCGACAATCATACGGAATCAGAGTTATCTAAAGTATTGCAACTTCTAAATACCAGAGAAATATTTATTTGTAAATTGACCAAGTGTTATATCTAACTTCTAATTATATGGTGTATTATTATGCCTTAGGAGCATTTCAGCCGCATGCCCCAATGGCCTACCAAAGGGATATTAGGCGCGTTATATGAAACATGTGTCTAGCCACGCTCCTCAAAGCCATTTTTTGTCTGGTGCAGCCAATAACGTGTCTGACACACTAGGCCGTCCAGGCATTGCATGGTACATTGCGGACGCGCTAGACACAAGCTACAAACTACACTACATAGGAAATAGATAGCCAGGCACATGCTAGCTACCCAGCTCATTCTCCCTCCTCCTAATCGCGCCTCCCCATTATTTTCTAAAAAGAAAATCAAAATCCCTATTTCTGAGTGTCAAACAATTCTAAAAAAAAAATTGGATGTAGCCAACAATATAACCCACAAATGTTCAAAATATCAATTTTAAATAAGTTGTATTTTAAGCTACACTAAAATAATTTTATTTGGATCCGAGTATAGTGAATAGTGCACAAGTTGAAATATCAAGAAATATCAATTTTTATTTTGTGTAGCTCATAATAAGAAGACATTGGCATTAAGATTTTGCATGCTTGTAAAATACTACCTCTATTCCCAATTGTAAGATGTTTTGGTAGGCTATTGTAGACCAAAATGTGCTATAGTTTGAAAGAGAGGAAGTATATTATTGAGAAAAATTCAGGATTGTCTTTAAATTTATTTTTTACAAATATTTTAAAGATTAAGAGATTATTGGTTCTCCGAGCCAACGAGACTTTACATTAATAAGGTAGGATACTGTTGTCTGTGTGCAAAGCACGTGCCATTTACTAGTATCACTTAACACCATATGTTGGTGTGTTTTTTCACAGAACCACAATCTTTACATTTTGTTTCACAAAACACCAACTTTTGTGGTAATGTTTTTGCACAAAACACATAAAACGGTATTAGCTCATTTGATAACTGATTAACTTGTTGGGCTTACATGTCAGAATCACAGTGGGAGCATGGGTACCTACAACGTGCCCAAATTCATTAGTCTGTAAGCAGATTATAACCACACAAATTATCACTCCATGTCCGGGAGATTTTATCACTGCAAATTATAACCACGCAGAATAAAATATTTAGACAATCAGGACATGGTTCTTTTCATTTTATATAATATACAAGTTTAGTTTACTTTTTCTGTCTCCCAGCATATACAAAATAAGAGTCTAGAACTTCTGCAATTAGGGCATAGCTCTTTTCATTTCATACAAAGTTTAGAGGCTTAATTATCTTTTCTTTCCTACTTCAATCCTTGCTTATTACCAGTTGTGAAGTAAGAGTAAGTACAGGTATCGGTGTAATGAACCCGTCACCTTTGTCCACGAACATAATGGAGCTTCGACCTTGGTGCTGTTGTATCTTGACGAGGCGCAGATGAAGGTTGTTGAGGTGATGCTAAACCTTGCCAAGGTGGAGCTTGTCGTGGTGGTGCAAATGGGACTTTGCGCTTGTGCCGGTGGAGGTGGAGGTGTTGTAGCTGGTGGCGAGGCAGGACCTGCAGGCATGTGCACGTACTCGGGCAGCTGCCGGTAGCTCTAAAATACTACAAAACCACAAAATTTAGAAAGGAGTTGCATTTATACGTCGATCAAAGCCAAATTGTTCTGCCCCAAAAACTAGGGTTCCTTACTGCAACTCTCTTCAAATCCCTCACCAAAAGTAGAAATTGAAGAATTTTTAGCATTTCTCACGAATCTTACCCACTGAACAATATGGGATAGTCGGAATCCATGGCCTGCATCCTCCATGCTAGCGCGCCGCCGAATACAACATGTTTGCTCGATAGAAGGAAGACAACCATGCTGAATTGCTTGGCAGTGGGCCAAAATTTACTAATGGGCTATTAGTGTGGTTTATGTGTTCTGTGCAAAACGTTACCATAAAACTTGGTGTTTTGTGAAAAAGATCACTACGGTTGTGGTTTTGTGATAAAATGGCACCAAGACGTGGTGTTAAGTGAGAAAATATTCTCTGGTCCATTGGAAGTTGATATGAATACCATCGAACTTGTATTCATCAAGGTATTCGAGGAAGCAAGGAAGGATCCTATTTGTATTATTAGTACTCAGCTTTTAGTGGCTAGTCGATCTTGTACTGCTTCTATATTTTTTAAATAATATGTAGTATGATTTATTTAACAAATTTCATGAATATACATGAATTTGAGGAATTGTGAATCTAATGTGGCATTTGTTAAATTAACCATACTATTAGTGTATTATTCTTGAAATTTGTTAAACAAATCGTATTATTTAAAAAAAATAGCCGTACTACTGGCAAGGCGAGCAAGGGCTCCTTCCACCACGAATATTTTGCGTTTTTGTTAAATGCTCCTCCACCCAAAATTATGTCTTGTCGCTGCCTTTCGTGAGAGAAAAGACTCTTGGATGAAGGAAAATCATCCTCCCTCTCTCCTCCTCAATGCGACATTGGCTGCTATGTCCACTCTTGCATCTATGCCTGGCACTTGATCAGGTGGGAAGCATCGCAGCAGTCACCTCTTCCTTCCCATGTAAGCTTCCGTGCAATGGAGTACAACCGTGCAAGCGCAGTAGTACAGAGAAGGTTGTGGCCCGTGGTGGTCTAGGCCAACTTTCCTTCTGTTTGCCTCGTGCTTCTGCCAAAAAATGAGCTGCGGCTGGATGTTTTCTTTCTCTTCCATATTAGGCTTCTCTACATAGTGCTTAATAACTTAGGCTAGTAAAACTTTCACATGTTACTACAGTACCTTCAAAGTGTACTGGATGAAAACAAATATACACCGATACGTTTTAGATATGTGGCTCTTTCATATTTTTTTGAGCTTTACCTATTATAGAGCATAATTTTATATAGTGATGATATGTCGTACTTTATTATTATGTGGGTCTCACGTGCCAACTTACTAATAAAAGGGTGGTGCACAAATACAAAGAGGCCGCTAATCTTGTCCAACTAAACCAGGAATTTATAAATAATAAGGCCTCAAAATATACAAAAAGGACCCTAGTACAGAAAGGAAAGGCGCAATCAGGTAGAGCTTCATTGATTATCAGCGGTGGTATATAAAAGCATGGCTCAAGGCCGGATCAGAGAGTCCTCATTTCCCCCCACCCAAATCGCAATACTTGGGACGGTCACTCTGAAGATGGAAGCCACCGTTCCCAATTGTTCCTCCTGCTCCTAGCCCCTCTGTAGCACCCCGATAAAACCACTACTAGAAAATCACTGTGTTTTTGTTTTGTGCATCATCATGACCGCATGCTCGTGTCATCATGCCACATTGCATTTGAGCATCGTCATCATCATGCATATTATTTGGCCAAAACTATTTTCAAAAGCATATCTTTGTTTTCTAAATACCCCCTCTCTATTTCAAATATAAAACCCCGGTCTCTTCCGGATCTTTTATATGTCTAAAACTATTTATCCAAAGACTGTTTAAAACAAATTAAATAAAAAAATCATATTTTATAAATCCTAGGGGAGGACGCCACCGGCCAGGCCCAAAAGCCCAGCTGGCAGCAGCCTACTACCCAGATAAATAGCCTAACCCTAACCCTAATCTATCCCCAAACCCACCCCACTCTCCTCACCACGCCGAACACCACACCACACACAAACCCCACCTACCCAGACCGCACCCGCAGCCGCATCACGCACAACAGCTGCAGCCGCCGCAACCCACTCGCGCGTGCATGACACAGCCACCTACCGCGACCCAGTCACGCTAACCCGAGCCACCCCACCGACACGGCCATCCCGCACGCGTACGCGCCGTGCATGCACAACACGCCCCCGCTCGCCTCCACCTACCCTGGCCCCACCCAGTCGCAATCCCCCTCCCTCGTCTCTTTCTCTCGCTCACACCTACCCACACACATTCACCTACACACTAACGCACATAAAACGCGCGCGGTACACACACATGACCACCGCTAGGCGCCCTAGTCCTGCTCGCATCTCTCCCTCTCTCCTCCCTTGGCCCCACCACGTCACTACCTGACCCGGACGGGTCCTCACGCAACCTGCGCCCCGATCCCATCCCCACCACGCTCCTCTCTCTCCCCATCCCCGCGTCTCCTCCACCTACCGCTCCCCTCGATCCCCGTCCGCCGCCGCCCTCCTTACTCCGCTGGGACTGCCGCAAGATAGCGCCCTCGTCCCCACGGTGCCGCCAAGCCCCGCGCCTGGTGCAGCTCCTTCCCCAAGCTCCTTTCCGGCCTCGCCTCGGTCTACCGCCATGCCCGCCTCTGGCCCCATAGCGACGGTCGTCGCCTATTTCCACCCGCTTGGCTCGCCAGGAGCTCGCCATGCCGTCCACTGTGTGCCCAGTGCCGCCTCCTCCGGCCGCTGACAGCCTCGCGCCGCCGTGGGCCTCTACACCATCTCTCTGCGTGGTCCTCCTCGCCGTTGTGCCGTCACGGACGTCCTCGCCCCAGCCAGGCCGCGCCACCCCCTACTCGTTCCCATGGTGCCGCGGCATCAGGCCCCGCGCGTCGCCGCCGTCCCGCTGTCGTTGTCCCTAACGCCGCCAGGACACCACCCTCATGGCCGCGCCACCTCGTCCTCCTCTGTGGCCATCGACCTCGTCATCGTCTCTGTCTGCGTGTGCTCCTGTTTTTTTACCGTGGAGTTGCCTACTCCTGGTCGACATCCGCACATGTTTTCCGGTTGTTCAGCGTAGTCCTTCCTAGGCTCAGGTGGAGCGCTGCTGAGCAAGATGTGTGGTGTTGTAATGGTATTCCGCCAAGATCTTCGAACCTTCCGGTGTAGATGAACGACAAGTGGTGAGAGTACCTCAATGACGCAAAGACGAACCACCACAAGTTCTGCTTCCGATACCGACAGTTGAAGCCGGAACCCCAAGGTAGTCAACATGAACCGCAAAGCTCCGAAGCCGAGGATCTTTTACCTGGAACATCAAGTTATCCTTCCCGGAGTCCGAGACCGAACCTGAACACCCTCCGGAGCCAAGATCGCTAAACCCCGATGTGTGACCCCTATCCGAGACCCCTATTTTTATAATATGACCTTGCCACTTGTTGAATATTAATTGTTCATGCTTGCATACATCTCATCATGTGGGTTTGGGGGCATTATGCCGATTCACCTTATAATTAAATATGGAGTGCATATGCGGGCTATACTTGTATTATACCGCCTCCATTTAAATTTGCGTAGCGAACCGATGCCATGTTTTGCCTTCTTAATACAACATTTAAATTGCGGGGTATCTAAAGAACTTGAACCATTAATTAATTGCCGAGACCCTGGTTCCGCTTAATATTTCCTAATTGCATCGCATCTTTGCCATGTCATGCATCATACATGCATCATGCCTGATCTTCTGCCGTAGTATTAAATAGTGCATCCGATGTTTCTTTTAGTGTTTTGCTTCTTCACGGATTAGGCTGCTGAGTTGATGCGAGTATCGACAAGTTCTTCGGTGTATCTTCGGCTATGTTTTCCAGGCGAGCAATCTACCCCTTTCTACCTATTTTGCATTTATAGTCTTTACTTCCTCATGTTGCTCTATTGCTATCCGTGCTACGATGCTTTAGTTCCCGTGAACCATTTATATTCCTTGCAACCTCTATATTGCCTTGGACACATCCTATTGCCTATTGATTGATAGACAGTCGGCCTTGTGAGTCGTAGTTGCTTGCTCAGGTGCTGCTTCGCATCGTGTCGTTCCACCGTTGATAGAAGGTTGGCACATGCTTAATGGTGGAGATGCTTGACGGTGGAGATGATCATGGCTTACATTATAACTTGTTAATTAAAATGCTGGGAATAGATATAATGTAGAGGCACCAGTGGGTAATAGTCAATATTTGGTTTTAACCGCCCACTTATGTCCACCTAGGACCCGAGTTCTTGACACCTGCTCCAAGATCGAGCGCGCTAACCACATGTGGGTGTGTGGGCACCCCATCGGCTTACTACCTGATTTCAAAGTACCGTGCTGGGGGCCACAAAGTAGTTTGGGACTTTATTATTATCCTGTACATATGCCATGCTTTACTGCTTTAATTATGATTGTGCGTGGAGCGCCTGTACTGTTTAGGAACAAATGTGGAATGTTTTCGCGGTATCGACAAGCCCAGTCAGACTTTTGGGTTCTCACTCGTTTACCGCCATTGACACAAACCCTGGGTCCGTCCCGTAGCAGGCCGACTTCGTTGTGGGTAGCTTAGTGGGGTGGCCCCCATGTACTTACTTTGGGTCTGGGAAACGTTGTGTTCGAGGCCCCGTCACATACCGTTGGGTGTATGTTCAGGATCTTGCTCATATTCGGATCTGACAACAAGGGTTGATGTGCGTGTGGATACTTTGGTGCACCCCTGTAGGGTTAAATCTTTTCAAAAAGCCATGTCCGCGGTTACGGACGACTTGGAGCACAGTTTCTCGATCATAGACAACTATAACTAAAGAATTGCTGTTATAATATGACTTGTATCTGATATGACTAGTAAGTTGGACAACCACCGTGGAATGAATGAATAAAACTGCAAACTGTGTGGGTTTCCTCGGCATGACTTCCTCGTCTGGTATCGAGGGGGAAATACCAGGATGGGTATGATTGGTGTTAGTATAAGGTTGGTTCCGAATAGGTCTTTCTTATCTCTCTCTAATAGCCGACAGTTAATCGAGTCTCTATAGGGTATTTAGTGCATGCTGCGCTTCCACTTTAGTCCACCATACCTATGTAGGCGAGAGCCGCCGAATTCTAGCCTCACCGTGTACTGGCCTCAGTACTGACGATCCTCTTTTTCCTTTGCCCTTTGTCGGCACCCCTTTTGTTTTAGCAGGTTTGAGATCGACGTCTTTAGCAGGGTTACCCTTCCGGCTTGGCCTGGGCTAGGTTATGGACACCATTGGTTATTCTTCAGGGCTCTTAGCCCCATTTGCATCTTGTCCGTACTCGGACGTTGTATTGGTTTCAAGGTGATTTGGATCTTTGTACTGTATATCTGTATTCTTGACTCATGGAGCCATGTTGTATATATCTGTTACGTGGGTTCCATCGTGGACTAATGTGTAATGGTATTACTTCGTTTTCCACCTGCACGAAAGTGTCTGGTGGGCATCCTTGAATCGTTTCTATGCGGGATTGGCGGGAAGCGCTGAAACTTGCATAGGGCCGATTCGAGGGTGTTACAGAGTGGTATTAGAGCCCAGCAGTTGCGATACCCCACTGGTCCAGCCTGTAGGATAACCTAGCTAACGGTCGATGTAGAGTGTCAAATCTATTTTGCAAAATCGGTTGGATATATCTGCTTAGGTCTGCTTTTACTCCTTACCTCTATGCTCTTCTCCTCTTACCTTTGCGTGTTTTGAATCTGCTCTCTTATCTCTTCTTCAATTCCAGGAATTCTCGTGGTTGGGTTTCCTTCGTACCTTCAGGGTTCCGCTTCCTCCTTTGGTAATGGTGTTGCTACATCCGGTCTTCATCTATGAGGAATTTTCCTCTGTGTACCTCTCAAGTGACCCAACATTCACTAACATTTTCTTTGTATCTTACGGTGGTTTTCAAAGCAACGACGTCATCTACATCAGATCCGATAGGGAGCCTACATCACTCCTTTGTGTCCGAACCTCACTTATCAAGATCTTCAGTCTTAATTCTGAGAGTTGGTTGCATAATTCTCCTTTCATGTGTAGAGTAATGCTTTGGGTGCGTGATGGACTGATCCCCATCCGACTACTCTTATCATTCGCTCTTGTACATTGAGTCGGTGGATCAATGCGATTTTACTCCTTCCATGGAAGTTAAAGGTGGACATACCATTGGAGACCTTTAGCTTCATCCTTTGTTTATCCGGAGCGTTCCCCTCAATGAACGAGAACACCGACTCCTTGTTGGTGGTGTCGACAATTTGAAGATGGAGCAAGAATCCTTGTTAGTGGTGTCGCGAGGATCTACATGAAGCGAGAAGACTCAGATCGTCGGCCTTCTTCCCCGTACCATGAGGCGGATCTCGAGGGCAAGATCCATTGTTGGTGGTGTCGAATTGTAGCACCCCGATAAAACCACTACTAGAAAATCGATGTGTCTTTGTTTTGTGCATCATCATGACCGCATGCTCATGTCATCATGCCACATTGCATTTGAGCATCGTCATCATCATGCATATTATTTGCCCAAAACTATTTTCAAAAGCATATCTTCGTTTTCTAAATACCCCCTCTCTATTTCAAATATAAAACACCGGTCTCTTCCGGATCTTTTATATGTCTAAAACTATTTATCCAAAGACTGTTTAAAACAAATTAAATAAACAAATCATATTTTATAAATCCTAGGGGAGGCTGCCACCGGCCTGGCCCAAAAGCCCAGCTGGCAGCAGCCTACTACCCAGATAAATAGCCTAACCCTAACCCTCATCTATCCCCAAACCCACCCCACTCTCCTCACCACGCCGAACACCACACCACACACAAACCCCACCTACCCAGACCGCACCCGTAGCCGCAGCACGCACAACAGCTGTAGCCGGCCGCAACCCACTCGCACGTGCATGACACGGCCACCTACCGCGACCCAGTAACGCTAACCCGAGCCACCGCACCGACACGGCCATCCCGCACGCGTACGCGACGTGCACGCACATCACGCCCCCGCTCGCCTCCACCTACCCTGGCCCCACCCTGTCACAATCCCCCCTCCCTCGTCTCTCCCTCTCACTCACACCTACCCACACACATGCACCTACACACTAATGCACATACCACGCGCGCGGTACACGCACATGACCACCGCCAGGCGCCCTAGTCCCGCTCGCATCTCTCCCTCTCTCCTCCCTTGGCCCCACCACATCGCTACCCGACGCGGACCGTCCTCACGCAACCCGCGCCCCGATCCCATCCCCACCATGCTCCTCTCTCTCCCCATCCCCGCGTCTCCTCCACCTACCGCTCCCCTCGATCCTCGTCCGCCGCCGCCCTCCTTCCTCCGTTGGGACCGCCGCAAGACGGCGCCCTCGTCCCCACGGTGCCGCCAAGCCCCGCGCCTAGTGCTGCTCCTTCCCCAAGCTCCTTTCTGGCCTCGCCTCGGTCAGCCGCCATGCCCGCCTCTGGCCCCACAGCGCCGGTCGTCGCCTCCTTCCAGCCTCTTGGCTCGCAGAGCCTCCGCCTTAGCTACCCGACCGCTAGGAGATCGCCATGCTGTCCTCTGTGTGCCCAGTGTCGCCTCCTCTGGCCGCTGATAGCCTCGTGCCGCCGTGGGCCTCTATACCGTCTCTCTGCGTGGTCCTCCTCGCCGTTGTGCCGTCACGGACGTCCCCGCCCCAGCCAGGCCGCGCCACCCCCTACTCGTTCCCATGGTGCCGCGGCATCGGGCCCCGCGCGTCACCGCCGTCCCGCTGTCGTTGTCCCTGACGCCGCCAGGACACCACCCTCATGGACGCGCCACCTCGTCCTCCTCTGTGGCCATCGACCTCGTCATCGTCTCTGTCCGCATGTGCTCCTGTTTTCTTACCGTGGAGTTGCCTGCTCCTGGTGGACATCCGCACATGTTTTCCTATTGTTCAGCATGGTCCTTCCTAGGCTCCGGTGGAGCGCTACTGATCAAGATGTGTGGTGTTGTAATGGTATTCCGCCAAGATCTTCGAACCTTCCGGTGTAGATGAACGACAAGTGGTGAGAGTACCTCAATGACGCAAAGACGAACCACCACAAGTTCTGCTTCCGATACCAACAGTTGAAGCCGGAACCCCAAGGTAGTCGACATGAACCGCAAAGCTCCGAAGCCGAGGATCTTTTACTTGGAACATCAAGTTCTCCTTCCCGGAGTCCGAGACGAAACCTGAACACCCTCCGGAGCCAAGATCGCTGAACCCTGATGTGTGACCCCTATCCGAGATCCCTATTTTTATAATATGACCTTGCCACTTGTTGCATATTAATTGTTCATTCTTGCATACATCTCATCATGTGGGTTTGGGGGCATTATGCTGATTCACCTCATAATTAAATATGGAGTGCATATGCAGGCTATACTTGTATTATACCGCCTCCATTTAAATTTGCGTAGCGAACCGATGCCATGTTTTGCCTTCTTAATACAACATTTAAATTGTGGGGTATCTAAATAACTTGAACCATTAAATAATTGTCGGGACCCCGGTTCCGCTTAATATTGCCTAATTGCATCGCATCTTTGTCATGTCATGCATCATACATGCATCATGCCCGATCTTCTGCCGTAGTATTAAATAGTGCATCCGGTGTTTCTTTTAGTGTTTTGCTTCTTCACGGATTAGGCCGCTGAGTTAATGCGAGTATTGACAAGTTCTTCGGTGTATCTTCGGCTATGTTTTCCAAGCGAGCAATCTCCCCCTTTCTACCTATTTTGTGTTTATAGTCTTTACTTCCTCCTGTTGCTCTATTGCTATCCGTGCTACGATGCTTTAGTTCCCGTGCACCATTTATATTCCTTGCAGCCTCTATATTGCCTTGGACACATCCTATTGCCTGTTGATTGATAGATAGTCGGCCTTGCGAGTCGTAGTTGCTTGCTCAGGTGCTGCTTTGCATCGTGTCGTTCCACCGTTGACAGAAGGTTGGCACATGCTTAATGGTGGAGATGCTTAACGGTGGAGATGATCATGGCTTACATTATAACTTGTTAATTAAAATGTTGGGAATAGATATAATGTAGAGGCACCGGTGGGTAATAGTCAATATTTGGCTTTTAACTACCCACTTGTGTCCACCTAGGACCCGAGTTCTTGACACCTGTTCCGAGATCGAGCGCGCTAACCACATGTGGGTGTGTGGGCACCCCATCGGCTTACTACCTGATTTCAATGTACTGTGTTGGGGGCCACAAAGTAGTTTGGGGCTTTATTATTATCCTGTACTTATGCCATGCTTTACTGCTTTAATTATGAATGCGCGTGGAGCACCTGTACTGTTTAGGAACAAATGTGGAATGTTTTCGCGGTATCGACAAGCCAGTCACACTTTCGGGTTCCCAGTCGTTTACCGCCATTGACACAAACCCTAGGTCCGTCCCGGAGCCGGCCGACTTCGTTGCGGGTAGCTTAGTGGGGTGGCCCCCATGTACTTACTTTGGGTCTAGGAAACATCGTGTCCGAGGCCCCGTCGCATACCGTTGGGTGTATGTTCAGGATCTTGCTCATATTCGGATCTGACAACAAGGGTTGAAGTGCATGTGGATACTTTGGTGCACCCCTGCAGGGTTCAATATTTTCGAAAATCCGTGTCCGCGGTTATGGACGACTTGGAGCACAGTTTCTCGATCATAGACAACTATAACTAAAGAATTGTTGTTATAATATGACCCTTATCTGATATGACTAGTAAGTTGGACAACCACCATGGAATGAATGAATAAAACTGCCAACTTGTGGGTTTCCTCAGAATGACTTCCTCATCTGGTCTCGAGGGGGAAATACCAGGATGGGTATGATTGGTGTTAGTATAAGGTTGGTTCCGAATAGGTCTTTCTTATCTCTCTCTAATAGCCGACAGTTAATCGAATCTCTATAGGTTATTTAGTGCATGGTGCGTTGCCGCTTCAGTCCACCATACCTATGTAGGCGAGAGCCACCGAATTCTAGCCTTGCCGTGTACTAGCCTCACTACTGACGCTCCTCTTTTTCCTTTGCCCTTTGTCGGCACCCCTTTTGTTTTAGCAGGTTTGAGATCGACGGTTAGTAGGTTTACCCTTCCGGCTTGGCCTGGGCAGGGTTATGGACACCATTGATTATTCTTCAGGGCTCTTAGCCCCATTTGCATCTTGTCCGTACTCGGATGTTGTATTGGTTTCAAGGTGATTTGGATCTTTGTACTGTATATCTGTATTCTTGACTCATGGATTCGTGTTGTATATATCTGTTGACTAATGTGTAATGGTATTACTTCGTTTTCCACCCGCACAGAAGTGCCTGGTGGGCGTCCTTGAATCGTTTCTATGCGGGCTTGGCGGGAAGCGCTGAAACTTGCATAGGGCCGATTCGAGGGTGTTACACCCTCAAGCCCCGGCGGGTCTACAAGGTCTCTCCATTTCTCCCTCACAATCCATTTATTTTTCTTTTTTCGGTTCGTCCGTGCAACTATTTCATTTTTCGAACTTCCATTTCTACAGTGCGTGGATATTCATCTAGTCTGCCACTTCTGCGTCCGCAAGATCACCTCCTGCCAGAAGTGTGAGCACCCTAGTGGCGGATTCACCCATGAGCCCGCCATGGACGCTGTCCTATCAGCGGCTAGGGTCGAGTGCGCCCACAAAGGCTACAGTAGTTTGCTGCCCTACTACGAACTCCACGAGCATGAAATCATGTGCCGGTACGCTCCCTCCACTTGCACGGAGACCGGCTGTGACTTCGCCGCCCCGACGCCAGCGCTCGTCGCCCACCTCGAAGCGGTCCACTCGATCCAAGTGCACAAGATCCAGTATGCCCCCACCAAAGCTTTCCAGGAGCTGGTGCCGCTGCCGAGCGAGCTGTCCCGCTGGCTCATTGTCATTGGCGAGCAGGACGGCGTTGTGTTCGTCCTGACAATTGGCTCGGTAAGCACGGTCCCCCTCGTGTATGCGATATGTGTTAGAGGCACGATGGGCGACTTGCCGTTGTACATGGTAAGGATGTGGGCAGAATGCCCGCCACTACTCTCCTAGACGGATGGCAGGAGGAGGACTGGTAGTGTGACGGTGGAGCTCGACGCACCGAGCCCCGCTAAGTTGGGCGAGGTCGCATTTTAGGACCTTACATCTTACCTGGTGATACCGCCTCATTACCTGGTCAGTCCTGCTACCTCGAAGGAGCTGCATTTCTTCTTTCGCGTCAAGTTTTAGTGGTGATGTAAGCTGCTGTTAATTGGTTTAATTGCAGAATGATCATTTGCATACCAGGAATGGTGGATTTTGTAGTACTAGTACTCTAACTCCATCCCAAGAAATATGGCTCCCTTATTTTTGTTTTTTGTTTGACTAAGATTTACTCTAAATATATAAAGAAAGTTGATACTGTACAAATTTAGCATCATTGGAAAGTTGTTTCAATACGAATTCAACGAAACAAATTTAACACATATAAGTAAATTCTAGTTGCTCCATTTTATTCGGTCAAACTTTACTTTGGAGCGCGCGTGCACCTTATTCCTTGAAACGGAGGTACTAGATGAGTTCGGTGGATGTACTCTCCTGAATATTTTTCATGAAGTCTTAACTTCCGATGGGTTGGGTGGATCAGTGGATGTTCTCTGCTGAGTAGTAAGCTGAATAGGATTAAGGCTCTCTGTTTAGGAAGGCCAGAGGGCTAATTCACAATACTACCAAGTAGATGAACTCTAATTAATTCATGCATGCACGACTAGTTTTACATGCATGAGACGCTAGATAAAAAAGAGGAACATGATGAGAGATGAAACAACATGCATTGGGAGATTGAGAGAAAATAGAGATATCTAAATTAATGAGTCACGACAATTAAGACAATAAAGAGGATAGGTCTTATTATAGTAGTAATTTCTAACAATTTTAAAAAGCTCTCTGGCCTAATAATCCCAAACAGAGGTAGGAGTACTGGTCAACATACATTCGGGAGTACTAGTATGTACTACTACTACTAGTAATACAATAGTGGAGTACGGTAGTAGTAGCACTACCCTCTGATTCATATTAATTGTTACTGGATTGGATATACTCGTATCTAGCACTAAAACATGTCTAGATACATCCATTTTTGCGATAAGTAAATATAGCCATTTTTGGAGTAGTACTAGTTTGGTTGGAAGAAATCATATTTTTTCCGCAGTAGGGACGGTGGTTTTTTGCTAGTAGTAGTACTAGTAAATATCAGGTAGTAGTAATATATATGTTTATATTGTACTAACTAAACATACATTCGGGCAATCGACAAATGTTCATCTTGCAGTTCTCCTGTTACAGTGCTACTAGCAGTTTTTCAGGTGCCCATTCACCCTCTATCTTTCAGCAGTACTCCGCCTAGCAGTATAAATGGAATTACTCAAAGAAAGTATCTACCACTATAAAATTATAACCTGCCATGGCTATTGATTGACAAGAAAATTCATTAAGGTGGGGTGGGTTGTTGGCGTGTGCTCACTCTGCAGTCAAAATAAAAGAAATAGCTGCGATTCCTTGCATTAATTCTTGCCTCCGCCCCTTGCATGCCTGCAGTATATACATGCATTAACTTCCGTGAGTAGTATAGTACAAGTAGGAGTATTACAACAAGGATATACCAAAACGCAAAGATATACTCATAGGTCACATGGTGTACCATTCTGAGTCTTCGTCTTCTTCTTTGGCCTGCGTGCCCTTGCCCTTCTTCCTTAGTTCTTTTTTTTGGCTGAACATTTCGAGAGTTTGTTGACCACTCTCGAAGTTCACTATCCGCCTATATACCTCATAGGTCGCATAGGCGTCGTGGTTTGCATACTTGATCTGCTCTTCGGTCAGGGGCATGTCCCCCCACTGCTTGTGGTCCACATCCTCCTTCTTCTTCATGACTTTTTAATGGATGTCTATGAGGTCCACCGCATAGTTAGCAAAAGAATCCTTCTCACTCAAGGAGCCGGTAGGCTTCCACCTCTTCTGGATGTCCACGAAGTTCTTCACTGGTACTAGAGAACGCCTAAGACTAATACGGTCGTTGCCGATGTTGACGCTTGCAAAAGAAATGTTAGGGTTGGCAAGGAACTCTGCTAGCTTTGAGCATGGTTGGTCGGCCTGGCAGATCTGGTAGACCAGGAAATCCATGCCCACACATAGCTAGCCGACAGCAGCCTTCTGCGTCGATGATTGCTTGTTGGTGTACTCGATGTCGAGGCCAACAATCTTGTCGTCAGTTTCCTCTAGGAGTTTTTAGATTTTTTATCGATGTAATCGTTCACCACCGACGCTCTGTTGGTATACGCCACCTGTAGTGTGGTGTTGCCAGGGTCCACGAAGTAGTACATCTTGTCCAACGGCACCGCCATGGACTGTGATTGGTACCTTCTTTTGTATTGCAGAGGTCCGGCCGGGTGACAAAAAAGGAATAGGATAGAGAAGAAAGGAACCGCTAGGAAGATTGGGAGATGCATGCATGAGCGGTTCTGGAGACGAAAGGGCATGCAGTTCCCCCCTCCCCTGGCCCCTCCCAGGTACTCCTATATTTATGGATCTATTTTACGGATGTGGATTATTTACGGCTATAGGTTGATTTCTAGATGATACAAAAAGTACAATAACCAAACACACGGGATACTTTATGAACGAAGCTCGAAAGTATAAACATTTTTTGAGTTTCACCTACTACTATAATTTTATATAAAAAATGATATGTCATACTTATATTATCTGATTCTCATGTGCAAGGCACTTGCAACTCACTAGTTATTTCTTATCTTATCTTATCTTACCACTATATCTCTACCATTATAATGGAGAAGTTTTGAATTGAATCCTTAGCACCAATCCTTACCGTTGGGATGTTAGATCCAATGGTTCAGAGAACATGGATTCGTGTTGAATAGTACCTAGAGAAAACTCCACCATTTTCGAGAACCATCATATCACAACCCCCAAAATTTCATACTCCCTCCGACCCAAATCAGTTGACTCAGATTTTTCTAGATTCGGATGTATCTAGACATGTCTTAGTGCTAGATACATCCAAATCTAGATAAACTTGAGTTAATTAATTTGGGTCAGAGGGAGTAGCATAGTAGGCTGTATTCTCTCTACTACTACAATGGAGCAGTTTTGTATTCGTGTTGGGATATTAGATCCAATGGTTCAAAGGAGCTAGATTCGTGTTGAATAGTACCTAGACGTCTGACATATCACCACTATTTAAAATTTTAATAGGTAAAGCATAAAAATATAAATTTGATCAACATCTATAAAGTATGGATGTATATTTGGTTCTTCTAGTTTTATATTATTTAGAAGTCAACGATTATTATCTATCTAAAACTTGAAAATTCTAGTAACATGGTCTAGAGAAACGAGGGAGAAGATTATAGAATGATGGAGAAGTGTGTTTTGAGTTTTGTGCATACCATTCATTGTGATGAAGACTATCAATAAAATCTTCTAGATGCTAGAATGGAGAAGAAGAACCAACGGCTGGAAATGTTGGGATTCGTGAGTCTTGATCCAACGATCAAGATTGAAAGTTATTCGCACACATTTCTAGCATTGGATCATGACTCTCGAATCCCAACATTGGCAGCAGTTGGATCTTCTTTTCCATTTTAGCATCTAAAAAATACTACTCCTTCCGTCCATAAATAACTTACTTGGGTTTGCCTAGATTCAAATGTATCTATACACTAAAATGCGTCTAAATATATTCGAATCTAGACAAAACCAACTCAGTTCTTTCTAGACGAAGGGAGTACTCTTGATAGTCTTTAGCACAATGTATGCATATTACTACTCCAAGTTACTTACCACTCAGACCAGTCTTAGAGCATCTCTAGCATGGAAAAAAATAGTGCGCTATTTCAAGATATGTAGCGTGATATAGTGTATTTGGAGAGTGCACGATATTTTTTAAAGATTTTGCTCGCTATGGCGCTATTTTTTAAATAGCATGCTATATCGCGCAAAAATATCATAGAGTTAGCGCTATTTCAAGTATAGGGCGTTTTTTTTGTTGGAAGATGTGGAGTAAGATAACATATGATGAATGTGTTGAGTAAGAAAACATACAATGAAAATTTGATTGTTAAACTTAACTGATCGTGTCAAGCCACTGCCTCATCCTGCAGCACATGGCGCTGTACCTAGATTCAGCCCTGCTGGTTATCCTCCAACTTGGATAGCGCCGGAATCGATTATGCATGTGCAAGTATTACTTTAGGCAATTCATTAAATGCTAAAATCGTTTATATTCATGATATACCTGTTATATTTTTAAATTTGTATAGAAATATGTTCTATAAAATAGCGTGTTATTAGTATGCTATAACTTTCATATCGTCTGGAGAAAAGCCACCCTAAATTAAATAGCACGCTGGTATTTTTTGCCTTCATCTCTAGTGGCTTGTCTAAATTTAGTAGTCTCTCAGGCCTTCCGCAGCGTGTGAAAAAATTGGTGCGCAAATCACTTTACAAGAATCAAGCACAGGTGCCCTCAGTTGCCCGATCGATACCACCAAAAAATTTCAGGGAACCGAAGCACCTAGGTGCTCCGATGCCCCAAATTCTTCACCCAATAGAATAGTAATATATGTGTACTATGCATGTCGTTGAGAGAACCTTCACCAAAGATAAGCCATGGAGATTGGTCTAGTTAATTTGTTTATCATGTTGTGGGCCAGCTATTTATTTTTGGCCAAAGTGATCACATTGTGAGCTCGGTGCCTCGGAAGAATTTCTAGGCATCGCTTATGAGGTGGCAACTTTTCTATCTATTGGGCATCGACCATGCTGTGGAAGGCCTTAGAGCATCTCTAGTGGCTTGTCTAAATTTGGTAGTCTACATCTTCACTTTATAGATAATGGTGTAAAAAGTTTCCTTTTTATACGACTTTAGTTTTCTAGTGGATAGTCTAAATTTGATAGTCTATATGTCCATCTTCACACAAATAGCCAATATACATAGCAAATCAGTACAACAAATGCTCTGATTTGGTGCGGGAGCAAGCTCGCGAGCGACCAAATTTTCTTTAGAGATGGTGGCTCAGTTGTCCAAATATGGACAACGAGTAGCCTGTTTGGAGGATGTCTAAATTTTACACCACCGGGTACACAAGCCACCGGAGGTATTTTTTGATCCATGGTGGTCTATATAAGGCTTAGACTACCGGATACACTAGCCACTAGAGATCCTCTTAGGTTGGCCATAGTGGGAAACATACTACTCTAGTTCATGTTACTATGTACCTTCATGTGTGTACGTAATTGAGCCGAAGGTAGAGACCTTATTTTTGCAGAAATGGCTCTGGAAATATTCCATACCTAGAAAGGCTAGGACATTACAGTAAACTATATTTTCGAGTCATTGGACTATAGATACTCCTAGGATCAGATAGGATATTATTATTCTATATATTTTGAACTGTATAGCCAAATTCAAAATCCTAGAGCGGAAAATTCTCCCGCCTCACCTCCACCGAAATATTTCGAGTGGTCACACGCCCCAAGTTGTAGCCGTACGAAATTCCTTTTCTACCCCTAACAATGGCCTATCTACTAATGTCGGGGCGTGGGTATGGTTCGTAATCCCTCCCGGGGGGCCAGGGATCCCCACTGCTCTAAAGCTGGGTAGTCCACCTTCCACCCACGCCATTTCCCCCAAAGCACTCCGAAAAACCCTAACCCCTTTCTCACCTCCCGATCCTGCACCACCACACCGGCCCATCCCCGCAGAGCTTCGCCATCCTACATGACACCCAACCCCCTCTCACCTCCAGCACCTGCACCACCGCACCGTAATCATCTCCGTCGCACTTCGCTCACCTACACGCCACCCAACCCCTATCTCACCTCTAGCTCCTACACCACTGCACCGGAACATCACCGCCGCACTTCACCGACCCACACGCCACCCCAAACCCCCTATTTCACCTTCGGCTCATGCACCACCGCACTTCGCTGGCCTACATGCCATACCTCTATACCATATACTCTTGACCAGTCTACAGGATCAGCCGAAGTCCACCTTACAGAACCCTAGTTCGCCTGACACCCTCTTCCATACAACCGTATTAGTTTTGCTGAATCCCTAGTCCACAGCACCTGACCTGCTTCACCTATGCCGGTGTGCGCTACATTAGATCTGCTTCACGGACTCAATAGTCCACTACACCAGATCTGCTTCACCGACGCTCTTGTGTAGCGCCTCGAATCCATAATCGGTCGTAACAGATCTGCTTCACCGATGACGCTGTGCACTACACCAGATCTCCTTCACCGGCCATCTTGTCAAGCAAGCCAGACCCATCGACAACCTCCACAGATCTGCATCACAGGCGCCGCCGAGATCTATCTACTTCAGCCTGACTCACCACTACCGGGCACCCTCAGCGTCCTTGACGTCACCCGCAAAGATGCCGTGTATGCGTAAACGACGCCGTGGCCTAGGTAAACCATATATGCTTGTTCATTCATTTCAATATAGCAGGTATGAGCCTGCGACAATGAACTGCATTTCTGTATTGGTGGTAATTTCCTACCTCAATACTGGCTTAATTAATATCACACTCTCCCTTGATAAATTCGGTGTAGTCTATGTTAAATCCAGGTGTTAAACTACTCCTTCTATTTCGAGGTATAAGGCGTCCTTGTTATGCGTGTTTCCTTTGACCAACAATTACTCTTAATATACATAAACAATTTTGGTAGTACAAAACAGACATCATTAGAGTTCATTGGTATTATGTAGTTCATGGAAAATGTTAATTCACTGAACATCTGAGGCAGCCTACCTGTTCAACAAGTTCACAACTTATGTCATCATAATGTGTGCTTTCTTTCTCCATTGCTACAATATTGAATGCATGTAATTTTGGAGCTCATTGGTAGTTTTAAGCCATTGAACATGTAGGCTAACATTCCCTACTCTACAAGTTCAAAATTTATGCTATTTTAATCTCAATCTGGTTGTTCTAAGCAAACACAGTAACTGCCTTCTCTTATGTAATTCATCGCAAATTTTATGTCATTGAACTTGTTGGTTTTGCATTCCCTCTGCAAGTTATGCCATTATTATTTGTTTCAATTAAGCTCCGATAGTAGGTGTCGCCTGTACTACTCCCTCTGTTTCAAAATATAAGATGTTTTAGCTTTGTGATAGGAGTGTATCTAGACACCATTTAGTGAGTAGGTTTACTCCAAACGTACATGAACCTACACACTAAAAGTGGTCTAGATGATGACTTTAAAGTCAAACAATGATGACTTTTACCAAGCTCATAGAAAAATATATTAAGGGCTAATTTGTGGCATTTGCGTCTATGAAAATATATTCCCCGATGTATCGAATGGCGTTGGTTTGGTATGGTAGATGTTCCTGGTATGTTCTACAAACTTGGTCTAATTTTCCGTCGATTGACTTGTGAAAAATTTATACGCCTTATTTACTTTGGATTGGATGTAGTGTTACATGGCATGTTTTAAGGCACTTAACATTTTTATCTGCATGCCCTGCTCTATAAATTCAAATTTCTCAATTATAATTTCTGTAGCAGTAGTATCTACCTTCTATTATGTAGTTCATGGCATTTTAAATCACTTTAGAGATGGGTTAACATTCCCTGCTCTATAAGTTCACGAGATATACCATTGTAATGTCTATCTTGTTCGTCCAAATGTTAGTACAGTAACTGCCTGCTCTGTAGAAGGTGACACTTTTTATGGCACTTCTCATATTTGTTTGCAATCCTATTTCACAAGTTAAATCATTGTAATTTCTCTCTTGTTCGTGCTAAGGAGTTACTATAACTGCATTCTATTTTGTCGCCATGGCAATCTTTATGTCATTTAAATATTTGTTTATATTCTGCCGTTCCCTGCTTTATGTGTTCACAAGTGATTATACTATAATGTCTATCTAGTTCTTTGTAAACAACAACATCCACTATCTAATATTATTTCGTCTCACAGGGAACACGGAGAATCATAGAGTGAATTGCCCCTGCAATCTTGTAAGTACATGTTGCTTTGTATTGTTGAATGCTAACCTGTTTTATGTGAATGAGTGGCCTGAACCTATATGCAGAGGAGCAACAATAAAGTAGATGGATCATCTATCCAAGTACTTGATGCGGTGGATGTCTTCAAAGAACGAACTGACAATAGGATGTCCTCCAACAAGACTGCACAAAAAGAAATAGTAAGTCTCTTGTTTTTTCTGAGATGTGCACAGTGTCAGATGGTTGTTCGTATGAGGTACCACATGATTCGGCTAATGATTAGAACAAGGTTGACCTTAACCAAAACTGGACAAAAACCAAACGTAAATCCCTCGATTTATAATTCAATGTGCTCACTTGATTTTTGTGATGATATATTCTTTCTATATTTGACTTGTGTTCATCTATCTATCTATCTATCTATTATGTGGTGGTAATTTACGTATATCCACTTTTATGCTAATTTATAGTCTATTATTGTATTTTTCTGCTATAATTAAGAGTTTGAATGCACTCTAGAGGTAGGTACATTGTGTAGTGTCGGCACCACATGAGTTGGCCAATGATTAGAACAAGATGACCTTTAACGTTACTGCATAAAGACCGAACATAAATCCCTTGATTGTTTAATTCAATTTTCTCACTGAATCATGGTGGAGATCTCTTTTTGTTATATTTGATTGACGATCTTCTATCTATCTATATATATGCGTTAACTGGACCATGATTAGGTTGTGGTGATTGAAGTATATCCACTTTTATGCTAATCTATATTCTATTATAATATAAGAGATCGCCACCATGATTGAGCTTATATGCACTCTCGAGGTAGTAACATAGTCTAGTGTTATATGTATGAGACTAGTATAAATTACTTGGTCTTGGTGGGGCGTAACTTGGACTAGTAAAAATGCATACAATACTAGTCAAAGTTACTCTACCAACACTAAAGGGTGTCTAGATACATTCGTTTCACAAAACCCATGACATCTTATATTTTGAAACGGAGGGAGTTCTATCTAGACTACTCATAGTGAGATTGTCATAGCTATTATCATCTAATATGATCCCCAGTTACTATATATATGTACTATAACCATGTTAATATGATCTCAAAGTCTATCGTGCACCTGTTGTTTGATTGCTTAATTCATTACCTCAATAGCTACTCTACATGATGCACATATAGAGTCTATTGCCAATTTTATTCTTTAGTTTGCTCATCATTAAATCATTGGAATGATTTTCTTAACTGAAACGGTCAAAGCACCACCCTGTCAAGGCGAAGCTGCGGGTTTGACCCCCATCAATCCCAAACAAGGGATTTTCATCTATACATCATCATATGATCTTGCGAGTTTAATATTAGGCACCATATGGTTAAATTGGTTATGGTTCTTGTGATTTTTTAGTTGACTTGTGATTGCATCAATGCTATATTCCGACGTGGTTCCTAGACATACATTGTTTAAGTACTTCATTGACCTTGCAAGGTGCAGAATGTATCATTTGCTTATTTCTCTACTGGATTTTCTTGCCTGGTTATATGTACAATGATACTATCAGCAATTGGAAATACAATAGCTGTAGGCATTACAAAGAAGGTTTGTGCTACTTTTTGGATGCATCCAACTATTGTTTTGGCAGGAAATGACCCATCTCTTTGTTTCTCTTCTTTTTTTATTTACTGGCCCGACAATCAAAATATTTGAATGATCTGGCTACTGAAAAGGAATAGTTGATATCTTCTTTGTCTGAAATGATTCTGGTAGTCTATTTAAGATACTTGGTCTATTGCTTGTTTTTCCAAGGTACTATCATAGTTGCCTGATGATTAAAGCAATGCCACCTATTGTTGGAGGTCACTTTTTTGGCTAGTTCATACTATAGACCATTGTTAAACGCTATTCTTATATTTTAGGTTAATGCTTTGTTGTCCCGACCAGTTCTAAGCAACTGAAGGAATCTCATGCACCTCTTTTTTATTATATTTCTATATTTCTGTGATGCAATGATATGACTAGTTTATGAGGAAAAGAGTCGAGTTGCTTGATTCCCTACATTCATTACCACACTAGTTTAGTTAGTCTGCATGAGACACACATGTGGATGGCTTGATTTGTTATATTAGGACAATGCCAAATTTGAAATTCTTTGACAACAAACATGGTGTTTTTTCACCTGCTTTGCCGCTCTAACTTAATATGTCTTAGTTTCAGCATGCAAATAACCTATAGTGTTTCTTGCAGAGTGGCTATGATACTGTCACATGTACACATTGGTCCAGGACATCGACAGTTCCTGTTATTCCGGAAAGAGATGTACGAGGCACATCATTGATTGTTCCTAGGGAATGATGAATTTGAATTATTTTACATATAAGATGGCTGCCAGTTAGCTAGTACGCTGTGCTGACTGGTTTTCTTTGTTTCAGGTTGCACATGAAGCTATGGGGGCAGAAGGGAGGAATCCTACGATAAGTATTGAGGTCATTTCACAAAGCAGCAGTGGCAGTGATTCTTGCTTGCATCGGCCCATGGTTTCAGTTTTTCCAGTAGAAAGAGGTGTTATAGCTACACTCCAAACAATTGATTTAATTGAACAAGAAACAGAGAAAATATATGGAATAATCATGATTACACGTGAACAGATACAAGAACTGAAAGATCGACAAGATTTGATGGACCGTCTACTTGATAATCTCTTCTTCAGTTGTCATGGTATGCCAGTTGTTACTTGTATGGGGATGTATGCTCCTTAGTAGAAACCCTGTTCCAGCAAATGTCTCGCGATGTCTCTATAATGCTTCATCTTGTTTTTGTTGAAAGTCTGGTCTGTAATAAATTTCAAAAAATATCCGTTGATGTAATAGGGTGATCCTAGCACGGCCATTAGCGGGTTGAAATATTAACGGAATGTTTAAAACCAGAATTTCGCCATAATTAATACGCAAATATGCTGGCCAGTAGATTGGGCCAAATAAACACTAAAAGGCCGTAAGTGGTAGGTTAGAATATTGGTGGGCCTCGTAAGTGGCAAGGACCCGGAAAACCTACAGGGCTGAACAGCAACAGAAGAGAACAGTAAAGGGCCTGAACTGTAATGGGCCCGAATATTGGTATACCCGAACAGTAAAGAGCTGAAATAGTAAAAGGCCTGAACAGTAAAAAGCCCGCGCAGTAGAGGTCCCGCAGAGTAAAATAGACAGAAGATTAAAAGGCCTAAACAGTAAAAGGCGTAAACAGTGAATGGCTAGAACAGTAGAAGGCCAGAACAGTAAAAGGCCACAACAATAAAGGATCCTAACACTAGAAACCAAGAAATGTAAAAGGCCATAACAGTAAATGGGTAGAACAGGAGCGTATCCCACAGGCCCTAGGAACAGTAACAGGTTTCCTGTAGGCCCAACAGTGCCTGACCTTCTGGCCTAGGCCCCTAATGGGCCGCATATTATTCTACCAAAGTGGGCCTTCTTTAGGCCAAAAATATAGTGGGCCTGTAATCGTACAGACCCTGGATGGATTCATTAATGGGCCATGTCAAACAGTACATGGTGTGAGAGTAAAGGGCCGTAATCTTATTGGACTCTCCTCGTGGGACGGCCCACTTAACAATTAGCAGGCTTTGTCTAGGCCAGGCTTCTACTATGGTTTTTGTGAACGTTAACGGCAGTAACCGTCCCTTAACAATGGGTGCCACGTGGCATTTTGCATGATGTCAGCAGTCAACGCGGCTGGGGAACTGATCTACGACAGAACAAGTTTTCGTGGCTGAAGGCTGCGATCCGCCACGGTCAGAAAAAACCGTGGTAGATTCTTTTGTGACGGGACTTTTACCACGATGGGCATCCGTCGTAGAAGACTTTTTAGCCACGAAAAAGGGCCTTCAACCATGAAAATCGTCTATTGTAAAAGCCAACTTTTCTTGTAGTGTTACTTGGAAATTTGAAAACAAACTTCAAATTTGGAACCAGAGATATTGGTTGACTTGCAAAGATGCACCGATCTACCAAATACAGACACGTCATCATAAACTATTTCCATGACCTTGGTCACCTTTTTTTTGGACGATGGTCATCTTCTTGAAAGCCATAAATTATTCGAAAATTTCTCAAATGCCTAAAAACTCGTTTAAATGCTGGGAAGCAACTCTCACTGGTGTGTGGGTCTAGACGGTGACAACACGTCTTAGAGGCCCCACGCCGGAATAGCATATGCTAGAAGCTTTGATCGCAAAATTTTGGTACGGCGCCCAAACATCACACACATCCATTAAAATATCCCGTGCATCCATTCTAACATGCATCACCTCTTTCTAGAAGGAAAAATTCCTCTTCTATCCCTACTCCGGAAACAAGAATCTAAGGGAGCACTACAATAACAGAGGGATATAGGTGGGAAATTTGTGTTCTCCCAAGTGCATCACCCCATCGACGTTTCCTAGCCCTTTTTCAATATTTACCTACCCACCCACTCTGACCTACACTAACTTTTTGGACCCACTATGTAAGTGACCCACATGTCAGTGAGCCCGAATTACGGGAAGTAGAGATTCCCATCGCTTGTTCTTCAAAATTCGAACATTCTTCGCTAAATCAAGATAAAATCGTTAAAATCATTGAACCTGGCTCAGAAGCTTGAAAATTCATGAAACTTGGGCATTATTCATCAAAACATTTATACTATGTGAGAAAATTGGTGCAGTGAGATTTTGAACCACATATAATCTTTGTATTTGCTTCACAACAGAAGCCATTGTTGTCACTTCGACAATTTAAAATAACTTCGATTTGGATGCACCCTTTTTTGTAAACATTGTTTGAAATGCCAATATATAGTTATGCACCGATCTACCAAACATGAACATGTTATCATAAAATATGGCAACCATATTTCCATGACCTTAGTCATCCCATTTGAAAACCATGAATGTTCATACATGGTACGCCATATTGTGAAACGGGTTTTTTGGAAAGTTGTAAAATTTTAGCATACTTTTCATGGAAACTAGGGAGTGCACATAACAAATACTCTGCGAAAGAAAGACATTGCTTCAATTTATATATTTTTTATTTGGATTTTTATTTTAAAAGGTCTCAAATTAGGCTGCATTATTAGCATTCATATCAAGAAGTTGAGGGGTTGTGTGGTTAAGCTTATCTGTCACTTTTAGCTTTATTTTATAAGCCACTTTAGATTTTTTTCTTTTGACTTATACCATCATTCCATTATGTCAGAGTAAAAGCTAAAAAAGCCAAAAACACGTTCCTTGCTTTATAAGCCAAAAATCAAAAGCCAGAATTAGAGCCCAACAAAATAGCACCTAAATATCATGGAACCCTTGGTGTTTCTACCTTGTTTTAGTACTTGGGTACCTTCAATTGTATTTAACAAAAAATATGACCAAGTAGGGTATCATCGACTTGTGATCAATTTTTGAGATACTTTCATTAAATTGCGGTAACACCATTCTATTACACGAATATATATATAACCATAAAGTTTGAACATATTATTGAGAATTCACGGAATCCTAAACCATAAAATCTAAACCCCTAAACCCTGACCAAGCAGGTATCGTGCACTTATAGATCAAAATTTGAGATACTTTCATTAAATTGGGTAACACCATTCTATTCCACAAATATAAGCATAAAGCTTGAACATTATTGAAAATTCCCGAAACCCTAAACCCCTAAAACCCAAATCTTAAAGCCCTAAACCCTATAACCCTAAACCCTGACCAAGCACGTAGCATGCACTTATAGATCAAAATTTAAGAGAATTTCGTTAAATTGGGTAACACCATTCTACTTGATGAATATAGGCATAAATCCTAAGCAATATCAAAAATTCCCTAAACCCTAAACAACCCCTAAAACCTGAACCCAAAAATCTAAACCCTAAACCCTAAAGCCCTAAACCCTCAGTCATAAACCCTAGCCAAGAAGGTATCATGCACACGTTGATCAAAATTTGAGATACTTTCATTAAATCAGCTAACACCATTCTATTCTACAAGTATAAGCATAAATCTTGAGAAGTATTCAAAAATTTGCTAAACCCTAAACCCTAAATAACCCATAAAACTAAACCGTAAAAACATAAAACCCTAAACCCTAACCACATCAGGTATCGTGCGCTTAGAGATCAAAATTTGAGATACTTTCAATAAATTGATGTGATCCCATTCTATTCCATGAATATGAGCATAAACTAGCTTGAACACTAACCAAGTAGGTATCATGCACTTTATAGATCAAAAATTGAGATACTTTCAATAAATTAGGTAATGCCATTCTATTCGACGAATATAAGCATAAAGCTTGATCATTATTGAAAATTCGTCAAATCCTAAACCCTATTCAACCATAATACCTAAATTTTAAAACCATAAAACCCAAAATCCACGACCCATAAACCCTAACCAAGCAGGTATCATGCACTTATAGATCAAAATTTGAGATACTTTCATTAAAGCAGGTAACGCCATTCTATTTGATGAATATAAGCATAAATATTTGAGAATTATTGAAAAATTGCTAATCCCTAAACCCTAAACAACCCATAAAACCTAAACCATAAGACCCTAAATCCCCCCCATAAACCCTAAACCAAGCAGGTACCGTGCAGTTATTGATCAAAATTTGAGATACTTTCATAAAATTATGGTAACGCTATTCTATTCCATGAATATAAGCATAAAGCTTGAACATTATTGAAAATCAAAAACCCTTAACCGTACACCCTAATAACCTCCTAACCCTAGAACCCTAACCTCCTAACCCTAGAACCCTAAACCCTTACCAAGGAGGTATAATGCACTTATAGATCAAAAATTGAGATACTTTTATTAAATTGAGATAACACCATTCTATTCCATGAATATAACCATAAATATAAAGCTTGAACATTATTATTGAAAATTCCCTAAACCCTAAAACCTAAACAATCATAAACCCTAAAACCCTGAACAACCCTAAACCCTAAATCATGAATCCTAAACCCCTATACCCTAATAGCCTAAACCCTAAAATCCTAAACCATAAACCATGCACCCTTAAACCCTCAACCCAAAATAAACCACGAACCCTAAACTTAACCCTAGGCTATATATACTTTGTGTGAAAACTGGGGCAGTGGGATTTTGAGCCATATTTTGTAGTTGCTTCATGATAAAAGCCATTGTTGTGCCTTAGAAAATTGAAATAACTTCGAATTTGGAAGATTCCTTTGTAAATAATATTTTAAATGCTAATACACACCAACTAGCAAATATGGATAGGTTATTATAAACTATAGAAAATATATGTCGATGACCTTGGTAATATGGTTTGAAAGCCATACATATTCTTACGTGGTACTCCATATATTGTGATACAATTTTTTCTCAAAAGTTATCAAATTTTAAGATTATAGTTTTCCATGGAAACTAGCTAGTGCACATAGTGAGACACGAAGAGAGAAAATAATGGATGTATTTCGTTTTATATTTTGTTTCTTTGTATTTTTTAAAAATGGCCAAAAGTAGGTGTCATTACCATTCATATCAACAAGTTGAATTTTGTGAAACTCTCGGTGGTTCTCCATTATTTGACTACTTAGTATCTTTGAATTATTTTATAAAGTCAAGAGCAAGGTATATCACACACTTTCTAGTTCGAAATTAGACATACTTACTTCAAATTATCAAAAAGTCATTTTATTGCATAGATTTAGCTAGGAAGTTTGGAAATTCATGAATGTTGGGCATTGTCCATCAAATCTAGAATCTAGAATCTTCTAGTGGTACTCGAGTACCAATAGAACCCTACTGCCACCACTACCTGCCACCCTCCGCCCTAGGAGTAGTAAAAAGCCGCAAATAGCCACCACCGCCCGCCGCACGCAAGAGCTAGAAGAGACAAGAAGATAGAATAAAATGCAGATGGTTTTGAAGACATGCATGCAATCCTCGATCTCTCCCCCCGGCACTGTACACTTTGCGCCAGGCCCTGGGTTTCTCTATCTCTCTCTAGGTGTAGACCTTATTACCACTCACGTGGGTAGGATCTGTTTGTCTGGTATAGTACTGTATAGGGTGATACCTGATTTACTCTCACCTATCAACTTTCTGCAAACTTCATTCGAAAAAAACTTTCTGTGGCCTTTGTTTTGACCTAGTTGTGTGAAGCATGGTGTTGAAGTGGCCTTCACTAATATCTTGCATTGTACTGCACATCCTCAGCCAGTCAGCTGCCACCGGTGCGGCGATTACTACGAGTAGTACAATACATTTTTATGCAGGAGCATGGCTGTAGAATGGATCATGGGAGCCCATATACAATTCCCTTAATGTTGCATAAAAATTCAAGACTACGGGTACTACATCAGCGAGCCAAGCTTCCAGGGAACCACTCCAATGCTGGGCGCGTCGGCGGATTCCACCAAGAGCTAGCCGGTGATGCACAAAGACGAGCTAGCACCGGAAACTATTCTATGCCCCCACGACGGCTGCCTCACCATGGTTGCCTAACACGCGCTCGACAACCACAACACCACGTGCCTATACAGCTCGTGCGGCTGCATGGAGGTCGGTTGCATGTTCACCGCCTCAGAGGTCTTGCTCCTTTTGCACCTCAACGACATCCACAAGGTACAAGTGCATAAGCTATCGTACGGCCAGCCCATGGAGTGTATAGTAACGATGCAATTACCATCCTTTTTGCCATCCATGGTCATCATCTACGGTGATGACGTTGTTCTGTTCAGCCTCATCATCGGCGACCTCGGGCAGGCCACGTCGTTTCCTTGGTGTGCATTAGGGGTGGCCTCATGCTCATGGCCTCAGTAAAGGGTGAAGCTTTGTGCGACTGGCCCGCAGTCGTCGGCGGATTTCTCGACGGACACCCTTAATGGGGTCATTGAGCCAATGAGCTGCGCGCCACTCGACTGTGTTGGCCTCGAAGATCTGATGTTCCTCATGGTGCTGCCGCGGTACATTACCGTGGCTGATGGACAGTACCGAATGATCAAGGTGTTGTCTTTCTGCATTTGCATTGACATGATGAATTGATCTTAGTCTTCGGCTAAGTGATCCTAATGCGATGGTAATGATGTATTACTAGTTAATTTAGTTCTAGATAAGTACCACCCGTTTACTAGTTAATGTCGTAGTAGTCGGAGGCAGGGTCTCTTTTGGCACTAGGGAGGGTGTATTTTGGTTGTAAACTAACTTTGCTGCTAATGTTTATATTTTGGATAAGTGTTTTCTGAAATTGTTAAACTACTACCCCACGTGCCCAACACTAGGGGGACTGAAATCAACATGACCCCTGTATCTACCATCCAATATTCATTTGATGGACAAAAGTGATCCAAAGCAACGTAGAAAAGAAAACATCTCACACTTATGCCCCAGTTTTCAACTATGTATAATTATTTTAGACACCAGACCATAAAACAATTTGTTAGTCATTTAATAGTTCAAATACATGCATATATTTATTCAAAAAATACAGGCATATAATTGTACTAAATTTGCATAAATTAATTTTCATACTTTTGTTAAATTTATATTCTTATTAAAATTGTGTAGTCTAAGAACTAGAGAGTAAGTGTGAGATGGTGCTTCCGTTTATTTTTGTCCGTCGGACGGAGCTTGGATGGTAGATGCAAGTGCATGTTACAGCGTGACAAGGGAGAATATTCTAGAATGATGGAGAAGTGTGTTTTGAGGTTTGTGCATAGCATTCATTGTGATGAAGACTATCAATAGAATCTTCTACAAGCTAAAATGGAAAAGAACGTCCAACAGCTGGAAATGTTGGGATTCACGAATCTTGATCCAATGGTCAATATTCAAAGTTATTCATACACTATATTGTCTCGTCCTACTAGGAAGAGGGGCTCAGCTCCGTGTTGGAGAAGGAGCAGGACCCAACTACTATTATTTCCTTTCTTGATTTCAGGGTCCTTTGTGCTAAATGTATGGACATGGATGTATTTTTCTCTTTTTTGAGCTACTTGGTGTAACATATATGTACACATCACCTAACCGTGTTAATTGAAGCATCTCGCTCCCTCGGGACATACCCTAGTCAGAAAAATAAAGTGCCACCACCCTTTTCAAAAAAGTGGATGATGTTTTCTTATAATATTCTAGAATTATTGAGAATTGTGTTTTGAGGTTTGTGCATAACGTTCATTGTGCTAAATACTATCACTAGAATCTTCTAGATGATAGAATGGATATATAATATCCAGTGGTTTGCAATGTTAGGATTTGCTAGTCTTAATCCAACTATCAAAGTTCAAAATATTTGTACACTATATAGTGGTTAGATTATTATATAATAGGTAAATCTCAAAAATTATAAATTTGATTTGACATCTAGAAAGTATGGGTGTATATTTGGTTCTTGTACTTTGTATCACGTAGAAGTAAACATTTATTAGCTATTCCTAATACTTGAAAATTTTGGTAACATGGTCTAGAGAAAGGATGGAGAAGATTCTAGAATGATGGAGAAGTGTGTTTTGATGTTTGTGCATAGCATTTACTATGCTAAAGACTATCATTAGTATCTTCTAGATGCTAGAATGGAAAATAAGATCCAAATACTGGTAATGTTCGTATTTGCAAGTCTCGATCCAACGGTCAATATTCAAAGTTATTCGTACACTATATAGTGGTAAGATAAGAAAGTAAGATCCAACGGCTAGAAACATTGGGATCCACGAGTCTTGATCCAACGGTTAATATTCAAAGTTATTCGTACACTATAGCAAAACTAGTACGTTGCACGTGCCCTGCACGTGAGACTCAAATAATAGACGTTTGACACATCATCACTATATAAAATTATAATAGGTAAAGCAAAAAAATATAAATTTGATCAACATCTATAAAGTATGGGTGTATATTTGGTTCTTGTACTTTGTATATCATGTAGAAGTCAACGATTATTATCTATCAAAAACTTGAAATTTTTGGTAAAATGGTCTAGAGAAACGAGAGTGAAGATTCTAGAATGATGGAGAAGTGTGTTTTGAGGTTTGTGCATAGCATTCATTGTGATGAAGACTATCAATAGAATCTTCTAGATGCTAGAATGTAAAAGAAGATCCAATGGCTGGAAATGTTCGGATTCACGAGTCTCGATCCAACGGTCAATATTCAAAGTTATTCGTACAATATATAGTGGTAAGATAAGATAAGATAAGATGAGAAATAATAACTTGGAATATTGACCATTGGATCAAGACTCACGAATTCCAACATTTCCCGCCCTTGGATCTTATTTTTTGCCATTCTAGGATCTAGAAGATTCTATTGATAGTCTTCAACATAATGAATACTATAATGCACAAACCTCAAAATACAGTACTTCTCCATCATACTAGAATCTTCTCCCTCATTTCTCTAGACCTTGTTACCAAAAATATCGAGTCTTTGGTAGCTAATAATCTTTGACTTCTACATGATGATACAAAATACAATAACCAAATATACACCCATATATACATTATAGATTTTGATCAAATTTGTAAATTTCTATGCTTTACCTATTATAATTTTAGATAGTAATGATATGTCATACGTTTATTATCTGAGTCTCACATGCAGGGCACATGCAACTTATACTAGTAGTGGTAAGATAAGATAAGAAAGACTATCAATAGTATCTTCAAGATGCTACTATAGAATGGAAAAGGAGATCCAACTGCTATCAATGTTACGATTCGTGAATCTTGATCGATCGAACGGTCACTATTCAAAGTTATTCGTAAACTATATAGTGGTATGATAAGGTAAGAAAGACTAATAATAGATGGTAGAATGGAAAAAAGAAGATCCAATGGCTAGCAATGTTGGGATTCACAAGTCTTGATCCAATGGTCAATACTCAAAGTTATTCGTACACTATATAGTGGTAAGATAAGATAACAAAGACTATCAATAGTATCTTCTAGATGATGGAATGGATTAGAGCATCCAATAACTAGCAGCAATGTTGGTATTTGTGGGTCATGAATTAGCCGTCAATAGTGGTAAGGTAATAAAATAAAGACTATCAATAGTATCTTCTCGATGCTAAAATGGAAATGAAGATCCAACGTTTGCCAATGTAGGGATTCGTGTCTTGATCCAATGGTCAATATTCAAAGTTATTCATAAACTGTATAGTGCTAAGGAAAAATGAGAAAATTGTGTTTTGACACCTTTGAATACAAAAAAATGCTCTGGCTGCTTCACAATGTGTATTGGCCTATGGTGTATGAACAATTTTGGTTTTGACCCGAACAACCAAGGTCATGACTATATTGACATCATATATAGTTAATGATACAGTTCCCGCATCTGGTAGATTTGTTCATCTTCTTCAAAAAGATCTGCTGAAAGTGAGGAGTGCGCTGATTTCTTTTGTTAAGCAACTACTAGTCTTACCATAACCACTATCTTAACACTATATGGTGTACGAAAAACTTTGAATATTAACTGTTGGATCAAGACTCATGAATCCCAACATTTCCAGCCATTGGATCTTCTTTTCCATTCTAGCATCTAGAAGGTTCTATTGATAGTCTTCATCACAATGAAATGCTATGCACAAACCTCAAAACACACTTCTCCATCATTCTAGAATCTTCCTCCTTGTTTCTATAGACCATGTTACCAAAATTTTCAAGTGTTTGATTTTAGGGTTCTATGGGATAAATGTATGGACTTGGATGTATTTTTCAATTGTTTGAGGTCCTTGGTGCAACATGTACACATTCACTTAACACGTTAATTAATTGAAGAATCTCGCTCCCTCGGGACATACCTTAGTCAAAAAAAAGTACCACCACCTGGTAGAATGGAAAAAAGAAGATCTAATGGCTAGCAATGTTGGGATTTGTGAGTCTTGATCAAACAGTCAATACTCAAAGTTATTCGTACATTATATAGTGGTAAGATAAAATAACAAAGACTATCAATAGTATCTTCTAGATGATGGAATGGATTAGAGGATCCAATAACTAGGAGCAATGTTTGGATTCACGGGTCATGAATCAGCGGTCAATATTCAAAGTTGTCTGCACACAATATATAATAGTGGTAAGATAAGAAAAGAAAGACTATCAATAGTATCTTCTCGATGCGAAAATGGAAAAGAAGATCCAATGTCTGACAATGTTGGGATTCACGTCTTGTTCTAATAGTCAATATTCAAAGTTATTCAGACACTATATAGTGCTAAGAAAAAAAGAGAAACATATGTTTTGACACCTTTGAATACAAAAACTGCTCTGGCTGCTTCATAATGTGTATTGGCCTACGGTGTATGAACTTTCCTGGTTTTAACCCGAACAACCAAGGTCATTACCATATTGACATCATATATAATTTATGACAAAGTTCTTGCATCTAGTAGATCCATGCATCTTCTTCAACAAGATCTGCTAAAAGTGAGCAGTGCGCTATTTTCTTTTGTTAAGAAAGTACTAGTCTTACCATTACCACTATCTAAACACTACATGGTGTAGAAAAAACTTTGAATATTAATTGTTGGATCAAGACTCATGAATCCCAACATTTCCAGCCGTTGGATCTTCTTTTCCATTCTAGCATCTAGATGATTCTATTGAGAGTCTTCATCACAATGAAATGCTATGCACAAACCTGAAAACACACTTCTCCATCATTCTAGAATCTTCCCCCTCGTTTCTATAGACCATGTTACCAAATTTTCAAGTATTGATTTTAGGGTCCTTTGTGCTAAATGTATGGACTTGGATGTATTTTTTATTTTTTTGAGGTCCTTGGTGCAACATGTACACATCCACTTACCGTGTTAATTAATTGAAGAATCTCGCTCCCTTGGGACATAACTTAGTCAAAAAAGTACCACCACCTGGTAGAATGGAAAAAAGAAGATCAAACGGCTAGCAATGTTGGGATTCACGAGTCTTGATCCAATGGTAAATACTCAAAGTTATTTGTACGTTATATAGTGGTAAGATAAGATAACAAAGACTATCAATAGTATATTATAGATGATGGCATGGATTAGAGGATCCAATAACTAGCACCAATGTTGGGATTCGTGGTAACATAAAATAACAAAGACTATCAATAGTATCTTCTAGATGATGGAATGGATTAGAGGATCCAATAACTATCAGCAGTCAATATTCAAAGTTGTCCGCACACTATATATAATAGTGGTAAGATAAGAAAAGAAAGACCACCAATAGTATCTTCTCGATGCTAAAATGGAAATGAAGATCCATTGTGTGAGAATGTTGGGATTCGCATCTTGATCCAATGGTCAAGATTCAAAGTTATTCGTACAATATATTGTGCTATGAAAAAAATGAGAAACATGTGTTTTGACACATTTGAATACAAAAAATGCTCTGGCTGCTTCACAATGTGTATTGGCCTACGGTGTATGAACAATTTTGGTTTTGACCCGAACAGCCAAGGTCATGACCATATTGACATCATATATAGTTAATGATACAGTTCCCGCATCTGGTAGATTTGTTCATCTTCTTCAAAAAGATCTGCTGAAAGTGAGGAGTGCGCTGATTTCTTTTGTTAAGCAACTACTAGTCTTACCATGACCACTATCTTAACACTATATGGTGTACGAAAACTTTGAATATTAACTGTTGGATCAAGACTCATGAATCCCAACATTTCCAGCCGTTGGATCTTCTTTTCCATTCTAGCATCTAGAAGGTTCTATTGAAAGTCTTCATCACAATGAAATGCTATGCACAAACCTCAAAACACACTTCTCCATCATTCTAGAATCTTCCTCCTTGTTTCTATAGACCATGTTACCAAAATTTTCAAGGGTTTGATTTTAGGGTTCTATGGGATAAATGTATGGACTTGGATGTATTTTTCAATTCTTTGAGGTCCTTGGTGCAACATGTACACATTCACTTACCACGTTAATTAATTGAAGAATCTCGCTCCCTCGGGTCATACCTTAGTCAAAAAAAGTACCACCACCTGGTAGAATGGAAAAAAGAAGATCTAATGGCTAGCAATGTTGCGATTTGTGAGTCTTGATCAAACAGTCAATACTCAAAGTTATTCGTACATTATATAGTGGTAAGATAAAATAACAAAGACTATCAATAGTATCTTCTAGATGATGGAATGGATTAGAGGATCCCATAACTAGGAGCAATGTTGGGATTCACGGGTCATGAATCAGCGGTCAATATTCAAAGTTGTCTGCACACAATATATAATAGTGGTAAGATAAGAAAATAAAGACTATCAATAGTATCTTCTCGGTGCGAAAATGGAAACGAAGATCCAATGTCTGACAATGTTGGGATTCACGTCTTGATCTAATAGTCAATATTCAAAGTTATTCAGACACTATATAGTGCTAAGAAAAAAAGAGAAACATATGTTTTGACACCTTTGAATACAAAAAATGCTCTGGCTGCTTCATAATGTGTATTGGCCTACGGTGTATGAACTTTCCTGGTTTTGACCCGAACAGCCAAGGTCATTACCATATTGACATCATATATAATTTATGACAAAGTTCTTGCATCTAGTAGATCCGTGCATCTTCTTCAACAAGATCTGCTAAAAGTGAGCAGTGCGCTATTTTCTTTTGTTAAGAAAGTACTAGTCTTACCATTACCACTATCTAAACACTACATGGTGTAGAAAAAACTTTGAATATTAATTGTTGGATCAAGACTCATGAATCCCAACATTTCCAGACGTTGGATCTTCTTTTCCATTCTAACATCTAGATGATTCTATTGAGAGTCTTCATCACAATGAAATGCTATGCACAAACCTGAAAACACACTTCTCCATCATTCTAGAATCTTCCCCCTCGTTTCTATAGACCATGTTACCAAATTTTCAAGTATTGATTAAGGGTCCTTTGTGCTAAATGTATGGACTTGGATGTATTTTTTATTTTTTTGAGGTCCTTGGTGCAACATGTACACATCCACTTACCGTGTTAATTAATTGAAGAATCTCGCTCCCTTGGGACATAACTTAGTCAAAAAAGTACCACCACCTGGTAGAATGGAAAAAAGAAGATCAGACGGCTAGCAATGTTGGGATTCACGAGTCTTGATCCAATGGTAAATACTCAAAGTTATTTGTACGTTATATAGTGGTAAGATAAGATAACAAAGTCTATCAATAGTATATTATAGATGATGGCATGGATTAGAGGATCCAATAACTAGCAGCAATGTGGGGATTCGTGGTAACATAAAATAACAAAGACTATCAATAGTATCTTCTAGATGATGGAATGGATTAGAGGATCCAATAACTATCTGCGGTCAATATTCAAAGTTGTCCGCACACTATATATAATAGTGGTAAGATAAGAAAAGAAAGACCACCAATAGTATCTTCTCGATGCTAAAATGGAAATGAAGATCCATTGTGTGAGAATGTTGGGATTCGCATCTTGATCCAATGGTCAATATTCAAAGTTATTCGTACAATATATTGTGCAAAGAAAAAAATGAGAAACATGTGTTTTGACACCTTTGAATACAAAAAAATGCTCTGGCTGCTTCACAATGTGTATTGGCCTACGGTGTATGAACAATTTTGGTTTTGACCCGAACAGCCAAGGTCATAACCATATTGACATCATATATAGTTAATGATACAGTTCCCGCATCTGGTAGATTTGTTCATCTTCTTCAAAAAGATCTGCTGAAAGTGAGGAGTGCGCTGATTTCTTTTGTTAAGCAACTACTAGTATTACCATGACCACTATCTTTACACTATATGGTGTACGAAAACTTTGAATATTAACTGTTGGATCAAGACTCATGAATCCCAACATTTCCAGCCGTTGGATCTTCTTTTCCATTCTAGCATCTAGAAGGTTCTATTGATAGTCTTCATCACAATGAAATGCTATGCACAAACCTCAAAACACACTTCTCCATCATTCTAGAATCTTCCTCCTTGTTTCTATAGACCATGTTACCAAAAATTTCAAGGGTTTGATTTTAGGGTTCTATGTGATAAATGTATGGACTTGGATGTATTTTTAAATTCTTTGAGGTACTTGGTGCAACATGTACACATTCACTTACCACGTTAATAAATTGAAGAATCTCGCTCCCTCGGGTCATACCTTAGTCAAAAAAAATTACCACCACCCGGTAGAATGGAAAAAGAAGATCTAATGGCTAGCAATGTTGGGATTTGCGAGTCTTGATCAAACAGTCAATACTCAAAGTTATTCGTACATTATACAGTGGTAAGATAAAATAACAAAGACTATCAATAGTATCTTCTAGTTGATGGAATGGATTAGAGGATCCCATAACTAGGAGCAATGTTGGGATTCACGGGTCATGAATCAGCGGTCAATATTCAAAGTTGTCTGCACACAATATATAATAGTGGTAAGATAAGAAAATAAAGACTATCAATAGTATCTTCTCGGTGCGAAAATGGAAATGAAGATCCAATGTCTGACAATGTTGGGATTCACGTCTTGATCTAACAGTCAATATTCAAAGTTATTCAGACACTATATAGTGCTAAGAAAAAAAGAGAAACATATGTTTCGACACCTTTGAATACAAAAAATGCTCTGGCTGCTTCATAATGTGTATTGGCCTACGGTGTATGAACTTTCCTGGTTTTGACCCGAACAGCCAAGGTCATTACCATATTGACATCATATATAATTTATGACAAAGTTCTCGCATCTAGTGGATCCGTGCATCTTCTTCAACAAGATCTGCTAAAAGTGAGCAGTGCGCTATTTTCTTTTGTTAAGAAAGTACTAGTCTTACCATTACCACTATCTTAACACTATATGGTGTAGAAAAAACTTTGAATATTAATTGTTGGATCAAGACTCACGAATCCCAACATTTCCAGCCGTTGGATCTTCTTTTCCATTCTAACATCTAGATGATTCCATTGAGAGTCTTCATCACAATGAAATGCTATGCACAAACCTCAAAACACACTTCTCCATCATTCTAGAATCTACCCCCTCGTTTCTATAGACCATGTTACCAAATTTTCAAGTATTGATTTTAAGGTCCTTTGTGCTAAATGTATGGACTTGGATGTATTTTTCATTTTTTGAGGTCCTTGGTGCAACATGTACACATCCACTTACCATGTTAATTAATTGAAGAATCTCGCTCCCTTGGGACATAACGTAGTCAAAAAAGTACCACCACCTGGTAGAATGGAAATAAGAAGATCAGACGGCTAGCAATGTTGGGATTCGCGAGTCTTGATCCAATGGTAAATACTCAAAGTTATTTGTACATTATATAGTAGTAAGATAAGATAACAAAGAGTATCAATAGTATATTATAGATGATGGAATGGATTAGAGGATCCAATAACTAGCAGCAATGTTGGGATTCGTGGTAACATAAAATAACAAAGACTATCAATAGTATCTTCTAGATGATGGAATGGATTAGAGGATCCAATAACTATCAGCGGTCAATATTCAAAGTTGTCCGCACACTATATATAATAGTGGTAAGATAAGAAAAGAAAGACCACCAATAGTATCTTCTCGATGCTAAAATGGAAATGAAGATCCATTGTGTGAGAATGTTGGGATTCGCATCTTGATCCAACGGTCAATATTCAAAGTTATTCGTACAATATATTGTGCAAAGAAAAAAACGAGAAACATGTGTTTTGACACCTTTGAATACAAAAAAATGCTCTGGCTGCTTCACAATGTGTATTGGCCTACGGTGTATGAACAATTTTGGTTTTGACCCGAACAGCCAAGGTCATGACCATATTGACATCATATATAGTTAATGATACAGTTCCCGCATCTGGTAGATTTGTTCATCTTCTTCAATAAGATCTACTGAAAGTGAGGAGTGCGCTGATTTCTTTTGTTAAGCAACTACTAGTCTTACCATGACCACTATCTTAACACTATATGGTGTACGAAAACTTTGAATATTAACTGTTGGATCAAGACTCATGAATCCCAACATTTCCAGCCGTTGGATCTTCTTTTCCATTCTAGCATCTAGAAGGTTCTATTGATAGTCTTCATCACAATGAAATGCTATGCACAAACCTCAAAACACACTTCTCCATCATTCTAGAATCTTCCTCCTTGTTTCTATAGACCATGTTACCAAAAATTTCAAGGGTTTGATTTTAGGGTTCTATGTGATAAATGTATGGACTTGGATGTATTTTTCAATTCTTTGAGGTACTTGGTGCAACATGCACACATTCACTTACCACGTTAATTAATTGAAGAATCTCGCTCCCTCGGGTCATACCTTAGTCAAAAAAAATTACCACCACCCGGTAGAATGGAAAAAGAAGATCTAATGGCTAGCAATGTTGGGATTTGCGAGTCTTGATCAAATAGTCAATACTGAAAGTTATTCGTACATTATACAGTGGTAAGATAAAATAACAAAGACTATCAATAGTATCTTCTAGTTGATGGAATGGATTAGAGGATCCAATAACTAGGAGCAATGTTGGGATTCACGGGTCATGAATCAGCGGTCAATATTCAAAGTTGTCTGCACACAATATATAATAGTGGTAAGATAAGAAAATAAAGACTATCAATAGTATCTTCTCGGTGCGAAAATGGAAATGAAGATCCAATGTCTGACAATGTTGGGATTCACGTCTTGATCTAACAGTCAATATTCAAAGTTATTCAGACACTATATAGTGCTAAGAAAAAAAGAGAAACATATGTTTCGACACCTTTGAATACAAAAAATGCTCTGGCTGCTTCATAATGTGTATTGGCCTACGGTGTATGAACTTTCCTGGTTTTGACCCGAACAGCCAAGGTCATTACCATATTGACATCATATATAATTTATGACAAAGTTCTCGCATCTAGTAGATCCGTGCATCTTCTTCAACAAGATCTGCTAAAAGTGAGGAGTGCGCTATTTTCTTTTGTTAAGAAAGTACTAGTCTTACCATTACCACTATCTTAACACTATATGGTGTAGAAAAAACTTTGAATATTAATTGTTGGATCAAGACTCACGAATCCCAACATTTCCAGCCGTTGGATCTTCTTTTCCATTCTAACATCTAGATGATTCAATTGAGAGTCTTCATCACAATGAAATGCTATGCACAAACCTCAAAGCACACTTCTCCATCATTCTAGAATCTACCCCCTCGTTTCTATAGACCATGTTACCAAATTTTCAAGTATTGATTTTAAGGTCCTTTGTGCTAAATGTATGGACTTGGATGTATTTTTCATTTTTTTGAGGTCCTTGGTGCAACATGTACACATCCACTTACCATGTTAATTAATTGAAGAATCTCGCTCCCTTGGGACATAACGTAGTCAAAAAAGTACCACCACCTGGTAGAATGGAAAAAAGAAGATCAGACGGCTAGCAATGTTGGGATTCGCGAGTCTTGATCCAATGGTAAATACTCAAAGTTATTTGTACATTATATAGTAGTAAGATAAGATAACAAAGACTATCAATAGTATATTATAGATGATGGAATGGATTAGAGGATCCAATAACTAGCAGCAATGTTGGGATTCGTGGTAACACAAAATAACAAAGACTATCAATAGTATCTTCTAGATGATGGAATGGATTAGAGGATCCAATAACTATCAGCGGTCAATATTCAAAGTTGTCCGCACACTATATATAATAGTGGTAAGATAAGAAAAGAAAGACCACCAATAGTATCTTCTCGATGCTAAAATGGAAATGAAGATCCATTGTGTGAGAATGTTGGGATTCGCATCTTGATCCAACGGTCAATATTCAAAGTTATTCGTACAATATATTGTGCAAAGAAAAAAACGAGAAACATGTGTTTTGACACCTTTGAATACAAAAAAATGCTCTGGCTGCTTCACAATGTGTATTGGCCTACGGTGTATGAACAATTTTGGTTTTGACCCGAACAGCCAAGGTCATAACCATATTGACATCATATATAGTTAATGATACAGTTCCCGCATCTGGTAGATTTGTTCATCTTCTTCAATAAGATCTACTGAAAGTGAGGAGTGCGCTGATTTCTTTTGTTAAGAAAGTACTAGTATTACCATGACCACTATCTTTACACTATATGGTGTACGACAACTTTGAATATTAATTGTTGGATCAAGACTCATGAATCCCAACATTTCCAGCCGTTGGATCTTCTTTTCCATTCTAGCATCTAGAAGGTTCTATTGATAGTCTTCATCACAATGAAATGCTATGCACAAACCTCAAAACACACTTCTCCATCATTCTAGAATCTTCCTCCTTGTTTCTATAGACCATGTTACCAAAAATTTCAAGGGTTTGATTTTAGGGTTCTATGTGATAAATGTATGGAGTTGGATGTATTTTTCAATTCTTTGAGGTCCTTGGTGCAACATGTACACATCCACTTACCACGTTAATAAATTGAAGAATCTCGCTCCCTCGGGTCATACCTTAGTCAAAAAAAAGTACCACCACCTGGTAGAATGGAAAAAAGAAGATCTAATGGCTAGCAATGTTGCGATTTGTGAGTCTTGATCAAACAGTCAATACTCAAAGTTATTCGTACATTATATAGTGGTAAGATAAAATAACAAAGACTATCAATAGTATCTTCTAGATGATGGAATGGATTAGAGGATCCAATAACTAGGAGCAATGTTGGGATTCACGGGTCATGAATCAGCGGTCAATATTCAAAGTTGTCTGCACACAATATATAATAGTGGTAAGATAAGAAAATAAAGACTATCAATAGTATCTTCTCGGTGCAAAAATGGAAATGAAGATCCAATGTCTGACAATGTTGGGATTCACGTCTTGATCTAACAGTCAATATTCAAAGTTATTCAGACACTATATAGTGCTAAGAAAAAAAGAGAAACATATGTTTCGACACCTTTGAATACAAAAAATGCTCTGGCTGCTTCATAATGTGTATTGGCCTACGGTGTATGAACTTTCCTGGTTTTGACCCGAACAGCCAAGGTGATTACCATATTGACATCATATATAATTTATGACAAAGTTCTCGCATCTAGTAGATCCGTGCATCTTCTTCAACAAGATCTGCTAAAAGTGAGCAGTGCGCTATTTTCTTTTGTTAAGAAAGTACTAGTCTTACCATTACCACTATCTTAACACTATATGTTGTAGAAAAAACTTTGAATATTAATTGTTGGATCAAGACTCACGAATCCCAACATTTCCAGCCGTTGGATCTTCTTTTCCATTCTAACATCTAGATGATTCCATTGAGAGTCTTCATCACAATGAAATGCTATGCACAAACCTCAAAACACACTTCTTCATCATTCTAGAATCTACCCCCTCGTTTCTATAGACCATGTTACCAAATTTTCAAGTATTGATTTTAAGGTCCTTTGTGCTAAATATATGGACTTGGATGTATTTTTCATTTTTTTGAGGTCCTTGGTGCAACATGTACACATCCACTTACCGTGTTAATTAATTGAAGAATCTCGTTCCCTTGGGACATAACGTAGTCAAAAAAAAGTACCACCACCTGGTAGAATGGAAAAAAGAAGATCAGACGGCTAGCAATGTTGGGATTCGCGAGTCTTGATCCAATGGTAAATACTCAAAGTTATTCGTACATTATATAGTGGTAAGATAAGATAACAAAGACTATCAATAGTATATTATAGATGATGGAATGGATTAGAGGATCCAATAACTAGCAGCAATGTTGGGATTCGTGGTAACATAAAATAACAAAGACTATCAATAGTATCTTCTAGATGATGGAATGGATTAGAGGATCCAATAACTATCAGCGGTCAATATTCAAAGTTGTCTGCACACTATATATAATAGTGGTAAGATAAGAAAAGAAAGACCACCAATAGTATCTTCTCGATGCTAAAATGGAAATGAAGATCCATTGTGTGAGAATGTTGGGATTCGCATCTTGATCCAACGGTCAATATTCAAAGTTATTCGTACAATATATTGTGCTAAGAAAAAAACGAGAAACATGTGTTTTGACACCTTTGAATACAAAAAAATGCTCTGGCTGCTTCACAATGTGTATTGGCCTACGGTGTATGAACATCTTGGTTTTGACCCGAACAGCCAAGGTCATGACCATATTGACATCATAGATAATTTATGATAAAGTTCCCGCATCTGGTAGATTCGTGCATCTTCTTCAATAAGATCTGCTGAAAGTGAGCAGTGCATTGTTTTCTTTTGTTAAGCAAGTACTAGTATTACCATTACCACTATCTTTACACTATATGGTGTACAAAAAACTTTGAATATTAATTGTTGGATCAAGACTCATGAATTTCAACATTTCCAGCTGTTGGACCTTCTTTTCCATTATAGCATCTAGAAGATTCTATTGGTAGTCTTCATCACAATGAAATTCTATTCACAAACCTCAAAACACACTTCTCCATCATTATAGAATCTTCGCGCTCGTTTCTATAGACCATGCTACCAAAATTTTCAAGTATTTGATTTTAGGGTCCTTTTTGCTAAATGTATGGACTTGGATGTATTTTTCATTTTTTTGAGGTCCTTGGTGTAACATGTACACATCCACTTACCTTGTTAATAAATTGAAGAATCTCGTTCCCTCGAGATATACCATAGTCAAAAAAGTACCACCACCTGGTTTTCAGAAAAAGTGGGGACCATGTTTTCTTACAATTCCCTAGTCTTAGCACATTTCAATATTCCCTAGAGAACCGTGCCCACTTAAATAACTTCATGTCGATTTAAAGAAATTAGGTCAAATTTGAACTACAAGTAAGCGCGGTAGATTACTCTTGAATTTTCCTAACATCGTTTGAAGGGATGCATGATGTCTATATATCACGCCTTAAGTTCCAGGATGGAGTACTAAACAGTATTAGTACCTGCGTCCAAGGTTCAAGGCCTATTTTTTTGAAAAGTCAAACTATGCAAAATTTGACCAAGTTTGTAGAAAAATATATTAATATTTACAATATGGAATACATAACCTTTGATACATCCTGAACCATATATCCACATGGTATCTACTAATATCATACAATAGTTCTTCATAGTTTTTTCTAGAAGTTTGGTCAAACTTTTCGTAGCTTGACTTATAAAAAACTTAAGCTTTGCGACAGAGCTACTACTGACATGAGGGAAAAAACTGAAGAGCAAGAGGAGCTCAGAGAATAAAAGGGAGGCAGGGCGGGAGGGTAGCGTGACAGGGTAATTAAGGCAGTGCGATGTCAGAGCAGAACTATGATGGGTTCCTGACATGAGGTACTACAGCCTTTACAGCGTACACACTCTACCAGTAGTAGTAGTAAATTTTAGGATTTATGTGCACCCAAAACAAAAAAATGTTTTTTCTATCTCATTCGCTGCCTTGCCGTCCATCTCTCCTCAGCACTCCCACATCCACAGCGCAGCGCACTTGTGTCTTGGTATGGCGGCTCAGTTGTGTCTCTGGTGTGTGCGTTGGTGCACATAGGAAGGAACCACTTAGGGCATTGGCGAAAAAAATCAGTAGAATTCAACCTTTGCAATTTTTCTCTTCCTTTCCAAACATCGGGAATGAAGGTTATTCAAAGAATGACCATATCGACATCATATCTCCATCTCTACTATTATAATGGAGTAGTTTTGAATTGGATCCATAGCACCAATCCTGACCGTTGGGTTGTTAGATCTAATGGTTCAGAGCAGCTGGATTCATGTTGAATAGTACCTAGAGCAAACTCCACCATATTCTAGAACCATCATGTCACCACCCCCAAAATTTCATACAATAGTAGGTCGTATTCTCTCTACTACTATAATGGAGCAGTTTCGAATTGGATCCATAGCACCAATCCTGACCGTTGGGCTATTAGATACAATGGTTCAAAGCAGCTGGATTCGTGTTGAATAGTATCTAGAGAAAACTCCACCATGTTCTAGAACCATCATGTCACCACCTTCAAAATTTCATAGCATAGTAGGATGTATTCTCAATATGTGTAGATACTTATTATTAATAGACTTAATGTATGAATTTTTCTCTAACAAGACTATTGGTTAATAAAAACTTAATGTTTGTTAAATCACATTTCATACTGTATATACGTGTGTGGCACGTCTCTTTTGATCAACACGTGAGACTTAGATAATAGACGTCTGACATATCATCACTATATAAAATTATAATAGGTAAAGCAAAAAAATATAAATTTGATCAACATCTATAAAGTATGGGTGTATATTTGGTTCTTGTACTTTGTATATCATGTAGAAGTCAATGATTATTATCTATCAAAAACTTGAAATTTTTGGTAAAATGGTCTAGAGAAACGAGAGAGAAGATTATAGAATGATGGAGAAGTGTGTTTTGAGTTTTGTGCATAGCATTCATTGTGATGAAGACTATCAATATAATCTTCTAGATGCTAGAATGGAAAAGAAGATCCAACAGCTGGAAATGTTGGGATTTACGAGTCTTGATCCAACGGTCAATATTTATAGTTATTCCTACACTATATAGTGATAAGATATATGTTGAAAATCCTCAAAACACACTTATCCATAATTGTAGAATCTTCTCGATTGTTTCTCTAGACCATGGTTCTAGAATTTTCAATTATTAGGTAGCTAATAAACGTTTATATCTACATGATATAAAGTGCAATAACCAAATATACACTCATACTTTAGAGATGTGTCTCAAATTCATAGATATTTCGAGATTTACCTATTATAATGTTATATACTGATGACATGTCATGCTTCTTTATATTATGTGAGTTTCACTACAAGGCACGTGCAGCTTACTGGTACTACTACGAAGAGCATGGCTCAGCTCCGCGGTGGAGGAGCAGGACCCGACTATCAATTTTCATTGCTTGATTCTAGTGTCCTTTGTGTTAAATGTATGGACTTGGATGTAATTTTCATTTTTTAAGGTCCTTGGTGTAACATGTACACATGAACTAACTGTGTTAATTAGCAGAAAAAAAGTGCCACCACCCAATTTTCAGAAAACGTGGACAATGTTTTGTTACAATTCCCTAGACTTAGCACATTTCAAGCTTCCGTATGTATTAGCTAACTACACCCATGCACTCAAATAACTTTATGTTGATTTAAATAAAGTAGGTTAAATTTGAACTACAAGTAAGCACGATAGAATCTTTCTTGAATTTGCAAGTGACGTGAGCATACCTTACAGGTACTCGAGTTTAACATATATGATCCAATCTGGCAGAAGCCCACGATGTTACCGAGGCCCAATCGAGGATTGGGGTGACCGAAGGAGACTCCAACTACTTGCGACACACGGCAAGATCAAAGATAGAAAGTTTAAAGGGAAAAACCCTAACTTGTAGCCGACTTGACCTGCTATCCCGAGACCTAGCCTATCTATATAAAGGCTAGGAGGGGGCGGCAAGGAGGAGAATCACAACCCTAGTTTCCACAACCGTGCCATATTGCATCTGTGCACCCCCTGTAACTTTCTACTCCCTCGATAATTCCAAGAGCAGACGAGCTGCAATCAGTACTATGGAGCCTGCACACAACTCCAAACAGCGCTACAGGCTACACTCCGTTTTTCATGGTACACGGTGCTGAGGCGGTACTACCCGCAGAGGTACGCTACAAGGCCCCACGGGTAGTAGCATATAGCGAGGCAGAATCAACCCTCGCACTCAAAGACTCTATCGACCTCCTCGATGAGGCACGCAAGATTGCAGCGGAGAGGTCCACGATCTACCAGCAGAACCTCCGCAACTACCACAGTAGAAGGCTACGCCCTAGATCCTTCGTCGAAGGAGATCTGGTCCTACGACTAAAGCAACAAGGGCATCTCAAGTTCGTGTCCCCTTGGGAAGGACCTTATGTGATTACCGAAGCAATCTCAGGTGGCGCCTATCGCCTTAAAGACTTCAAGAGCGGTATCGCATACTCCAATCTCTGGAACATGGTGCAATTGTGCCCTTTCTACCCTTAGATATTTTTTACTTTACAAATAAGGATGTTCAGCCAGGCTACTTAGCTACACATTGTACCTCGTGATATTCTGTGAATAAATAAACCTAAGTGCCCCAAACCTTGTGTTTTTTATATTTTCCTTGCAATTATTTTACTCAGGGGCTGCGCCACCCTTTACACCTTGTTCCACGAACATCACGGTATCCTGAGTAGCTGACGCACTACCAATCGAACCCTTGATAGCACTAACATAGCTATAACGCACCTGACAAGTTGGCAAGGCTGAGATAAATATACGTTAGGCTAACAAAAAGGAACTGTAGATTACAATACACTCGAAAAACATATGATCTAGCAAGATCTTTACATATCAACGGGTATAAAAACACACCCGACACAATTCTATGAACTTTACAACACCTATGCATTTCATGTGCAGGGACCATATTATCCTATAGCTGCAATAGAAGAACATTGGTCTGCTCCTCAAAGAAATCGACAATATCTTCGGCTGGCCAATCAACCGCCTGGTAATGTGGCACCATGTTCCATGTCATCCCTTCTAGCAGAGACAGTGGACCAGCGGCAATAGCTATGATATCCACATCTGACCGATGCAGGCGAACAAGTGCCAATGCAGCCTTGGCACCCGTGACCAACTGCTGGCGAACGCACTCGCGACTGCGCCGATATCTTGAAACTTCGCCAGCAAAGCTAGCAAGCTTGAAGGCACCACGTCTAGGGGAAACATCGCCTGAAAAATAGGGTTAATTATTGGTTTGCCACTAGAGGCCGCCATATGCTCATTTTTGCCACTAGCGCGGAATTATGCTTAGTTTTGCCACTACTTCAGGTGCAGCCGCTATGGCGAGGCCAAACAACCAGTTTAAGTGAGCATAACAAATTCAAATAAAATAAAAAACCTACGCACATAGTCTTCTTATGTATTATACTAATGATTAAAGTTGATAAACAAGGTCTACATACATTCAAACGAAAAATTCATGAATCACGTAATAAACAAGGTCTACATACATTCAAACGAAAAATTCATGTATGTAGACCTTGTTTATCAACTTGAATTGTTAGTATAAGACATAAGAAGACTATGTGCGCAGGTTTTTCATTTTTTTGAAGTTTTTTGAATTTTTTATGCTCATTTAAACTAGCTATTTCGCCTCGCCATAGCAGAAGCGCCCGAAGTAGTGGCAAAATTGAGCACCATTCCGTGCTAGTGGCAAAACTGAGCATATGGTGGCCTCAAGTGGCAAACCAATAAATAACCCTGAAAAATATGCCTATGGCACGACTGCGCCTTCTTCAAACACTAAAAAACCCGCGATGCACGATCCTGCAGCGTCGCCAACGCGACTACATAGTCATGGTCCACCTAGAAGTAACCTCTAGCTTGCAGCTGCTCCTGGGTCAGATCGTGCAGTCAAAGGGCAACCTGATCCCTCTCATCCTGTGGGTGACGAGCGCTAATAACTGCAAGAAATGGAGCAAATCATAAGGACAAAGCGTCACTATGAATGACTAAAGAAAAGGATAAGAAGCTAGAGAGCTAACACTTGAATTGCTCATTCGATTGAGCAACTTTGCCTAAGTGGTACTTCTCGCGCGCGCTGGCCTTCTCAGCCTTCAACTTCCACACATCCGCGTTACTAGGCAACTCTCGCTCCAACTGCTTCACGCAGTCGCGCAAGCAGCGACAGCTCCTCCACCTTTGAACATGGTTGCGCCATAGTTTCATCGGTAGGAGGAGAGTCAGGAGAACCACTCGAAGGACCCTATTACAGCCAAACAAGAGGCAAATAAGACCAACTATACATCAATAAGGAGTGCACTCAAGTTTAACAAAGTATCAAAAGGGGTACCCCCACAAAATACGGTTCAGCAAAAGGAAAGTTAAGCTATTACACAGAGCAGCTAAGGAGTGCTCTGCTTTTTGATTTCTACTTTGGGGGCTTCCTCGAATCTGTAGCAGTCTCTGACGCCATAGACTTCTAGTGGTAGCCCCAAATGCCGCAGCTTTTGCTGCCTTCACTCGCCGCAGCTCCGCCGAGTAATTGGCGACTGCTTCAATGAGCTGAGGCCCATATTTACTGCAACTACCGGCAAAGGGAGCGAACACTACCTGCTGGTCATCCAAGGTGACCGGCATCGCCTCGGAGATCTCGCTGGGGTCTAGCTCCACGCCGTGGGCTTGCGCCATTTCGAGTGCCATGGTTGCGGCAACTGACCTCTACACATTCTTGAAGTCCATCGGGATGCCCTCTGTGAAGGACTCCACTAGGCCATCAAGATTATTGATTAAATTGGCCTTGGGAGACATCTCCTCTTGAAGGCGACTCAGCACGCCCTTGGCCTTTCCAAGTGTGTCTCGCAGAGAGACGTTGTGGTCCTCGACTGCAGCCATGATGCGGTCCTCGCATTTCTTCTCCGCTGCGGCAAGTCCTTTTTTGAGGGAACTGACGCGATGAAGAAGTTCATTATGTTCACCTACAGGGAACAAAAACGACAGAACCTAAGGCTCACCAACCTCTACACAAGAAGAGTGCAAAGAAAAGTATAACACTGATCTTCGACGACACGATGGCGGTTATCTAGCATAGCACGCTGTCGACCCAAAGAAATGATCCAATCGGCAAGGCGAGTAGAGTATTCACAATAGGCTACAAGACAAAAGAAGCAGTGTGAGCATCAAAGATGAAATTCGAGTGCCAACGGCACGAAGAAAACTCACGTGTTCCTCCAAGGACTCTGAAGATTCCTTCAAAGTTGACATCCGGGCAACAACTTGATGCTCCCAGCATGGGGGAGCTTGAGGAATTGGCACCGGAGTGGACTGCCACCAGAGGAGAAGGAGACCGTACCGCCACCTCCTTGTTCTTGGAGTCTGCGACTCTGGACTCCTTGACAAACTGGCAGTCGTTGGAGGATAATGACACCGTTTGACTACAAAGTACCCATCACCACTTCAGAAGGGAAAGACTTTGAGAAAGACAAGACGAACTCACAAATATAAAGACTTACCCGTCAAAATTCTCGAGGTCAAAGGAATCACCAGACGACTCCTTCGGCAACCGCAGCTTCTTCCGCGAAGGAGGAGCCATGGCACGCATAGGCACGATAGGGATTGGCTCCTCCACAGCAGTAGGAGGATCCTCCGGCATCGTCGGTGAGGAAGCGTCTGAATCCTCGCTATGAGAACGCTTGCGAGTCCCATGCCCACTGGACTCGGGGGCTTCCTGCTCCTCTCCAATAGGGACGGTGGAGCCCGACTCGTCCTCTTCCTCCGCTTCACGTGGAATTATTCCTTCAGGTTGAGGAGGAAAATTGGTGGCCACTTGCCAGTCCTACAATCAGAAGAAGCATCCATATACAAAACACCGAACAGGCAATCAAAAATCAATAAAACTTCAAAGAGAAATCCACCTCAGGGGGAGGATTGCTAGCGTAGAATGGAGGCACGACTGAGTCACCCGGGAGATCCTCCTTGGTGGTTCACTTAGTCAGCAGTCGAAACCTCCTATCCACTTCACTAGAAGAAATGTCATCCGCAGAGATGCGAGTAACATCACCAGTACCAATCCAGCGATACATTGGATGCACCCTAGCCATGCAGAGGCTGTACTCGGTGATGCATCCAAGTGCGAATGAGCTCTGCGCCGCCTACTTCTATGCTTTTTTCAAGGTCGCAGACACGCTGATACAACGTCTCTATTTCCTCGACTTCGTCGGGCATCACAACGTTTTTCCAGGACCTTCTCCTCTTGCAGGCCGCCATCGGATCGAAGGGCGCGAGTCCGTAGTGCTCTCTATCGGCCTTCTGGTCGCGGATGTAGAACCACTTCTCCCTCCATCCTTGGACAGACACAACGATATTGATGGAGACATAGGTGACGCTGGAGTCGACATGGATCCCACAACCTCCTATATCATAGACTACCAAACCCGAAGCTGACTGGCGTTTGAGCTTAAAGAGTTTTTTTAAGAGGCCGAAGTGTGGCTCGATTCTGAGCCAGCACTCGCAAAGAGTAATGAAGCAGCCGATGTGGAGGATAGAGTTTGGGGACAGCTGGTGCAGCTGGAGACCATAGAAGTAAAGAAGAGCCCTAACAAATGGATCAAGGGGGAGATAAAGACCGCGGATGATGAATGCAAGGAACATCACTCGAAAACCCACAAGAGGACTAGGGATTACCTCGTCGCTAGGAAGATGAGAGTCATCCTCTGCGGCAGGGAGTGCTCCATCATGATGCTGGGTGAAAAGCTCTGATGGCTTGATAATGGATGGGCGCCATGACCCATTTGTGATGCGAGTCCCCGTGCCCTTCTTCTTTCTAGCTCCGGCGGCAGCGCTCGTGGCGGCAACACCTTTCTTCTTGGCCGCAACAGCGGCAGCCGTAGATCCATCGACGGAGGATCCTTTCTTCTTTCCCATCTAGCGCTTGCAGTGTGAACACAAGAAGTAGCTCGGTAACATGCGGAGTTGGTCCAGTGCCGCTAGGAGTACAAGAGCAATGGAACAACAAGAGAAGCAATGGCGGAAGTGCGCGAGCAAGGAGAAGATGTGGGGAAATTACGGCACGACGAGCCTCTACATAACCTCATCACAGATGCAATCGAACGGCCAGGAAAAAATCAACCCGATGCATGGCAGAAATCGATGTAGACGCGTGGCAAGGGTAAACCACGAACCGTCGCCCTACTCCGCCCATTACACGCGAGAATCGAGGAGACACAGTTAAAACAGAGATTACGCATGCCTGGTCAAGTCCAAGTCATAAAATGGGACCCACTACTCGTCATGTCCTATCAAAACCTCTCACGCGGGTAACTGAGGTCATCTCATCGTCAGCACTGACGTCATTAACTCCAGCAGGAGAAACTTTTGACTACTTTAATCCTTACTCGAGTCTTCGACTCGACTAAGAACTCAGGAGCTACTCCTAACAAGAGTGCTGGCCATGCACCCGAGGAATTTTCTGAGACATGCAATCATTATGACAACATATTTTCCTCTCAAGAACCCTTCACTCGAATCAATGATTAGACTATGCACTTCGGGTTACTCCCATAGGGAGCGCTGAAAGCGCATTTGACTAAAACAAGCAAAAGACGACAGCAGTCGAAAAGTACGTATAGTCCCCACTCGAGTCTATGACTCAAATAGGCACTCGGGGGCTACTCCCATGGAGCGCTGGTCACGCACCCTATGATTTTTTCTTACACACAACTGCGTGTTGACTATGTCCACACTTGAAAGCATTAGCAACTCTGCCTCATAACTTCCTGGCAAAGAGATTACGTCCCCTGGGCCACCCGAATCATCTCTGCGATGATAAAATTCAAATGCCGCATCTACGACACGAAGATAAGACCTGAATAAGGCCTGGCAATGCACCTACTATGCTCTACCAGAAACAACCCGTACATGCAGGTACGATGAAATATGCCTTGACGGACGTGTCGAGTGCTTACACTTATACACTAGGATCGAACTCTATAAGACCTCCGCGGCCTGAGTAGAATTACGCCAGCACTTTTCCGAATTCGAGTCCGGGGACTCGAATTTGAGTAGATTGCATTGTTTTACCTTAAGGCAGTTAACTGGTCCCGATACATCAGATGAATCGAGGACATATATCAGCAAGCCCTATTATATCAATCAAAGCACTCAAAAATATGCTCGGCTATGCACTCGAAAGACTTCATTAGTCTCCGCTCGAATCTATGATTCAACCGGATACTTGGGGGCTACTGACGTGGGCATACCTTACAGGTACTCGAGTTTAGCATATACGGTCCAATCTGGCAGAAGCCCACGGTGTTACCGAGGCCCAATCAAGGATTCAGGTGACCAAAGGAGACTCTGACTACTTGCAACACACGGCAAAATCAAAGATAGAAAGTTTAAAGGAAAAACCCTAACTTGTAACCGACTCGACCTGCTATCCCGAGACCTAGCCTATCTATATAAAGGCTAGGAGGGGGCAGCGAGGAGGACAATCACAACCCTAGTTTCCACAAGATTGCCAGACTGCATCTACGCACCCCCTATAACTTTCGACTCCCTCGATAATTCCAAGAGCAGACAAGCAGGAGTAGGGTCCTCTATGAGGCCTGAACCTGGGTAAACCTTTTGTGTCTGTGCTTGTTTTCTAGCCGATTGATGTCTCCAGCGCTCCCTCCTTCTCGAAAACCCAAGTCCATAACAATGGGCATTGGTGAGTTAAACCCTCATCATCAAAAGATCCAACAATCAGCAATGTTGGAATTTGTCAATCTATATCCGACGATCGATGTTCAAAGTTATTCATGTTATATATCTGATTTTTAAGTTGCACATGCCTTACATGTGAGAATCAGACAGTAGAAGTATATGCCATATCATTTTTTCTCTACTACTATAAAGGAGCAGTTTTGAATTGGATCCATAACACCAATCCTGACCGTTGGGCTATTAAATCCAATGGTTTAGAGCAGTTAGATTTGTGTTGAGTATTACCTAGAGCAAAATCCACCATGCTATCGAACGACCATGTCACCGCCCCCAAAATTTCATAGCACGGTAGGATGTATTCTCAATATGTGTAGATAGTTATTATTAGTAGACTTAATGTATAATTTTTTTATCTAACAAGACTATTGGTTTATAACAACTTAATGTTTGTTAAATCACATTTCATACAGTATATACATCTATGGCACGTGCCTTTTACTAGTTTATATAAACTAATAATAGGTGAAGCTCAAAACTAATTATAATTTTGAGCTACGTCCATAAAGTACCGTTGGATATTAATTCTATCCATTCTAGCATCTAGAAGATACTACTGATAGTATTTAGCACACTAAATGGTATGCACAAACCTCAAAATACACTTCTCAATAATTCTAGAATGTTCTTCGACATTTCTCTAGAGCATGGAGAGTACTATTAGGTAGCTAATAGGTTAATTACTAATACATGATACAAAGTATAAGAACCAAATATACAACAGATATTCTATGGACGAGGCTCAAAATTATAATTATTTTTTGATCTTCACCTATTATTATAGTTTTATAGTAGTCCTATTTATCAGACTTGGGTGAGCTGGCTTGAGGATTGACATCCGTTTATTTTGGCATGTGGGTTCAAATCCTTCGAATGCGAGAAATGCGATTCTACGGTGCATGCTATCTAGGGAGAGAGAAATGTGGATTCATGTCCTTTCCTGAAACACAATGTACGTGATGGGACGATACAATACCGAGTCAGGACATGACAGCTTTCTATTATAGTACTCTAGCTATAACTCTAGCAGGCATCCTCGATCCAGTTGCGCACTGCAGAAGACCGATGAGGGAACATGCAAAATTAACACCCCTCGTTCAAAGAGCCTCCCATCTTCCTCATCTCCGCCAATCCCCATTTGCTAATACTGGCTAGCCGCATTTTGGCTCCTCTCGAGCGTGCACTTCCTAAATTTTCCTAGCCATTTCTCGCCCGCTGCATCGGTTCTTGCAGGCCTCCATCACTCTCCTCCAAGAAACCTCTACAATCATATTTGAATCCGCCCTCGTCCCAAGTCCATACGGACGCAATGGCAGATTCGATGCACAACATTCGGTACGGTGGTTGGATCAAGTTCAGTGATGAAGCCTTCGGAGAAATTGCTATGCGTATGGACACTACAAGCACCATCTAGCTGGCCGCATGCTCCAAGGAGTTGTGCCGCCAAGTCATCAGCAGAAAAGGTAGCTGATGCCCCAACGACGGCTGCGGGACTTTGGTCGCCTTCTGATGACCAACAAGTATAGAAGGTGTATCACAGTATTTTCGATAAGTAAGAGTGTCAAACCCAACGAGGAGCAGAAGGTGTTAACGAGTGGCTTGGATCAGGAATTCTCTGTAAATACTTAGCAAACAGATTTTTAGGGGTTTTTGATAATGCAAATAAATAAAGTACAAGTAATAAAAGACAATAATAATAATTTCAGCAAGTGGCCCAATCCCTTATTTAGGAAAGGACAAGCCGGATGTATTACTTAAGATGACCAAACGTTCTCGAGGACACATGGGGATATCGTCAATTGCTTTCGCTTCATATAGTTGATTAATCTTCTTTAGTTAGATAAGTGTTGTGTGGGTGAACCTATTCTAATGTACTGACCTTCCTAGGACTAATACATACTTGTGATTATACCCCTTGCAAGCATCCACAACAACAAGAAATTAATTAAGATGAAAACCTAACCACAACCTTAAACTTTGAGATCCTACACTCCCTTGCACAAAGGTTTCCTAATGGGGGTTCAGGTTTCTGTCACTCCGGCAACCCCAAGATTAGTAGCCAAATACACAGTGCATTCCCCTAGGCCCATAAAGGTGAAGTATCATGTAGTCGACATTCACATGACACCACTAGAAGAATAACACCACAACTTAAATATCAAACTATTGAATCTTTCTCAACACAATTTCACTACTAAAAACATGACTTCTCCCATGTCCTCAAGAATTAAAGAACTACTCACAAGACATCATATGGATCAAGATAAGAGATGAAATAATGATAAGTAACAATCTGAACATAAACGATAATTCAATGGTTCCACTCAATAGCATCAACTACAACAAGTAATTAACACCAGGAAAGTTTCCCCTGAGAACTATGCAAGATTCAACGCAATTGTTACAGCGGTATGGATTGGTCGTGATGGTGCTGTTGGAGATGATGGTGGTGATTATAATGATGATCCCGATGAAGTCCAGCGTGATGATGGTGTTGATGGCGATGATCTCCCCTCTCTGAGAAGGAATTTCCCCGGCAGATTTCTGCCTCCGCTGAGAGCTCTTTCTCTCTATGTAGTTTCCGCCCCACAGAGGCGGCGGAACCTTTATGTGGTCACTCCCCGAGTCTTAGGGTTTCGGGACGATTATATACGCCAAAGAGCAGAGCCACAAGTGGGCCAGGGTGGCCACACCACCTGGTGGCGCGGCCTAGGGTGGCCCGTGCTAGGGGGTGGTGTGGGCCCCCTATGGCCCATCTCCGCTCCCCCTTCTGGCTTCCTTCGTCTTCTAGACAAATACGATTTTCCATGTATTTTCCAGGATTTTCTGATCTTCATGAATTTTGCCTCCAAATAGTGCCTTTTCCATCAGAATCCTGACTTCAGTGGACCATCCTCCAAAAGTCATCAACCATGCAAAAATAGATGAAATAACATAAGTATCATCTCTTAATATGAAATATATCAATGTAACAGTAAATTATGATATAGAATAGTGATGCAAAATGGACGTATCAACTCCGCCCAAGCTTAGATTTTGCTTGTCCCCAAGCGAAAACTGAGCTCAATAAACATGACCTCAGGTTTATGGAGTGAAGTGTCGATAAAAGAACACAGACAAGAAGCATCACATTCATTAATACACAAATCATAATAGAAAACAACCCACTATTATATAGCTTAACTTGCAATAGGTAAAGGAAACACAATAAAGATACACAAAATAAATCAAAATTGGTAATGGTAAACTTTGTTTTTGGTCAAAGAATAGTTAACAATTTGCAGGAGTTCAAACATAATGGGGTTTTCAATGATAGCTTTCAAAGCAATATTCACTAAGATAAGAGAAGTGTGCAAAACAAGGAACATAAGAAACATGATTGAATAAATCATCATATGAATGAATGAAACACAAAAACTCAAATACTTGCTTGAGATAGAAAGGAATTCGTTTACTAACTCAATTAAAAAGAAAAAGATAGGCCCTTCACAGAGGAGAGTAGGGATTTTAAGTTTCATAAAGAGCTTCCAAAAATTATGGTACTTATTAGCTTTCATCTCTCATTGCCCCTACCATAAGCATCTTTAGGTGTTTAAGGTTAAAGTGAACAAATATGAGGATATGCTTGACAAGTTATAAGATGAAAATCTCATGCCCCTTGCTTACGAGTACCGTTCCTCATGCTACTCAACTTTAGTCACAAGTAAGTTCTTGTCATTGTAAGTACATGTGTATCACAGAGAACCGCCAACGGGGTACCCCTTGCCCGATGGTACAAAAGCTTTCCCATATCAAAATGACAAGGCAAGCAGACAATGAGCATCTCAGCGATCTTTTTGTATGCTATTTGCATAGGTTTTCCCTTTTTTGAATGCTTGATAGATTTCTCACTATGGTTATGCTGCAAGTTTCCACCATGATTAGGCATGGCTTAGACTAGCCGCCCAGGCATTTCTCTAACAGATATACGAACTCAATAAGCTTTACAAGCTCCCCTTTCATTTCACACCGCTGGGATCCATAAGCAAAAGAACCTGATATCAACTAAATAAAGTGCAATGTTGAAAGCGTTCCCCATGGTAACACGGTTTTGCTAATTCACAACTTACAAAACGCAAGCATATATGCAACATAGATGGGCACAATGGTTCAAGTTTATTAAGTGCAAGAAAGTAATGTGTGCCATCAAGTTCGTGAGAGCTTTAATCACTAATTTTCACATAACAAGTTTAATTCGGAAGGTAGATAAAAACATGAATTTACTTGGAATAGTAATAATGCTAACAGGTAGGTATGGTGGACACAAATGGCATAAGTTTTGGTTTAAGGATTGGATGCACGAGAAGTATTCCCTCTCAGTACAGGTTTTTGGCTAGCAAGGCTGGGTAGCAAGCAGAAGAGTTGGAGGAAACAAACACACATACAAGTGATAAAAACAAACATGAAATCTTCCTTGGAAGCACAAAAGATCTTAACTAGAGAATACTAAGCTTATGAGCCAATCAAGAAAGAAAGATGATGAAATTATATTTCTTAAAAGTACTTTTCTCTTTTTCATTCAATTCTCAAATAGTGTTGCTACTGCCAGAACCAGGTTTGCCAAAACCAACTAAATTTACTTAATGATCCCAAAGTGATACCAATACTAACAACAAGATCAATCATATAACATAAATTGCAAACTAAAATAAGATGTGCAAAAAGTAAATGATAGAACTTCTCATTAATATTCCATAACAGCAACTCACACCAAGGGATACATAGATAACTAACTAGAGGGGAGATACTGCCACAAAGCAAACCATCCTATATGATAACTTCTCTATTCATGATATGACTCTACTGAAAAGGTAAAAAGATAAAAGATAATGATATGATACCGCGGCACTCCCCCAAGCTTGGAACAAACCAAGGGGATGCCAAAACCTGATGTAGAATTACTCCTTTGGTGGTGGTGGTGTTCTCTCGATGAGCTTTTCAATCAATTCCCTCAAATCCTCAATCTCGAAGGTGAGAGTACAAATCAACTCCGAATTGTGCTCAATGTGGTTCATGATCATGTCAGGCTATGAATCCCAGCTCTTGCGATTCTTTCCCCACTCTTCCTACTTGAAGTATTATTTTCCTGCATGGTTAGAACGAGGCATATCCCGATTGGAGGGTAATTTTTCCTTGGGCATATTTTGGAATTTTTTCTCATGAATAAGGGTATGGAAGGGATTCTTGGTGCGTGGACGAGGTGATCGTGAAGCCAAGCAGTGACGCGGAACCTTCCCTCCAATGGACATCCATGTAGAACTAGGCAGGATTTGCCACCACTCCAAGGCTTGCAATGGTGGTGCTGGTGTGCGGATGCTGGTCTTCCTTTGCCTCCTCTTCAATTTCACTCTCGATCTCCTCCTGCTTAGAGTCTTGGAGATCTTCTTCCACAAGCTCCTTGCCCTTATCGTTGGCGGAGACCATCATGCTTCTAAATTTTGAGAATAGTTCCTGACAGAAACAGATCGAAATGAAAGAAGGTGAGAACACGATATACGAACCTCGGGGGATTATATATTATGAAGTTTAACAACAAAAGGAAAGTATTGGGAGAAAACGGGTCGGAGACGGGCTCCGGGGTGGCCACACCCCCTGGTGGCGCGGCTAGGTGGGCCCGCGCTACGGGGTGGTGTGAGCCACCCGGGCACTATTTCTGTCCCTCTTTCAACTCATAGTCTTCTGTGTTAGATAAAAACTACAAAAATATAAATCGACAGGTTTTTCGTGGACCTTTATTTACTAGAACTTTTACCTATTCAAACAGAATCTACATGTCTCTGAATTTGGACTTTAATAAATTTTTCGAGAGTCACCACTTGAATAACATCTATATATTCATTGTAAGAATCTCTAGCAATATAGTGCTTGAGTGTTTGGCCATTCACCATCTTATTACACCATTTTCTCCTACAACTTGGAAATTTCTTTCACACCAAACTTCACACAATTCTCATTAGCAACATGAGTGCATGCAAGATAATAAACCTTTAAGTTCAATTTCAACTGAAATCCATCAAAACATAAGCTGCTGAAACAACTCCTCTCGAAATCCCAAAAGGAATTCAAAAAGGAAATCGATTTAAGAGGCAAATGCAGAAATGGCAAAAATCTGTCAAAACATACCAGCAGGTAAATATCAATTTTTTTGAAACTCTTCTGTTGCTCAAATCAAAAAAGTACAAAACTAACGAAAGTTAAATAATAACCTGGGGCATGCATACAAACAACTACAGATCAGTACAACATTCTGGGATATTTCTTGAATTTTTACAGTGAAGCACAAAAATCTGTTTTGGGACAGCAACTTCCCCAAATATTACTTCTCTCTCATTAGAGGTTGATCTTGACACAAAAACCAAACAAAAGGATAAGGAGAGGTTATTTCTAAATAAATAACTCCCAAGACTCAAATAAACAAAAACAAACTGAAAGAAAAAGTATACTGGGTTGTCTCCCAAAAAGCTCTTTCTTTATAGCCATTAAGATGGGCATGATGATTTCAGTGATGCTCACATGAGAATATGAATTGAAGTAAAAGAGAGCATCAAGAAGGAAATATACACATTTTTAAGTCTAACCCACTTCCTATGCAAGGGAATTTTGTAAGAAAATAAATTTTTGAAACCAGAGGCTGCTAGCATAGGAAGGCAAAACAAGTGCAACATAAAGACTTTTAGCATAAATCGAGGAAACTTAATACTATTGAGCTGCATAAAAGCACTTTTCCCTCTCTCGTAGTAACTTTCAGTATTGTGCATAAATTCAACGATATAACTATCACATGAACCGTTGTAGAAATGATCACTTATTCTAACAGAAAACATGGGACACTAGCTCTCCTAACACTACTTTGTGAAACAATATTAGAGGTATCCTTATAGAGGATAGTGTGTCCATCTTCTACATATTTAGTGACAAAGTCTTTCACATTTACTACTACAGGTTCAACATCTATTTGTTCATCAGGTTTCACAACTTTATTTGTACTTTCATTAACTATAGTAGCTATCATGGAATGTTCCTTTATCTTAACTGGGAAAGGCATTTTCTCAATGTAAGGTTCAGGTAAAATATGATTAGCAGTATAAACTTCAGTATTTCTAGCAGGAACACAACTAACAATATCTTTATATGGCTCATGATACTTATTCCATTTCTTTTTAGGAATTTCAATATAAGAAGAAAAAGCCTTAAAATAATTTGCAATACTTTGAGAATCAAGACCATAAGCATTACTAATATTATGAAAGTCGTCAGTTCCCATAATAGATTTAATGCATTCATAATCATAATTTATACCTGACTTTCTTCCTTTATCATTCTCCCATACTTCAGCATTGTCTTGAATACGGTCTAGAAGATCCCATTTAGCTTCTTCTTCCATGCGTGTAAATGATCCAACACAAGAAGCATCCAGTAGATCCTTATCATGAAGAGAAATCCTTGCATAAAAGTTATTGATAATAGTATTGTTAGGGAGCTCATGAATAGGACATTTGAGCATTAGTAACTTCAATCTCCCCCAAGCTTGAGTTGTACTCTCTCCATCACGAGGCCAAAAATTGTATATTTGATTCTGATCTTTATGAATCTCACTAGGAGGATAAAATTTTGAATAAAAGAGAGGTACAACTTCCTCCCATTCAAGAGATTGGCCATTCTTAAGCAGCTTGTACCATTCCTCAGCTCTTCCTTTCAGTGATAATGAGAATAACTTCTTCTTGACTTGATCTATTGTAATACCTGCACTTGAACAACCCGCATATTTCATGTATAAAGAGCAAATGATCGCCGGGATGGATGGTTCCATCTCCAAAATAGTAGTTATTCATAACACGATCAACAATTCTTGTAGGTATCTTAAAAGTATCATTTTCAGCAGGTGGTGGTTCATTTACTACCTTAGCAGTGGTAGTAGAATTACAAAATAAGAAACTAAGTGAATTATCCATATTGAAATAAAGTAACTAACAAAAATAAACAATACTCACAGTAGAAGTTTCCTTTACCAGTTCCACTCATCAATAGCGCTTCACTCCCCAACAACGGTGCCAGAAAATAGTCTTGATGACCCAAAAGTATAGGGGGGGTATCGCAGTATTTTCGATAAGTAAGAGTGTCGAACCCAACAAGGAGCGGAAGGTGTTGACGAGTGGCTTGGATTAGGAATTCTCTGTAAATACTTAGAAAACGGATTTTTAGGGTTTTTTGATAATGCAAATAAATAAAGTACGAGTAAATAAAAGACAATAATAATTGCAGCAAGTGGCCCAATCCCTTCTTTAGTAAAGGACAAGCCGGTTAGTTAAGACGACCAAACGTTCTCGAGGACACATGGGGATATCGTCAAGTGCTTTCGCTTCATATAGTTGATTAATCTTCTTTAGTTAGATAAGTATTGTGTGGGTGAACCTATGCTAATGTATTGACCTTCCTCGGACTAATACATACTTGTGATTATACCCCTTGCAAGCATCCACAACTACAAGAAAGTAATTAAGATAAAAACCTAACCACGGCCTTAAACTTTGAGATCCTACACTCCCTTGCGCAAAGGTTTCCTAACAGGCGTTCAGGTTTCTGTCACTCCGGCAACCCCATGATTAGTAGACAAATACACAATGCATTCCCCTAGGCCCATAAATGTGAAGTATCATGTAGTCGACGTTCACATGACACCACTAGAAGAATAACACCACAACTTAAATATCACACTATTGAATCTTTCTCAACACAATTCCACTACTAACAACATGACTTCTCCCATGTCCTCAAGAACTAAATGAACTACTCACAAGACATCATATGATCAAGATCAGAGATGAAATAATGATAAGTAACAATCTGAACATGAACGATAATTTAATGGTTCCACTCAATAGCATCAACTACAACAACTAATCAACGCCGGGAAAGTTTCCCCTAAGAACTATGCAAGATTCAACCCAATTGTTATAGAGGTATGGAGTGGTGGTGGTGGTGATGGTGGAGATGATGGTGGTGATGATGATGATGATCCCGATGATGTCCAGCATGATGACGGTGTTGATGGCGATGATCTCCCCTCTCCGGGAAGGAATTTCCGCAGCAGATTTCTACCTACCGAACAGCTCTTTCTCTTTGTGTAGTTTCCGCCCCACAGAGGTGGCGGAACCTTTCTGTGGTCGCTCCCTAAGTCTTAGGGTTTCAGGAGGATTATATACGCATAACAGTAGAGCCAGAGGTGGGCAAGGGTGGCCACACCACCTGGTGGCGCGACCTAGGGTGGCCCGTGCTAGGGGTTGCTGTGGGCCTCCTGTGGCCCATCTCCGCTCCCCCTTCTGGCTTCCATCGTCTTTTCGAAAAATTAGGATTTTCCATGTATTTTCTAGGATTTTCTGATCTTCGTGAATTTTGCCACCAAACAGTGCATTTTCCATCAGAATGCTGAGTTTTGTGGTTCATCCTCCAAAAGTCATCAACCATGCAAAAATAGATGAAATAACATAAGTATCATCTCTTAATATGAAATATATCAATGAATAACAATAAATTATGATATAGAATAGTGATGCAAAATGGACGTATCACCTTCCATGACTTCCTCAACCACAACATGGCATTCCCGCACGGCCCATGCAACTGCACTGAGCCTCGATGCGAGTTTGCCGCCCTGCCTAATAGTGCTCCTCGCTCACCTCAAAAAAGCCCACTTGATTGAAGTGTAGAGTTTGCTAGCAGGTACATCTTTGAGCCTTTGCTGGTAGCTAGCTCATGGAGAGTAGAGACAATGGCATCCGGGGACGATGGTACATTGTTTGCTGTGCGATTTGACATGCTCGACCATGGCCTCGCTGTATCCATCCAGTGCGTCAGGTCGGTGGCATGCTTGCTTCCATGGTACTTGGTGGAGTTGCACTTTTATAAACCTTGAATGATTAGAGAGGACCTGGAGGAGTTTTTCAAAGATAGCATGTTTTTCGACACCCAATGAGCCAATGACACTCGATGACACGGGGCCAGACACAGGACTCGAAGGCCCCATGGAGGTCATGATGATCGAGCCATCCTTGACGGAACCATATGTCACATACTTGCTCAGCAAAAGGTTGCCAGATGGCCCGACTGATGCACGTCATATAGCGCGGCGATCTAGGACATTCGCCCTCATCAATGGCGAACTATACAAGCATAGCATCACAGGATTCCTTCTACGGTGCGTCTCCAATGGAGAGGGAAGAGCCATCCTCCTCGAGATACATGAATGTACTTGCGGCCATCACGCCAGTAGTCGCGCCCTTGTTGCCAAATCTCTACGAGCGGGATTCTACTGGCCAACAACAATGCGCGATGCCAAGGATATCATCCAGCATTGCAATGCCTGCCAGCGATTTGCGGACAAGCCACATGCACCTGGCGCAGAACTCAGGCCAATACCCGTGGCTTGGCCCTTCGCATAATGGGGACTCGACATGGTCGGCAAGCTCTAGAGATCCTCACGAGGAGGATACGTCTACCTCCTAGTCGCGGTCAAATTCTTCGAGTCCATCATCTTCCGCTTCGGGGTTCCACATAGCATCATCACGGACAATGGGACAAACTTCACCTCCAAGGAGTTCTAGGATTTCTGCGAAATCCTAGGAATCAACATTAGCTACGCCTCGGTGGCACATCCCCAGACCAACGATCAAATTGAAAAGGCTCATCTAGCCACTCGAAAAGGCTGCCGGATGCTAGCCAGACGAGCTGCAATCGGTGCTATGGAGCCTGCGCACCCCCTGTAACTTTCTACTCCCTCGATAATTCCAAGAGCAGACGAGCCACAATCAGTACTATGGAGTCTACGCACAACTCCAAACAACGCTACAGGCTACACTCCGTTTTTCATGGTACACACTGCCGAGGCGGTACTACCCACAGAGGTACGCTACAAGGCCCCACGGGTAGTAGCATATAGCGAGGCAGAATCAACCCTCGCACTCGAAGACTCTGTCGACCTCCTCGATGAGGCAGGCGAGATTGCAGCGGAGAGATCCACGATCTACCAACAGAACCTCTGCAACTACCATAGTAGAAGGCTGCCCAGATCCTTCGTCGAAGGAGATCTAGTCCTACAACTAAAGCAACAAGGGCATCTCAAGTTCGAGTCCCCTTGGGAAGGACCTTATGTGATTACCGAAGTAATCCCAGGTGGTGCCTATCGCCTTAAAGACTTCAAGAGCAGAGTCGCATACTCCAATCCCTGGAACGTCGCGGAACTGCGCCGTTTCTACCCTTAGATGTTTTTTACTTTACAAATAAGGCTGTTCAGCCAGACTACTTAGCCACACATTATACCTCGTGATATTCTGCGAATAAATAAAGTTAATTGCCCCAAACCTTGTGTTTTTTCTATTTTCCTTGCAATTATTTTACTCAGGGGTTGTGCCACCCTTTACACCTCGTGCTACGAACAACACGGTATCCTGAGTAGATGACGCACTACCAATCAAACCCTTGATAGCACCAACACAGCTGTAACGCACCTGACAAGTTGGCAAGGGGTTGTGCTAATGAATAGGAACTGTAGATTACAATACACTCGAAAAACATACAATCTAGCAAGCTCTTTAATATCAACGGGTATGAAAACACACCCGACGCAATTCTATGAACTTTACAACACCTATGCATTTGATTTGCATGGACCATATTATCCTACTACTGCAATAGAAGAACATTGGTCTGCTCCTCAAAGAAATCGACAATATCTTCGGCTGGCCGATCAACCGCCTGGTAATGTAGCACCATGTTCCATGTCATCCCTTCTGGCGGAGGCGGTGGACCAGCAGTGACAACTGCAATATCCACATCTGGCCGATGCAGGCGAAAAAGTGCTAATGCAGCCTTGGCACCGGTGACCAACTACTGGTGAACGCACTCGCAGACTCTGCTGATATCTTGAAACTTTGCCAGCAAAGCTAGCAAGCTTAAAGGCACCACGTCTAGGGGAAACATCGCCTGAAAAATATGCCTAAGGCACGACTATGCCTTCTTCAAACACTAACGCACCCGTGATGCACGATCTTGCAGCGTCGCCAATGCGACTGCACGGTCATGGTCCACCCAGAAGTAACCGCTAGCTTGCAGCTGCTCCTGGGTAAGATCGTGCAGGCAAATGGCAACCCGATCCCTCTCATCCTGCGGGTGACGAGCGCTAATAACAACAACAAACAGAGCAAAGCATAAGAACAAAGCGTTGCTATGAATGACTAAAGAAAAGGATAATAAGCTAGAGAGCTAACACTTGAATTGCTCATTCAATTGAGCAACTTTGCCTCAGAGGTACTTCTCGCGCGCGCTGGCCTTCTTAGCCTTCGAGTTCCACACATCTGCGTGACCACGGATCACAGGCAACTCTCGCTCCAACTGCTTCACGTGATCACGCAGTCGCGCAAGCAGTGACAACTCCTCCACCTTTGAACGTGGTTGTGCCATAGTTTCATCGGCGGGAGGAGAGTCAGGAGCACCACTCGAAGGACCCTATTAAAGCAAAACAAGAGGCAAATAAGACCAACTATACATCAATAAGGAGTGCACTCAGGTTCAACAATGTATCAAAAGGGGTACCCCCAAAAATACGGTTCAGCAAAAGGAAAGCTAAGCTATTACACAAGGCAGCTAAGGAATTCTCTGCTTTTTCGATTTCGACTTCGGGGGCTTCCTCGAATCTACGGCAGTCTCCGATGCCACAGACTTCCAGTGGTAGCCCCAGATGCCGCAGCTTTTGCTGCCTTCACTCGCCGCAGATTTGCCGAGTAATTGGTGAATCTTTCAATGAGTCGAGGCCCATATTTACTGCAACTACCCGTGAAGGGAGCGAACACTACCTACTGGCCATCCGAGGTGACCAGCATCGCCTCAGAGATCTCGCTGGGGTCCAGCTCCACGTGGTGGGCTTGCGCCATTGCGAGTGCCATGGTCGCACCAACTAACCTCTACGCATTCTTGAAGTCCATCAGGATGCCCTCTGCGAAGGACTCCACTAGCCGTTAAGATTTTCGATTAAACTGGCCTTGGGAGCCATCTCCTCTTGAAGGCGACTCAGCACGCCCTTGGCCTTTCCAAGTGTGTCTTGGAGAGAGACGTTGTGGCCCTCGACTGCAGCCACGGCGCCGGCCAAGGCATCCGGGCGGGCCAAAGCCTAGGCGTTAAAGCTCAAGTCGGCAGCATCTGAAGAATACACATATCATCACAGCATCATGAAGGAAAAACGCATTGGAAAACGCAAGTGAGACAGTATAATACCTGAGAGCGCTTTCACGGCAGAGAAGAGTTGTTCTACGAACAACTTTTCCCTCTCAGCGGCAGAGGAATGAAATTCTTCCTCGCGCTTTTGCGACTCCTTCAGAGCCTCGACTGCCTCTCCGTGTTTCTTCTCCGCCGCGACAAGTCCTTTTTTGAGGGAACTGACGCGACGAAGAAGTTCATTATGTTCACCTGCAAGGAACAAAAACGACAAACCTGAGGCTCACCAACCTCTACACAAGAAGAGTGGAAAGAAAAGTATAACACTAACCTTCGACGACACGATGGCGGTTATCCAGCATAGCATGCTGTTGACCCAAAGAAATGATCTTCTCGGCAAGGCGAGTAGAGTCCTTCAAAATAGGCTACAAGACAAAAGAAGCAGTCTGGGCATCAAAGATGAAATTCGAGTGCCAACGACACGAAGAAAACTCTCGTTTTCCTCCAGGGACTCTGAAGATTCCTTCAAAATTGACATACGGGCAACAACTTGATGCTCCCCAGCATGGGGGAGCTCGAGGAATTGGCACCGAAGTGGGCCACCACCGGAGGAGAAGGAGACTGTACCGCCACCTCCTTGTTCTTGGAGTCTGCGACTCTAGACTCCTTGACAAATTGGCAGCCGTTGGAGGACGACGACGCCGTTTGACTGCAGAGTACCCATCACCACTTCAGAAGGGAAAGACTTTGAGAAAGACAAGACGAACTCGCAAAGATAAAGAGTTACCCGTCAAAATTCTTGAGGTTAAAGGAATCACCAGATGACTCCTTCGGCAACCACAGCTTCTTCTGCGAAGGAAGAGCCATGGCACGCACAGGCACGGCAGGGATTGGCTCCTCCACAGCAGTAGGAGGATCCTCCGGCATCGTTGGTGAGGAAGCATCCGAATCCTCTCTACGAGAACACTTGCGAGTGTCGTGTCCACTGGACTCGGGGGCTTCCTGCTCCTCTCCAATAGGGACGGTGAAGCCCGACTCGTCCTCTTCCTCCGCTTCGCGCGGAATTATTCCTTTGGGCTGAGGAGGCAAATTGGTGGCCACTTGCAAGTCCTACAATCAGAAGAAGCATCCATATACAAAACACCTAACAGGAAATCAAAAATCAAGAAAACTTCTAAGAGAAATCCACCTCAGGCGGAGGATTGCTAGCGCAGAATGGAGGCACGACTGAGTCACCTGGGAGATCCTCCTTGGTGGTGTACTTAGTCAGCAGTCGAAACCTCCTGTCCACTTCACCAGCAAAAATGCCCTCCGCAGAGATGTGAGTGACATCACCAGTACCAATCCAGCGATACATCGGATGCTCCTTAGCCTGCAGAGGCTATACTCGGTGACACATCCAAGTGCGAATGAGCTCTGCGCCGCCTACTTCTTCGCCGATGTGTTTTTCGAGGTCGCAGACACGCTGATACAGTGTCTTTGTTTCCTCGACTCTGCTGGGCATCACAACGTTTTTCCAGGACCTCCTCCTCTTGCAGGCCGCCACCAGATCGAAGGGCGCGAGTCCGTAGTGCTCTCTATCGGCCTTCTGGTCTCGGATGTAGAACCACTTCTCCCTCCATCCTTGGAGAAATGCAATGATATTGATGGATAAATAGGTGATGCTGGAGTCAACATGGATCCCGTAGCCTCCTATATCGTAGACTACCAACCCCGAAGCTGACTGGCGTTTGATCTTAAAGATTTTTTGAAGAGGCCGAAGTGTGCCTCCATTCCGAGCCAGCACTCGCAAAGAGTAATGAAGTAGGCGATGTGGAGGATAGAGTTTGGGGACAACTGGTGCAGCTGGAGCCCGTAGAAGCAATGAAGACCCCTAACAAATGGATGAAGGGGGAGAGAAAGACCACGGATGATGAATGCAAGGAACATCACTCGAAAACCCGCAGGAGGACTAGGGACCTCATCGCCGGGAAGACAAGAGTCATCCTCCGCGGCAGGGAGTGCTCCATCCTAACGCTGGGTGAACAGCTCTGATGGCTGGATAATGGATGGGCGACATGACCCATTGGTGATGCGAGTCCTCATGCCCTTCTTCTTTCCAGCTCCGGCGGCAGCGCTGGTGCCCAAGGCGGCGGCACCTTTCTTCTCGGCTGCAACAGCGGCAGCCACAGATCCATCGACGGAGGATCCTTTCTTCTTGCCCATCTGGCGCTTGCGGTGCGGGCAAAGAAGTAGCTCGGGAACGTGCAGAGCTGGTCCAGTGCCGCTAGGAGGTCGAGAGCAATGGAACAGCAAGAGCAGCAATGGCGGAAGTGCACGATCAAGGAGAAGATGTGGGGAAATTACCGCATGACAAGCCTCTACTTAACCTCATCACACATGACATCGAACGGCCAGGAAAAAATCAACCCGATGCGTGGCAGAAATTGGTGTAGATGCGTGGAAAGGGTAAACCACAAACCGTCACCCCACTCCGCCCATTACGCGTGAGAATCGAGGAGACACACTTAAAAAAGAGATTACGCACGCCTGGTCAAGTCGAAGTCAAAAAATTAGACCCACTAGTCGTCACGTCCTGTCAAAACCGCTCACGCAGGTAACTGAGTTCATCTCATTGTCAGCACTGACCTCATTAACTCCAGCAGGAGAACCTTTTGACTACTTTACTCCTTACTCGAGTCTTCGACTCGACCAAGCACTCAGGGGCTACTCCTAACATGAGCGCTGGCCGCGCACCCAAGGAATTTTCTGAGACATCGAAACGTTATGACAACATATTTTCCTCTCAAGAACCCTTCACACGAATCAATGATTCGACTATGCACTTTGGGTTACTCCCATAGGGAGCGCTAAAAGCGCATTCGACTAAAACAAGCAAAAGACGACAGCAGTCGCAAAGTACGTATAGTCCCCACTCGAGTCTACGACTCGAATAGGCACTCAGGGGCTACTCCCATAGGGAGCGCTGGTCGAGCATCCTATGATTTTTTCTTACACACAACTGCGTGTTGACTACGTCCACACATGAAAGCATTGGCGACTCCGCCTCATAACTTCCCGGCAAAGAGATTACGCCCCCTGGGCCACCCGAATCATCTTTGTGATGATAAAATTCAGATGTTGCATCGATGACGCGAAGATAAGACCTGAATAAGGCCTGGCAATGCACCTACTATGCTCTACTAGAAACAATCCGTACATGCAGGTATGATGAACTATGCCTTGATGGATGCGTCGCGTGCTTATACTTATACACTGGGATTCGAACTCTATAAGACCTTCGCGGCCTGAGTAGAATTACGCCAGCACTTTTTCGAATTCAAGACCGAGGACTTGATTTTGAGTAGATTGTGTCATTTTTCCTTAAGGCAGTTAACTGGTCCCGATACATTAGATGAATCGAGGACATATATCAACAATCCCTATTATATCAATCAAATCACTCGAAAAATATGCTCGGCTATGCACTCGAAAGACTTCATTAGTATCCGCTCGAATCTAAGATTCAACCAGACACTCGGGGGCTACTGACATGGGCATACCTTACAGGTACTCGAGTTTAGCATATACGGTCCAATCTGGCAGAAGCCCACGGCGTTACCAAGGCTCAATCGAGGATTCGGGTGACCGAAGGAGACTCTGACTACTTGCGACACATGGCAAGATCAAAGATAGAAATTTTAAAGGAAAAAACCCTAACTTGTAACCGACTCGACCTTCTATCCTGAGACCTAGCCTATCTATATAAAGGCTAGGAGGGGGCAGTGAGGAGGACAATCACAACTCTAGTTTCCACAACCTTTCCAGATTGCATCTGCGCTCCCCCTGTAACTTTCGACTCCGTCGATAATTCCAAGAGCAGACAAGCAGGAGTAGGGTCCTCTACGAGGCTTGAACCTGGGTAAACCTTGCGTGTATGTTCTTGTTTTCTAGCCGATTGATTCCTCCAGCGCTCCCTCCTTCTCCAAAACCCAAGTCCATAACAATGGGAATATGAGTTAAACCCTCATCAGCAAGAGATCCAACAATCAGCAATGTTGGAATCTATCAATCTATATCCGACGATCGACGTTCAAAGTTATTCGTGTTATATATCTTATTTGTAAGTTGCACATGCATTACATGTGAGAATCATATAGTAGAAGTATATGCCATATCATTTTTTCTCTACTACTGTAAAGGTGTAGTTTTGAATTGGATCCATAGCACCAATCCTGACCGTTGGGCTATTAAATCCAATGGTTCAGAGCAGCTAGATTCGTGTTGAGTATTACCTAGATCAAACTCCACCATGTTCTCAAACCATCATGTCACCACCCCCAAAATTTCATAGCACGGTAGGATGTATTCTCAATATGTGTAGATAGTTATTATTAATAGACTTAATGTATGAATTTTTTCTCTAACAAGACTATTGGTTTATAACAACTTAATGTTTGTTAAATCACATTTCATACAGTATATACATCTATGGCACGTGCCTTTTACTAGTTTATATAAAATTATAATATGTGAAGCTCAAAAATAATTTTGAGCTACGTCCATAAAGTACCGTTGGATCTTAATTCTATCCATTCTAGCATCTAGAAGATACTATTGATAGTCTTTAGCACACTAAATTATATGCACAAACCTCAAAACACAGTTCTCAAAAATTCTAGAATGTTCTTCATCATTTCTCTAGAGCATGGCGAGTACTATTAGATAGCTAATAGGTTGATTACTACTACATGATATAAAGTACAAGAACCAAATATACAACGGATATTCTAAGGATGTGGCTCAAAATTATAATTATTTTTTGAGCTTCAGCTGTTATTATAGTTTTATAGTAGTCGTATTTATCAGAGTTGGGCGAGCTGGCTTGAGGATTGACATCCTTTTATTTTGGCATGTGGGTTAAAATCCTTCGAATGTGAGAAATGCGATTCTACGGTGCATGCTATCTAGGGAGGGAGAAATGTGGGTTCATGTCCTTTCCTGAAACACAGTCTACGTGATGAGACGATACAATACTGAGTCAGGACATGACAGCTTGCTATTATAGCACTCTAGCTATAACTCTAGCAGGCGTCCAACCAATTTATTAAGCAGACTAAGCAAACCAATCAAACAAAAAACCAAAACAAAAAAGAAAAAGAAGACGCTCCAAGAACAACACAACTGTGCATGAAACAATAAAAATGAAGCGTTTGGAAGAAACCTGGGATTTTTATTGACGAAGAAGGGGATGCCTTAGGCATCCCCAAGCTTTGACGCTTGTACTTCTTGGATATTTCTTGGGGTGACACGCGTGGCATCCCCAAGCTTGAGCTTTAGTCCATCCTTCATCTCATTACTCATTCCTTCCATACACCTAAAATTTTTCCTTCATACAAAACTTCACACAATCTTTATTAGCAACATTAGTGCACTCAAGATAATAAGTCTTTAGGTTCAGTTTCTACACCAATAAAACTTCCAATAGAACACTATCTACTGTAGAACTTCCCTCAAAAAGCTAAATTCCCCAAAAGAACTCAAAAAGGAACCAACAAGAAGCAAATGCAGAAAATGGCAGAAATCTATCAAAACAGATCAGCAGGTAAATACAAATTTTTACAAATACATACTGTTGCTCAAATCAAAAAGTGTAGAACTAACAAAAGTTAGATAACAACCTGGGGCAGAAGCACAAACATTCACGCCACAAAATGACCTACAGAGATTTTACACGATTTTTACGGTGAAGCACAAAAATCTGTTTCTGGACAGCAACTTTCCCAATCATTACTTCTCTCTGATTAGAGGTTACTCTTGGCACAAAAAGAAAATAAAAAGGATAAAGAGAGGTTATTACAGAAGTAATAACTTCCAAGACTCATCTAAAACTTTTGGGTTATGTCCCAATAAGTGCTTTTTCTTTAACGCCTTTAAGTTAGGCATGATAGTTTGAGAAGATGCTCACATAGGAAATATGAATTGAAGTAAAGGAGAGCATAAAGAAACAAATTCAGAACATATTTAAGTCTAACCCACTTCCTATGCATAGGAATCTTGTAAATAAACAAGTCATGAAAGCACAAAGCAACAAGCATAGTTAAGCAAAACAAGTGCAACTTCAAGACTTTCAACATAAAGAGGAGAAACTTAATATTGTTGAGATACATAAAACCATGTTTCTCTCTCTCATAATAACTTTCAGTAGAATCATGAATAAAATTAACAATATAACTATCACATAAAACATTCTTATCATGATCCACATGCATAAAAGAATTAATACTCCCCCTATAAGCATAGTCATTCTTATTAATTATAGTGGGAGCAAATTAAACAAAAATTGCTATCATTATTACTCTCATCACCATAATCATCAAATATAAGAGGCATATTGTAGTCATAATTAATTTCCTTCTCAATAGTAGGTGGACTGAGAATCTCATAGTCATCGTATATTGGAGGTTTGGTATCATCATAAGCAATAGAATAACTATCTTCCAAAGTTGGGGAACTAAAAAGATCATTTTCATAAAAACTAGCTTCCCCAAGCTTAGACATTTCCATAGCATTAGCAATAATGTTGTCCAAAGAATTCATACTAACAACATTGCTATTAGTATGCAAATAAAGTTCCATAGGTTTTTTAATTTTCTCTTCAAACACTTCATGTCCTAACTCAAGATAAATACTATAAAGCTCTCTAATTTTGTTGTTGTTTTCCATTAAGCCTAACTAGTGAAAATAAAAATAAGAAACAACAAGACAAAATTGCAGAATCTAAAGGAAATAACTTCGAGCACTCACACCGGATGACGTGAGTACATTTTACCTTACCTCCCCGGCAACGGCGCCAGAAAATAGCTTGATGTCTACGCACTTCTATTCTTGTAGATAGTTGTTGGGCCTCCAAGTGCAGAGGTTCGTAGAACAGTAGCAAGTTTTCCCTTAAGTGGATTACCCAAGGTTTATAGAACTCATGGAGGAAGTGGTCAAAGGTATTCCCTCTCAAGCAACCCTGCAATCAAGATACAAGAAGTCTCTTGTGTCCCTAACACACCCAATACACTTGTCAGGTGTATAGGTGCACTAGTTCGGCGAAGAGATAGTGAAATACAAGTGGTATGGATAATTATAAGTGTTAACGGTGATAGAAAGTAGCTTGATGGCGTGGAAAAGACTAAAGGCAAACTGAAATAAAGATGGAAGCAAGCAAACCTGTAACAGATATAATAGCAAACGGTGTTTCAGTGCTTAGAAACAAGGCCTAGGGATCATACTTTCACTAGTGAACACTCTCATATAAATATATTCTCTTCATGATACTACTCTTAACTACTCTCCGGTTGAACACTCTAATCGATGGTAGGGCTATAACAACACACCTCAAAGTCCATATTTCCCATCTGGAAAACCCCACACTGTCACCTTGAGTACTAGATGAGTCCAACAAACACCACAATTTCATAAAGACATCCAACTCCAAATATAACTCATAACAAGTATTTGTAATCTCTAGCCTAAGTGTCACCATGGTGAGCACGCTGTCACTTTCACACACATGGGGAGAGAAGAGATATATTAAAGCACTTGAGTAGCAAGGTAGATCTACTTGATTACAAAGCTCATGATCACAATATGATCATGCATAGAGAGAGAGAGAAGAACACATAGCTACCGGTTGAACCCTTAGCCTCGAGAGAGATCTACTCCATCCTCATCATGGGAATCAGCAATGGTGATGGAGATGGTGGTGGAGATCGATGGAGATGGCTCCGGGGGCACTTCCCCGTCCCGGCAGGGTGCCGGAACAGAGACTTTCTGTCCCCCGAATCTCCGCTTCGGTGGCGGCGGCGCAGCGGAACTTTTCGTGCATTTCTGATTGACGATTTAGGGTTTATGCCTCGGGAGGCTTCTTATAGGCCAGAGGGCAAGGTCGGTGGGCGGCCAAGGGGCCCACACCACCTGGTGGTGCGGCCAGGGCTAGCCTGCGCCACCACATGGTGTGGCCGCCCTGTGGCCCCTCTCCGTCTCGTCTTCTGGCTCCGTGAGTCTTCTGGTAAAATATCGACTTTGCCTTTTGTCCGGTCCAATTCCGAGAATATTGATTTTCTGACTTTCCTAGAACCAAAAACAGCAGAAAACAGGCAACTGGCAATGTGGCATCTTGTTAATAGGTTAGTCCAAGAAATCATATGAAAAGTACTCCAAAGTGTGGACAAAACATAAAAAAGTAGATAAAACCAAGCATGGAACATCAAAAATTATAGATACATTTGCAATGTGTCAATTATACTGCCTTGAACAAGGCTTGTCCAAAAGATCTGTTCGCTCTACCTAGAATTGATCAAGTTATTGATTCTACGGCAGGCTCGGAACTCCTCTGTTTTCTCGACGCATATTCCGGTTATCACCAAATCCGGATGAAGGAATCTGACAAAGTCAAAACTTCATTCCTAACACTTTTCGGAACCTTCTGTTTTGTTACGATGCCCTTTCGGCTGAAGAACGTAGAGCTATGTACCAGCGCATGATGCAGCATTGCCTCCACGACCAACACGGACACAACGTACATGCATACGTGGATGATATTGCGGTGATGTCCAAAAAGAAGGAAACGCTGATTTCCGACTTGGAGGAAACGTTCACCAATCTACAAAAATACAACATCATGCTTAACCCGAAGAAATGCTTCTTTGGAATACCAGCCGAAAAATTGTTAGGTTTCATCGTGTCTCAAAGAGGCATAGAGGTGAACCGAGACAAAATCAAGGCTATACTCAATATTTCTAGGCCAACTCGCCTGAAGGACGTAGAAAGATTAACTGGTTGCATCGCTGCGGTAAGTCGATTTGTAAGCCGGCTTAGTGAAAGAGGCTCACCACTATACAAACTCCTGAAAAAGTCCAAGGATTTTGTTTGGACTGACGAAGCTGAAGTTGCACTACAAGACCTAAAGAAAGTACTCTCATTTGCTCCTATCCTTGCAGCGCCGGAACCTCAGGAACCAATATTGCTCTATCTTGCTGCGACCAATAAGGTCGTTAGTATCGTCATGCTGGTGGAGATACCAGAGGAAAATCAGGAACACCTGGTGCAGCGTCCGACTTACTTTGTCAGTGAGGTCCTGACAGAATCAAAACAGCGGTATCCGCACTATCAAAAGTTGGCTTATGGTGTTTTTCTAGCATCTCGTAAGTTACGACACTAGTTTCAGGAGCATCCAATTACCGTGGTGAGCACATCTCCCATAAGAGATATAATCAACAACAGTGACGCCACAGACGCGTCGCCAAATGGGGGCATAGAGCTTTCAGCTTTTGATATTGAGTATAAACCTCGGACAGCAATCAAATCCCAGATCCTGGCTGACTTTGTAGCTGATTGGACAGAGACGAAGGAAAACATGATCCTCCCTGAGTCGGAAAATTGGACCCTCTTTTTCGATGGGTCTAAGGCTCGAGGGGGCTCGAGGGCTGGCATGGTGCTCAAATCACCCCAAGGACATAAACTTTTATACGTGTTGCAGATCCATTTCACAGCGACAAACAATATTGTCGAGTATGAAGCACTGCTACATGGAATCCGGATTGCTAAGAATATTGGCATCCTATGTTTGATGTGTGATGGAGATTCGGATCTTATTGCTCAACAAGTGTTGGATATTTGTATTGCAAATAAACACATGGCAGCATATAAAGCTGTCGTGGATGATCTATCTAAATTGTTCGAAGGGTTAGAGGTTCAACACATCCCTCGAGCAGAAAACGAGGAAGCAGATGCACTATCGCGGATAGGCTCTGCGCGGAAAGAAGTCCCAGATGGCGCTTTTTTAGAGCACATCAAATTTCCCTCAATAAAGGGAGTAGATGAGGAATATCCGACCAAATCTGACTCACCTTTGATAGCAGTTCTGGCTGTAATTCCCAGCTGGACTCAACCCTACCTCGATTATTTGGTAGATGGAAAATTACCCGAAGACGAGGTGCTAAGCCGGCAGATTATCCGACGAGCAAAAGCCTATACTATTGTTAAAGGTGAGCTTCATAAACGGAGTGTTTCTGGGGTTTTTCAGCGCTGCGTATCTCCGGAAGGAGTGGAAATCTTAAGAGAAATCGATGAAGGCGAGTGTGGTCACCACGCTGCAGCCAAATCTTTAGTGGCAAAAGCTTTTAGACACGGATTTTTCTGGCTTACAGCTCAGGAAGATGCCGAACGATTAGTCAAGATGTGCAAAGGCTGCCAAAAGTACGCCAAGCAAGCTCCTGTTCCGGCTGATCAGCTAAGAACAATACCTATAACATGGCCCTTTGCGGTCTGGGGGCTTTATATGGTAGGACCATTTAAATGAGCTCCAAGTGGATTTACTCACCTATTAGTGATGGTGGATAAATTCACAAAATGGATTGAGGCTAAACCTGTCACTAGTTGACGAGGGTTTAACTCATCAATGCCCATTGTTATGGACTTGGGTTTTGGAGAAGGAGGGAGGCACTGGAAGTCTCGATCGGCTAGCAAACAAGCACACAGGGACGCAAGGTTTACCCAGGTTCAGGCCTCGTAGAGGACCCTACTCCTGCTTGTCTACTCTTGATTGATGATGATCCGAAGGATTACAATGTCGCCGATGGCAGTGTATGCGCAAATTGGATCTGACATATGTCTAGATCTATTGTCTATTGTGGCGACATGGGAGATCGTAGATCTATCTATTGGGGAGTCGCGATTGAGAGGTTTGGGGTATTAGGTCGTCTCCTCCTCGTTGGACCCTCCTAGCCTTTATATATGGGGAGGCTAGGTCTCAGGTACCAATACGAGTTGGTTACAAGTTAGATTCAGACTCTAGTCTTGAGGTTTCCTTGTCTTGTACGCTTGAGAGTCCGTGTCCATATGGGCTTCATACCACCCGAACCGTCATAGGCATCATGGACCTTGGCAATTTGTCGAGTGGGCCTTCCGGCGAGCCACACCAGGTAGGCTGTAGTCGAGTGCCTATTGGGCATACCCATGTCAGTAGCCCCCAAGGGTCCATGCGAATCGTAGATTCGGATGGAGACTTAGAAGTCTTGAGTCTTGCATTAGGATGTCGGAGTCGACAATTATGTCGAGTGCGAAGCACTTCACCCGGAAGTTCATCGGGTCAGTCAAATTTATAGTAGTTCATAGGGATGATGGTGAACGTGCCTGGTGCGCTCGACGGATCGGGACCAGTTAATTGCTCTAGGGAAAAAACAACGCTACCTACTCAAACTCAAGTCCCTAGACTCGAATTCGGAAATTGCTAGCGCAATTCGACTCATGCCGCGGAGGTCTTACAGGAGTCGAATTCCAGTGTATGGGTGTGAGCACTCGACGCGTCCGTCAAGGCATATTCATCGTACCTGCAGGCATGGATATATCTCTGGTAGTGCGCAGCAGATGCGTTGTCAGGCCTGATTTAGGTCTTATCTTCACGCTGTAAGCGCGGCATCCGAATTTTTTGTCATCGCGGAGATGATTCGGGTGGCCCAGGAGACGTAATATCTTTGTAGGGAAAATATGAGGTGGAGTCACCATAGCCTTCGAGTGTGGATGTTATCAACACACAATATGATGTACAAATAATCATAGGGTGCGCGACCAGCGCTCCCTATGGGAGTAGCCCCCGAGTGCCTGGTTGAGTCGAAGACTCAGGCAGGGACTAAAGAACTTTTGCGACTGCTATCGTCTTTGCTAGTTTCAGTCGAATTTGCTTTCAGCGCTCCCTATGGGAGTAACCCGAAGTCCACAATCGAATCGTAGATTCGAGTGAAGGGTTTTCATAATGCTTGGATATCTTCACAAATTTCATTGGGTGCGCGGCCAGCGCTCCCTATGGGAGTAGCCCCCGAGTCCTTAGTCGAAACGTGGATTCGAGTGAGGATTCAAAGCGTGTCACTCGAGGATCTTGTATATGCGCGACCAGCGCTCTAGTTTGGAGTAGCCTCCGAGTGTCTAGCGGAGTCGTAGACTCGGGCAGAGACTCGAGTCTTATATCTTGCAGTGGTAGTCGAAAATCATGCGAGGAGAAAACATTCTGTCGGGTGCGTCGCTAGCACCGCGTCTTTGTAGCATCGGGCGATGCAACCATCCGAGGATCGACTCGGGTCTTGAGTGTATGGCATAGCCAGTTGTTTTGTTGATTCCTGTTGGAGGATCCGATAGAATAGCTCGACGCAGTAGACATCTTTGTAAGCTGCATAAAACATGAAGATTTGTGAAGTACTTGAATCTTGTAAAGAATATTTGCATGTCTCCTTGTAAAGTATGATTCTGGTGCCAATCGAGTCAACACTTTTGCACTGTATGCTAGGCCTTTTCGTTAGCCTGATTACCCTTAGTCTCAGTACCTTGCCAAGGTACTCGGAGTTCAAGGATTCAACGATCAGGCAGAATCAGCTACTCGGGCTATCGCGTATGAGGTGCTCGAGTGCATGGAGTCGATGACACATTAGGTTACTCGAAGAGGATGCAGCTCCCGAGTGTTTCGAGTGCGATTAAAATAAATGATTATTGACTCTTGGTAGAGGAAACTTAGCTTTATTGGTTGTTGATGTGGCGGAGGGACTCGACACCAGCGCGCGGCTTGCCACCAACAGAAGATTGTAGTGGGTAGCTGCAGTCGAAGGCTATAGTGGGTCACTGGCCGATGGCGGTTACGTGTTGCGGGAGTCGATATAATCTGCGGGTCACCCAATTTGAAGACCATGGCGAGTTACTAGAGTAGAAGACCGCAGCGGGTCGTTGGAGTCGAAGATTGTAGCGGCTCGTGGTCGTGGGAGTCGAGGGAGCCCACGAGTCGCCCGATATGAAGACCGTAGCCGGTCGTTGAAGTTGAAGACCGCGGTGGGTCACCGAAGCGGAGGGAGCCCCCGAGCCCCCGAGTCGTTGGAGTCGAAGATCGTAATAAATCGCTGGAGTCGAAGACTACAGTAGGTCGCAACATCGACACCGGACGAGTAGTCAACGTGGTGGTCGAAAGTTGTGAAGCGGTCATGTAGTTGACGTAGCAGTGGGTCACGCGGCGGATCGAAATCGCGTGGTGATGACGAATTGCCGCATCCGAAGACCGTAACGGGCCATAGCAGTTGAAGACCGCAGAAGGTTGCCGAAGTCGAAGTATGCGGCGGTTCGCCGTAGAGGAGGGAGCCCCTGAGTCGCCAGAGCCGAAGACCGCAACGGCGGGTCGCCGGGGTTGAAAACTCAGCGGGCCACCACAACCGAAGACCATAGCGGGTGCGGGTCACCGGAGCCGAGGGATCCTCCGAGTTACCGGATCCGAGGACCGCAGCGAGTCTCGTGACAGAGTTGGTGCAGCCCCTGAGTCGCTGGATCCGAAAACTGCAGTGGGTCGCTGGATACGAAGACGGCAGCGGGTCGCACGGCGGAGTCAGTGAAGCCCACGAAGTGTAGCGCTGAGATGGTGAATGTAGTCGGCGGCTGATGAACGAGACGGTTATCATCACAGGATGCTTCACGATTTACTCGCAACCAATGAACATGGTCACGTCAGTAGAATTCTTAGTCGGTGGCCATATTGAAGTAGTGTCATGACAGAGCTCGAACGACATCGTGTCGTCGCGATTATCCTGCAAGGCGGAGCAACCAGGGCCTCCCATGATGGCATGTACGATTTTCCCAACGGAAAAAATCCGTGTGTAAGGCTACCGCAAAATCCATACAAAAAGGTGCTTTCGACTGGGTCTTCACGTGATGTAGACATGAGCAAAGATGACTTGACTTTTTATTCTAGGGACTTCAAATAGGTTGATCGATCTAATTCTTGGTATTTGCGTATATGCAGCATGTATCTGGCCAGATCAATCCATCTTGGACTCAGTACGAGCACGCGTGGAGCTGGACCTGTTGTATCTCAATTTTGTGACATAGATTAGTACCAATGTCATTATGGAATTGATCTTGATTTTCAATTGCAACAGCAGTCGCGTGTGACGGGCAGGTCGTGGTAGATCTTCACCATTTCACCGATTTGGCTATAAGTTTGAGTCGTTAAATCTGCAGACTGTCCATGATGATTCTCTCTGCCCGTCGTCAAATATCTCGGAATTCTTGATCTTGCAAATCTGATCAGCTTCGCAGGAGGGTTGCGACAACATTGAATCTGCGAGCACGTACTATAGATTTGTTCGCATCTTGAGTTAGTTTTGAAGTAGACGTTGATCTCCTGAGATCGGCAAAGCGTAGATCACCAGGGTCGATGGAACCGTCGAGATCGCAACATCAGTGCTCCCAATTCCCATAGACGACGCCAATTGACGAGGGTTTAACTCATCAATGCCTATTGTTATGGACTTGGGTTTTGGAGAAGGAGGGAGGCACTGGAAGTCTCGATCGGCTAGTAAACAAGCACAAAGGGACGCAAGGTTTACCCAGGTTCAGGCCTCGTAGAGGACCCTACTCCTTCTTGTCTGCTCTTGATTGATGATGATCCAAAGGATTACAATATCGCCGATGGCGGTGTATAAGCAGATTGGATCTGGCATATGTCTAGATCTATTGTCTATTGTGGCGACGTGGGAGATCGTAGATATATCTATTGGGGGAGTCGCGATTGAGAGGTTTGGGGTATTAGGTCGTCTCCTCCTCGTTGGACCCTCCTAGCCTTTATATATGGGGAGGCTAGGTTACAGGTACCAATACGAGTTGGTTACAAGTTAGATTCAAACTCTAGTCTTGAGGTTTCCTTGTCTTGTATTCTTGGGAGTCCGTGTCCATACGGGCTTCATACCACCCGAACCGTCATAGGCATCATGGACCTCGGCAATTTGTTGAGTGGGCCTTCCGTCGAGCCGCACCAGGTAGGCTGTAGTCGAGTGCCTATTGGGCATACCCATGTCACTAGTTGTGATGGAGCAACAGCCAAAAGATTTGTCGAGGATGTTATAATCCGGTATGGTTATCCGTATAGCATTATCATGGACAACGGGAGTAACTTCTCTATGGGAGAATTGGTTGAATTCTGCAACGAGCAAAATATCCGGCTTGACATTGCGTCGGTCGCACATCCACAAGCTAACGGACAAGTCGAAAGAGAAAATGGTTTAATCCTACAAGGCCTAAAACCGAGACTCGAAGCACCACTACGACGTGCTGCGGGGGCTTGGGCAAAGGAATTACCCTCTGTAATATGGAGTTTACGAACGACTCCGAATAGGTCAACCGGATACACACCTTTCTTCTTGGTCTATGGCGCAGAAGCAGTTCTTCCTAGTGATTTGATTCACACTTCTCCTAGAGTGGCCGCGTATATTGAAGAGGATGCCGAAGTTTCTCGACAAAACAATCTCGACTTAGTCAAAGAAGTTCACGTCGTTGCTGAAATGAGATCTACAGCCTATCAACAGAAGTTATGCAAGTATCATAGCCAGAGAGTCCGAAATAGATCTTTCAATAAAGTTGATTTGGTTCTCCGGCTTGTGCAACAAAGCAAGCACAAACTTTCCCTAGTATGGGAAGGGCCCTTTTTAGTTAGTCGAGTATTGCACAATGGATCGTACTACTTAACTGACATGAGGCCAGTCAAAGAAAGACCTGCTACTAAAAGAGAAAGAGAGCTGGAGGCAGTACAAATCCGGATGAGTTAGACAGACCGTGGAATATTGCTCAGCTGCGTCCCTTTTATTCTTTGTTTATCCTTCTTTGTAATCATATATATGTACATGTTCTGTGAGAAATAAAAGTTTTGGTTGCCTCAAGTTTTTCTGAGAAGTTTTTACCATCTTATTTCCGAATGATCATGTCATAGTCGAAAATCCCAGAATGCTTGAAAGTACTTTATGGTCATGTTCGTTCTGGTTTTGATTTCATATTCTAAAACTGCTACCCTTGGGTATAACTCTAAAAATTTCTAGTCTTTACTTTGGTTATTTGTCTGATTGCTGGATGCGGGCATTTTCCGAGTAGTGAATTGTTGGCACTGGAAGTCGGCTTTGTTTTCGAGTTTAAACTGGTTTAGCAATTGAGCTCCGTTACTCGGCAAAGTTTCCGACAGAAGGTTTAGCCGGCTCATGAAAGGGACGAGGCGAAAAGCCAGATAAACGATAAGTATGGGCGAAAAAATACAAGTGCTTATGTAAACATTTCAGGCACGCAAAATGTTTAAAAGCCAAAAGTGCTGAATAGATCAAAAGCTTAGCACTAGCAAAATCATAGTACTTCATATTTACAGACGCATCATGTTTTTTCAGGATAATACAAATATTTCTGGCAAGTTATGATGCAGGAGGAGATGAAGGAGCTGCCGGCTCGCTGGAGACGCTGCCTTGATATCGTTCTGAGATGTCCGCATCCAAGATGGTGCGTTCATCGTCAGAAACTTCTGCTGATTCTTCTGGAGGAGGCAGAGTGTCCACGCGGGTGAAGAAAGGGGTCTCGTAGCTGGTCAAATCAGCACGTGACACCCATATCTGGCGCAGGAGTGCATGATGGCTTGAAGGTCTTGCTCCTGTCCGTCTTCATCTACTTTGCAGTACCCTCTGGTCACTTGCCATATTTCCATGTTTCCATGGTGGCTCATGACCATGGTGAGAGCGTTCTGTGCTGCAGTTCGCGCGTAGGACATGATCCAGTCCCGAACAAGTTGCGGCATCTCCTTTGCCTTGTCCCACACCTGAAAATCCGACATGCTGTGCATGTCCGGAATCTTGAGAGCTTCGCCAATGTCCTTAAGGGATTGTCGGAAGTCATGAAGCAGGTCACTGACTTGGGTAAGCCGGTGGGTGCAGGGCTCAGCGGAGGTGAAGTCCGTCAAATTCAGAGGACCTGTAAACAAAAGACAGTTAAAGAAAAATCCGACATTTAGAGAAGTCGAAGAAAAAGACCAGTCAGATAGATGGAACATACCGAAAATGACGTCGTCAATTTTGGTCCTCTCTTCCCGAAGACTTTGGAGTTCAGCCCGGAGCACCTCGGAAAGGTCCCTCTCTGCTAAGTTCATTCTTGAGGTCCGAGATTGTTTTATCTTGAGCAGCGATCTTGCGATCACACTCATCAGTAGCCATGGAGGAGGATTCAAGGATTTGAGCGATGCTCTTTTCATGATTTGCCTTGAGCTGGTCAGCTCTTGGCGAAGCTCCTTGTTCTCCATCACCAAGGTCTTGAGGTTCTCGGCCTCTTCAATCATGGCGCAGGATTGTTTCACCAGCGCTGTAAGTCAAAAAGAACAACAATTTAGAAAAAATTCGACATTGAAAATACAAAGACAAGGTTTGAGTTTCGGAATGTTTACCGTCGACCTCATTCTTGGCAACTTTTAGTTCAGCATTTTTAAGCCAGAGAGCTTTGATCTCTCTCCGCTTATCGCAGACATTCTTCAACAAATCCTGGTTATAGGAACATACTTTATGTAAGTCAGAATACCCAAAGTCAGAAAGCTACTAAAGACTGGGGCTAATATTTTTTGCTAAATATCAGCACGAGCCTTGGGGGCTACACTAGTTTGTTCTTTGGCATCCTAAGGAAGCAGAAACCCAGATTAATTATCCTACTTCATACTTGGGGGCTAGAGGATATGCTATGAAATAAAGGAAAAACGGGTGTTGGAATTTTGACTTACGTATTGTTCGCAAGTAAGTTTATCCAAACTCGCATTTACTTCAACAACGACCTTCTCGGCGAGAGTCAGAGGGATCACTGGAGCTGTTGGAAGCTCACCGGTCCTTATCCTCTCGTCGCGAAGGCGCACCTGGGCGAGAAGGTCGGAGAACTTTACGTCCTCTGCTTCTTGCGCTTCTTCTTCGACAGACAAATTTCTTTTCTCCAGGCATTGCATGGCTAGCCGTTGGATCTCTTCTGCAGATTTCCGGGACAGGCCAAACTTGGCAAGTCCGAAATTGCTGATAAGGTTTTCGGCGAAGGTTTCTGCCGAGGGATCATTACCCAAAGAGGGTTCACCCTTATCTAAATCTGACTCACCCATGGTGACGCCAGTTTGCGATTCAAGGATCGCAGGCTCCGTGGAAGGAGCCAGATCTTCTGCAACGACCGAAGAAGGGATGATCACCAGCGTTGCGGAAGGCAGAGGGGCAGGAGTCGGAGGAGCCATGGCAGGAGAAGCTATGGTAAGCTTCGTCTGTCGCAAGGGCTTCGAAGAAATCCCCTTCCCCTTGCCCTTGAGAAGTGGTTTTCCTCTGAGAATGTAGTAAAGTCGGAAATATTACATCTCGGAAAGAAATTCGAGTAAAGTACAAAGGCGGAAGTTGTGATTGAAAGTTACCTCTTCATGATGGGCACCTCCTTTGTGCCAACAGCCACTGTTGCAACTTTGCTCTTCTTGAGCGCAAGGTCCGGCAATGGGACTACCTCTGTCTCCTGAGAAAACTCAAGAGGATATCCTTCGAGCGGAGCAAATTCTGACTCGGGGAGGTCGGAGGTTAGCAAGCTAAAAAGAAGAAAACATATCAGTATTGCAGTATAACTCGAAGATTGAAAAACATAAAAAGGTGTACTGTTAGAAACTTACCGGCACCACGGGGTTTTCCGACGTGTGCATATCCAGAGAAACCTCCAGGATTCTCCTCTCGATCCGCTCCCTGATCAACCACTTGATCTGGCTTATATAGCCCTGTGTGGTGTAGGCTTTGGGGTTGATGCGGAGGGAATCTTTCTTGGATGACGTAATGGAGTGCATCAGTCGATCTCTGTGGTACTGAAGGGGCTAGATCCGACGTGAGACCCAGCATTGGACCAAGTCGGATCCCTTCAGTCCTTTATGTTTGATCAAGTATTTGATCCGCCTCTTAGCGAGGATCAGATTGTCGGTAAGAGCCGGAGCAGCCTCGTCCCAAGACGGTTGGGCCGTGGCAGCTCTGTCGATGAAAGCCGGCAAAGCAGTGGCTTTGCCGGGAGCCGGAATATCCCTATGATAGAAAAACGTGGCTGGCCATTGTTTGACCGAGTCACTAGCTAAGATTTTGGGATACGCGCACTCGCGTCTAAGTGAAAAATAATAGTACCGGTGATGTAAGGAACACCGACAGTAATAGAGTTTCTCCGGACATGAAAATAGTACCGGAATAGATTCAAACTCGGCCTAATGTCGAGAAAGCCCTCACACAAAGAAGCGTAAGTGCTCATATCTAAGAGAGAGTTGGGAGGAAGATGATGGAGTTGAACACCGAAATGATCAATCACCTCGGAGAAGAATCCGAGGGAGGAAACGACAAACCTCTGTCGAGGTGGGTGCCGAAGTGGACCCGCTCGCCGGCGCGCGGGTTGGGGATGGTTTCCTCGAAGCCGCTCCGCCAGTCGCCGGCGCGGAGGATCCCTTCCTTCTCCATGTTCTGGAGCTTCTCGTCGTCGAGGACGCAGGGGATCCAGAGCGCACGGAAGCTTTCTTTCTACACCACCGCTTCCGTCGCCGTCGTCGCCGGTGCTGCCGCCAAGCCGGAGGAAGAAGAAGAAGCCATTTCTCTGGTGGGCAAATGACCTAGAACGGGGGGTGCTGGGAGTTTTTGGGAGAGGAACGGAGGAGCTCTATGTGTGCAGAGAGATTGGGAGGAGAGGAAAAGGCAAAGGACTGGTGAAAGGAGAAGGAGAAAATCCTAACCCCTTATATCCACCTAATTGCGCTAAGATTCGTGCAAATGCTACAGTAACCGCCACGCGTCGTGGAAGGAACTGGGAAGGACCCACGCGATGATTACGTCCCCTCGATCTCCACGCACGCATTGAAACGGCACCTCGGTTCCGCAAACCGCGGACCCACCAATGGTCATGCTGACAGGATGTGTGTCAGATGACGTGACTTGACCATGACTTGTGTCAGGTGGCGTTAGAGACCAAGTTCCGCTTAGTTTGAAATCAAGCTGGAAAATCCGAGTAACCTGTTGATAGGTCCGACTTATTTTTAAGACCCGGATCGTATTTTTTGTTGTGAAGTTTCAGGAACCCTTCAAGATTCTGCAAGCCGAAGATCAAGCTAGACGATGATAAATCCGACTTTGGATCTTGGAGGCCTCCGGGGGCTGCTGTTGGGGATATACTTTCCGGGTATCCTCATAGTTTCTCACTGACCAGGGTGGCCCACTTCAAGTTAGAGCTTTGCTTCACGGGCGGCCCAGTCAAGGAGAGAAAACGGAGTCCAATCCGGCTATGGGAAGGCCCAGAAGACTTACCGACTTAGGCCCATAATGTTACTTGTAGTTCAAGATGTACTCTGTAACCGACTCTTAGTCGTAGCCCGATAGATCTCTATTGTAAACCCTAGGTTGGACATCTATATAAGCTGTCCTAGGGGGAGACTTTAGGGCACAACCCAATACTTTAGACCCTCAACTCGCACAGGCGAAACCCTTGTAACCCATATTCCGGCTCTGCCGTATTACTGGATTGCTAGTAGGAGTAGGATCCGTCCAAAGCCGGCGGAGTCGAACCTGGGTAAACTTGTGTGCTCACAGTCCCGGAATACCGTACGTCTCACACCCCTCTCTTCCGCACGCCTTGAGGACCCCCTCATGGCATACTTGTCATCAATCCGACGACAAAATTCATTAGGATCACACAAATTGTGTGCACTCTCCATACTCTTGTGATGCTCGCACTCGTACAATTAGTAATACGCTACCTACGGAAGTCAACCGTTGGTCGAGCGACCAACACGGCTAAGTAGTGAGGCCCGAGGGCACCGAAAATATTTGGGCTTTGTGCCGTCCACGAATACGCCTACCCGGAGCTACCATCGGAGTCGCCCAGCTCAACTGGCCCAGAGGGCCAAGATGACCGACATACGCTTCCCACAGCGACATGTCCTTCCCATCCTCGTGCAAAGCGACTCGAACGGTTAAGTACCACGCACGAGGACTCCGCAAACGGAAACCCTCACGCGGCTCGGGAACACACCAAGTAAGAGAGCTGCCTTGGACTCGCCTAGCGACTGGCTCTCCGAACCAGGGGAAGAGACGCATTACAAACAACGGACCAATAACTCACAATAGGCACGTGCCCAAAATGGCTAAGTACTATGCTCGGGGACTCTCCTAAAAATAATCCTACTCACGCTCGGGGACTCGCCCCTTCAGAGATGCAAGGAATAACCAACACAAAATCCAAAGAAAACACATATGCATACAAACGAGTTATACCCCACTAAAGGGCGGATGCCCTCGGGGACTCGCTCAAACAAATAGTTAAACACACCACACAATTAAGTTTGCATTGCGAGTCGATTGACTCCTCTTACTCATATACAAAATATTGTTCCTATTACAAAAGTCACCACTTGGCATATATTACAAAATGCCTAGAGAGGCTATCTATTTCACAGGCCCTGATGAAGAAGCATCCCCAGCACCCTTGACACAAACAAATGGCTGCCATGGGTTCATCGGGTAGGTCGATAGTGACTTCGACAGTGCCGACCGGAAGGGCTGCTCCAACTTCAGGTCACGATGCTCCGGTTCGGGGTTGCCTGGCGCCACCACCATCTCCTGGTATGGCAACAAGTCCCCCGTCGCCAACACCCGATCAGCGAAGGGGGCGGCCTTGGTGGTCAGCTTCAGCACCTCCGACATCTCCACTGTGCCAGTCGCCGAAGGGTAGCCGCTGGTGATGTCGTCGAGATCGAAATTGTCAGGGAAGTGAGCAAGCCCCAGACTCAATGCCGTGGTGGCCCCGCGCTTGAAAGCCGAGCGAGCCATCCATTCTACTGGCACGGTGCACCTCCTCCAAATAGCGCCATACTTCAGTCATTCCCCCAGGTATAACCTCGGTGGGGGACATTCCTTGAAGAACTGCCTGGACGCACAATGCCGAGGCGGTGGCTGAGTTCACCACCGCAGTCACACACTATGGGGCATTGAAGGTCTGTACCACCGGGTCGCTTTGCCCTATCATAGCTGCAACTTCAGACGTTAGTGCAACTACGGATTCCCCCACTCAGGGACTCACCGCACATATCAAAAACTAGAGCAGCGACTCACCAAGGAGCTTCCGATAGTTCTTGGTGACGTGCTTCTCCAAGTCAGCATGATTGCTTTGTAGTCTAAGGATGATTGAGTCTGTAGCCTTCCGCTCCTCTTCAGCCGCAGCGACTGCGGCCTTCGCCCTATCCTCAAAAGAGATCAAGGCCACCTTCGCCACCTCCAACTCGTTGACCAGCGAGTCGATATGCCCATTCGCCACGTTCAGCTCGGCAACTGGGACATATCCTTCTCGGGCTTCAACAATCACAGCTGGAAGACCATCTGAACAGAATAGAAACGACTGTCAGCACTCCGGAACACCAGCAGCTCGCGGCCGTAAAATGAATCAAGTACTCACCAACAGTCTCCTGGAGTCGCTAGTTTGCCTCCTGCGCCACGCGCAGATCACGCTCCAGACGCTCTTTTGCGGCCTGCCGATTAGCTGACTCCCTCTTCAAGCCCTACAAGCAGTACGAAAAATTAGCGATTGCAAAAACACAAATTCAGTGTCCAGCCGCTGAAATTCAGCGACTAGACATTCGGGGACTGGTGACTAGAAAAAACTCAGTTCCTAGCCGCTGAAATTCAGTGACTAGAAACTCAGGGACTGGCGACTAGAAGAAACTCATTGCCTAGCCGCTGAAATTCAGCGACTAGACACTTGGGGACTGGACGTACCTGAATGGTGGCACCAAGCATATTGTGAAGTTCTCTGTCATCCGCCGAAGGGACCACGAAGGAGGTACGCCTGCGACAAGACCCAACGTCCTCGTGAACAATCTCCGGCATCTACAGAGACTGGTTTTCCGCCATGCTCGCAAAACCCTTTGCCATCAAGCGCAGAAATGTCGCAGAGGCCCTAGCCGGGGCACTAGTCGTTGGGGCCGATGGTTCCGTCATCGGAACCCCTTGGGTGGCTCCGATCGGGTAACCGCTACCTCCTCGACGCCTGCGGTAGGATCACTCCCCTTGGTGCTATCTCATGCCGCAGCATCACCGGCACCTCCCTTCTGCTTCTTTACACCCTCTGCAGGCGCGACGTCTGTAGCAGACTTCCTCTTTTTGGGGAGATCGCCTTCCCCCGTGGTGGCGACTGGCGGAATCTTCGCCACTGAAGGGCGACCAATCTTCTTGACACCGGACCTGCCAAACCTCAAAAGTCAGCTTAGAAATCACACAACAACAGATCAAGAATTGGAAGGGAGAACTCGAGGCTTACTTGGCAACCTGAAGAATGCGCAACCCCGTGCTGATGTGGGCGGGCTTGTCTAAACTCCAGCCCCAGCTTGTGTGTGAGGCCTCTCTCGAAAACATCTGAAGCCCACGACACCGCGGGCTTCTTTGATGATGAATCCGCGGTCGTCGGAATCTTTGGCTCCGAAGACGCGGCCATTCCCGAAGGTTGCGATGACTTTGACGTCGCGGCCTCAGCTGCTTCTTGCTCTGGCGCCATCAAAGTTGTTGGCACGATCACTGCAAGAGGAACTTCTACCGCTGCCTCGGTGTCCTCAACCTCCAATCCCGTCATCGGAATCGTGCCCTCCGGGATCTTGCATGAGGTCTCAGTCGCGTCATCGTCAGATTCGTCATCTGACTCGAACACCACTGCCGACCTGGGCGGTGACATCGGCTTCTTCGCTAGTGACTTTGGTTTGCGCGCAGGCTTCGCCGGCGTGGCCGTTCGCCGAGAAGTGTGCTCTTGCAAGATCTCATCGCCTTCTTCGCGCTCTTCGAGACTACAGCTTGCCTCGAACTTGCGCTACTTCTACATGCGAGTCTTGCGGGCCACGGGCGCTAGGGGAGGAACCTCTATTTCCTCCTCTTCGTCCTCAGAGGATTCTCCTATGGCACCCTCCTCGCACTCGTGGGGAACCGCTTCGTCGAGTGGGGGGATCCAGCCTTCCAAAACCTGGAACAACTGAGAGTGGACACAAATAAATTTCAGACGATGCGGCTGCAAATCGCACCGCGAGAATTACGACTAAAGATAAATTCGGAGAGAAGGACTTACTGTGGGGGCTTTGTTCTTCACAAGCACGTATGGAGCGAGCCCGGCCGACGTGGTTGTAAATTCCGCGTCAGTGATCTTCTTCAGGGCAACCTTGTAGTCTTTAGCGTCCCATGACTCCTTGCTGGTCCGGGAAGGATCATTCTTCCCGCTGTACTCGTACATCTAGTGCGGCCGGGCCGCCAATGGAACCAATCGCCGCCCGAGCTAGCAGTTATACAGGTTGATCGAGGAGAACCCTTGGCTCTTCAGCTTCTAGATCTGGTCCATCATTTCCGTGACAGCCATCCCTTGATCGTCGGGGAGCCTGTCCGTTGCCAGCCGATGGGGTTCGCTTCTCTCCGCGACGAATTCTGGCAATGCAACTTCACTGGAGGGGGTGGACTCCTTCACGTAGAACAAGCTCCTCTTCCACTCGCTCGCGGACTTCTTCGGCAGCATAAGCTTGACGAAGTTGGCCTTCGGCTTCAGCTGAAAGGTGACGCCTCCTGCCGCCAAGATAGGGCCACTGAACCCCTCACGCGATGCGGCCATGGAAAAGCTCTAGCCACAGCGAGAAGTATGGCCTGCAGCCAAGGTAACACTCACAGAAGGCGATGAAGATCGCTAGCTTCTCGATGTTGTGCGGGCCGAGATCCAACGCCTTGATCGCATAATATGCGCAGAACCGCCGAAAGAACAGTGAGGTAGGGCCCCAAGCCCCTCTCCAAATGTCTTGGGAAGCAGATGAACTCGCCGGCGCGCGGCTTTGGCTCGATCTCAGAAGACACAGGGATCCACCAATTCCCCTTGTGGAGGACCCCGACATCCTTGAAGGACCTGAGCTGTGCCGCGGTGCACTTAGATTTCCCCCACGAGCCTTTCGGAGGCGCCATCAGGAAGGAAGCCGGGTTGCTTGGTCTAGAGAGTTTGGAACGAGGGAAGGCAGAAGGAATGGATGCACGAGAATGAAGAATGTGAGGAAGGATCTGCAGGACTGATTTGTCATTCCCCTTATAAGGGGGTACTACCCGCAATCTCGGGGTAGCTGTTACCCGTGGTTATTGCGCCGAAGTTACCGTTGGATTACCCAATGGATTGTTTGACCAAGTTGACGGTCCAACTCCTTCACTCGACTCGCTTGCAACTGAGGCTTGTCCACTCACTAAAGCAACGACTTGATAGCGGATGCATTTCCTGAAGCAGCGACTGGAAACCTGGGGAAAATTTCCTTGGTTTCGGTGGAGTCCTTCGCCGATTCGACTTGGCATCCAAATTGGACTCGCCTACTCCGACCGCCAAATGAACACCTGCTTTTGAATCAACAATGGCCTCGGGGACTACTGATGGGGATATGTCGAATGGGGTATGCCCAGAAGGACGATCTGATCGGGCCAAAGGCCTCACGAGTGAACCTGCAGGACGGCGACTGGAATACGACTGAGGAGAAGGCCTGGCGATTGGAGACTGGAGGCCTAGAAGCATACTCAAAGCCCAGTCGGATTAGGTCAAAGCCTCTGAATCCATATCTTGTTCGGTTGTAAACTATAAACCCTAGCGAGGTGCCTCCTATATAAACCTCCCTAGGGTACTCTGAGGACTTACGTTCCATCATACACCCCTTCAAGCGACTCGCTGCTTAGACGCCGAGCTCGCCACCCCTGTAACTCTCTCTCCATCAATCTAATCTACCAGGAGTAGGTCTTTACCCTCTCGGGGGTGAACCTTGGTAAACCATGTGCACCCGCCCCCATCTCGCACCGCAGATGGCCGCTAGCCCTCGCCCCTGATTCAATCAATCGCTGCCAGTAGCAGCGACTATCGTGGCCATTTCCACGACAGTCCTGCAGAGGCGGTGGAACCTTTCCGTGGTCGCTCCCTGAGGCTTAGGGTTTTAGATGGATTATATATGCCAAAGAGAAGAGCCAGAGGTGGGCCAGGGTGGCCACACCACCTGGTGGCGCCGCCTAGGGTGGCCCGCACCAGGGGTTGGTGTGGGCCCATGTGGCCCATCTCCGCTCCCCTTCTGGCTTCCTTCTTCTTCTGGAAAAATAGGATTTTCCATGTGTTTTCTGGGATTTTCTGATCTTCACGAATTTTGAATCCAAACAGTGCCTTTTCCATCAAAATCCCGACTTCAGTGGTCCATCCTCCAAAAGTCATCAACCATGAAAAAATATATGAAATAACATAAGTATCATCGCTTAATATGAAATATATCAATGAATAACAATAAATTATGGTATAGAATAGTGATGCAAAATGGACGTATCACCTTCCAAGACTTCCTCAACCACAAGATGGCATGCCCGCACGGCCCGTGCAACTGCACTGATCCTGGCTACGAGTTCGCCGCCCCGCGCATAGTGCTCCTCGCTCACCTCAAAAAATCCCACTCGACTGAAGTGTAGAGTTTCCACTACGGCGAGGAACACAGGTACATCTCTCAGCCTTTGCTAGCACCTGGCTCATGGAGAGTAGAGACAATGGCATCCGTGGATGATGGTACATTGTTCGCTTTGCGATTTGACATGCTTGACTATGACCTCTCTATATCCGTCCAGTGTGTCGGGTCGGTTGCATGCTTGCTTCCACGGTACTTGGTGGAGTTGCACTTTTATAAACCTTCAATGTTTAGAGAGGACCTGGAGGAGTTTGCCAAAGATAGCATGTTTTTCGAGCCGAATAGCAACACGTCACCAGCCACCGTCAGGATTACTGAAGATTACCGTAATTTCCTGATTAAGAACATGATAGGTTCACACTAGATTACTCATTTTGTATCCACAATGTGGGAGATGGAAAATATGACCATCTTGATTCTAATGATGATATGCCATTCAAGTTTGTTTAGATCAAATGTTGGAGATGATCTAGCATTTCTTTTTAAACATGGCTTTGTATTTTTTTCTTGGCCAGTGCCTAAATCTCAGGCGCCTGAGAACTTCTTATGCTTTTGGGAGTGCTTAGATCTCAGGCACCTGAGAACTTCTTATTTCTAAGTCATTGATTTCATCCTACTATTTGTGTTAATTCTTAGTTGCAACCTAGTTGCAACTTATAAGATTTCTACTAATGCTCAGTTGCAACCTAGTTGCAACTCATTAAATTCTCAGTTACACCCTAGTTGCAACTCATGTGTAACTTTTACATTGCACGAATCACGAGGTAAAATAAATGGTGAAAGAGGTAACTGAGAACTAGGGATGGACTCATAACTTGAAACTCGCGAGCTAAATGAGTAACTCGTGACTCAGACCGACTCAGCTTGAACTCGGTGTCTAACAAGTCGAGCCGAGTTTTTGATTTGATCTTGTTTGTTCACCCAAGCTAAATGAGCTACTCGTGAGCTACTTGTTTAGCTCGTTAAACTCGTTCAAATATAGAGTTTGAAATTTTCCACAAATGAGTGCCATACTAAGAATGTTTTTTGTACATATAATGGTGTAGAGATACTATATTTTCCATTGATCTTGCCTTCATGGTATTATGAAAGTACTATCATTGTTCTAGTTCTTAATTAGTAGGCTAATTACTAGTTTTTTATATATGTGTGTCATCGGATTGAAGACATGTACGCCGATAGGGGGTACTCGAGGAATGTGGAGAAAGGGGGTGTGAGGCAACGGTATTCCGGGACGGTGAGCACACAAGCTTTACCCAGTTTCAAATCCGCCGGCTTTGGACGTTCCTACTCTTGCTATCAATCCAGTAATACGGCAGAGCCGGAAGTACAGATTACAATAGAGGTTCGCCTGTGCGAGTTGATATTGTAGATTGTGGGTTGCCCTAAAGGCTGGTCCTAGGATGGCTTATATAGATCTCCGACCCAGGGTTTATAGGAGAGACCTATCCGGCTACGACTAACAGTTGGTTACAGAGTACATCTTGGACTACAAGTAACTAAACAGACCTTAAGTCGGTAAGTCTTCTGGGCCTTCCCGTAGCCGGATAAAACTCCTTCTCTCCCTGACTGGGCCGCCCATGGAGAAAATCTCTAACCCAAAGTGGGCCACCCTGGTCAGCGAGTCAAATTTAATCGTCCAACTTGATCTATCTGCGGCTTGCAGAATCTTGAAGGGTTCCTGAAACTCAAAGAAAGATAGGATCCGAGTCTCAAAACGAGTCAGGCCTATGAGTACATTATCCAATTTTCTAGCTTGAAATTCAAACTAAGCTAGAACTTGGTATCTGATGTAACTTAACATCAGTCAAGGTCAAATCATTTCACTGACAGACATTCCTGACAGCACGACCGTTAGTGGGTCCGCTTATTGCAAAACCGAGGCGTCATTTTAATGTGTGCGCGGAGATCGAGGCGACGTAATATTTGCGAGGAGGTTACTCAGCTCCTTCCATGACGCGTGGCACGATCACCATTTGTCTTGCACAAATCTTGGCGTGGGCAAGGGATATAAGGGGTCTAGGTCTCCTTATTCTTCCTTACCAGTGCCATTGTCTTCTCCTTCCTCCCGACGCCACCGCGCACAAGCTCCTCCATCCTTTCACCTAAATCCACAGCGCCGCCCATCCACGGTCCCCATTGTCCACAAAATGGCCGATTCCTCCTCTTTTGGCATGACGTCAACCATGGCGGCGACCTCTATAGCGACGGAGAAATAAAACTTCAGTGGCGTATGTATCTCGTGCATCATCGACGACGAGAAACTCCGCATGGTCGATATGGAAGGCCTCTGTTGGGGATATTCTAAATGGGTATCACCATAGCACGTCCTTATTTCGGCTAACCCAGGTGGCCCATAGTTGGTAGCAAGGCCAATGGCCTGCTGGGCGACCCAGTTAGAAGGATCCAGAAGGGAGGCCCATGTCAGATAAAGGAAAGCTACACATGAGTCACCAACATACTTGGAGCCTTGGAGTGCAAGACATGAACGAATAGTTTGTATTAGTGTAGGACTCTTTACCTTGTCTGGCAAGGACTTTCCCCTGTAACCCTAGGTTCTAGTGCCTTTATAAACCGGACCTGTGGGAAGCCTTTAGGGCAAGACAACCTCTTAGATTGCTACGTACAACGTGCAACACCTCGCACAATGAACCTATCTCTGTAACTCGGCGTATTGCCATCATAGTGATTTATAGCAGGAGTAGAGTTCCTCCACCATTGTGGGACTTGAACCTAGGTAAGTTGTGCTACCTCATACCCGCCAACTCTCCGACTTACCCCACGTCTCTAAACACGCATTGTGAGGACCCCTCCATGGCGTACTCGTCGGCAATACCACGACAGCCTCCTCCGCACCGGTGATTTGATCAGATCATCCCCACTCCTCATGCCGACGAGAGGGTTCACTTAGGCACTCACCTCGACAGAGGTTTGAGCTTCCCCCCCCCCCCCCCACAGAGTTCTTCTCTGAGGTTATAGATTACTACGGAGTTCAACTCCACAACTTCCCCCTGAACACGATTCTTGAACTTAGTGCTTTTGTATCCTTGTGTGAGGGTTATCTCAGAAAAGAAACCGAGTCTTATCTTGTTCTTGGTACTAATTTGGTATGCAGAGAAATTCCATCACTTCCGGCAATCCTTATATTACCGGAAATCTTAGCCTGACTGTTAGGAGAGACCGAGTCTACCCTAAGATTAAGGCTAGCGAGTGTTTGAATAAATGGCCGTCCACGTTATTTTATCATAAGGACAGACCGGCTCTCGGCAAAGAAACTCCTTTGCCGGCTTTTGTTGACAGTGCTGCCACGCCCCAAGAGTCCTGGGATGCAGAAGCTCCGGCTCTTCCTGACAATCTGCTTCTTGCCAAGAGATTGATCGAGTACTTGATGAAGCACAAGGGTCTGAAAGGATTCCAAATCTCTCTCTGGATATGTACACTGTTGATGAGCTTGTGATACATGTAAGTTTCCCGACTGTTTCCTTTATACTTTATAGTGTTCTTACCTTATACTTTCCTATAGCTTTGACATACTGAGATAATGTCTCTTTCAGCTTGCTGACCTTCCCGTGTCGGAGCTTTCTCCACTTGAGAGATATCCACTTGAGGATCCGGTTTCTCAGGAGGACTAAGAACTTGAAATTTTACCGGAGGCGCTTACCTAGAAGTGCAAGGCTCTGGTTGTTTCTGTGGGCACTCAAAAAGTGCCCGTTGTAAAGAGGTACACTTTCTTCACAAGGTATTAATTTGTTCTTTCCCTGAATTGCAATGATCTTTACTTTGTTACCACCCAGGACTAAGACGATTGCAAAGAGCAAGCCAAAAGGAAAGCCGGGGAAGCCTCTGCGCTAGCAGAAGTTAGTTCTGGGCTCACCTGGTGCCCTGCCTCTGACTCCTACTGCAAGGCCATCATCAGCGTGGGAGGGTACTTCCCCTCCGCGCGTTGAAGATGTTTCGGCTCACTCTTCAAAGCTAGCGAACCTTGGTTCGCAGACTGATGTCACCATACGTGACTCGGCACTTGATAAGGGTGAACCCTCAAAGGGTAATGATCCCTCAGTGTAACACCCCAGTTTTAGCTAATCCTTAATTAGGGTTGTTTGTGCATTCATGAGCATCATCTTTTAAATTGCATGCAAAAAGAAATAATGTAAAACCCTAAACTCTAATCCCCCTCCCTCTTTGAAAATGAATTCAAATGGTTTTAAATATTTTGAAAAGTGCAAAATGTGTGGAGCCCAAATGGATTAAAAGGGCCCCTGCAGTATTTTCTATACTTTTACAAACTCTTTGGTATTTTGAAATGGTTCAAAACAGTTTTGGAAAGGGTTTTATAACCAAAAAAGGAGAAAATAAAAAGAGAAAAGGTTTTTGCTTAAAAAAATTGAGCCAGACTTCTAGCAGGCCGAAGCCTAACTACCCCCGCGCTACCTGCTGCCTAGCATGCAACCCGCAACCAGCCAGCAGCCCAAGTCGGCCCAACTGCAGCCCAGTTGGCCCGTACCCCTTCTGGCGTGCTCCTTCTTTCATCTTCCTCGTGTTAGAGAAGCCGCTCGATGTCCTCGCCGATGCCTTCCGTCAGTTCGTCGCGCTAAGATGAATGCCACCGCTCTAGAGAGGATATAAGGTCGATGTGTCGCCTCTCTCTCCCCTGGTTCCTCTCTTCCCCAGCGCTGCTCCCCTATTCTGCGCAAAGGTTCCCCAAACCCTAGCCCTGGCCAGAGCCACACGTCACCGTCATTCTGTACCTCCCTACAAGAAATTGAGGACGCCACCGCGCTCTCCATGCCCTCCTTGGTCCTCCTCGTCGATCTAATCGAGCTGGTGAGCTCTCCATCAAGCCAATGGAGGCATGCGTCCCTGACTCCGGCCACCGTCTCTGCCATCGATTCCGGCCACTTCCGACCTCGCCTGGCCTCCACGACAAGCTTTTCACACTCACGGTGAGCAACCGGTGCTATAGCACCTCCCCACTGCCCTCCTCCTCCTATGGGTTATCCTCGCGTCGCAAGCCTCCACCGTCCGCCGAAGACGCCACCGTAGCCATCGCTCCGATGACCCTAATTTAGCGGTGCCACCCTACTTCTGCTCCTCGTGCCGGTCCACGTTTAACACGCACGCGTGCGCAGGTCCGCGGTGCCTCCTCTGCCGCTCCCAGCCGTCGATCTGGGAGGTGCCCACCGGGATGACGTCATGCTGACGTCACCTGAGCTTCAGCACGTGGTCAGACCGGTCAAACCCACTGTGGGTAGCGGCTTCACCGCGTGGAGCCTGAGGTGGCCCTGGGGCCCCTCTGTCAGCCTCTGCGGCTAGCTATGGCCCGGTGTAAAAGTGTTTTCTTCTTTTGTTTTTAATTTCAGAAAAAGGATAAATACTAGAAAATTCATATCTAATTATTTATAACTCAGAAAAATATGTATAATATATCAAAATGTTTAGAAAAATGAGATCTACACAATACATTCATAATAATGCATTGTTCAACAAGTTTAATTAGAAGAAAAAAGTGAACCCCTGCAGGTGTTTCGGGGTTCCCCCTGTTTTAGGGTTTGCACCCTTTGGACCCTGTTTAAAATGATCACGCATGCCCTAGGGTTTCATTTAAGATATAAATAACTTGTCATATCATCATCCTTTCTTGATAATTACATCGATGCCATGTGTTGATTGTTTCCCTTTCTTTCCGGTGTTTGCTTCTTCTAGGTAGAATACGATATCGAGATCGAAGACCGAGATCAACACCATCGAAGTTCGACGAACAATACTTGACCAATAGTAATCAAGTCAAGTACAAGGCTTTCGAAGATCTATATCTGGGTATCAACAAACAAGGAAAGCATAGCCCCACCATTATACAATCCTATGGTTTGGAAAGTATTCCATTCTTGCCATGATGCATATGATTCTACTGTGGTCTTTTATCGATAGATAGAGTATCCTATCTGTTGCATTACTCCCTTGATCTTATATTACCTGATACACTACTCCTAGCATAACTAGGTTTGGCTTGTGTGCACTGCTAGAGCTTTATATTTGTGTCTTTCTTAGCCATGCTTAGCTGTCAGTGCTAGTTCATCTAGATGATGTATCAGATGCAGAGAATCTAGTATGACAGGAGAACAAGGTATACTGATGAGGTAAGATCCGTGGTAAAGGTTAAACATGCTAAGGCTTGTATGGGAGGCCATAGTGGGATGTGGTTTTTGCAGTCCCATGCTCGCCACTACTAGGACCCAAGTTCTAGCCTCTTGAACCAAGAAGAGCGTACAGCCACATGGGGCCTGGAAAACCTCACGAGTAACTAACTTGCCTTGTAGATTCCATGAGTCACATAGTTCAGGCGTTCCATTCGACATATGCATTCTGGTTGTTCTCAAAGGTGGTGAAGGAGGTGCATTCATACAGGTAGGTAAGCGTGGTTGAGGTTGCTTAGGGTGGATGGAGCCCCTGGTAATCCAACCTCGACTCACATCTCTAGGGCCCGGCTTCGGGATTTGACCCGTTACGGCGGAACCCTCCTTAGGGCATGACTCATGGTCTCAGCGAAAGAAAGGTAAAGGTCGTGTCCAACCACCCTCTGCCGGCCTTTCAAGGAAGAGGGCTAATCATGTGGCATTAAGAGTTGGTTGGTACGTGTGGGTAAACTTGTACACCCCTGTAGGGTATTAATCTTTTCAAAAAGTCGTGTTCACGGTTATGTACGACTTGGGAACGGACATGAAGAGCATAGAGAACATTAACCTAATCGTAAAACTTGGTAGTTCAACGTGTGCTTAAGGATTCTTCCTCATGGGTACGAGGGGGTGATCCTATTTGTGAGATGAGGATTACCTTGGTGGATATCAAAATATGATGATCAATTCTTCAGAGATGTCGCGCTCTTATCCCCTTTTAAAATATTCTGATTAGACGAGCTTCTTCTCCCTCTTGTTTTATAAACAAAGATGGCTTTATGCAAAATAACCCCACTAGCCATAAGTCTTGCGGAGTATACCATGTACTCACCCTTGCTTTGTTGATACTTTTGTAGTAGAGTAAGTGTTCCCTGAAGATGAGTTTGGTATGACATTGACACCGACGAGTAGCTTGGGGTTCCTGGCCGGCAGCCTAGAATCTATGGGATGGGACGTCATCGTTATGCTTCAGGCCTCTTAGGCCATTTGTTAAGTTTGCTATACTTAATAGCATAATTTGCCTTCCGTTGTTTGATGTTTCTAGTCCGTGACCTCTTCTTGTAATATTTTGGTTCTTCACTCAATTATGAGCTTGCTGTACTAATTTTTGTGTCGCAGGGTTACTGCTGTGTTACCAATTTCTCACTGGATATTCTCGAGCTCTAGGTTAAGCTTATGTCAGGCTAAAGGTCTGGATTTGTTTAAACCTAATCCTGGGGGTGTCACACTCAGCTGAGACCTTCGCAGAGAACCTTCTGCAGAATGCGGGTTTCGCCAAACTTGGCTTTACTCAGAAGAGCGCAGAAGAGATCTAGAAGCTGGCTCTCCATTGCCTGGAGACCTGGAACATCACAGCGGAGGAGGAGGCGCAAGAGACTGAAGACGTCAAACTTTCCTACCTCCTTGATCAAGTCCATTTCCATGACGAGAAGTTGAAGGCTGGCGTGGCCCCGCTACAACCAGTGATTACTCTGACTCACGCCGAGAAGGTTTCGACTGAGATAAATTAACTCATGAACATTTGGTAAGTCATAATCTGACTCTTCTCTTTTATTATATTTTATATCATATCCTCTAGCACCCAATCATGACGTTGGATAGGAAATCCGGATTTATGCTTTTATAGGATGCCAAAGAATGAACTAGTATAGCCCCCCAAGGCTCGTGCTGATATTCAACTTAGTTAAAATATTAGCGGGAGTCTTAGTAGACTTCTGACTCTGGTTACCATCCTGACTTACAGAAAGTTAATGCTTATAACCAGGAATTATTCAAGAATATCGGTAACAAGCGGAGAGAGATTAGAGCTCTCCAGCTTGAAAATTCAAAACTGAAGGTTTCTAAACACGAGGCTGAAGGTAAACATTTCAGGCCTCCTTTGTATAGTTTGCTCTTGATCTATAGCCGAATACTTATCCGGTTTTTATTTATTACTTTTGCCAGAACTTCTTAATCAATCCTGCAAGTTGATTGAGAAAGCCGAGAATTTTAAAGTCTTGGAGGTGGAGAATGTTGACTTGCGAACTGAGTTGGAGAAACACAAAGCAGATCATGAGACCAGTATCGCAAGTGTTCTCGAATCCAGCAATCACACAACTGAAGAGCATGATCGCACCATCGCCAAGCAGGAGAAAACAATCTCGGACTTGTAAGATGCCTTGGATAGGAAGAAGGACACCGCCGAAGATCTTCGGAATTAACTCCAGAGTCTTCGAGAGGAGGACAAAGTAGATGACACTATCTTTGGTAAGTTATTCTATCCTTGAGTTATTATTTTTCCGAATTTATGAGATTCGGATATATTTTGTTGATGTTTCTTTTTTCTTTCATATAGGTCCTCTCAACATGTTGGATGCCTTTTCATACAAGTCTCGTACCAGCCGGCTTGTAGCTGTTGGGGACCTAATCCATGATTTCCATCAGTCACTAGAAGAAATCGGTGAATCCGTCTGACTCTCTAGCCTAGACTCAATGTCGGCCTTTGTGCTATGAGACAAGGCAAAGGATATGCCCCAGCTCATCAAGGATTGGAATATGTTATATGCATGCACCACGTCATAGAATTCCCTAACAATGGTAATGAGCCACCATGGAAGCATGGAAATATGGCAAGTTACTAGGGGTTATTCAACTAATGATGAAGATGGCAAGGAGCAAAACATCAAGGAAATCTGGGATTCTTGCGTCGGATCCCTTCTCGTGTGGCTGAGTTGACCAGTTATGATGAGACATTCCTCATGCCTGTTGAAGTACCCCCCCCCTCCCAAAGAAGCAGTTGCTAAAGTTACAAAAGACGATGAGGAGACTGAGTCTGACTTATTTGTCTCGGACAGATGTCAGGGTGATACGGGTGATGTGTCGAGCGAGCCGGCAGATCCTGCCTCTTCACCTGCATCATAGAGTGTACCAGAGAAAACAATGTGTTATTCTGAGATAGTCTGATTGTAATAAGTAGTATATTATTTTGCTAGTGCTAAGTTTGTAATAATTTTTTCTTTACTCCCTTTTAGCACTTTTTGGCTTTTATTTGATGTACCTAAAAATAAGTACTTGTTTGTTTTGTCTATACTTATCGTTTATCTGGCTTTCCGCCTTGTCCCTTTCGTGAGCCGGCAAACCTTCAGCACGGAAACTTTGCCGAGCGACGGAGGTCAATTTCTAAACTAGTTTAAATCTAGAATCAAAGATAGCTTCCAGTATCAACAATTCACTACTCGGAAAATACCTGCATCTAGCAATCAGACAAAAACCAAAGCATAAACTAAAAAATTTAAACTTATACCCGAAGGTAGCATTTTTAGAATTGGAAATCTAACCAGAACCAACATGAGCATAAAGTACTTTCAAGTATTCTAGGATTCTCGACTGTGACATGATCATTTGGAAATAACATGGTGCATAAAAACATCTCAGAAAAAACATTGAGGAGACCAATACTTTATTTCACTTTGAACATGTACACATATATGTTTACAAAGAATGAAATTTTAAGAATAAAAGGGATGTAGCTGATGTTGATGTTGCTACCACTGTCCATGAGGATCTTGGAGAACCCATAGCCATCAATAAGTGGATTGACAACCAGAGCGTACTTTCCTCGTGTCGCTTCGGTCAAAACTGATTGTAACTTCCGACCAATCCAAGAATTGAGGGACAACTAGAATGGTTATGTTGTGCTCATGCATCGTCGCCTTTTTGACCTTGGCTGGTTGAGATCTGAGGAAGCAAACGTAGGTGTCTTTTTTGGTTGGTAAGGTCTTCTTTCCATCCGACTTGGGATTTGAAGCTTCTACGTCCTCCATGTCAGAATCTTCCTTGGTCTCTTTATCTTTGTCGGAATTTTTCTTTCCTTTAAGTCGTTTGTTCTGTATTCAGCGGATTCGTCTTTCTTGTTGTCATCGTTGAAACGACACTCAGCATTGGTGTGGGATGAACCCCCATTGCCATCCGGGTGGTGTACACATGGATTATTGGCAATGTCAGCCCAAGAGTACATTTTGCCAGGTTGCTGGTCTCCTCTACCTTGGACTCTAGAAGATCCTCGGCATCGTCCCTGGCCGCCTCCGCGGCCTCCCCATCCTCCGGATCCGAAAGTTACATTGACCGATGCGGTTTCCAGATTGGGTTTCTCTTCCGAGGTGTTTTTGCGTTTTGAGGGCTGCTACTTTGGTTGTTTTGCCAACTATGGTACAACCAGCACATTGAGAAGTCATTCTGCATCATCGTTGGTGTCAGCGTACTTTCTTTCCATCTCTATCATCTCTCCCAAATCAGTCACTTAAGAAGTTTTAGCAGAAAATATAATATTCAAACTCATACTCCAAACTGAGCTCAACAACTTATTTTATAAAGGTTATATTGCTCGGCTCAATTGTTTTACTAATAACTAAGGCAACTACTCGGACTCGTTGCCCTCCACTCCATAGCGTATTTCATAGTCCACCCCTTCAACTCCTCTGGACAACTCTGGCTCTTCGTAGTAGACATCCTCTTGTCCTTCAGCTGCGTGCATCAAAGGGTCTTCTGGATTCTCAGAGTCTAAGAAGGGGTTCAAAGTAAAGAGTGAGTAACAGCGTTACCCAGCAAGTTCAATATATGCAAGGTGGGCAGTTTGATGCTCCATATACCACCTCGGACGATACGTCTTTGGTACTATGCAGTTTTCGTAAATGTTTCTTCAAAGATTGATTTTATTATCAAAAACTATGCCCATCAGCCTTCACAGTTTGATCAGAACTTCATGGAGTTCCTTTCCTGCCACGTTCGTAGCTCCTTCCCAGAACAGGGAGTAACATGTCACAACTCTTACACTCTGCAGATGTGCGTTGCTTTACCCATGAGAGACCATCTCCTTGTTGCACAATCGGGCGTACATTCCCGTCCACAATTCCATGATGTGGGGCCCAGTAGGTGATCCAAGCCAATCACTGCACTCTTCACGATCCCATATGTCTACAAGATCCTCCGGGGCTGACTACACCTCTGTTAAGCCCCCATTTTGGGCAAGCTATGACCCTGGTGAGTTCCCGAAGACTCTATGAGTTGGTGATGCCCCTGGCAACCTCCATAAAAGGTCCAACTATACCTGCGGCAGCCACTCATAAATAATCTAGACACCAAAATTGTGGGGCCTAAGGGTGCACACCCATATGTTGGATCCAGACCAGGAATCCCAACTTCATGATAAGGTCATCTTTCCTCCATATGAAAGAAAGAAGATACAGCTGACTTCTCCGTCCCATTCCAAATCTCATGGTTAACGCGTAATATTCGGTGCTAGAATCACTGATGTCATGGGTTGTTAATCCTATGGTGACTTGTGCACCTGGAACCCTAAGTCTCATTGCTCATCTTTATAATCACTTAGGATGATAACTATATTTTATTTATTAAAGAAGATAATATTTTCTTCCTTCAGATCATAGGTGATAACACACAATTTGCAATAACTTTGATAAAGAATCTTCAAAGACAAGAGCAAGTTATGAACTTGCCTTGTGACTGCAAGGTAGTGAAGTCAGATGCTTCCACCTAACCTTGAACTCTGGTTTCTATAAAGAACCATTATTGCCCGGTAAGGACAATATTTAAAGAAGCAATATGCAATGCATAGTAATGTCATGCAATGGTTATTATCTGCTTCTTTGCGTGTTTTACCCTCTTAGTAAAAGTTTGCTATTTTCTTTAATTAATAAAATAAAAGTATTATTCTAAGAGTTAAAAATATGAATTATTTTAATTTTATTACTCTTTTCAATATTTTCTGAAATTCCTTTAAGGAAATAAGATTTATTTCTATCACACTGAATTTAATTTTCAAAAAATAAAAATTAGTATTTCTCTATAATAGTATATCCATTTAGGATCCTTAAAATGAATTTTACTCAATTTTAAGTGTTTCATATATTTTTATAAAATTCAAAAGTAATTGGCACCATAATAATAATATACCTAATTTTAGTTACCAAAAATTCTATTGCTTATTTTTATTTAATAGGGAATATTCTTGTGAGTTCATAGACATATTATTTATATTTTTAAGATTTCTATATATTTTTCTAGATTTTTTTTGTATTAGGGGCATATTTGTAAATATTTCTTTTAAAACAAATCTCTTAAAATACGGGCCTGGCCCACTAGGCTGGCCTGGCCCAACCTAACCCAGGCCATATGGCATGGTTAAGCCCACAGGGCAGTACTAGGCCGCCCACTGGCCCAGTACCCCCCACGCACTCACTCTCCTCTCCCATATCCCTCTCTCTCGCTCACGCGGTCACCTCCTCCGCTCGCTGCTGCCACCGTGCATGATTTCGGCCTGGTCCAGCCGCCATTGCCGCCGCCACGGTGCAATATGGCTAAGTCAATGTTGCCGCTCAGTTCTGTCCGAGCAGATTTGCCGATGGGGTCCTCTCCTGCCGCGCTGACCCCTGCCCTAAACTAGGGTTAGGGTTTGGTCGCCCTGGAGCTGCGGCGATGGTGCGCCGGGGTTTCTCACGGTGTGCTTCCCTGCATCTCCGGCGGGTTCTGACGTGTTGCAGGCATGGGTTGCAGCGCCCCTTCAGGGTGCTCCCCATGCTGCCGCTTCTGCACTGCCACCGGCCATTCCTCTACTTCCTCTTCAATTACTTTTGCGAGGACCTCGAGTAAGTTTGGGTTCCTCCCTGTTGTGCTCCTCTCTTGTGCTCTAGCTATTCTTCCCTGGCATGATTACAGGTTAACCCCCTGTCTAGGGTTCATCACTGTGCAGAGATGTTGAGTTAGTTTCTCTAGTTCCTCTTACAGGTGGTGGCCTTCTAGGGTTTATTTTGCTAGTCGTATCTGTTGCACATTACTGGTTCTAACCAATTACTCTCCCTTCTGTCAGTTGGTACTCTGCTAAATATTTGTTACCACCTTGTTCTCTATCAGAGAACCTTCTATGAAGGTATACTGAACCTTTTTCTGATCATCCTTGTTGCATCTGTGATGGGTTCATTCTATTGGATTGAGACTCATTGTTATGCTAGAGTTGGAATGCTCTCTGTGAGGTTGTAGTACTCGCTTATGAAACAGTGATGTGCTGCAGAGATGATTAGAAATTTGATTGATTCCTATTGGCTTTATAGGAAGATGATTAGTGGCTTGTGATTGACAGTGGTGATGTTTACTGGCTCATCTAGCACAAAGTGCCAAGTATGATTCCTATATTAATTTAGGAAAGTGATTGTAGATTTTTAACAGCTACTATTGGACCTGTTGGTACAGAGGTGCTACCCAGTTGTGGATGTGCCATGTACCAGCAGTGATATGTGTTGATCTAGTTAAAACTAGATCCACAGGTTTATGACGCTGGTGTGAAACCATCTTTGGACTTTGGTAATCATGATGTGTAGTATAGAGTTTTAATGTAGAACACTTTTGAGGTGCTACCATCAATTGGATGTGCCCAGAAGCATTTAGTCAGAGCTGATGTACATGTAGATGTAAAAATATGCTTGGTTCTCCAAGATCAGTGATGCACAAGCTGAGATCTTGGAGTAGTTTGCAAAGATAAATAGTTTGGCCCCTTTTAATTATCTTCTGTGATGGATACACCCCACTTGGGTGCACTCTGAGAAGATCCTATATGCAACAACACATGCTAATTATATATTTAGCATGTGAGGCTTTGATATCAAATCACCACACAATCTGTTTGTTAGTGATGTATTAATCTTGGTATGCACCTCCTAGTGCTGTCATGCTCCTCCCAGTCTCCTGTGATCCTGAACTTGTTCTTGCTATCCTCCTATACCACCCCCTGCTTAAGTCACCATGTTGTGATGAACTGGTGGTTGTTTTGGTGAATTAGATGGTGGATTTATCTGGATTTGGTAAGCTCGCTGAGCTCCTGGTGTGTGTTTGACAAGATGAAGTGAACTTCCTGTAACTGTGCTTCGGCAGGTGCCCTGGTTGAGTGTTTGTACTGCTGTTGCTGCTGCTTGGACAGCACATAGCATGCATTTAGGTGACTCACATGTGTGTTTGTGTGAGCTGTTTATGTGGATCAGCTCAAGTAATCCAACTTTCACTTTTACATGTTTACTTGTTATTGGCCTAGTGAAACTTACCTCTCTCTACTTGGCTTCTAATGTGGCATCTGGGATATTTACTTAAAAGAACAGATACTACCCTTTGGTGAAACTTGCCCCTTTATTACTTACTCCATGATGTAATATGAACAGTGCACTTCACTGTTCACCACTGAGAGTAAACTTAACTAACTACTAACCCTTTCTTTCATTTAGTTTGTTTTTCTTATTTGCAGGAACAAGATCTGGATATACAATATCTAGTATAGGAGTAGATATGTAGTATAGGTTTTAATTGTAATCTTCTTTTTATTCTTTTTGTAAAGAATCTTGTAAAGATATGATTATAAGTTAATAAAGTTTATTTCTATCTTCTGTAATATTCAGTGTTTTGGTGTATTTATCGCCATTTGTATTATTATTATTTAATCAAGAAATAAGATTCCATTTTGTATTTAATTTTCCTTGTCTTAAATCCTTATTATTGTCTACTATATCTATAATTTAACCAAGCAATATTAATAAGGAATTTTTGAAATCAATTCAATAATACAAACTTCTAATTTTCAAATTCTTTCAAATTGATTTAAATTTCAAATTTGAATTCAAAGTAATTTCCCCAAAACTTAATAATGCCCAAAGGTCATGTCAAAATTCATAGCAATCACTAACAAGAGCTATTCCTACCTCCAGTTAGCGAAAGAAACTCTGATCCTTTTTGGTTTTTGTTTGGCGAAAAATTTACCCTGTTTTTTCCATAGATGCATGCATGCACAATCTTAGATTCCTAATTCTACCCTTCGTCGAATCCTAATACTAGGATATTACAGACTTCCCCCCCTTAAATTAAACTTCGTCCCAAAGTTTGCGGATGGGTACCTGAATAATTCCAGATATGCTTCTCTTAAGTCATCTTCTTTCTCCTACTTGGCTTCTCGCTCTAGGTGATGTTCCCATTGTACTTTGCAGTATTTGATTGCCATGTTTCTTAATCTTTTCCAGTTCTCCTCTAGAATCTTATAGGGTTTCTCGACATAAGTCAAATCTCCTTGTAACTCAATCTTTTGATGTGTGATAGCATTATCGGGAACTTTAAGACATTTCCGGAGTTGTGAGACATGGAACACATTATGAACCTGAGCTAGCCTTTTTAGTAACTCAAGAGCATAAGCTATTGTTCTATTCTAACTCAATATCTTGAATGGTCGAATATACCTTGGGCTTACTTTCCCTTTGACTCCGAATCTCTTCACTCCCTTCATCGGACTTACTTTGAGATATACCATATCCCCTACTTCTAGATGCCATGATCTACGACTTTGATCAACATAACTCCTTTGTCGACTCTGAGCTATCTTCAACTGATCTCTAATGATATCGATGATATCTTGCCTTTCCTTGATATAATCTGGTGCAAATTCCTTGCTACTACCAGGTTCATACCAGCATATAGGTGATCTACACTTTCTTCCGTATAGTACTTGAGAAGGTGCTACCTTTAGACTACTCTGATAGCTATTGTTGTAGGAAAATTCTGCCAACGGTAGATGATCTTCCCACGAACCTTCAAAATCTAACGCACAAGCTCTAAGCATGTCTTCCAAGATTTGATTGGTACTTTCCGTCTGGCCTCCAGTTTCTGGATGATAAGCTGTGCTAAAATCCAACTTTGAACCAAGTGCCGCATGTAATTGTTTCCAAAATGCTGATGTAAATACAGATTCTCTGTCTGATACAATCTTCTTGGGTACCCCGTGCTTACTCACAATCTCTTTAACATAGATTTCCACTAATTTTTCAGCATTATCCTTTTGGTTTACTGGAATAAAATGTGCACTTTTTGTGAGTCTGTCCACAATCACCCATATCATATCCTTCCATTTCAATGTCATGGGTAATCCTGTGATAAAATCCATACCAATTTCTTCCCACTTCCATTCTAGTTTTTCCAAAGGCTGTAATGGTCCTGCTGGACTTTGATGTTCTGCTTTTACCCTTTGGCAAGTATGGCATTCAGATACATATTTTGCAATATCTCTTTTCATATTATTCCACCAGAACAACTCTTTTAAATCCATGTACATCTTTGTACTACCAGGATGTATGGAATATGGTGTTTCATGGGCTTCTCGAAGTATTACTTCTTGAATCTCTGGCACATCGGGTACACAAAGGCGGTTCTGAAACCATAAAGATCCATAATCTTCTAGGTGAAAAACTAATGTTTGACCTTGAGATATTCTTCGAATTTCTTCATTAATAAAAGGATCTTCACCTTGATGTCTAAAGATTTCATGTCGAAGATCACTACTTCGCTCTTCAGTTACCCGCATGGTAGCTAATCCTCCAAGAACTGATGTACTTATAAATTGTATTTCCATCCTCTCCAAATCCATCTGAATTTCTGTTGACAATTCTCTATTCATAGGTTGCGTATCTGTGCTTTTCCGACTTAAAGCATCTGCCACCACATTTGCTTTTCCAGGGGTATAATAGATTGTTAGATCATAATCTTTAATCAACTCCAGCCAATGCTTCTATCTCATATTCAATTCCTTTTGAGTGAAGAAATATTTGAGACTTTTGTGGTCAGTGTATAACTCACATCTTGCCCCATAGAGAAAATGTCTCCATCCTTTTAAAGCAAAGACTACGGCTGCTAACTCTAAATCATGAGTTGGATAATTCACTTCATGTGGTTTCAGTTGTCTAGATCCATAAGCAATTACCTTACGATCTTGCATAAGCACACAACCTAATCCTTCCTTGGATGCATCACAGTATACTGTGTAATCATTTCCTGGTTCTGGAATTGCTGGATTTGTGTTGTAGTTAATCTGGTTTTCAACTCCTGAAAACTCGCTTCGCACTTCTCATCCCATAAGAAAGGTGTATTCTTTCTTAATAATTTGGTCATTGGTCCAGCTATCTTGGAAAAACCTTCTATGAATCTCCGATAATAACTGGCCATGCCTAAGAAGCCTCGGATTTGCTTCACATTGGTTGGTGCCTTCTAATCCAATACTGATTGAACTTTGGACGGATTTACAGCAATTCCATCCTTGCTGATCACGTGCCCAAGAAACTCTACTTCGTCCAACCAAAATTCACACTTACTGAACTTAGCATATAGCTTATGTTCTCTTAAGATTTGAAATGCTATTCTCAAATGTTCTGCATTCTCTTCTTTATCTTTGGAGTATATCGGAATATCATCAATGAATACTATGAAAAACTTGTCCAAGTAAGGCATGCAGATTTTGTGCATCAAATTCATGAATATTGTTGGAGCATTAGTTAGACCAAAAGGTACGACTAAATACTCATGATGTCCATACCTTGATACAAATGTTGTTTTAGGAACATCTTCAAGTTTAATTTGTATCTGATGGTATCCTGATCTTACATCAATCTTGGAGAATACTGTAGCTCCCTTGACTTGGTCAAATAGATCTTGGATCCTTGGTAATGGGTACTTGTTCTTGATAGTGACATTATTGAGATTTCTGCAGTCCCCACACATTCTTCGCCCACCATCTCTTTTATCTACAAAGATTACCGGAGTTCCCCACGGGGATACACTCTCCTGAATAAATCCTTTTCTGGCTAACTCATCAATTTGCTATTTAAGATCTTTTAATTCTTTTGGCCCCATTTTATATGGTGCTTGAGCTATTGGTGCTGTACCGGGTATCAGGTCAATATTGAACTCTATTTCCCGATTAGGTGGCATTCCTGGTAACTCTGCTGGAAAAACATCTTGAAATTCCTTCACTACAGGAATATTTTCCAATTTGAGTTCCTTCATTGAATTCAACTGCAGATCCACCATGATATGACTATGTTTACCAGCCTGATAGACTATTCTTCCTCCACTTGGAGACTTGATTGAAACGGTTTTCTCCTCACAATTGATCTGAGATCCATAGTCTGTCATCCAATCCATTCCCAGCACTACTGCTATTCCTTTTAATAGGATCACATAAAGATCCACATAATAAGTTTGCCCACATATGGAAATGACTTGGTTTTCCTTAATATTTCTAACTACCACGATCCCTCCAGCGGTAACTATGATCATAGGTTTTCTAACGGTGCCCATATAATCCCGAATTTATCACAAAATTCTTCAGATATGAAAGTAGTTGCACCCGTATCAAATAAAACTTTTCCGGGATTTGTGAGAATATTGAGCGTACCTATCACCGCTTGATCCGAGTTATCCACCTCCTCCAAGGTTGCGCAATTCAGCTTTCTAGTAGGTCTACCTCTCTTGCCATTGTTATTTTTGGCATAGCTTCCACCTCTGTTAGGCTGTCCACCTCCGCCTCCACTTGCTTGTCCTCCACCCTTTGTGGGCCAACCACCGGGTGGTTTGTTTGGGCAATCAGGCTTAATATGACCCTTTTGTCCACAACCAAAGCAAATAATAGCTGGCTTCCTGCAATCTTTGTTAATATGTCTCGGAAGTTTGCAATTGTGACATATAACATTCCTTCTCAGATTGAATTGTCCTCTAGTGTTGTTGCTACTCCTGTTGTTGTTGTAGGGTCTGTTTCTAGGTTGGAATTCCAAATTGGTTTTGGGTTTACTTGCCTGAATCATCTTTGTTTCCTTCTTTGCTCTCTTCCTGCGCTCCTCTTGGACATTCTTGTAATCATCTTCAAAGGTTATAGCTGCATCAAGCAACTGTTGAAAATTCTGAGTGTTGGCAAGCCTCAACTGCATCTTCACAAATGGATTTAGTCCACTCATGAACCTCTTCTTACTTTTTGCCTCTGTGCTAACTTCTTCAGTAGCATAACGAGATAAATCACTGAACTCCCGAATATACTTCATGACACTGGAGTAACCCTGTTGCAGTTCTTCAAACTCCCTATGCTTCAATTCTATGATACTCTCCGGAACATGGTATTCACGGAATATTTGTTTGAACTCCTCCCAGTTGTACTCTCTTCCTAGAGGTTGCATGGCTAACTAACCCTACCACCATGATGTTGCAGGTCCGGTCAATAGATGCGTTGCAACCTCAACTTTTCTTCCTCATTGCATCCTACAGTTTTCAACTTTCTTTCAGTATCTGTTAACTAGTCCTATGCATCCAGTGGTGGCCTCTGTTGTCCCACTCGGTCTACTAACCCCTCCATGAACTTGTTCTGAGACTCTTGCATCATTTGCATGTACTGCATAAAGTTCTGCTCCATCAATGGCCTCATTGGTGGTGGTGGTGAATTTTCTTGCAGTCTGGCGTCTTCATCCGCCTTTTCTTTAGCTTCGCGCTCCATGCGCTGCTTCTCAGTCTCGTTTTCTACACCCGTTTCCATACCCCCCTAGTCCTGTAACATAAAGTGAATACTCATAATTACATCATGCATATGTGTTCTGAGCTCAACTTCATGCACAGAACTAGTCACACAATGGAAAACAAGATCCAAATAAGAACCAAATATGCATTACACACATATTATACATTACAAACACATAGTTTCTACAATGTGATTACAAGCCCTTACTAACTAAGCATTACAAGCTCATGTGGATTCTATCCCACTTATTTATTTACATCCAGTCCTCAGACTCTTACTCCCGCATCCTGTGGAAATACTACAAGTCAAAGTCACACCCCCCAGAAGTTCATCGTACATACCCGGAGTACAACCATGCTGCCGTGAAGTACGATGCACCATCTGTGGAATGTTTTGCCTCTTCAACAGACGATATTCAGTATCAGAAGTCTCTGTACTTGACACATCATTCAGCTAAAGTGCATCCATTCCTTCCAACTCGTCTGAAGTATCGTCAGAATCATCCTCATTACTGTCTTCTTCATCCATCTCCTGCATCCTTATTCTAGAGGAATCAACAGAGTCTTCCTCTTCTGGTGCTCCCCAAGTACTCTGCTAGGTACGATAGTCCTCAGCTATTATTGGATAATGCATGTTGTCTGGGGTAGGATAATTTTCTAGTGACTCAAACACCCTTTCTTCAGGATCTTCCTCATCGGACTCTACATCCTCCACATGGGCATCTCTTCCATCAACGGAATAAGATCTCACGCCCATGCGACTAGTCTGCCTGGTGTCCCCAACTAAATCTTCCACAGGAATAGGATTCCCGGCAGATCCATCCATCGATCTGTACCTCCATGCCTTGGAATTTCCAATAGGTAGTTCTGAGTCCTCAGTTCCCCAAGAACTCTGTGGTATTGGATGACTAGTGCCCTCATTAGGATATCTAGTAGTTTCTGGTATAGGTGAGTAAGGATATGGTGTAAAAGATGCTGGATCTATAGGTATATCCTTAAAAAATTGGGTTAGCCCTATCCACTGCTTCATTCTCTAGTTTAGATGCTAACTTCTCCCTTCTTTCAGGATTCGTTAAATCCTCTAACATATCAACCTGATCTTCTACGATAACCTGGTGTGTCTTATACAAAGACCCAACCATCAGTCGATACAGATCCATAAACTTAGAAGCTAGTTTTGGATGCTTCCTTACTAAAGTAAGATGATCCGGTTCTGGTTCCTCATCTATAGATTCATGAGGAATCACAGAATATGTGCTTCCAGCTAACTCTTCTGCTTTGTGCTCCTGAACACTAGCTATCGCCTCCACAATAGCAACATGGTATGCTCCTATGTGACTTCTACCTTCACCCATAGGTAAATCATGGTATAAACCAAGCTTATTTGGTAGTTGGATGCTAACACGATATTTAGCTAACATTCTCCCATCATGGTATGTCATGGTATTGACTGGGATATTAGTTGTGCAACCAAAAACCATCAGAAGTTCTCAAAGTTGTTCCGTTAAAGCCCCCCGTAGTTATTGAGAGTCTCTTCGTTTCTTGCCAAAGTCTATTTTGGAAACTTTGGTGCCATTTCCACTCTACAGAAATAAATATAATTATATCCATTAGATTTAATGATGCATCATAATAAAGAATTATCGCTCTAAAGTAATATAACGAAATATTCACAATTGAATACTCATCATATAATCTAGAGAACTCTTTACCGTTGCTCCTAGACTCCTACAGGTAATTCTCTTTACTAGGTTTCCAACCTAAGGTCAAAGCAATTGATCTTATACCAGCTGCGGTGACCCAGCATACCACTGCATGTGTAGTACACTATAGTCGTTGACATGACATCCACAGAACACCGTTCTGTAAATATAACATCCCTCAGAGTGGTACAACAGAAACATTGCGGGTCCACATTACAAACATACACACCTCATTATTATAACAAACTAGAAGTTCCAAACTTCAAGTGTTACAAATTACAAACCAAACTTAAGAAGTTTCAGCGGAAAATATAAGATACAAACGCATACTCCAAATTGAGCTCAACAACTTATTTTATAAAGGTTATGCTGCTCGGCTCAAATGTTCTACTAATAACTAAGGCAACTACTTGGACTCGTTGCCCTCCACTCCATAGCGTATTTCATAGTCCACCCCTTCAACTCCACCGGACAGGTCTGGCTCTTCGTAGCAGACATCCTCTTCTCGTTCAGCTACGTACATCGAAGGGTCTTCTGGATTATCAGAGTCTAAGCAGGGGTTCAAAGGAAAGAGTGAGTAACAGCGTTACCCAGCAAGTTCATTATATGCAAGGTGGGAAGTTTGATGATCTATCTACCACCTCGGACGATACGTCCTTGGTACTATGCAGTTTTCGTAAACATTTCTTCAAAGATTGATTTTATTAACAAAAACAATGCCCATCAGCCTTCACAGGTTGACCAGAACTTCATGGAGTTCCTTTCCTGCTGCGTTCGTAGCTCCTTCCCGGAATAGGGAGTAACATGTCACTATTCTAACACTCTGCAGAGGTGCGTTGATTTACCCATGAGAGACCATCTCCTTGTTGCACAATCGGGCATACTTTCTCGTCCATACTTTCGTGATGTGGGTCCTAGTAGGTGATCCAAGCCAATCACTGCCCTCTTCGCGACCCCATATGTCTGCACGATCCTCCGGGGCTGACTACACCTCCGTTAAGCCCCCATTTTGGGCAAACTATAACCCTGGTGAGTTCTCGAAGACTCTATGAGTTGGTGATGCCCCTGGCAAGCTCCATAAAAGGTCCAACTATACCTCCGGCAGTCACTCATAAATAATCTAGACACCAAAATTGTGGGGCCTAAGGGTTCCCACCCATATGTTGGATCCACACCAGGAATCCCAACGTCACGATAAGGTCATCTTGCCTCCATATGAAAGAAAGAAGATACAACTGACTTCTCCGTCCTATTCCAAATCTCATGGTTAACGCGTAATATTCGGCGCTAGAATCACTGATGTCATGGGTTGTTAATCCTATGGTGACTTGTGCACCTAGAACCCAAAGTCCCATTGCTCATCTTTATCATCACTTAGGATGATAACTATATTTTATTTATTAAAGAAGATAATATTTTCTTCCTTCAGATCATAGGTGATAACACACAATTTGCAATAACTTTGATAAAGAATCTTCAAAGGACATGAGCAAGTTATGAACTTGCCTTGTGACTGCAAGGTAGTGAAGTCGGATGCTTCCACCTGACCTTGAGCTCTGGTTTCTATAAAGAACCATTATTTCCCGGTAAGGACAATATTTAAAGAAGCAATATGCAATGCATAGTAATGTCATGCAATGGTTATTATCTGCTTCTTTGCGTGTTTTACCCTCTTAGTAAAAGTTTGCTATTTTCTTTAATTAATAAAAGAAAAGTATTATTCTAAGAGTTAAAAATATGAATTATTTTCATTTTATTACTCTTTTAAATATTTTCTGAAATTCCTTTAACGAAATAAGCTTTATTTTTATCAAACTGAATTTACTTTTCAAAAAATACAAATTAGTATTTCTCTATAATAGTATATCCAGTTAGGATCCTTAAAATGAATTTTATTCAGTAAGTGTTTCACATATTTTTATAAAATTCAAAAGTAATTTGCACCATAATAATAATAGACCTAATTTTTAGTTACAAAAAAATCTATTGCTTATTTTTATTTAATAGGAAATATTCTTGTAAGTTCATAGACATATTATTTATATTTTTAAGATTTTTATTTATTTTTCTAGAGTTGTTTTTGTATTAGGGGCATATTTGTAAATATGTCTTTTAAAACAACTCTCTTAAAATCTGGACCTAGCCCACTTGCCTGGCCCGGCCCAACCTGACCCGGCCCATATGGCCTGGTTAAGCCCACTAGGGCAGTACTAGGCCGCCCACTGGCCCAGTACCCCCCCCACGCACTCACTCTCCTCTCCCCACTCCCTCTCTCTCGCTCACGTGGTCACCTCCTCCGCTCGGTGCCACCGTCACGCACGATTCCGGCCTGGTCCGGCCACCGTTGCCAATGCCACCGTGCAAGATGGCTAAGTCGATGTCGCCGCTCAGTTCTGTCCGAGCAGATTTGCCGATGGGTGTCAACACCCGGATTTTTAATCCCAGATGCCTGTTATGCCATACATCGCAATCCTAGGATTACCATTTTTGCGAGACATAACAGATTGGATATCACAGTACATCATCCATTACAAACCATAATAAGGTCTTACACAAATAGAGGATCTCATGATCCAGTCTTAGTACAATAAAGTAGTGGAATAAATAGCGTAGCGGTGGGGTCCATCTTCAGAGTCACAGGCAATGCTGACGATGGAGATGATCCTAGTTATCATAGCCATCCTGCTGTCCTTCATCTTGGAAATCTCCTTCATAGTCTGGCCATAGGAATAGCCAGGGACAAAAGCCATGACTACTCTTTAAGTACTCGCAAACTATCACTAACAAGTAAGATGGTTCTAGTAGGAATGCTAACTCTAAGTTTATTTGTAAAGTTAAGTTTGAAACCTAAGCTGAGTTCAGAAACAAAGAAAGATAAAGTGAAGTTTGAAAACACCTAAGTGGGAACTTAGTTGTCATAGTCACAACTCTGTTGTGGTCAAGTCATTTCACAATTCATTTCATAAGTAATTTTGAAAACATCTGACAACAGAACAGTATGGCCACTCCAACTGTCCATAACCGTGGACGTGGCTATTCGAATAGTTTGACACTCTGCAAAGGTGGTAAACTTTCACCACAAGATTCGATACATCTGTTAGGGATAACCCTGAATCATCATACTTATTATGCAGATAATCAAACATAACCTTTCCTTTACACACCCTAGTATAAGCACCTCTCCTATGAGCATGGCCTCCCAACCATGACCATATGTCATCTTGGGCACTGCATAGGTGGACAACATTGAGAGGTAGCCTCAGATCAAACCTCTCCCGCGAGGGAACTAATACAAATGCATATAAACTTCCGGCTAAGCCTTACCCAATCCAGGTATTGTGATTGTACGGTAAAATTGGAATGGTATCACATCCAAACCCAACCATCAGTTTTGTAAAAGGGCTAAGGCTCATGCCTCAATATTTTCATCATCATAAATCATTTGTGTTTCTCAACACATGTCAAAACATCTCAATAGAATGACTCATCATTCCAAGGTTTTCACAAATCATTTTCACCAAGTATTCCCATCTAAAGTGAATCCAGTTTTGGTTTAGGTCCAACTACCAGGTTAAGAGTGTTCACTAAGGTGGGATCTAAGCTCAATCTCATGCCATAGAATGACATCTAAGTCTAACTAGATAGGTCAGGTTTTATACTCTTTATGCTACCTTTAAACAAGGTAAAGAACTTTGGTAAAGTAGAAGAAAGTAAAGCTTGTAAATAAAACTTGGAGTAGGTATAAGTCAAAATGGTATAAGCAAAGCATGCCAAATGCCTTTTCTTAGGTTATCTAGCTTGCAAGGGTTAGCTTGCATTGTTAATGATGGCTTGCCTTGTGTAGTGCAGCGGTTGAAGTTTTCTTCCTCCTCCTCTTGGTAGAACTCCTCCATAAAAGCTTGGTCGGTACTATCGTCTATAAATACATACGGGATACACAATCACCAAACCATGATTAATTAGTCTACTTAGCAGACATTTTATGATCTAGTATCATCAGAAACATCACAAGGTTTTATTAACTAGCTTCATTCTTTTTAGTTGAAAAAATTAATTTCTACTCATTGAAATTAACTAAGATTTAATATTCTCCAATTAAAATATGGGATCATGTGGACACATATCATAATCACATATTCTAACATATGGGAATGTGATTTAAAGGTTGGATCACATTTTAATAAGTTTAAGTTTAATAATTAATGATTTAAAGTGACTAGAAATGCCTATATAGCATTATTTTGGTACTAGTCCAAAGTCATTGCATGTAAACCTTAAAATTATTACATATTCAGATAGGTATGGTTAAATGTGATTTTTGAGAGTTGGAATCAACTCAAAAGCTATTATGGTTTATTTTATAAAAATGTTTGAATGTGCAAATGCTTCTGTCTTGTTATTTTTACTAGGAGAGATCTCTAACTCCAAATGATTTAAATCCAACGGACTTAGATAGAGATTTTCCGTAGCTTTCCAACAAAATTGGAATCACTCAATTTGGATTTGTAAAACTCCCTGAATTGATTTTTAAACTAAGGGACATAATTGATTTAAGTCTAAAATAGAAAAATCCTAATTTGAAGTACTGGGTCAGCGCGGGAAACTAATTGGGCCGGCCCAGTGGCACTCCGCGGCACAGAGGGCGACTGACAGGCTGGTCCCGCATGTCAGCGGCACTTAAAACCCGAAGCGGTACGGGGCAATCTGGACCACATGATTAGAACAGGGATCAACGGTCCACGGTCGTCGTCGACGACGGACTCGTCGCCGGCGAGACCGAACCCTAACTCGTCGGTGGGGATCTACTGGGGATGTACCAGGGCTCCAGCTAGTGCGGCAAGGCGAGCAAACGAACTGGACAGCGACGGCGGGCTCAGGCGAGGTTGCGGTAGGGGCTGAGGTGGACGAAATCGACGGGGACTTCTCCTCCTCTACAAGAGCTACCTCTGGTGGAATTCTGGCGAACAGCGGCTCGAGTGGCTCCGGTAAGAGAGGGGAAATGGTCAGTCGAGAGAGGGGAGTGAGATGGTGTGTAGAATGAGGCTAGGGGTGGCCTCCTTATATAGGCTCGACGAGGGGACCGACGGGTGTGGGCGAAGCTTGTCGGTGACGGCGATAGAGGGGGCTATCGGCGTGGGCGAGGTAGGCGGATGGTGGGCGGTCTTCTGGCGGTCATCTACGGCGTAATGGCGATGCTAGGGCGGTGGCAATCGGTCAGAGGCTTCCCGCGCTCTAGGAGACAGAGCGGTGCTCGATGGTGATCATGGCGACTGTGGGTCGCCCAGCGGTGCACGGCCGTGTCTGGCGGGTTGCTGGGTTCAAGGCGGAGCGGCATGCGCGATTTGGCGTCGGGGCATGGTCTGTGGCATGCTGGCGGCGAGGGCGCTCTGGCGTGCGCTACGCATGGCGTAGAGAGAAAGGGCGGCGCTGCTCTGGGGTGGTCGAGGGGCTGGCTTTGGCCGTTGGGTGGACAGGGAGTGGCGGTAGGGTTAGGCGGTGCTAGTGGGCATGCTGGAATGGTGCGACGCGGTCTATTGCGAGCTGTCCACGTTCAGCTGGCGGCGACCAAAAACGGGGGGGCGCTACTGCTACTAGCGGTGAAGGAGGAGCTGGTTTATCGTTTGGTTGGAACAAGGGGAGACATGGGAAAGCAGAGAGGGTCAAATGGGGGACAAGGGATCAATGTGAAACAGTATTAGTTAGGCCAGAAATTTTCTTCCTGCCAACTATTCGATAAAATGGCCGCATGAATCTTTTGTTTGAATTTTGTGCTGAGTTTTGGTGGAGTGATTCATCTTATGCTTAAGCATCTAGGTTTTCTTGGGATTTTTAAATGGAGTTCATTTGAGTGGTTTTTGCAAAAGTGTGATCTATACATATGAACTAGATTCAATTTTCAAATGTCATTTAAAATTAGAGTTTGAATGTTTTTGGGAGCTCACAAAGTGGGCCTTGGTACATCACTACTTGTACTAGCAAGGGGTGCAAAGATCCACAATTGTCTCTGTTAGGATTTGAGTGCTAGGAATGCCCAAAGTGGGATAGGTGATTAAAATGGCAAAAGTGACCATTTGCTTATTTAATTCTTTTTTATTTCTTTTTCTTTGGGCTTTGCTTGGGGATGATCTAAATGATGTGTAAATCAACTTAGAGTCATTTTACAATCAATAGATCAGTTAATCATGGCAATTCAAACAACTCCTATTTAAATGCAACACTCATATGAATGCTTAAAGATTTTTAAATGGAAAAGTTTTTTGTTAACCCTAAATTGGGTAGATTTGATCTTGATCACTTGGAATAAAGTTTTGGGATGTTACAATGGGGTCCTCTCCTGGCCGCACTGACCCCTACCCGAAACTAGGGTTAGGGTTTGGTCGCCCTGGAGCTGCGGCGATGGTGCGTCGCGGTTCCTCACGGTGTGCTTCCCTCCATCTCCGGCGGGTTCTGACGTGCTGCAGGCATGGGTTCCAGCGCCCCTTCGGGGTGCTCCCCGTGCTGCCGCTTCTACACCGCCGCCAGCCATTCCACTACTTCCTCTTCAATTACTTTTGCGAGGACCTCGAGTAAGTTTGGGTTCTTCCCCTTTGTGCTCCTTTCTTGTGCTCTAGCTATTCTTCACTGGCATGATTACAGGTTAGCCCCCTGTCTAGGGTTCATCCCTGTGCAGAGCTGTTGAGTTAGTTTCTCTAGTTCCTCTTACAAGTGGTATCCTTCTAGGGTTTATTTTGCTAGTGGTATCTGTTGCACGTTACTGGTTCTAACCAATTACTCTCCCTTCTGTCAGTTGGTACTTTGCTGAATATTTGTTACCACCTTGTTCTATGTCAGAGAACCTTCTGTGAAGGTATATTGAACCTTATGTGATCACCCTTGTTGCATCTGTGATGGGTTCATTCTATTGGATGGAGACTCATTGTTATGCTAGAGTTGGAATGCTCTCTGTGAGGTTGTTAGTATTCGCTTATGAAACAGTGATGTGCTGCAGAGATGATTAGAAATCTGATTGATTCCTATTGGCTTTATAGGAAGATGATTAGTGGCTTGTGATTGGCAGTGGTGATGTTTACTGGCTCATCTGGCACAAAGTTCCAAGTATGATTCCTAATATAATTTAGGGAAGTGATTGTATATTTTTAACAGCTACTATTGGACCCGTTGGTACAGAGGTGCTACCCAGTTGTGGATGTGCCCTGTACCAGCAGTGATATGTGTTGATCTAGTTAAAACTAGATCCACAGGTTTATGATGCTGGTCTGAAATCATCTTTGGACTTTGGTAATCATGTTGGGTAGTATAGAATTTTAATGTAGAACACTTATGAGGTGCTACCATCCATTGGATGTGCCCAGAAGCATTCAGTTAGAGCTATTGTACATGTAGATGTAAAATTATGCTTGATTCTCCAAGATCAGTGATGCACAAGCTGAGATCTTGGAGTAGTTTGCAATGATAAATAGTTTGGCCCCTTTTTAATATCTTCTGTGATCGATACACCCCACTTGGGTGCACTCTGAGAAGATCCTATATGCAACAACACATGCTAATTATATATTTAGCATGTGAGGGTTTGATATCAACTCACCACACAATATATTTATTGGAGCTGTATTGATCTTGGTCTGCACCTCTTGGTGCTGTCCTGCTCCTCCTAGTCTCCTATGATCCTGAACTTGTTCTTGCTATCCTCATGTACCACCCCTCCTTAAGTCATCATGTTGTGATGAACTGGTGGTTGTTTTGGTGAATTAGATGGTGGATTTATCTGGATTTGGTAAGCTCGTTGAGCTCCTGGTGTGTGTTTGACAAGATGAAGTGAACTTCCTGCAACTGTGCTTCAGCAGGTGCCCTGGTTGAGTGTTTGTACTGCTGCTACTACTGCTGCTTGGACAGCACATAGCATGCATTTAGGTGACTCACATGTGTGTCTGTGTGAGCTGTTTATGTGGATCAGCTCAAGTAATCCAACTTTCACTTTTACCTATTTACTTGTTATTGCCCTGGTGAAACTTACCTCTCTCTACTTGGCTTCTAATGTGGCATCTGGGCTATTTACTTAAAAGAACAGATACTACCCTTTGGTGAAACTTGCCCCTTTATTACTTACTCCATGATGTAATATGAATAGTGCACTTCACAGTTCACCACTAAGAGTAAACTTAACTAACTACTAACCCTTTCTTTCATTTAGTTTGTTTTTCTTATTTGCAGGAACAAGATCTGGATATACAATATCTAGTATAGGAGTAGATATGTAGTATAGGTTTTAATTGTAATCTTCTTTTTATTATTTTTGTAAAGAATCTTGTAAAGATATGATTATAAGTTAATAAAGTTTATTTCTATCTTCTGTAATATTCAGCGTTTTGGTGTATTTATCACCATTTGTATTATTATTATTTAATCAAGAAATAAGATTCCATTTCTTATTTAATTTTCCTTGTCTTAAATCCTTATTGGTGTCTACTATATCTATAATTTAACCAAGCAATATTAATAAGGAATTTTGGAAATCAATTCAATAATACAAACTTCTAATTCTCAAATTCTTTCAAATTGATTTAAATTTCAAATTTGAATTCAAAGTAATTTCCCCAAAACTTAATAATGCCCAAAGGTCATGTCAAAATTCATAGCAATCACTAACAAGAGCTATTCCTACCTCTAGTTAGCGAAAGAAACTCTGATCCTTAGAGGTTTTTGTTTGGCAAAAAAATTACCCTATTTTTTTCAGATGCATGCATGCACAATCTTAGATTCCTAATTCTACCCTTCGTCGAATCCTAATACTAGGATGTTACACCATATGAGAGGGCACCTCGACCCCAACCGAACTTCATCATTTGAGGTTTTCGACTCTCAGATTTTCCGCCGAGTCAAAGTTATCTTCAAGACTAAAATGACTAAGGATTGGGAGTGGGGGTTTGAGCACTATAGCCAAGATAGGCCAGCTCCCATGGTACATCTATTATTCAACTCTTTTTCCGGGTTAATTTTTATGTCAGACCGTATCATTTACTTGATCCTTTTGCAATATTCCTCTCAGACGTTTCTTCATCAAACAATTGAGGATGGAGCGGACCCGTCCCTTATATGAGGGAAGGACAGCGATACCTCGGATACGGAAGAGCCAGACTCTGAGATGTTCTTGCCTGTTTTGGACCATGGCCCCAAATGATCCTATGGTAAGACCTTTGTCTTAAGTGATTGGCCGGATGACGATGAGGATGATGATGAATGTGAAGTTCTTGAGGTATTTGATCTAGTGCCTATCTCATATGCTTTTCCGATTGATTTGACTCTAGCTAACCTAGCTTGGTTAGGTCCACACCAATCCACCTCTTACCATGGGCGAACATCTCCCTGCCCCTATGAAGAAGCGAGCTGCTACTTCGTCTCCTCCGTCCGAGCTGCCTAGGACTGGAAAATGATTGAACAAATCTGGCAACAAAGCCGCCAGCAAGCCTCCTACTAAGGCCACGGTTTTGAGAGCCCCAAACCCCATGGAACCACCTACTTCTTCCGAGTAAGCTCTTCTTTTCCTTTCTCGTATTTTGAATAACATAGCTATGTCTATATGTATTTCTTGTTTCTCTCTCTGTTTTAACTTGATAGTTGTTTCTATTTGATTCGACATGGCCGCCAAAGATATTAATCAGAGTGGTTCCAACATTGCTTCACCTCTTCGGGTTGATTCCTCTTCTCCTCACTGTGAAGACGCTCCTACTTTGAGCCCAATCCGGGAGAGCTCTGCTGCTACGCTGAATCTTAGTCCATCTCGGCAAAACGAAGGCAACGTCGGCACGGAGGGAGGTGCCCCGAAAGACGTGATTATGTCAGAACAACGCAGTGCCTCTTCTTCCCAGTAGCAACCGGTGGATGATGGTGCCAGCAGCATCGGCACCGATAAAGTTTCTACCGAGGTGCCGGTGACCCTGGCACTGACCCAAGCTCAATCTTAACCAGTTCTAGCTCCAGCTCCAAGTTCTTCTACTCAAGCTCCTCCCGCCTCGTCCGAGTCTACACAGACTCGGCGAGATGACCAGACTCGGCCCAGCCTGAAGGCCAAATCTTCCGAGCCAACTTCTTCGTCTGACACACAACTTTCAGCTTCGTAGAAACCAGCCAAACCAGTTGCCAAGAAAGTTGCCGAAGTGACCAAGGCTAAGACCACTGCCGAAGTGACCAAACCCGGAGCCAAAGGATCAATGTCTAGGTTTGGGAAGCGCATCTTAGCATATATGCTGCAAAAGGGAGCGCTACCTCTGATCCAACTCTAGATAAGCAACTCACGCTGCATCTTAGTCCGGCCGCTTCCCAGGCTACACGCAAAGTTGTGCATGAGAAGGAATTGGTCCTGGTTGGACTCTCAGTGGTGGGAGTCTCGGCTCACTTGCTGAGTATGCCAAAAATTGGAATAAGGCCGAATACATTGAAGTTAGCTTCGGCAATCCGGCGAAGTTTGGTCCTGCCGAGATTGGTGCTCAAATGAATATAGCGACCAAGGCCATTGCCATGCTAGTAAGACGATGGAGGTAAATCTTTCAATCATTCATTTACATATGCACAAGTATTTATAGATATATCCTCTAGTCCCCGAGCCTCCCGGGGAGTAACTTGTTACTCAGCCGGATGCATTTAGAAAACTTGTGTAATTCCTTAGCAGCTTCAAATATCCAATTGCCTAGAGCCGGATTAAGTTCCACTTGTCCCAGATCTAAATAACTTCAAATATTCACTCACCTAGAGCTGGGTTAAGTTCTGCTTGGCCCAGATCTGAGTAAATTCGAATATTCACTCATCTAGAGCCGGGTCAAGTTCCACTTGGCTCGGATCTTGATTAACTTCCAATATTCACTCACCTAGAACCAGGTTAGGTTCCATTTGGCCCAGATCTGAATAACTTCAAATATTCACTCACCTAGAACCAGGTTAAGTTCCACTTGGCCCGGATCTAAGTAACTTCAAGTATTCACTCACCTAGAGCCGGGTTAAGTTCCACTTGGCCCAGATCTGAGTAACTTCAAATATTCACTTACCTAGAGCCAGGTTATGTTCCACTTGGCCCGGGTCTTTAGTAACTTCAAATAATATGCCCATGAGCCGGACTCCTGCTTCTTCTGCCACCACCTCCATCACGGCATCCCCTCTGGCTTCCTCCATGAGAGCCTCTATGGTGACTGCTTGGCGGAGAAGGTGGTGGTGGATTGTGGCCCCTAGCTGGGGCTTCATGGTGACGGCCACCATGCCGGCTTGTTCCAACGCGATGTTCAGTGTTCCTTCCTCCATCGTTGCCATGATTGTGGTGTGGCTCAGCCGGACTGCTAGTGTGTCTAGGAGGGGCATCCTTTGCTGGTCCTTCTCTCAAAATTGAGCTTCTTCATCTTCCCTGTGATTATTCGAGTGTCGCTGGGGAGGTTGGACCATTGCTGTAACGACATCTCGCTCTGCTGCTGGGGCAACATTGTGCCAGCTTCGTGCGGGTCTATGCCGCTGTCCTGAAGATCCAGTTCTTGAGTGATTATCTTCCCGAGGGTCACAATGGTGGTGCCATTCCAGCTCGCATCGAGGCCTTAGGTCTTCGTGTCATACCATATCCATGCAGATCTCGAGCCGGACCTGGTCTGGAATTGGATTATTGGCCAGGAGATCTCGAGCCGCAGCAGCATTTTCCTGATGATGCGCCTCTAAGGCCTGGGCCCTATCTTCCAACTCCTCATGTGTGAGTCCTGCAGCCGTCGAGATAGGTGTGGTATGCGCTTCTCCAAGGAGTTTACGGGCACCAGGAGTAACCACGTGTCCATCCAATGGAGTATCTTTGGGCTCATCTGGGATCAAGGGTCCATCTGAGTCTGCCTCGTAATCTTCGGATATTACCTCATCGGTTGGCACGTCCTTAGCTGAAGTCTTCTTCTTCTTCTTTGCCTTCTTGGCTGCTCTAGTAGCAAAGACGGATTTGGGTCCAAGTCCTGGAGTTAGGCTTCTATCAGTACTCTCAGACATTTGGACGTCGGGATTATCTCCGAGATCCATATCGTATTGTGGTTCTAGAGAGTTTTCTCCGGATCCTTCCTCCATGCTGTTGTGCGGGCTTTGATCCATAGCTTCTCCTTCTTCCATAGTCTTGGAGTTGTATTCCTTGTCATATTCCTTGGAGAACTTTCAAAAATCTGCCGATGTCATGGAGTCATCCGAAGATGCCGGTAAGTCAACATTTTTTCCGATTGCCTCCAACACCGAGTCGTTGTCGTCTCCACCATCGGTAGCTAGATCCAGATCCAACATAGCCGACGAAGTGCGATGCGTGTGTTCTGAGGTAGTTACAACTTTCTTCATGGGCTTCTTCGAAACACTTCATGGTCTCGAGGATCTCTTCCATGCTGGCATCATGCAACATCATACGCCTCAACGTGTGCCTCAAGAATGACTGTCCCGCTCCGGCATTGGCGGAGCTGAACCAGAGTTGTAGCTGCTTTGATCTTGTTGAGCTTCAACCTCAGCGAGGATAGACTCCTAAGATTCGATCTCTACAGGGAGATTTGTTTCAGGTTTAGCCTCCGCGGGGAGATCTTCTTCAGATCCGATCTTCTCCACTATCTCCGCTTTAGGTGCAGGCTAGGTGGGATTGGGATTTTCTGAGACCCAGAATTCTGTTGCTTCCGTAGACAAAGTGGATCCATAAAGTTCTTCCGCCTCTATCATCAACGTCGGTGTGGGTTGGGTGGATTCAGCGAAACCGACATAGACGTCGATCTCACCGAAGGACATGATGGTGTGGGTGGTGATGAGTGCATATTTGCATCATGTTTTATATTATTATTTTGCATTGTAGATATAGGATCTTGGTATTTTATGGTGTTCGTTCGCATGTTTTATGTCTATTTTCACCAGGATCAGGACAGATGTGGATACGATGGACACAATTCTTGGAGAACCTGTATTGGGGAGAAAAGGAGCCAAAAAGAACGTAAATCGCTTATTTGTGAAATATTAATATCACGAGAAGAAAACCCGAAGCAAACAAGGCTTATAGACGGTTTAACGACCAACTATACGGCGGGAATAAATTTTTCGGCCGTATAGTTCCCGCCGTATAGTTGGCGCCGCCACCACCTCCTCAAATAGTTTCACCCCATGCAACTGGATCGTATAGATGACATACAGAACACCCAAAAATCGTCGAAACCTCATCTCCTGAAGGCATCTGGAGGGGGAACTTGCCCTAGGGATCCATCGTCATCTTCATCAACCGCTGCACCGCCATCATCTCCATCCGTCCCATCTTCACCCCATCTAGATCTTGTTGTAATTTCCATACTCGTTGTGGATTTATACAACAACTATTCATATACAATTCCTTCCATTACCATTGCTATGATGTCGATTGCCTCCATGTCTGAGTAGATCTTTAGTTCTTGGGGAGATGGAGAAACCCTAGCATATGATTTAGATAAGATAGAGATTATTATGTTATACATCATTATGTGTATGTGTTAATTATCTTCATCTTGATGTTGGGAGTTGTGCACCTCCTTAATATTTTCCTCTTATGGGGACTTGATCAAGGGGTTTACTTGTTGGTGGACGGAGGGATGATAGCACTTACTGTGACTATAAAGCTGTTGTCATTCTTTATGTACTAACTTGGGGAAACGAGGATAACTCATAAATCCATGTCCATGCCATGGGAGAAATCCCTTAATAGTAGGATAATACGATTGATGTCGTTTATCTGTGAGTTGTGGTTATGAAGGATGATGTGAGCAGTGGTTACTGCCTACTTGTCCATATATGGAGCTCCTCACACATACATACATATCATGAGAATATTTGTTATAATAATCTTGATTTCTTAGTCTAAATTGCTAGCGGTGTATCCACTACTCCGTAAGAAAGCCTTTTTTCCCTATTATAGATCCAAGCTCTTTTAAACACATGATTCTTATTTTCTGCATTAAGTTCTACTTTACTTTAAATTGCTTCATTCGATCAAAAACCGAACAACAAATTTAATTTTCTTGCATCTTAAAAGTTATTCCTTAAGTACTTCGTTTAGTTTTAGTTAAAAGCATTTTAGTCTTTCGCCTACTGCTCCATGTGGGATCAATATCTTTATTTCGAAACTAGCTACAAACGATATGTGCACTTGCAGTCATCAAGCTATTTTCTGGCGCCATTGCCGGGGAGCTTAGCGCTATAGGTCACTTTACTTTTAGTTATTTACTCTTGTTATACTAATTTATAATTTAAGTTGCAGGACCGCAACAATTGACAACACTCAGCATTTAATACAGCTGGAGACAGTAAGGAAAATGGGTTCGCCCATGGAGGCTTTTATAACTGTCAATAAAAGCATAAATCCAGATGGAATTGAGATCCATCCTTTATTATTTGAACTACTACACTTTAAGAAATTTGCAGGAACCGATGAAGAGATTCCATATGCACATTTACAATTTTTTGAAGATGTTCTTTGTTCCTTTATATTTGACGACTGTAATCTTGATATGGTTAGAATCCAGTTGTTTAGACAAACTCTCTCGAATAACGTTTGCGACTGGTATAGATATTTTTGTGCAGAAGCACCAAGGACTTGGACGGAATTGACAACCAAATTCCTATCAAAATACTACTCACAAAGCAAAGCTCACAGGATGAGAGGTATTATTATTAGTTTCAAAAATAGTCCTGATGAGAGTTTGTATGAAGGGTATCTAAGGTACAAAAGCTATCCAGATAATTGCCCCATCATCTTGTGCCTGATTGGTTAATCGCTCACACTTTTTATGGAGAGCTTAATAATAAAAATAGAGCGAACCTAGACACCGCTTCTAATGGAAGTTTTTTTATCTTATACCTATGATGAAGCCTGGAAATTAATAATGAAAATGAGGGGAGACAATGCAAAATTTTAATGAGGATAACATTACGAATGGTTCTTCTAAATATGCTTGTGTTAACTATTTCCTTGAAGATGAAAGGACTTGTGTAATGATTAAAACCCTTGGTATTGATTCTTACTCAATGAAGAAAATTATTGAGAATTATGCAGGGCATTTATAGGTACCCACAGAATGGGAACCCCATTAAACCCCTTAAAGAAAAGAAGTGTGCAAGAGAAAGTGCGCTAATGGAAGAGTTCTCCTTTGCACCTATTCAAAAGAATATCAAGAAAAAGCAAAAAGAGGAAGAACAAATAAAAAGAGATTAAAGAAACCAGAAAAGAACCCTGAAGCTACCAATATGAATAATGTTATATTGAAGGATCTTATGGAAGCACGAATAGTGGATAATGAAGTGGTTATGCTAGACTCTGAAACCTCAGAATTAATCGAAGGTAAGGTACGAGGTAACGAAACTTATAAACCGATGACTCCTATATATTGTGTAGAGACTTTCTTATACGGAGTTTGTGAGCTGTTTTCCATTATAAACATTATGCCTTCATCTCTTTATGAGGAACTTTGCTACAATTTAAATAATCCAGATGTGGAGCCGGTAGACACTACTATTAAATTGTCCAATAGAACTAATCTAAAATTGGAAGGAGTTATCAGAAATATCTATGTCTTTATTGGATCACTCATGTACCCCCTTGACTTTCATATTGTTGATATGCCTCGAGATTCTTTTTGTCCTATTCTATTAGGCAGCCCTTTTGTTTCCATAACCAAAGCTCGAATTGATAATAATAAGGAGACTATTTCATTGATGTTTAGAGAAGAGGAAATGACATTCCACTTTGCCAAACTAAAGAAGAGGCCATATGAAGTGGAAGATATCAAGGAAGAGAAAATGATTGTCGAGTTGGCAGCAATTCATTTCAGTACTCCGCAAGATGAATTAGAGAGAAGCCTAATTAATTGGGAGGAAGCACAAGATGATGATGAGAGAGAGGAGATGGATGATTACCTTGATTCAGTTTTGGAAGCACAAAATCCACATGACTATGAAGAACTGGTAATAAAAGGAGATGAAGAACCTCCGCCAATTGAATTGAAACAACTTCCAGACGATATGAGGTATGAGTGTTTAGACAATGATAATAAATGTCCTGTTATTATTAGTAAAAATCTATCAGAAAATGAAATTTGAATAAACTCATTTCGGTCTTGATTAAGCATCATGAAGCCTTTGGATATACTCTAAGTGATATTAAAGGAATAGATCCATCTATTGTAACACATAAGATTACCATGCTTGATGATGCTGAACCAGTATTTGACACACAACAAAGGCTTAATCCGAAAATGAAAGAAGTGGTAAGAAAAGAGGTTATACGCTTATTATATGCATGCATAATATATCCTATTTCTGACAGTAAGTGGGTTAGCCTAGCTCATTGTATACCAAGACAAGGTGGTCTTGATGCTGCTATGAATGAGGATGATGAGATAGTTCCTGTAAAACCTGTTGTTGGATATCGCATGTGCTTTGATTTTAGGAAATTAAACCGTGAGACACTGAAAAATCATAAACTTATACCATTTATGGATAAAATTCTAGAAAGACTTAGTAAAAATTCTTATTTCTATTTTCTTGATGGTTATTCTAGATATTCTCAAATTGCTATACAACCGGAAGATCAAGAGAAAACAACTTTCACTTGCCCTTATGGCACATATGCTTATAGATTAATTCGGTTTGGCTTATGTAACACAGCTGTGCCTTTTCAAGAATGTGTTTTAAAAATATTTGATGATCTTGTAGAGTAAACCATGGAAGTTCTAACAAATGATTTTGTTGTTTGTGGAACAACATTTGATAACTGCCTCTACAATTTAACCAAAGTTTTGCAGAGATGCAGGCAATCAAATTTGGTTTTGAATTGGGAACAATGTCGTTTCATGGAAAGAGAAGGTAAAGTTTTCGGGCATAAGGTTACGGAGAAGGGGATAGAAATAGATAAAACTAATATAGATTCTATAGAAAAATTTCCAATACCTCAGGACATAAAAAACTTAAAAATGTTTTTGGGACATGCAAGTTTTTATAAGCATTTCATAAAGGATTTTGCTAAAATATCTATGCCTCTTACCAAGCTTCTTGAGAAATAAACTCCATTCTACTTAGAGCATGATTGTATTGCAGCTTTTGAGAACCTTAAAGACAAATTAGTTTCAGCACCCATCATGCAATCTCCAAAATGGGATGAACCTTTCGAAATCATGTGTGATGCTAGTGACTATGCTTTAGGGGCTATGTTAGGCCAGCAAGATGGAAATAATTTAAATGTTATATACTACGCTAGTAGGACTCTTAATAATATTCAGAAAAGATATGCTACTACAGAAAAAGAGTTCCTAGCCATAATTTTTGCCTATGACAAGTTTAGATCTTACATCATTAATTCTAAATAATTAGTTCATATTGATCACCAAGCTTTGTGTCACCTCCTTGTGAAAAACGATGTGAAGCCTAGGTTGATTAGGTGGGATTTATTACTATAAGAATATGATATGCAAATTGTAGATAGGAGGGATAAGGATAATCTGGTAGCAGATCATCTCTCTGGGATGGAGGGAATAATTACTAACCCCGTACCTATAAATGAGTCATTTCTAGGAGAATATTTAGCGAACGTTGAAATCGCTGATCCTTGGTTTGCGGATTATGCTAATTATCTCGCAGTAAAATTTATACCCCCTGGAATGACAAGAAATCAAAGGATGAAATTCTTTAATGATCTAAAATATTACTTTTGGGATAATCTGTATCTATATCATGATGGTCTTGATGGAATGATTTGGAAGTGTGTTCCTAACCATGAAATGAATGCAATTTTGCAAGCTTCTCTTGACAGCCCGTATGGAGGACATCATGCAGGCAAGCGAACTGTAGCAAAGGTACTTCAATCCGGATTCTATTAGCCCACATTGATCAAGGACGGACATAGGTATGTAGAACACTGTGATGCTTGCCAAAGAAGAGGTAATATAGGTAGGAGACAAGAGATGGCAATGAATTATAGTCTTATAACTGAACCTTTTGATGTATGGGGAATGGATTACATGGGACCTTTTATAGAATTAAATGGTTACACTCATATTCTTGTTGCCCACGATTATGTCACTAAATGGGTTGAAGCTATTCCAACAAGCCATGTAGATGCAGCCTCCTAAGTGAAGATGATTAAGGATACTATATTCCCCAGGTTTGGAGTTCCTAGATTCTTAATCACTGACGATGGTTCTCATTTTATGAAAGGAACTTTCAGGAAAATCCTCAGCAAATATGGAGTAACTCACCGCATTGCTTCACCATATCATCCTCAAATGAGTGGTCAAGTGGAACTCTCCAATAGAGAATTAAAACCATACTCGAGAAGATGGTGGATAAATCAAGGAAAGATTGGTCATACAAGTTAAACGATACTCTATGGGCATACCGTACTGCATTTAAAAATCCCATGGGTATGACACCTTATAAGATGGTATACGGTAAGGCATGCCATTTACCTTTAGAATTAGAACACAAAGCTTTTTGGGCAATCAAGAACCTAAACTATGATCTTAATGCAGCAGGATAAAATGTTTATTAGATATCCATGCTTTAGATGAGTTTAGAAGTGAAGCTTATGAAAATGCTAGATTGTTTAAAGAAAAAGTGAAAAGATGGCACGATAGAAAAATAAAAAATAAGGTCTTTAAAAGTGGATACAAAGTGTTACTCTATAACTCTCATCTTAAGTTGTTTCTAGGAAAACTCAGATCAAAGTGGGAAGGTCCCTATATAGTTGAAGAAGCTTATTCATCGGGAGCGGTGAAGCTCCAGGGAAAGACACCGTCTCTTTCATGGGTGGTAAATGGACAACGCTTGAAGCATTATCGGGCAAAAGCAGATATAAGTGCAGTCACCATACAAGTGATCACCCCAGAAGAGGTGATTAAGCAAAGATATACAAGGAATGGCAGCTGCAAGAATGATAGAATCGAGACGAAATCAGCAACACTATGGTCAAGCTATTGACCATAAAAGAGCGCTTCATGGGAGGCAACCCATGTGAAATTGAGGTTTGAGTAAGTTTTAAATTTTCAATTAAGTTTTACGTTAGCTTGTGTAGAATAAGGAACATTTTAAGCTTTAGCGAAGAAAAAGAAGATTGATAATGCTAATATTGGTCGAAAATTTAAGTTGTCATTTTCTGTCAAAACTTGACATTTCATTAAGTTTCAAATTAATAAAGAACCCTCTGAGAAGCAGTAATTTTTGGCAGATCGAGAAGGTTTAACGACCAACTATACGGCGGGAATAAAATTTCCGCCCATATAGTTGTAGTCGTATAGATGCTTTGACACCACCCCTTCCATTTACGGAAGGTATAGAAGGTTTAACGACCAACTATACGGCGGGAATAAATTTTCCGGCCGTATAGTTGTTGTCATATAGATATCGATGCCTTCGTCAATATTATTTTCTAGGGTATTGATAGTTTAACGATCAACTATATGGCGGGAATAAAAATTCCAGCCATATAGTTGTTGTTGTATAGATATCGATGCCTTCTCCGGAAACTTTATTCGGACAACTGATAGTTTAACGGCCAACTATACGGCGGGAATAAATATTTCCGCCCATATAGTTCCGGTCGTATAGTTTGTTCCATCGTAGATGGAAATCTATAGATGGTTCATAACTATACGGTTGGACCTATACGGACAGCGGCTAGGGTTTTTGACCTCTCCTTTTAAAGCTAATCGCATCTAATTTTTTTCATTAAGTTTTCGCAGAGCTACAGCCTCCAGCCTCGAAAAATCCTCGCCATCCTTATACAAGCCCCTTCTAACAACATCCTTGCAGTGAAGCCATGCAACCCTTCCATGTCAACAAGATCTGGAGGAAGAAAGAAGAAAATTCGTGAAGAGGATCGAAGAAGTAGAGCCTAAAGGATCATCACCATCATCCAGCTCGGAGATCAAGCCTCTCCCAAACTGGGAGGACATTTTCCCGCAAAGGATGGAGATGATGAGGCAAGCGGAGCGGGGAAAAGCAAGGATGAGTATCTCCCTAATCCCTATCATCACAACATAGGAACCTATTATAAACCTCTTAATCCTAAGAAGGTGCGGCAAGATGAGATTCATGATAAGATCTATCAGTTTGAAAAAAGCTTCAAAAGCATGTATTGAAACAATTGGAGAAGGGATTGACTCTTACTAGATGATGAGCAAAGACCTTGAGAAAAAGGTCAATGACATCGATGGTAGAGCTGATTTCTTGATTAAACTGTTTTTTAGTTGACAGACAAGAAGAAATTCCTCCAAAAGAAAATTTTGAAGCTTCAATACGACATGGCCGAGATCAGCATTCACCTTGCAAGCATGGCTAAAGTTTGCGACACAAAGGAAGAAGGCAATACTCTACCTACCTAGGGGGAGGAATAGGTACCAACAAGGAGTTATTTGATCCCGCCTAGCTTGATTACAAGATTGGGGAGATCTTTAAGACCTTGTAAATTACATTATAAGTTTTATATTACTATTTTAGTTTTGCATTAGTTCGAGCTTAGAAATAACTTGTCGTATAAAATCATTTATCTAAATGATACTTTTCATTCTCCCATCCAGATATCTTTCTCTGAAATTGTCTAACACCTCTCTCTTGTCGGTCAGGTAGCCAAAGTGTTTTTACTTTCGATCAACAGCAACTTCTTTTTCCTAAATATCCGTGCCTGAAATCCCCGCTGTTGTTACTCCGCTATGTCGTCATCATGTCCGGCATCGTTTCACCATCTACCTTCTCTACCTAGGGGAATTTTTGACGATGTTCATTTTTTTAAACTCTGTTTCCATCTCTCAACTCTACCTCCACCTTGTCACCTTGACTGCCGACATCTCACTCTCTGCATCCTAGCCAGCATTGCCAAAGAGGATACTCCTCGGTTCCCCGACGATGGAGCAGGTGGACGTACCCTGAGAAACTACCCCTGTCTGCCAGGATGTTAAAAAAACATTCACCCCTCTATTCCTTTCTCCTCTCAAATGTCTAGTACTCCCTCTGTCCCATTGGTTAGGGCGTATATCTTTTGTCTAGGCTATTAAGGAGAATCCAAGATAGAAAATCTTTTCTAAACTAACCCTAATTAATCGTTGTGTCCGTCAATTTAATAGCGCTGGATATTAAGCACCGATAAGTATACTAAGAGCAAGTACAATAGGATGCAGTCAGCTGGCTATAAGAGATAAAATAGTATAGTTTGCATGAGGTGGAGGAGAGAGAAGATGAGAGAGAATGTAAGCGGGCTATAAGTTAAGAGTCAACTCTAGCACATGCTCCTAGGCACTTTATAAGAGTGACATGTAGGCCACAAATTAATTATATTATTGAACTTGCTCTAAGAGACCGGTGCATGTACAGATAGTTAATGACATCGGAGATTAAGGAGAGTCCTAGCATGCATGGCCAATAGCATCACTGTATATGTGAGAGAATTAAAAAGAATTAATCCCGGAGGGATATAATTTTATCCTTGCATACAAAACGCACCGACCATTGATTTCTCAGCGAACACTTGAGGAGGGTATTTAGGGGAGATCCGAAGGAAAAAGCACCCTGCGTCTTAAGCTGCGAGGAAAAAAAGGAAAAAACTTTTAGGTCCTAAGCCATGGGACCGAGGGAGTATGTGCTAGTTTACGTTTAGAATATTTTATAGGTTTTAGAAAAGTATGCTATTACACCAAATTAAATTTTCAAGGGCACAAGGAATTCTGGCAATAGGGAAGTGGAAGTGAGAAAAGACCCCATGCCTACAAACACATAAGTGGCAAAAAAATAAAAAATCAATGGAAAAGATATTATTGCAGTCGAAAATCCTTACTATAATCCAAGAAAAAAGTTTCAAATAAATTCATAACAAACAGATTGATCACCAACACTTTCCTTCAATCTCTCAAAAAAAATCCTTCAAGATTCCAGTATGTATAGCTGCCATTACACGAATTTGAATGCATCAAAGTAGACACATGTTCCTCATGGCACATCATGTAAAAAAGACCAATCACATATCTTTACTGAATTCCTATCAATCAAGTTCAGCAACGAAAAAATCTGAGGCTGCAAGAAGTATCGTCCCTGCTCTTCCTTGTATGTGCTTTGGATGTCGGTCACTTTGCTGTTTTTTTGTTTTTTTATGAATCGGTCACTTTGCTATTGTGTGTGGGCCTTTGATCAACTTTACCAGATCAATGGGTTCTCTATGTTTATCCAGCTTCATTCAGTGGAATGATTAACAGTGTAATACTTCTTATTAGCTTGGAGCCTCAAAATAGATGTGTGCACGAGGAAGAAAATAAATGAGAAATTCAGACGAAATGAAACAAGGTTACATGAGCTTTTAGATTGTAGCAGCTGCTCTTTTTTTCATATTCTCTCATGCCCTCATTTTGCTTTATCTATCTCAACACTTGAATAGAGTATACCTACCAGCGACAGAAATTCATGAAAAAGGGTAAATGAATTGCACCAGGAAATATACGTACATTACCAGAATATTATGAACAAAAGAAGATGACACAAGAAGTGATGCTTTCATCTAACAAGAATTTGCCTGTTTTATCAACCCAAGAATTCAGTAGCATTCCTTATGTCGTTATATTGGGAACGGCAGTACCTAAATAGGTTAGATAGAGATGTGGGGACTAGCAGGGAAGCTATCGACGGCGTCCGCACACATGATTGGATATAAGCAAGTGTAGCTGGACACAAAAAGTACCCAGGTTCGGAGCCCTCGTGATGAGGTAAAGCTCCTACTCCTGCCGATCTGACTATGAGTGGTATATGGGCTACAATCGTTCCCCGAGTTGTATCCTCTAGCTACTGTCTTAAATACACTGAGACCAACCCTTTCTACTGAGGCCTTGCCTCTCCTTATATAGGCAGAGAGGCAACGGTCTCACTGGCCAGTCCGGCTGGCGGGCCCTACAGGTGGGTCCCAGCCGGCTGGTCATCTACAGTATTCCGTACACTTACGTCTCATCAGAGTACGAGCAGTATGGTCGTTGTGGGTACAGTGAACGTCGTGCGAGCCTGTCGTCAGCATCTGGCCACTGTTCCCGCGTCACCCCGCAAAGTCTTCGGTATGGCCAAGTAGTTGTGAGTCTTGTCATTGTATCAGGGCGTACCGTGCACTGTGCCGCACGTCGCTCTGTCCTCTTGATTGGTTCCGGCTACGTTGGTGTAGCCGGTCCCATGCCTTGCTGCTTCTTGCCGATCCGGTTACCGTGAGGTAGTCGGCTTGACCTGCTCTTGTCCGGCTGCGCTCAGCCAGCCGGACACGATCCGACTGCTGTGATTCTTGTCTGGTTGGGGTATCCAGAGGTCATCCACTCGACACTAGCCCTCGAGCGCGTGTAGATTTTGTCCTTAGGTGAAATGTGCGCGCGCTCCTTCTTCATTTTGAATTTTCTGGCCGGCTACACCTGCCGTTTGCGCTACCCATGACGGCAGTGCTGACGTCAGCCACGCGCGCACACGCCATCATTACTCTGCAGTGGGCAGCATAGTGTCCCGTCGCACGTCACTTCGGGAACCGCCGTCTGCCTCTTCGGTTTTCGGTCCGGGATCGTCTGCGCGTCTTCTTCCTATGCAAAGGATCCTGCACTGTGCGGAGAGCGGGGAGCATCTGGGTGGGAACCACGTGGCACCGCGGACGGTTCTGCTTCTGGGTCTTTAAAGGGGCGCCCAAGGGGAGAGGTTTGTCCCTCCGTTCGCTGCTTCCTCATTCTTCTCATGCGCCCTTGCCTTCCCCGCATCGCTTCGCTCCCCGTTGCTACTGTAGTTCGCCGTGCCGCCCGTTTAGCGTCGTCGGTGGTACGGGCCACCGTCTTTCATCAACCGGAGCCCTTCCTCGCGAGACGGAGATGGCCGCTGAGCGCGGAGCCTGGTGCGGCTCCTCCGTGACGGAGGAGCATATCCAGAAGTATCGCGCCACACGCGTGCTGCCGCCAGAGATGGAGGTGGGGGTGCGGCTTGCGCTGGCGGGGGCAGAGTCACCGCACCTGGCGAATGGAGAGCAGGTGATCTTCTTGTCGCATCTTGCCTGTGGCTTCGCGCTGCCGGTGCACCCTTTCTTCCTCACATTTCTCACATAGTGGAGGTAGTTCCCCTGCGAGGTCGCGAAGGGCCGCCACCGGCAAGTAGCTCATGGTTGTTGGTGACGACAACTCCGACAACGAGCCAGGAGAGGAGTGGCGAACGGCGGTGGCCGCGGCGAAGGAGTCGTTGGTTGCCAATGCCGTCGACGACGACGCCTCCTCCGCTGCCTCGCTGATGGACCTTGCCGCCACCCTCCAGCTGGGGGTGAAGGAGATCCGACTGCTCGAGGCTGCAGCCGGCGGTAACCGGACCTTGGAGCAGAAGCTTGCTGCTGCCAACGGAACCTCGCAGAGTAAGTTCCTCAGTCGGACACATTGGTCTCTCTTTTTCTTCGTTTTTTTCCTGATAGTCGGTTTTCTGCAGCCATCCTTGTCTGCCCTCAGCAGGAAATCGATCGCCTGAAGAAGGCGAATGACCGGCTGAGCAAGTCCAATTCTACGCTTCGGCTGCAGAATAAAGACTGGCACACCAAGGTGGATGCTCTGGAGGCCACCGTCAAGGAGCGCGACGCCAGCCTTGCCAGCCGGGCCTAGGCCTTCGACCTTCTCGAGGCCCAGAACAAGGACCAAGAGAAGGAAGTCAAGCGGCTGACGACCCGGGAGAAGGCCCTGGTGGAGGAGCTGATGCAGGCGGTCACACGGCTAAGGGTAAGTTTCTTCTCTAACTCCCCTCGTCTTTCCGAATCCGGTAGCCGGATTTGACATTCTTTTTTCAGACAACTTTTTATCTCGGCGTAGACCTGCTAGCATACAACCGGCTGCAGGAGAATTGGTCGGGGGAACAGCCGACGGTCCAGGAGCTGGTCGTCCTTCTCGGCGAGGAGGCTTCCAAACTCCCCCAGGTGGCGCAGGCCATCTTCACATTCCTGTGGCCGGATGCTCCGGTTCTGGGGACGATGGCGCAGCTGGCGGCCAAGGTGGTGGAGGTGCCGGCTACCGTCGACCGCCTGAGGGATCTGGCGGCGCGAGCCAGGACGGAGATGGCCCTAGCCCTTATGCTTTCCTGGTATAAGGACGCCCGTGTCGAGAAGATCGACGGGGGTTTCCGTGCTGGTGCCGACCTTGTCGCCATCCGCTAGGCCCATCCAGAGCTCCGGGCCTCCGCCATCAAGATCGCCGACTACACGAACGTCAATGAGGTCCTCACCGACTCGGAGTCTACTGGCACTCGCAGCCGACTGGTGAGGATGCCGGAACTGGATCAGCCAACACGCCACCTCCTCCTGAGACTGCCACCAGCCAGGATCCTCCGCACGGCAAGGGCCCTGCTGCCTAGTTATGCTCCCCAGGATGCCGGGTGTATTTGTCACTTTGTTTTGTTCGAACCTTACTATCTGTGCCGGTTGTCTCTGACGCCGGGTAAACTCGTGGGAGCTACGTCTCCCTCTCTTTTTTATGTTAGTCTGAATTGTTTTGGCTAGCTGTCAACTTGTGTTTTTTGTGTGCTTCAAAGCTTCGATATTTCACTGATGGAATTTATCCGGCTAACTTTAGTCAGCTGAACGCCTTTGGCCGGGGGAACTCCAATTCCAGTGGGGGAGCGCCAGCACACCTAGTGGGTGTAGCCCCCGAGATTCGGAGTGGCTGGCGTAGCCAGGCGCTTCGAATCTTCTTTCTTTCCTCAAGTCTTTAGTTTCATCCGGCTAGACACCTCTTAGCCAGTTACTTTTGCCGGCTGGACACCTGCAGCCGGGAGAACTTCCATTCCAGTGGGGGCGCGCCAGCGCACCCACTGGGTGTAGCTCCCGAGATTCGTAGTAGCTGGCATAGCCAGGTACTTCGAATCTTCTTCTCTTCGTTTTGCCTTGCCCTCACCTAGGCTCCAAATATCCGGCTAACTACTTTAGCTGGCCGGGTACTACAAGATTCCACTAGGGCGCACGAGCACACCTAGTGGATGTAGCCCCCGAGATTCGGAGCGCTTGATGAAGGCAATGACTTCAAATCTTCCTTCTTCATGGATTCTGACTTGGAGTAGTCGTACAAAAAATAGCCACACATACATACATTCTCACCCGTCAATAGGTTAGTCTGTTAAACTTTAGCCGGAAGGCAGGTTTGTTTTTTTGAAAATCAGATTATGCTTCTCTAGACACTTAGTCACTTTCACGTGTGCTCTGTTGTTTCCGCTACGTCCTTGTCGGGCAGCCGGGTTGCGGTCTGCAGTCGGAATCGAAGGAAGCTGACAGTACATTGTGCACGATACTAATGGCTTAGTAGTCGGATCGTCTCAAACTAGTTGCGAGGCCGGGACACCCGATCTGTCGTATCTCCTCCCCGTTTTTCATGTGGGATGCCTCGGGCTTTTGCTCTTGCTGGCCGGACAGCCGGGTTGCGGTATGTAGCTAAGACGAAGAGTGGGCCTCTGACATCGTCGCACACTACTCAGCCAGTTTGTTGATTTAGCAGGCTGGGACAATCGGCAAGCCCCTAGGTAGGGGTTGCCGGAGCCAGAAAAACTGAACCGGGAACAGATACACACGAATTTCTAGCAAGGAGACCCTGGGTATCTCATAGGGGTCCACATTTTCATTCATAAGGTTTGTGGGATACATACATTGTCTGGTGACTAGGTGTAAAACGGGCGGAGCAGGGCCGCGTTCCAGGGGCGCTCTGTCTCCTCATCCGACTTGTCCATCTTGTTCTTGCGCGGCGGATGCGCATCGATGAGGTAGTAGGAGTTGTTGGGCAGTGCCCCGCTGATGATGAAGGGACCCTCCTAGGGTGGCGATAGCTTGTGCATGCCCTTCGTGTCTTGCACCAGCCAGAGAACCAGGTCGCCCTCACGGAATGCGACAGGGCAGATCCGGCTCGAATGGTAGTGCCATAGATGTTGCTGGTATAGGGCCGATCTGGACAATGCTAGCTCGCAGGCCTCCTCGAGGAGGTTCACGTCATCCTCCCGTGCCTCCTGATTGGCCTTTTCATCGTAGAGGAGCCTGCGCAGAGAGTCGAACTCGATGTCCACGGAGAGGACGGCTTCCGAGCCGTAGACGAGGAAGAACGGGGTGTAGCCGGTTGACCTATTCGGCGTGGTGCGGAGGCTCCACAGCACAACCGGAAGTTATTCGATCCAGCATCCAGGCGACCGCTCCAAGGGCTCGATGAGGCATGGCTTGATGCCGGCTATCACTAGGTCGTTTGCCCTTTCAACTTGTCCGTCGGATTGCGGGTGCGCGACGGAAGCAAGGTCCAGCCGGATGCCCTTGTTGCTGCAGAACCGGGCGAAGGCCCCCTTGGCGAAGTTCGTGCCATTGTCGGTGATGATGCTGTTGGGGTAGCCGAACCGGTTGATGATGTCGGTGAAGAAGGTGACGACTGTCGCCCCGTCCAGCTTCCGGATAGGTTTGGCCTCTATCCACTTTGTAAACTTGTCCACCGCTACCAGCAGATGGGTCATGCCTGCACGCGCCCACTTAAACGGACCGATCGTGTCGAGGCCCCAAATAGCAAAGGGCCAGGTGATCGGTATGGTCTTGAGCACTAAAGCCAGCATGTTCCTGAGCTGCTCGAAGCGTTGGCACTTGTTGCACGCGCGGACTAGTTGTTCGGCGTCCTCGAGGGCGGTGGGACAATAGAAGCCGTGGCAGAACGCCTTGGCGACTGTTGCCCTAGATGAGGCGTGATGCCCGCACTCGCCCTGGTGGATGTCCTTGAGCAGCCGGTAGCCTGTGTCCACATCGACACACCTTTGGAAGATGCCGGATACGTTGCGCTTATACAGTTCTTTGTTGATGATGGTGTATGTGTGCACGCGACGCCGGATTTGCCTGGCCTCCACCTCATCATCCGGAAGCTCTCCATTGGCGATGTAGTCCATGAAGGGTTGCACCCAGGATAGTATCTCCCGGATGGTGAGGATGCTTCCGCTCTCCGGTTGATGGTCGTCGGGGGGTTGTCCGTATGAGGTACCCGGAACAGCAGCCCCCGAGCCACTTGGCAAATCGGCAGCCCCCGGGTCTTGCGAGCCGGAGGGTATGGACTTACTAGAGTTGGTGCGGGCCTTCTTCTTTGGGGGTTCCGCTGGCTCTGCGTCTGCCGTACCGTCAACCGGAGCACTCCCTGCCCAGATGATAGAATCCGACTCGGGAGACAGGTTGATGGAGGGCTTGTGCAGGTGCTCCAAGGAGACCCCGGGTTGGATCGCCTGCCTGGTGGATTCGATCCGCGCAAGCGAATCGGCTGCCTCATTGTTGATGCGAGGGACGTGATGGAATTCACATCCGTCGAAGCAGGCGTTGAGCTTCTATATGTGGAACCGGTAGAGAGCGATGTTTGCGTCGCGGGCATCCCATTCTCCGGATACCTGCTGCACCACCAGGTCCGAATCGCCGAAGCAAAGGATCCGGTTGACACCAATCTCTCTGCTAGCTGGAGGTCGTGCGCCAGCGCCTCGTATTCGGCAATGTTGTTGGAGGCCTTGAAGTGGATCTGGAGGACGTACTCCAGCCAGTCTCCTTTGGGCGAGGTAAGCACGATGCCGGCTCCCAAGCCCCCGAGCATCTTCGAACCGTCGAAGTACATCTTCCAGTGGTCCGAATCGAGAACCAGTGGGAGGTACTAGGTGTCAGCCCAGTCGATGAGGAAGTCCGCAAGAGCTTGCAACTTGATCGTGAGACGGAGCTCGTACTAGATGGAGTAGGCAGCGAGCTCGATGGACCATTTGGCGACTCGGCCGGTTGCGTCCTTGTTGCCGATGATTTCCGAAAGGGGTGTGGTGCACACGACCTTAACCGGATGCTCCTAGAAGTAGTGCTTGAGCTTCATGCATGCCAAGTACATGCCATAACACATCTTCTGGTAGTGGGGGTAGTTCTGCTTGGAGAGGAAGAGAACCTCGCTGAGGTAGTAGACGGGTCACTGAACCAGCTGAGCCTAGCCTTCTCGGGGCGCTCCACCACCAGGACGACGCTGACAACCCGGCTAATGGCTGCTATATAGAGCAACATCGGCTCCTTGCTAGCCGGCGTGGCTAGAACCGGTGATGTGGATAGCATGCGCTTGAGGTCGTGAAAAGCGGCGTCGGCCTGCGAGGTCCAGGAGAATTTGTCTGTCTTCTTCATCAGCTGGTACAATGGAAGTGCCTTCTCCCCGAGCCGGCTGACGAAATGGCTAAGGGAGGCTAGGCATCCGATGAACTTCTAGACTCCAAGTAGGCTCCTGGGCGGCTGCATCCTCTCGATGGCCGCAATCTTTTCCGGATCCGCCTCGATCCCTCGTTGTGAAATGAGGAAACCGAGTAGCTGGCCGGATGGGACTCCGAAGACGCATTTCTCCGGGTTCAGCTTCATCTGGTACAGCCGGAGGTTGCCGAATGTCTCCCCCAAGTCCTCGAGGAGGGTGCGCTTCTCCTTGGTCTTGATGACCACATCATCCACATATGCATGCATGTTTTGGCCGATCTGCGAGTGCAAGCACTTCTACATGCAGCGCTGATAGGTACCACCTGCATTCTTTAGACTGAAAGGCATGGTTACATAGCAGAAAGCCCCGTACGGGGTGATGAACAATGTTTTTATCTGGTCTGCCGGGTTTAGCCGGATCTGATTGTAACTGGCATAACAATCCAAAAAGGATAACAAATCACAGCCGGCCATGGAATCGATAACCTGATCGATACGGGGCAAGGCGAAAGGGTCTTTCGGGCATGCCTTGTTCAGGTTGGTGTAGTCGATACACATGCGCCAGGTCTTGTTCTTCTTCAACACCAGGACTGGGTTGGTGAGCCAGCCCGGGTGGTACATCTCCATAATGAACCCGGCTACAAGGAGCCGGGTGATCTCGTCACCAATCATCTTCCTTTTCTCCTCCGTGAACCGGTGCAGAGGCTGCTTGACCGGCTTGGCATCCGGCCGCACATGGAGTGAGTGCTCGGCGAACTCCCTCGGCACACCTAGCATGTCCTTAGGTGACCACGCGAAGATGTCCCGATTCTCACAGAGGAAGTCGACGACTGTGCCTTCCTATTTGCTGTCCAAGCCGGCACCAATGGTGACGAACTTGGTCGGGTCGGAGGGGTCAGGAAGGATCCTCTTTGTCTCCTTCGCCGGCTAGAAAGATGCTTCTCCAGTTGGCTTGCTTCCAGTCGGCATGTCTTGCTGGACCATGGCCACATTGTGCATGATCACGCGCTTCTCTTTGGCTATGATGAGGGCCTCTGCCAGCTTGGAGTCGGCTGAGTGATACATTGCAAATGTATCTATAATTTTTTGATGTTCCATGCTTGGTTTTATCCACTTTCTTGTGTTTTGTCCATACTTTGGAGTGCTTTTCATATGATTTCTTGGACTAACCTATTAACAAGAGCCACAGTGCCAGCTGCCTATTATCTGTTGTTTTTGGTTCCAGGAAAGTCAGAAAATGAATATTCTCAGAATTGGACGGGACAAAAGCCAAAGTGCCTATTTTTCCGGAAGTCATCAGATGCTAGAATACGAGACAAATAAGGGCCGGGGGACGGCCACACCACCTGGCCGCGCGGCCAGGCCTGGCTCGCGCCAGGGGGTGGTTTGGCCGACCCCAGCACCCCCTCGGCCTCTCCTTCCGCCTATAAGATGCCCTCGGGAAGAAAACCCTAAGTACCCGATTAAAAATCCACGAAAGAGCGGGAGGGATCTGAAGCTCTTCCCGGCACCCTGCCGGAGAGGGGAATTCACCCTAGAGGCCTTCTTCATCACCATGCAAGCCTCCGATGTGATGCGTGAGTAGGTCATCCTTGGACTACGGATCCATGTAGTAGCTAGATGGCTGGTTCTCGTCCTTTGTGCTTTCATGTTTAGATCTTGTGAGCTCTGTTCATGATCAAGATCATCTATTTGTAATTCTGCATGTTGTGTTTGCGGGGATCCGATGGATATTGAGATGCTATTTCAGATTCATTATTGATTCTATCATGTCTTTGTTATTTGTGATCTTGCATGCTTTCCGTTGTTAGTAGCTATCTTGTCCAAGTAGATGCTAACAACTCCAAGAGTTAATATTTATGCTCGATAGTGGGTTCATGCCTCTTGTAATCTGGGGAAGTGACAGATATCTCTAAGGTACTAGATGTGATGTTGCTACTAGGGAGAAAACAACAATCCTTTGTTCATAGAACAATCGTATTGTTTACTTTACACGCAGTTCGTAAAGCAATAATCTGTTGCTTGCAACTTAATACTAGAGGGGGTTCGGATGATAACCTGAAGGTGGATTATTAGTCATAGATGCAGTTGGATGGCGGTCTATGTATAATGTTGTAATGCCCAATCAAATCTCAAAGGAGTCAAGATGATTAGTATATGCATGCATTGCTTTCTCGATGTTTGTCAATTGCCCCGCTGTAATTTGTTCACCCAGCATGTTATCTATCTTAAGGAGAGCCACCTCTAGTGAACTATGGATCCCGGTCCTTTTTCTTTAGATACAATGTACAAACTGTTTACTGCTTTGTGTTTACTTTCTGCAAACTTTTACTTGTTTCCATTCGATACGTTTAATCCTTTGTTTTTAGCAAAACATGGTGAGATTGACAACCTCATCGCAAGGGACAGAGTTATGTGGTAGTGTTGTGCAGGTCTCCACGTTGCTACTAGCACCGGTAGTGCGCCATGCCAAGGCTCATCTAGCAACACCTTTGGGGTGTTTCCTTGCTCCTACTGGTTCGATTAAACCTTGGTTTCATAACTGAGGGAAACTTGCTGATGTGCTCATCATACCTTCCTCTTGGGGTTGCCAATGAGCTCTACATCAACACCGCACCAGCATTTTTCTGGCGCCGACACTGAGCCATCAAGCATTTTTCTGGCGCCGTTGCCGGGGAGTCAAGGACATCTTCACAAGGGGAGTCTCGCATAAAAATCTCTTTACTTTGTTATTTTTTTTTGCTTAGTTTCTTTTTGCTTTGTATGCTTATTTCTTTATCAAAAACAGAAAAAAATTAGTTTTACTAGTTTGCTTTCTTATTTGAAAACACACAAAAATTAAGTCTCCTTTAGTTGTCACCTCTTCCTTAGCTCACCTTGTTGATCCCTAAATTCACCCTGAAAGACCTTTCAATTGGTAGTGGTTCTATAATTGGGAAAGATAATACTGAAGAATTCTTTAATCATGTTAGCAAACATGAAGATACGGAGGATAGATCCCTTGCAGAACTTGCTCCAAACTATGAGATTGTTGCAGCTTCTTTAATTCATATGTTAGAAGCTAGGTTCGTTGACCTCAAACCCTTAATACAAGTAATGTTTCTTAAGCTTAAAGAAATTGAGGACCCTGAAAAGAGGGATTTTATTCTAGAAACTTTGTTTAAGGAGTTCTATGATGTTGCCAAGGAAGCTAAGAAAGTCTTTGAACGTTTCAATATGCTAGGCTCATGTGTAGATGTTGTTGGTACACGAGAAAAGATGAACAAAACCGAACTTAATGGCGAGGAACCTAAGATACCAATACCCTTTAAACTAGTAGCAATACATGATGCCATAGAAAAGAATCTTGATTGGATTGTTCCTGCAAACCCTTTTGATGAGAATAGTGAACCGAAGAGCATTGAGAGAGAATCCTCTACAACTTATTTGGATGATATACCTTGCCTTGTTGAAAATATTTTTGGTATTGATCTTAATGCTTCTTCATTTGAGAACACTTGATTCTTTTTCTTGCTTCTTATGCCTAACTTAAAGGCGTTAAAGAAAAGTACTTATTGGGAGATAAACCAAAAGTTTTAGATGAGTCTTGGAAGTTATTACCTCAGTAATAACCGCTTCTTATCCTTTTTATTTGCTTTTTGTGCCAAGAGTAACCTCTAATGAGAGAGAAGTAATGATTGGGAAAGTTGGTGCCCCGAAACAGATTTCTGTGCTTCACCATACAAATTCGTGTAAAATCTCTGTACGTATTTTTGAGGCGTGAATTTTTGTGCTTCTGCCCCAGGTTGTTATCTAACTTTCGTTCGTTCAACACTTTTTGATTTGAGCAACATAAGGTCTTCGAAAAAATTCGTCTTTACCTGCTGGTCTGTTTTGACAGATTTCTGCCATTTTCTGCATTTGCTTCTTGTTGGCTCCTTTTTGAGTTTTTTTGGGGAATTGAGATTTTTGAGGGAAGTGCTTCAGTAGCTAGTGTTTTAATGGAAGTTTATTTGGTGTTGGAACTGAACCTTAAGACTTATTTATCTTGAGTGCACTAATGTTGCAAATAAAGATTGTGTGAAGTTTTGTATGAAGGAAAATTTTCAGGTGTATGGAAGGAATGATTAATGAGATGAAGGATGGACTAAAGCTCAAGCTTGGGGATGCCACGCGTGTCACCCCAAGAAATATCTAAGAAGTACAAGCATCAAAGCTTGGGGGTGCCCAAGGCATTCCCTTCTTCATCAATAAAAATCGCAGGTTTCTTCCAAACGCTTCATTTTTATTGTTTCATGCACAGTTGTGTTGTTCTTGGAGCGTCTTCTTTTTTTCTTTTTGATTTTTTGTTTGCTTTGTTTGCTTAGTTTTCTGAATAAATTGGTTGGACCCCCTCTTTCATACATTGGTTTGCAAATAGTTTGGTTTGGTTTGGAAAAGAGCAGGAAAGTTCATACTTATGTGGTAAAAAGAGCTTGTTTTTAACTATGGCCTATGCTCTGTCATGCCATGCTTGATATTGTTTTGGCTTTATGCTTAGTATTCTTTGATTTAGCATGACTTGTTATAAACAATTGATATTGCTTAATGTGCCTTGGATGAATCATGCGTTGTTTTAGCATATTAAAGCATAGTATAGTGGTATTCTCCTTTGATGCTTTATTTGGGTTGACTTGGCGCATGCTCACACCATGTTATGACTATCTCAAGTCACCATAGCCTTTATGATCCTTTAGTTTTCAACTTGTAGTATCACTTTATGCTTTGATCAATGATGTTTTGTCGCTCTGCATGATTATGGCCATTATTGCTCTCTTAGTTTGTCGCTCCCAGCCTTTTGCTAGCCTCCACAACCAAGTATGAGTTCCACTCATGCATCCAACTCCCTAAACCAAGTTATTCCAAAGAGTCCACCATACCTACCTACTAGCTTATGCTATTCCAAGTATATTCATGCTTTTTTTTACCTTCCAAATTAAACTTGTTATGAGAAAACTAGTGATTAAAGCTCTCACGAACTTGATGGCACACTTTACTTTTTTGCATCTAATAAACTTGAACCATTGGGTCCTTCTTTGTTGCGTATATGCTTGCGCTTTATAAGTTGAAATTAGCAGAACCATGTTTCATGGGGAACGCTTTCAACATTGCACTTGTACTTTGTACCCCGTTGATATCATGTTCTTTTGCTTACGGATCTCGGCGGTGTGAAATAAAAGTGGAACTTCTAGGATCATGGAGTTTATATGTGTGTTAGAGAAACGCCTGGGCCGCTAGCCTAATCCATGCCTAATCATGGTGGAAACTTGCAGCATCACCATAATGAGCAATCTATGAAGCATCCTCAATAAAAACCTATGCAAATAGCAAATAAAAAGATCGCTGAGATGCTCATTGTCATTTTGATTATGGGATAGCTCCTGTATCATGTGCAAGGGGTACCCCGTTGGCGGTTCTTTATGATACATATGTACTTACAATGACAAGAGCTTACTTGTGACTAAAGTTGAGTATCATGAGGATCGGTCTTCGTAAGTAAGGGGCATGATATTTCGGTTTATAACTTGTCAAGCATATCCCCTTAGTTGTGTCACTTAACCTTAATCACCTTCAAGATGCTTATGATAGGGGCAATGAGAGCTGAAAGCTATAAGTACCATAATATTTGGAAGCTCTTTATGAGACTTGAATCCCTACTTCCTTTTATAAAGGCCTTTCTTCCCCCATTATATTGAGTCTCCACCTTCTATCTTTATGCACCTACTTTGAGAGCATAGTGGCCATTCTTAGTTCTATGTGCATTGTCCCAAGACTAGTTGATTGATGCATATCTTGATATTGCTTGTTTTAAACTATTTGTATCTAGTCACTCTTATGAACTTTGAAGGTTTCCTATGCATTTATATTTGCTACTCTAGGAGGGACAATCTGAATGCTATTATGCTATGTTTTCTTTATGTGAAACAAAAAAACGTCTTGCAAAGCATTGTTATTCATGAATCTTTTGTTTGTGCCTTTTCATGTTGCATCATAGTTTCTTTGTATTATTGCTAGAACTTTGTCTTTTATGTTATGATTGAAGTACTATGATCCTAGCTTTGAATGTTTTACAAATATTTTGATCAAGTCTGTGATGGTGCATGCCACCTCAAAAATTATTCTTTCTTTTTATCACTTACCTACTCGAGGACGAGCATGAGTTAATCTTGGGGATGTTGATACATTGCAAATGTATCTATAATTTTTTCTGTTCCATGCTTGGTTTTATCCACCCTCTAGTGTTTTGTTCATACTTTGGAGTGGTTTTCATATGATTTCTTGGACTAACCTATTAACAAGAGCCACAGTGCCAGCTGCCTGTTTTCTACTGTTTTTGGTTCCAGGAAAGTCAGAAAATGAATATTCTCGGAATTGGACGGGACAAAAGCCAAAGTGCCTATTTTTCCGAAAGTCATCAGATGCCAGAATACGAGACGGAGAAGGGCTGGGGGCCGGCCACACCACCTGGCCACGCGGCCAGGCCTGGTCCGCGTCAGGGGGTGGTCTGGCCGACCCCAACACCCCCTCGGCCTCTCCTTCCGCCTATAAGATGCCCTCGGGACGAAAACCCTAAGTACCCGATCAAAAATCCACGAAAGAGTCTGTAGCGCCGTCATCTCCATCCATAGATCGGGAGAGATCTGAAGCTCTTTCCGACACCCTGCTGGAGAGGGGAATTCACCCTGGAGGCCTTCTTCATCACCATGCAAGCCTCCGGTGTGATGCGTGAGTAGTTCATCCTTGGACTACGGATCCAGGTAGTAGCTAGATGGCTGGTTCTCGTCCTTTGTGCTTTTATGTTTAGATCTTGTGAGCTCCATTCATGATCAAGATCATCTATTTGTAATTCTACATGTTGTGTTTGCGGGGATCCGATGGATATTGAGATGCTATTTCAGATTGATTATTGATTCTATCATGTCTTTGTTATTTGTGATCGTGTATGCTTTCCGTTGTTAGTAGCTATCTTGGCCAAGTAGATGCTAGCAACTCGAAGAGTTAGTATTTATGCTCGATAGTGGGTTCATGCCTCTGGTAATCTGGGGAAGTGACAGAAATCTCTAAGGTACTAGATGTGATGTTTCTACTAGGGACAAAACAACAATCCTTTGTTCATAGAACAATTGTATTGTTTACTTTACACGTAGTTTGTATAGCAATAATCTGTTGCTTGCAACTTAATACTGGAGGGGGTTCGGATGATAACCTGAAGGTGGATTATTAGTCATAGATGCAGTTGGATGGCGGTCTATGTATAATGTTGTAATGCCGAATCAAATCTCAAAGGAGTCAAGATGATTAGTATATGCATGTAATGCTTTCTCGATGTTTGTCAATTGCCCTGCTGTAATTTGTTCACCCAGCATGTTATCTATCTTAAGGAGAGTCACCTCTAGTGAACTATGGATCCCGGTCCTTTTTCTTTACATACAATCTACAAACTGTTTACTGCTTTGTGTTTACTTTTTGCAAACTTTTACTTCTTTCCATTCGATACATTTAATACTTTGTTTTCAGCAAAACACGGTGAGATTGACAACCTCATCGCAAGTTGGGGACAGAGTTCTGTGGTTGGTTGTGCAGGTCTCCACGTTGCTACTAGCACCGGTAGTGCGTCCTGCCAAGGCTTAGATAGCAACACCTTTGGGGTGTTTCCTTGCTCCTACTGGTTCGATTAAACCTTGGTTTCATAACTGAGGGAAACTTGTTGCTGTGCTCATCATACCTTCCTCTTGGGGTTCCCAACGAGCTCTATATCAACACCGTACCAGCATTTTTCTGGCGCCGACACTGAGCCATCACTGAGGCGCACTCCATCGACCGCGTGAAGCAGCTGGTGACGGTGATCACGCCGTTTGGTCCCGGCATCTTCGTCTTGAGATACGCGTAGTGGGGGATGGCCATGAACTTGGCGAGGGCGGGGCGCCCGAGGAGAGCATGGTAGGAGCTCATCAGGTTTACCACCTCGAACCAAATTGGCTCGCAGCAGAAGTTCTCCTCGGTCCCGAAGATGACGTCCCTCTGGATTTTGCCCAGCGGAGCGCAAGGCGGTCCTGGAAGTACGCCGTGGAACGTTGTGGTAGTCGGGCGCAGGTCGCGCTCGCGGATGCCCAGCTTCTCCAGCAAAGACCGGTAGAGGAGGTTGAGGCTGCTGCCTCCGTCGATGAGGACGCGCAAGAAGCGGTAGGTGCGCTCGTTGGAGACGATGAGGGGGTCGAGCACCATAGCGTAGCCCCCGGGAGTCGAAAGCTTCTCAGGATCATCTTCTCGGATCCAGGTGATGGGGGTTTTCGACCAGTTCAGGTACTGGGGGACCGGAGAGACGATGGCGTTGACCACCTTGGAGCGCCGTCTGCGGCTGTGCTTGTCATCCAACTCTGTCTCGAAGATGTGGTAGGCGGCGTGCGGCCGGGGGTAGCCATTGTTGTTGTTGCCGCCATTGCCGCCATTACCATGATTGCCGGCTCCCCTAGCCGGTGGTGGTGGTCCACCAGGAGGAGGCGGGGGAAGACGTTGTTGGATGCCCTGGTCCTTTAGCTGACGGGTCCAGCTGCAGTTCCGGGTGGTGTGCGTAGCTGGTTTGAAGGGACCGCTATGCCACTTGCATGGGCCGTCAAAAATTTGGTCGAAGGTGAGCCGCGACTTCTGTCTTCTTGCATCGTTAGCCGGTGCGTCGGGCGCACCCTCCACAATATTGACCTGCCACGCGTGGTAGCGGGGGTTCTGTTGTCCGGCTTGGCGGTCCCCGTGGAACCGGTTGTCTTTGCTGTGGAGCCTAGAGGATCCGGCTTCTCCAGCCGGATTGCTCGGACGGTCGCGAGCCGGCTCCGTTGGAGTCGGACGCCCATCAGCACTTACTCGGAGGGATTTCTTCATGGTGGCATCCATCGTGGCGTACTGGTCTGCAACCGTCATGAGCTCCGCCATGGTTTTCGGCTCGTCACGCAATAGCCAGTGGCGAAGCATGGTGCGTTCTTGGCACCCCTTGATGAAGAAGCCTATGGCCTGGCTCTCCAGGATTCCTTCGCAGGTTCTGCGTAGCTCCGTCCATCTGGCGAGGTACTCGCGGACCGTCTCACGGTTGCCATGAACGCACAAGGCCAGGTCGCGTGGGCGGCCCGGACGCTTGTACGTGCCGTTGAAGTTGCGAACAAACACCTTCTCAAAGTCTGGCCAGGCGTTGATGCTGTTGGGTGTGAGGATGTTGAGCCATCTCCTCGCGGACCCAGTTAGCATAAGGGGGACGTAGCGCACAACTGTGCGCTTGTTCCCATGGGCAATGCCGACTGCCGTGGCATAGTCGGTCAGCCAATCTTCCGGCTTCATGCTGCTGTCGTCCTTGGGGGTGTCCCTAGGCAGGGTGAACTTATCCAGAAACGGCTCGTTTCGGATGCGGGGTCCCAAACAAACCGGTCCGGTGGAGTCTTCCTCCTCCATAACACGTGCTTGAGCGAGGAGCTCGATGCGGCCACGGCCATCCGGACGATCTGGGTTGGGCGCTCCTACCCGGCCCGAGAGACGGGAGCCGACAGGTTTTGGCGCACCTATTGGAGGAGAGGGAGGTGGTGGGTTGCTATTCACCATTTGCTCCTGGCACGGCTGGCCCTTGTTGCCAGAGCTGCGGCGCTTGCTACGAGCTTTAGCCGGAGGGGAAGACGCCTGCTAGGTCTCGAGGGGCGCGCCTTTGCTGTTGGAAGGCGGCTTACTCCCCTTGGAGCAGCTAGGGTCCTCCTGCATCTGCCGGTTGGCATCCGCCTGCTCGTCCGCAATCCGGAGGAGCTCCTAGACTCGGGCGTGCTGCCAGTTTCGTTCCTCGCCCTCTAGGTTGGGCAGTTTGTCTCCTGCAGCTCGCTCCGCGCGCAGGTTCTTGATGGGTGTACTGTAGGTGGGCTGGATGAGAGAAGGTAGTGGATCCGGCTCGCCATCCCTCTCCATCCCGCCGCCCAGCTCGCTGCCCTGGCGCCGTATCTGTCTGCGCCGGCTCGGCTCTGCCGTAGCCGGTGTGTGGCCGTGCACACGGTCGTACGCGCGCCGGGTGATCTCGATCTGCTTCTGGGTCGCGGCCAGCTCCATGGCCTCATGTAGGAGAAGTTGCCTCTCCATGGTGAAGTTAGCCTCCGCCTCCTCAGGGTTTTCCCCGAGGTTAACCGGCGTGAGGAGCCGGTCAATGGCCTCCTCCACCGGATTCCTAGGCAGCATAGGAGCATAAGTTCCGACCTCGTCTGCCCCCTTCTCCCGAGGCTGGTGGGGATGAGAGCTAGAGCCGGTCATCATCACCTCGACACTACGAGGAGTGATGGGGGCGCCACTGCCGAGATGCGGCGGCTCCGTGACGGAAACGATTTCCCTAGGGAAATGCTTTGGCACGGTGGCGACGTAGACGGGGAGGTCGCCGAAGAGCAGAATCAAACCGTTTTGCCGGAAACGTGGTTCCGGCGAAGTAGGAAGCGTTGTCGATGACACAGTCGAACGTGCCGAGCGTGAGCACCAGGCCGGAGGCCACGCGCTCACCGGCTAAAGTGCGGGGTCCCGTGCGGAACGTGACTCCGGTTGAAGCCATCGTGCACCACATGGGCGCCAACTGTCGTTGTATTGGGAACGGAAGTACCTAAATAGGTTAGATAGAGGTGTGGGGACTAGCAGGAAAGCTATCGACGGTGTCCGCAGGCGGGGTTGGATACAAGCAAGTGTAGCTGGACACAAGAATTACCCAGGTTCAGAGCCCTCGTGATGAGGTAAAGCTCCTACTCCTGCCGATCTAACTATGAGTGGTATACGGGCTACAATCGCTCCTCGAGCTGTATCCTCTAGCTACTGTTTTAAATGCACTAAGACCAACCCTTTCTATTGAGGCCTTGCCTCTCCTTGTATAGGCAAAGAGGCAACGGTCTCACTGGCCAGTCCGGCTGGCGGGCCCCACAGGCGGGTCCCAGCCGGCTGGTCATCTACAGTATTCCGTACACTTACGTCTCATCAGAGTACAAGCGGTATGGTCGTCGTGGATACAGTGAACGCCGTGCGAGCCTGACGTCAGCATCTGGCCACTGTTCCCGCGTCATCCCGCAAAGTCTTCGGTATGGCCGAGTAGTTGTGAGTCTTGTCATCGTACCAGGGCGTATCGCGCACTGTGCCGCACGTCGCTCTGTCCTCTTGATTGGTTCCGGCTACGTTGGTGTAGCCGGTCCCGTGCCTTGCTGCTTCTTGCCGATCCAGTTACCGTGAGGTAGTCGGCTTGACCTGCTCCTATCCGGCTGTGCTCAGCCAGCTGGACACGATCCAGCTGCTGTGATTCTTGTTTGGTTGGGGTATCCGGAGGTCATCCCCCGACACCTTATGATTCTGTTCTTAGTATTCTTGTTCAATGCTTAGTATTCATGTTCAATGCTGAGAAAAGCACAACAGTGTAGAAATGAAAAACAACATAATATGAATCTTTGGTTATGGAGAAGGTTGGCTGTAAATTAATTGTAGGCACACCGATATGTAATCATCATAATGTGCAATCTCATTAGAATATTCAAATTGTTAATTTAAGTATCCTTAACGTAGTAGTTGGAAATTTTTCCTATGAGATGTGTTGGAGAAGTACAAGCTCGTGGAACTGTGTATTCCTTCACAGGGCAATCCTTTTATCTGATCTTTTATTAGACCAGGCTGAATATAGAAGACAAAAAAGTCTAAAAGTACGACACGGGAAATTGTACCTTGAACTGAATGCCAGAACCATCCAATTTAAAAATGCACTCACCTTGAATAATGTACCAGAGAATCATAATGTTGTATATAGCCTGCGATTTTGGGCAAGAAATCATACTCAACTTGCTTCCTCTTCCTATATCATGAAATGGTTAGCTAATAGAAAGTTGTATACGATGCACCGGTCTCTAGGAGAACTTCCCGTTAGTCTGCACTATTTTCGTCAGGCAATGGTGATTGGTGAGATAACAAACTAACTATACAATATCATGAGTTTATTGGCACATTCTTCATATATCAACTGATAAGTGAGTCATGAACAATCATTAGTCACATGCAACATGTAATAGTTAAACTACTATTTTTTAGAGCAACCAACGGGAGCTCTTTCTTTTCTATTAGAAGAAGAGAAATGGCCAGTTTGAAGGGAAATTGGCTAAAAACCGATACAAAGACACGCGTCCGGTTTATAAGAGAAACAAGAAGAGAAAAACCAACATGGCCTGTTTTTTGGGGAAAAACAGGCGAAACTGCACACATGGCCAAACTACCTAGCTCAGCTAGGTCTAGAGCACCGTTGAACGATACCAGCACAACAGCAACGGCGAGCACTACGAAAGCCTTGTCCACGTCCCTGGAGAGGAAGGCAGAGCCGAAGGAGAACGGCTAGGCCTATCAAGCTTCATGGCGAGAGGCAAGCTATAGAGAACACGCCAGTGGCACTCGCACGCCGACATGCCCCGAAAACGTCAACTCTACCATAGCACCAGCAACCACGAGAATGGCTCACAGCACTCCGGAAAATGATGCCTCCAAGGAGGTCACGGCGTCCAAAGGACGTCGTCGTCATCCAATATAGCGGAGCCAGATTTGGGTTTTCACCCTAGAATGATGGATGGAGGGGTGTCGGGACTCCTCGACATCGCCCCCAAGGGGAAAATGACACCCTTGAGCATCGCCAATGTCGGCACCGACCAAAATCGGGCAAGACTTTCACCCGGAGACCCCGAAACCACCTCCACTGGACCGTCAAGGAGACAACCCATGCTATCCTGCGAGCACAACCATCGGCAAGAGGCAACACCCACACCAATGGAACCATGTCTTGCCGCCCGCACGGCCAGGTCAGAGCATCAACACCACCTCGACCTGGAGCCGCCGCTCCGGCCTACACGCGGAGCAGAGCAACACCTCATGTTCAAACGCCACCGTCTACGGGACACCGGAGCCAACGTCCCGTTCACCAAGAAGCGGCGCCGCCATGTTGCGTCCTTGCGCCATGGCACACCTCTGCCATGGACCTGCAGATGTCGGCCTGGTCCGCCGCGCCCCAGCCAGTCTGCCACACATGCTGGCCCTCCATAGCCACCAGGACACCGACGGGACTGGGCGCGGGGCCCACGCCCCTCGGCCTCCACACGACCACCGTCTCGAGGTACTTCCTGGCCTCCCTCCTCCCATCGCCGCCGTGTCCTCGGGGATGCCACCCCGACCTCCCTGCGTCGGCGAGCTGCCGGGCCGAACGGATCCAGATCGGACCGCATCGGCCGGTAGATCCCCGAAGCGCCTGACCATGCTGCACACCCCGCCGCCACCTCCGCCCGCCAGAGACCGCGCCACTAGTATTTATTGATGAAAAAACACCAAATTAATTGTTTCAATCGAAGAAGGCATAGCATGTTACCTATACAACATACATGTTTTGAACTACTACGAAATCAACCTTGTGAATTACATCACAACTGAGGCGCTCATATATGTGCTTCAACTACTTAATGGCCGGTAGATATGTTGGAAAATAAACATAGTATATGCACCCTAGCATGGTCTAAACCTATGTTGAGAAAGCCACTCTCAATCTATGCATTTGTTACATCTAGAACTCCATGCAAAAGATTTCTCAGAATTATACACCGAGTATGTCTGAGAAATCCCTCTCATCCATTATTTGGTTGCAACTTCTGTGAGGCAGTCTTGAATAATGAGGGGAGTGCAATTTCCATCTTCCTAATTGATGTATGTTCCGAAACAGGTTACATAGAAATCTCTGGATTTAAATTTAATATCTCAAAAAGGAAGACCTGGCCTCAAACATGAGAGGTTATGAGTTTACTGTGAAAATATAGTAGATGTATAATTTCACAGAAGAATGGTACACTGCGCATAAAAAAGGTAGTCCAAACACAAAAGTAAATTCCATCTCTAATCATGGCGATATAAGATTACCTCCATATGCACATGATGCCCTGTTTCGCTATATGAAAACAAATCAATAAAATAAAGTCGGGAGGTGAAATGTATGGCCAATATTACAAGTATACAGCCGATTATTTATTGAAGGGAAAATTTAATTACATGCGCCGCACCGGTGGCTTTTCGCGCGGGGCGCGGTGATTCGGAAAACGCCGCGGTCGGCTGTCCTGCGGGGTTCACGTGATGTAGATATGGACAGCTAGCAGGCCCCACTTTCGTTTGCTTGTGACGCGCTCCCTCGTACGTCTTCGTGAGTTCAAGTCTCAAGTGCAGGATGTACACTTCGACAGCTATAATTCGTGATAAAATAATGGAGAGAACCTACACTACCGTGATGGTAGTACAACACAGGACAACTGCAGCCTATGTTGGATGTTACATTACAACTGCAGTCTACTAAGATGTACCACTCGCCTACTTTCTTCTACAACGATATTTTTATTTCTAAAATGAACACTGTGTGCTACAGTGTTTCATATGACCTAGTACACACCCACTTGATTACGTATATAATCTCTAAATGGAACACAACTATACTAAGCTAAAAATTTATCTTTAGCATGTGACTATTTAGATGGTAACAATAATCATTTTTTCCAAGAATGCCAAAAAAATTGATAGGTTGGAAAAAACTTGGCCTTTGGTTGTGAGAAACTGGAAGGAATATATTAGAACAACCTGACAGCTATATTCGATAGATAATGGAGCAGCTTCATAAGTATCTAGTGGCTATTTGTAAATAATCTGGTAGTTATTTCCGAGTAATCTGATATATGATTGAGAAAATCCGATAGTTATTGTAAAATAACCTGATAGTTGTTGTTAAATAACGTGGCAGCGATTGCTAAATAATCGTGCAGTTATTAATAAATATTATGGTAACTTATTTGCACACCCTAACATTTGTTTTGAAAAGCCAACCTGGTAGTTGTTAAATAATGTGGTATGTATTTATAAATAATCTGGTAGCTCTAAATAGATAATCTGATAACTGTACATATGTTTGCACAACCTAACATTTGTTTTGAAAATTATATAGCTATTATAAATTAACATGGTAGCTATTCTTAAATAATGTGGTAGCTATTGATAAATAATCTGGTAGCTATAAATAGATAATTAGATAACTGTATTTTTGCACAAACTAACACTTGGTTAAAAGATCGGACAGAATTGTAAATTAACCTGGTAGTTGTTGTTAAGTAATGTGGTTGGTAGCTAAATAAACCTGATGGATATTGCTAAATAATCTGGTAATTGTACCGAACAACCCAAATTTTTTGTTTCAAAAACCTATAGATATTTCCTAATAACCTAGTAGCTAGTGTTAAATAGCGCGGTAGCTTTAGCTAAATAATCTAGCGTTATTACTAAGTAATCTGGTAACTATATCCGAGAACGTCTCTTATTTCGGATAATATGATAGTTATTGTTAAATAACCTGGAAAATTATGGTAAATAATATGGTAGTATCCATTATCTAGGTGGACTAGTATATTAATCCAAAAACCTACATCAAAAATTCTGTAAGATTTCTTCAAGTCATGAAAACGCTTAAAACGTCATTGTAAAAAAAATGCTAATAGAAACAATACCATTAGGTGCTACTGCTAGGCTACTATTAGTTGCATGCGTTTTTGGAGATGGATTGCAGCAGATCATTTGCACCGAAGCTAAATAATCTGGTAATGGCTTGCATGCGTTTTCGGGGTTGCATGGACAGAGAGAAGGGACAAAGCTACATGCGCTCGCGGGTCAGCAGGGGACGATGAGACAGGTTGGCATTGCGCTCGCTCGAACAGGCTGCATGCGTTTGCGGGGCCAACGGACCAGCTGCCGCCGCACGGACGAATAACTATACGGCGTCGCTCAATAGCACGGTCCTTTATTGAATCCTCGACTGGAAAATGGTAATCCGGCGAGATTTAGCAACCATATATGTGCATCAGAACAGGCTCAAGCCATCTGGTAATCTCTGTTTGGCTCTGTTAGATTTGCGACAAGTAAAAAACGAAGAACGAAAACAAAATCACAGCAAGGGGACACAGATTTAACGTGAAAAACCCTTTCCAACAAAAAAAGGGAAAAATCACGGGCGCCAGCCAGCGAAACTTCACTATAACGGAGAGTGTTTACACAACGCCGGGGATTTCACAGATACAACTTATCCCAGCCGGCGGCTTACAAGAAGTATATATAGCGGTGGTAACCTAGGTCATCAACGATCCGTACCACGGGGGGGGGGGGGGGGGGGGGGGGGGGGGGGGGCGACGAGCCTCACTCCGCTCCGTCAGAAGTTGGCATCTACTTTGTAGAATTTGGATCAACATATAACAGGCTCATTGCCTCTCACCATCATATCAAGGAGATTGGAACTGCTCATTTCATCCTTACACAATTTTGAAATAACTCGCATCCCTACAAAAAACCCGAATAGCTTTATAAGACACCCATCAACAATCATTCCTTCTTGGTCTAGCATGCGAATGTTATGACTTGATGGCTCGGCCAATGGTAATTATCCAACTCTTCAAATTCCATTCACCTAAAGCATCCAACCGCGATGCCGAGAACTAATAAAAAAAGGAGTGCTTACCAAAAAACAACCCAATCTTATTAGTCGTGAGATGTTGATAAATCAATACTCTATTGCATGTTATCTCATTTGGTGAAACTGCAATAGCACACAAGTTAAGAGACCGATTCTCATGACCAGAATTTTCTGAAAATATGTACATCTCTGTGTCAAGGGATGCCAAGTCATTACTGTGAAGCAAGAAAGTATGGAAGATGCATGTACAATCATTACTTGCTAATACAAAACTGGTGCAGGTAGTGTGATAAAGTAAAAAAATCAGAACTTTCAGACTCGGTGTATACAATTCGCCCGCACTGCAGCAGAATTGATCATAAGTATAAATATTGCACAGTTGTCATCCTGCCAACTAATACACCATCTGAAGACAATATGTTCTGAACTCCAACTATGACTAAGTTGGATTCAAACCCTACAAAAGGACAGACCAGCCATGCCTTAGCAATAGGTGCTCCTCTATGAAATTTCTACCTAACAAAAGGTTATTAAGAAAAAATTCACCTCTTAATAAATATTCTAAACATGGAAACCGAAGTGCACATGTGGCAGATAATCAACTGGGCACAAATAGTGTCTTTTGAAAGCTAGACATGTCCGCCTACCTTGGATTAAGTCCTCAATGGAAGTTCAATACTGGAGCCATGCGAACATCATATACTAAGGTGTCTAAATTCTGCAGAAAAAAAGGACAGTTGAGATTACAGCATGCGAACATCATATACTAAGGTGTCCAAATTCTGGAGAAAAAAGGACAGTTAATGAAGCTATCATGACCAAGAAAAGACGTCCAGGAAGGTGAGAGCCTTGTCTTATCTCAGTCGAATCGAGGCGCCCAACGAAAACTAACTATGTCTCCCTAGGTGTCAGTAAATGGATCACGCGCCCTTGCTCTGCGGGTGAGAGCCTCCAGGAGGATGGCGGGTTGGCACTAACGTGGGCGGCGGTTGTGACTTGTGAGCTTGAGGGAAAATCTGAGGAGGAGGCTGGGGATCGGGGCAGAGGTTGCCAGAGATCCCAGTAGGGGAAGAAGGTTAGCGAGCGGGAAGGATCTAGGGGTCGGGTGACGCCAGAGAAGAAGGGCATAATCGGCTCATCCGACAAGGGAGCTGGCGATGCAGTGACGGGATAACAGCGGCGTGAGTTTAGCCTCCACAACCAGCGCCGCCACCGCACATCTGGCCCCCTTGTCTTTTGGGGAACCCCACCTGCCGCCATCATCTTCGTATTCACCTGGATCACGCGCGTCTTCATTTCCGGGGAGAATTAGCGGCAGGGAAAATCGAGGGGTGTGGAACCTAAGGCCAGAGGAATTTTTCATACGGAAAATAGATGAGGCAAAAGAAACGATGGAGACGGGCGGCCTGGTGGATGAGAGTCGATCAGACGGTCCGGATGTGTCCGATGTTTAGCGTCCGAGATTTTACGGCTGTGATCTCGCAGATGTTTGATGCGACCTACGATCACCAACTTCCTTTTAATAATAACTTCCTTTTAATAGTAAAGATGATCGTTTATTGTCTAGTTGTCCTCTATGTGGAACAATTATGAAGCGATCCAACCTGTTATAGATTCTATCTTGTGTTTACCGTGCTAGTCTTACCGTGCTAGTCCCATGGATCGATTAGCTAGTACACACAGTTTCGATGAATAAAAGAGTATCAGTGCGTCATAATATTGCAACGATTGATCAAAGAATATAATTATTATAAAGTTGCTTAGCTCACAGCTAGCTCAAATAACATAGTTGAACAAAAAAAAAATAATAAAGTCTCCATCACGTCACAGGCAACACGCTGAGTGGAGATTCACAACCTAAACGAAACCTTACTCGTCATCGAGTAACCTGCAACATGAAAAGTTGCGGTCACGAATGGTCAATATATTTGAATTGTATTGGCAAGATGTCATTGTTATATGGACACAATTGGCGACCTATCATATACATGCACACTTTTGCTAGTCAAGTTTATTCTATTTGCGGAAGGCAATGTTTTCCCTACCTTTCTAAATTAGTTTTAGTTCTTCAGAATAACTAAGAACACCTCGAGTCACTCGAGAGTTCCTAAAGTAAACTAAGGACACATTGAGTCACTCAAGTGCTCCTATAAACCATTAAGTTCACCATCAAGTTATATTATAAAAATTGGAATAAATGAGACTTTTCAACTGCGTCAATAGAAGTTACTCATAATTGTCTGTTACCGGGGACATGGCTAAGTACTTAGTTCTTAAACCATCTGTAGAGGCTAGTACACTTTACCCACAAGACCTAGTCAACCCCTTTTGAGAGAAGACCAGGACAAGACCTTTGGGAAACAGAATCATGAGCCTAGCCCCGGACCGTACCATCCTACACACACCTACATCTGCTAGTCACGGTAGGACATGATCCCATAACTTACTCAGTCAAGTCAGAGCCCATATAACATGTGATTGTACATGGAAGTTACTAATCAAGACCGTCGATTATCTCTTTGAAGCCTGGGTGGCAATCCCCACCATAAACCACATTCGATGACCCAGTCACTTGTCATTCCACCTAGGTGATTCATTGATTAAGTGGTTTTCATTTAAGAAAAAACATAACCTTCTCACACACATATGTATTATGAAAACCACTTACGCAACTACTTGCATGGCAAAGCATCTACAATATGATGGCTCTCAAGGAATCAACTAGGGGACCTATGACAATTTTTTGGGGTACTCACACCATAGCATATCATATAGGGTAAAACTTTTCCTATACATGCAAAGCTACTGAAATCTAAATGTATAAGAAAACAATAGGAGATTTATGATACTGACACTTGCCTTTAGTCAATGTTCTCATTCACACACTCGTTGCAATCACAATAATCGCACTCCGGACAATATATCGTGGAAAAGTGTAATTGCAATCAATCATACAGTAGTACAAACACAACAAAACAATATGCATGCATGCTAGAAAAGAGAAACAAGTTTAAAATCTTTTCAAAACATTTTTTATTAAACAAAAGGATTTTAATAGGCATTAATGGAATCTGAATACTTTCAGTAAAATTTTGTAAATCATACTAATGGATAGGCAATATTCATATCTTTTATTCTCCACTGATTTCACCTTAAAATGATTTATATTATAAATGTTATAGCCAAAATACTCATTAAAGGGATATAATTATAGATAATTATTTTATACTATGACTAAATCAACTAATGGTACAGTGGCATAGATTACAATTTTCTGAATCCATAGACACCAAATTTGCCAATTTTGGAGTTTTAGATATTTTTATGAATTAAATACCATTAAATAGATTGAAATATTCCAGAAAATATTCATTGGTCAAAGTGTAAACTTTATTGTAGAATAAAATTCTACACATTATTATGGATCTAGGGATATATTATTTACATTTTTCTGACCAATATTCAATTTTATATGAATTTTACAAGTTTAATACATTTCCTGTCTATTTTTTACTTATTGCAGAAATCCGAGAGAATATTCTCTAGAAGATGCTGCTGCTGCGGTAGCTGACGTGGCCTGTGCTGACTGGTTAGCGGTCGCCGTACCGGCCAACGGGTCATCACAGGCGTCGGTTCAAGATCTGACGGCTGGGGCGAGTCGATCTTGGTGCTCACCGGCGGGAAGAGCTGGGCGGCGGCGGGTGGTGCAGACGGTGGCGATGGAGGCGGTTTCGGTGGTCCTTGGCAGCGGTAAGGATTTCCACGAGATGCGGACGACGTCGTCGAGCTCACTAGTGCCCTTATAACAGAAGCTTGCTTCCTCGAGCGACGACGAAGGGCGGCTAGAGCTTCTCGGCTCCGCCCGAGCTCCGGTTGTGGCGGGTGCTCACAGTGGTGCTCTTGTGGCGAGAAAAGCGAGTCGGTGAGATGCGGTTCTAAGATGGAAGGCGGAAGGAGATAAAAAGGAGGGCGCGGGAGGTTTGCAACGTCGAGTTGGTGCTCGTACCGAGCTCCAATGGCGGCGGCGGTGCTCGCATTCTCCGGTGGCGGCTAGGGATTCCAATTCGGCAAAAAATCGCACGGGAGAGAGGTAGGGGGGCTTATATGGGGAAGCAATCATGCACTTGAGGGCACGGTATCAAACGAAATCAGTGATTTCACCGGTGATTTGGATCAGGATCGATCCCATGTTCCTCTCGGGCTCTCGCTCGCGGAGGGAGATGACTGGGGTGGGTCCTACATGTTGATACCTTCGATCTGGATTATGGATGTAGTATAGCTTATTTTTCCCTAGTAGACCTAGGTTATCAAATCCTCGGGAAGTGAATACGCAGTGAAGTTACTTTAACGGACCTTCGGGAGTTTTAGAATTTCTTTTCTGTTTTTACCGGTCCAATATCTTGCGTCTTTTTGTTGTTGTCGATGATGGAGAGAGAGGGCCTAGGGCGTTCGGTTTCACCTGTAGCTATGCAAAACATCTTATGGGAATAAAAGATATAAATAATGTATGCATGTACTTTTTAGAGCAAGGTAAATTATATGTGGGCAGTGCATCCATAATTGTTATTACCTCCGCAACCGCTTATAGCAATAATCTACTAGTCTCATCCATAGAAGAAAGAGAACTAATGATATGCATAGTGATGTCACCGTTAATCCCAAGCAAATCCCTCACATACAACCGTACTACCCCTTCTGTCACTGGGGTTCCCAACCTGCTGATCAATCATTACTCATACTCTCTATACCTGGCTCAACCCTCGGGGTGTTGGGTATTGGGGATATACTTTCCGGGTATCCTCACTAAGCCTCACTGATGAGGGTGGCCCACTTCGGGTTAGAGCTTTGCTTTATGGGCGGCCCATTTAGGGAGAAGAGATGGAGTCCAGTCCGGCTACGGGAAGGCCCAGAAGACTTACCGACATAGGAACATAGTGTTACTTGTAGTTCAAGATGTACTCTGTAACTGAATCTTAGTCGTAGCCGGATAGGTCTCTCTTGTAAACCCTAGGACGGATATCTATATAAGCCATCCTAGGAAGAGCCTTTAGGCACCCTCAATAGTCTACAATCTCAACTCGCACAGGAGAAACCCTTATAACCCATATTCCGGCTCTGTCGTATTACTGGATTGCTAGCAGGAGTAGGATTCATCCAAAGCCGGCGGATTCGAACCTGGGTAAACTTGTGTGCTCACCGTCCCGAAATACCATACGTCTCATACCCCTCTCTTCCACATGCCTCGAGGACGCCCTCATGGCGTACCAGTCATCAGTCCGACGACAGTTGGCGCCCACCGTGGGGCAAGTGAGCTTCGGATCTGCGTTCCGAGTGGAATCTACAAGAATCGGAATCAGCGAAACCATCGCCGTCGGTCGCATCCTCTACGCCAACAATGTTTCTCTCATCGTTCTCGACGAGACCTGGATTCTGGCTAGGGAGGCTGTGACTTTGTACACCATTATGTCTTTTGACAAGATCGATGTTTACATCGGCTTTGCTGAACCTGCCCCACCCACCCCAGCGGTGATGATAGAGGCAGAAGAAGTTTCGGGGTCCCCTTTGTCCGCGGAGGTGGCAAAGTTCCGGATCTCAGAAAACCCTAATCCCACCTAGCCCTCACCTGTTGTGGAGATAGTGGAGAAAGCTGAACCTAAAGCAGACCTTGCAGTGCATGTCGAATCTAGAGTGGATCTCCCTAGTGTGGCTGAATCCCGAATCGATCTACCTGCGAAGGTCGAAATCAAGGAAGAGCAAGAAAACAACTCTGATTCCAGCTCTGATAATGCCGGAAAAGACACACCCTTCCTGAGATACACGTTGAGGCGCATGATGATGCAAGACGCAAGCGTGGATGAAATCCTCAAGACCATCAGGCGTTTCAAGGAAGCCAATAAAGAAAGCCGCAACTATCTTAGGAGGCACGCATCGCACTTTGTCGGATATGTTGGATCTGGATCCGGCCCTGCCAATGCTGAAGATAACGAAGACTCGGTGTTGGAGGCAATCGGAACAAACGTTGACTTACCGAGATCTTCGGATGATTCCATGATGTCGGCAGATTTCTGGAAGTTCTCAGCGGAGTACGAAGAGGAGTTTAACTCCACAGCTGCAACAGAAGGAGAAGTCATGGACGAAGCATCCGTAGAAAACTCTCCCAAAGCGCAGGATGGTATGGATCTCGGAGATAATCCTGACGTCCAGATGTTCGAAAGTACCGATCAGAGCTTGACTCCGGGAAACAGACCCAAAGCCGTCTTTGCTACCGGCGCTGCCAAGAAGGCAAAGAAGAAGAACAATAAGAACAAGACCCCGACAAAAGACCCTCCGGCGGAGGACGTAATTGTCGAGGATTATGAAGAAGACTCGGACGGAGCCCTAATCCCGGACGAGCCAAAAGAAGACTCGGTGGATGGACACGTGATCACTGCAGGTGCGCGTAAACTCATCGATGCTGCATTAACTACACCTATCCCAACAGTTGTAGAGCTTACTGTTGAAGAGCTGGAGGAAAGGGCCCAGGCCCTAGAAGCGTGTCGCCAAGTACTCCTGGATGAAGCCAACAACATCGAGCAAGAGAAAAAGCGCATAGCTACTGCGGAGAAGTATATCTCTCTACAGCACTAGAAGACCTGGACAAGGCACAATAATTGGGTACCTGACAAGTCCTTGGATTGAGGCAAGAGAGGATGCAATAATCATCATGTCATACAAACTAATACATGATCCCATCTATGATAAATAACATGCACAATTGCTACATGGCTAGGCCGAAGTCCTTAGCCCAAGGGGAATTACTAACACATAGATATGAGATCAACAATCACAAACATGGTAATAAAAATCATAAGATTGATAGCAATAGTCTTACAATGTCGCCAATCAAAGAAGAGATCTACTATTACAAGTGATGAGATATGGCTATGGAGATGGAGAAGGGTTTTGAGATCTGGAGGCGGCTGGTGATCTGTGGCAGAGACTTTTGGCAAGGTCTGGCTTGTTTTCTCGTCGCCCGAGGCTTCTTTATATAGGGGTCCCTTCACGAAGTTGTTCTCTTTGACCTAACGGTGGCGGCGCGAACTATACGACCGGAGCTATATGGCCGGAATTTTGCCTCTGGTCATATAGTTGGTCATTAAAGTGTCGGTCTCCGTCTTACGGCTCCTGGTTTCTTCTGGTTGTTGGAAATCTCGTATCTTTGTCTTTAATGTAGTGATTCCCTCCTTTAAACGTCATTATCTGCGCAGAAAAATATAAAATAAAGGATTGCATACCCCTCTGAATATTAGCATTAGTGGCAGGGTTTAGAGAGATATTTCCTCAAAAATATGAGTAATATCCAGTTTAAATGTGGACGTAGATGGCTATATTTCACATCCATCAACCTTCCCAAGCTTAAACTTGATCGTCCCTGAGCAAGAAAACCAAAATAAAAAAAGAACTTAGCATTTAAACTGAAATAACGAGATGGTGATCTTACTCATGATTAGTAGTCTCATGTTTCCTCCACTTCATAAATCTGAAAAACTCCAGCATAGATAGAGTAGTGGCAAGCATATCATACGGGTTTCATGCATCCTTCTAGTGTAGCAAAATTATTGTCAACATGGATGATTCAAATGAGTAAACTTTATTCCATGTCAAGTAATCAACTCATAGGCTTGCCTTTGAACGGAAAAGTATAATCATGTAAATTAAGAGTGTGAGAGTTGTCATGAAAAGTATATACACCAGAGTATCTCAATTCTCCCACATCAATAAATCAAAACTTTGCAACCACTAGTTTTCTATTCATTGTCCTTCAAGAATTTCAGTTTTTAAGTAATTGAGAGCATGCCAAAAAAATAGTTTATCCGGCTGTGATGGACACTCGTGGCTTCACTACAGTTTTGTTCCTTTTGCATAATGATTTCTCATAACAGCCAGAGGAGTGATTCCATCATGATTAAAGCTACCCGGGAGTGCCAAGATCTTACCCACTATAGCATTGCTGCTACAAGTGTTTATCAACTCATAGCCGAAATCTAGGAGTTTCCTCCATGAAGATTGTTCGTGGGCCAGTGGATTTGTTGGCATCCCATGAAGTTTGACACGCATAAAACTATATCATTCTTATGATTAACAAGTCAAACTTTGGCATGCTCACAAAAACCGCTAAACATTAATTCAATCAAACAAATCCTTTCAAAGAGAGCTATCAAGTCAATCAACATTTTTAGTGGTGTTGAGTGTCTCTATAAGCCTTCAAGACTAAACACTACAACACCCAAGCCTTCAGTTGTGAGACTTTTTATTATTACAATTGTTTAGCAAATTTTTAGGCAAGACTTTGTGAACTACAAGATCTGGAACAAGACGTACCCAATTAAATACCCATGCAAACAAAACTTTACTACAATATAAAGACTCACTCCACCAATATAATACCTCAACATTTACTACTAACTAGCATGGGTTTCTCAAACTTCAAAAGTGGGGAGTCATAAGGCATACCTCTCATGTTTGGTTCCACTTCTCTCTTCCTTTTTTATTTGTTTCTTGGAAACTCGAAGTTGATCACTCTCCTGCAAATACATGAAGACCTAGAGGTGGAAAGAAAAGAAAGAGGGAAAATAAGGAAAAATGGAGAAATATTTTTGTGATTTTTAAGAGAGGGACTTTAAAGAATAGAAAATTGACGTCAAAGCTCGGCTAGAAATTTTCGAAAGAAAATAGAAAGAACTAAAAATAATATGTTGGGGAAACCAACACGAGTGCTTATAAACTCAAATAAAAACATAACCTCAAAATAAATAAAATAAAATGGACGCCAAATAAACATACATGAGGAAACTTCCCCAAGCTTAGGCTTTTGCAAGCTCTTCAAATCATTTGTGGTGGCGGGAAAAAGTCGTTACTCTAGTTCGCGAATTGAGTTGAGAGGTTACTAGTTGATTCTCGGAGGTTAAAAGAGATGCTATGCATCTTCTCCACAGTCCCTCCAAGTCCTTGGAAATCTTGGTATATGGCAAACCGGGTTTGTGGTTACTCCTCTTGATAAGGAACTTATTGCTCCTCCTCTTGGTCCTCATCCTCTTCCAGAATCTCCTCCTCGGGTTGGTGTTGCTCAACCTGAAGTCATATAGAAAATGTCGTTCCTCGATAGAGAAAATACCATTAGGCATAGGAGAGGGGTAGAGACGTCCAGCTCTAGCAATATGCAGATAATAAACACCACCTCTCCTAGTGAGCATTCCACATGCTCTCAAGGTGGAGAAACCAACATGTGTCTCACCTAGAACGGGTTGCAACTCACCTAGGTCGATGCCTAGGGCAGTGGCAAGCATGGTGATGATGCCTCCACATATGACTGGTCCTTGGCTTTGGGAGGCTTGGTGCTCCAAGTAGCGCACAAGGATGGCGCCCAAGTTCAGTGACAAGTCGTAGTTGATGTAAGCAGCCTTTGCAAGGACTAGGATGTCCTCCTCGGTTAGTCTCGTGAACTCATTACGTGCCTGCAAGGTGTTAACAATAACATAGAACAAATAGCGGATTGTAGGATGTTGAATATTCTTCCCCTTGTTTACCCTAGTAGTGAAACTCATTCCATTATAGTATTGTTCGGGGGTAGGTTCTAAGCCAGTAAAGGATGCGCGTAAAGCATGACTATCATTGTTTGTCAAATTAAAACATGTGCATCATTCATCTAATGTTAAGGTGTAGTTGTTATTCATCAGACGGAAAGAAATAGTGTCCTCTCCTTGCCATTGTTTAACGGTGCTTTGCAACGAACTTAGAAATTCAATGGTTAAGCGGCGATAAGTAGGTATATCATTGTACACAAAGTTTTGCAGGCTAGCTCTAGTGCAAAGTAAATTAAAGTCATCAGAAATACCGAGTTGATTCGATATAATGGGGCAATCTCACTTGGTGGCCTTCACTTCGTGGTTCTTGATCATGTTGAAGCGATCACGATGGGCCTCATCGCTGAACCGTATACCCATGCGTTCTTGAGCGACAGCCCAAGAAGCGCTAGCGGTGGCACGATCACGAGTTTGGCTCCTTGTGTTCATCGTCTAAAACATTGAAGAAAGAAAAAAATAAAACTTTTTGGTCCAACAACAACAGTAAGTATAATATATTCCTGATCAAAACACACTAAACAATCTCCTCAAAATAATAATCTGGGCAAGAAAATCATGGCAATTGGTTCATAGTAGGTCTCACCCTAGGTTGATAATTAAAATAGATCGAAGATGAATTTGCAAAAAGTAATTGGAGGATCGGAGGAGAAACATACCGTAGATCACTCATGTGCAAGGAAATCAAACGAAATTGAGCAGAGATGAAGATTACTTGAGGTTTTGAGAGAGTTTGGAGGTAGAAGAAAGAAAAAGGATTGAAGTTTTGGAGTTGGAAGTACCTTCCCGTGCATTTTTGTGGTCGGACGCAACTATACGGGCGCAGCTATATGGTCGGAACAATGTGTTCCGACCGTATAGTTGGCCTTCTGTCAAAATATTAGGGTTTCCTCCTAGCTGCGTAGCTATACGGACGCAACTATACGGCCAGAACAAAATGTTCCCGCTATATAGTTGGTCATTAAATTGTCTGTCCCTGCAAAAAAAAAAATACAAAGGCATTGATATCTATACGACCGGAACTATACAGTCGGAATTTTATTCCCGCCGTATAGTTGGTCGTTAAACTCTCAGTACATTGGAAAAAGAATTCGTATGGAGGCACTGCTATCTATACAACCGAAGCTATACGGTCGAAATTTTTAATCCCTTTGTATAGTTGGTCATCAAACTCTCAGTACATATTAAAGAAAAATTGTTGATCGCAAAGATATTTATACGACCGGAGCTATACGACCAGAATGTTTATTCTCGCTGTATAGTTGGTCGTTAAACTCTCTAGGTGTATCAAAAAAAATCTGTTTCTTCGAAAACTATTTCTTTTCCTGTAACTTAATGATATACCTTGTTTTTGACAAAAAATTGATAGTAAATATTGTCGACCAACAACAGCATGTATGGAGCAGAATTTTAAGTACTACCGAACTTCTTCTCCTCAAATGGAGTTTTCTAGCACTCTTTATTAAATATGAACTTAAACTAAAACTAAAAAATTAACTCAAACCTTTATTTAACATGGGTTGCCTCCCATGAAGCACTCTTTTATGGTCAATAGCTTAAACTTGATGGTACTCACTTGGGCCAGATGAGTGGAACACCCACTCCAAAGTAATTGGCCTTCAAAGTGATGGCCTCCTTTTCATCATGCTTGGCTTTCTTCTTCCTAGGGAAATGAATAACAAAAGGATCCCGTGAAGGCAATTGAAACTTTACGTTCCCTTCATGTAGATTAATCAAAGCCTTAATAGTTCTTAAGAAAGGACGGCCTAACATAATAGGAGCAATAGCATCTTCAGGCATGTCAACAATAACAAAATCAATGAGAGCGAGATAGCCTTTAATGTATACTAAAGTATTCTCCTTAATTCCTACAGCTTGTTTGTAGGTAGAATCTGCTAGATGCAATTTTAATTCAGTAATTTCAAAGGAGCCAAGATTTAACTTGTTAAAAAGACTCTTTGGAATTGTTGAGACGCTTGCACCTAGATCACAAAGTGTAGCTATCTCATTGGTTCCAATTTTAATCTTAATAGTAGGCTCAAATATGTCATCTAGTTTAACAGGTAATTTTTCAGCAATTTGCTTATATTCTTCCTCAAGCTCACGTACCTTTAATGCTACCTTATTAACGAAGTGCTGGTACATAGCTTCCTCACTACCATCACTTACCGGAATCTTGGCGTTGATCCTTTTTACGAGATCTTCAACAGTGTAGCTTGGTGAAGGAGCATTACTATAATCAAGTTCTGCAGGCTCCTCCCTTTGGATCCTCATCATTTTGAGTTCTTCAACAGGATTGGGCTCAGCTTTACCTGCAAATTTAGCTAGAATGAGAGTTTGACTCTTGGTTATCTTACCTAGTTGTGCCTCAAAGATCATCGTTCTTTCTTGGAGGGCCTGCAAATCATTTCTCAGACTAACAGCTTGGTTAGATAATTTACCAAGCAAAGCATCATGGTTCTCCGTTATTTTAACAAGAATATTGTTTTCTTCATTTTGTGAGTCTATAAAAGACTTAAGTGTTTCTTGGATACTACCATTACTAGTTCCCATATTATTATTAGAGTTACCCGCAGGACTAGCATAATGTTTTTGAAAGTTAGGATTGTAACTCTTCTTCCAAGCTAGGTTATAATCAGTACGAGCTATGAAGTCTATTTCTTTAATATTTATTTCAGGGGTGGCTCTTACTTGGGTTTCCTTACCTTTTACGGCTAGTATGAGCTCATCCAACTTAGCATTGAGTTCTTCGTTTTCTTGTGGTGAAATAGAATTCACCTTCTTCGTGTTTGATCTTTCCACATGCCATTGAGCATGGTTGTCTTGCATACTATCTAGCAGGTGCTTTGCTTCAGTAACATGTTTACCTATAAATGTTCCTCCAGCTGCCGTATCAAGCATAGACTTAGACACGGGATTAAGAGCATTATAAAATAAATGGAGGATTAACCAATCTTCCACCCCATGACAAGGACAGTTTCTTAAGAATTCTTTCATCCTATCCCATGCAAGTGCTAGTGGATCACGCTCTTCCTGTCTAAAAACAGTAATATTAGATCAGAGTTGCATAGTCTTTGCAGGTGGGAAAAATTTAGCCATAAATAAAGAAGTACATCCCACCCATGATGTAATAGTATTTCTAGGCAAATATAGCAACCATTCTTTTGCTCTTCCTCTTAGAGAGAAAGGAAATAAACGCAATTTGACCGCATCAGGGTCAACATCTTTTATACGCATCATATCACATATTTCAGTAAAAGTATTAAAGTGCATACCTGCGTCTTCAACAGCAGAACCTCCAAATTGATTATGTTGAACCAAACTTAAGTAATGGGGCTTAATTTCATAGTCATCGGAAGCAATTGCTGGCTGAGTAATAGGAGTACGCAAATAATCATTATTGGGAGTAGCAAACTCCCCAAGCTTCTTTTCAGCCATATTGCCTATGTTCTTGGTTTTCTTAAACAAAGAATTATAATAGTAAAAGCAAGAATTTAAAGGCTAACTATTTTTTTGGTTTATAGAATAAAGACTAAAAGCAAACTAACAAAATTAAAAACAAGAATTAAAACTAGCAAGGTTCCTAATAACCTCACCAGGGTAGCTATTGCTTCCCCGACAACGGTGCCAGAAAAAGCTTTGATACCTTCGATCCGGATCACAGATGTAGTATAGCTTATTTTTCCCTAGTGGACCAAGGTTATGGAATCATCGGGAAGCGAATGCATAGTGAAGTTACTTTAATGGACCTTCAGCAGTTTTAGAATTCCTTTTGTGTTTTTACCGGACCAATATCTTGGGTATTTTTGTTGTTGTCGATGATGGAGAGAGAGCCTAGGGCATTCGGTTTCACCTGTAGCTGTGCAAAACATCTGATGGGAATAAAAGATAGAAATAAAGTATGCATGTACTTGTTAGAGCTAGATAAATTATATGTAGGCAGTGCATCCATAATTGTTATTGCCTCCGCAACCGCTTATAGCAATAACCTACTAGTCTCATCCACAGAAGAAAGAGAACTAATGATATGCATAGTGATGCCACTGTTAATCCCAAGAAAATCCCTCACATACAGTCGTACTACCCCTTCTGTCACTAGAGTTCCCAACTTGCAGATCAGTCATTACTCATACTTCCTATACCTGGCTCAACCCTCGGGGTCTTGGGTACCTGACAAGTCCTTGGATTGAGGCAGGAGATGATATAATAATCATCATGTCAGACAAACTAATACACGATCCCATCTATGATAAATAACATGCACAATTGCTACATGGCTAGGCCGAAGCCCTTAGCCCAGGGGGAATTACTCAGACATAGAGATGAGATCAACAATCAAAAACATTGTAATAAAAATCATAAGATTGATAGCAATAGTCTTACAATGTCGCCAATCAAAGAAGATATCTACTATTACAAGTGGTGGAATATGGCTATGGAGATGGAGTAGGGTTTTGAGATCTGGAGGCGGCTGGTGATCTGTGGCAGAGACTTTTGGTGAGGTCTGGCTTGTTTTCTCGTCGCTCGAGGCTTCTTTATATAGTTGTCCTTTCACAAAAGTTGTTCTGTTTGACCTAATGGTGGCGGCGCCAACTATACGGCCGGAATTTTGGCTCCGGTCGTATAGTTGGTCGTTAAAGCGTCTGCCTCCGTCTTACGGCTCCTGGTTTCTTCTGGTTGTTGGAAATCTCGTATCTTTGTCTTTAATGTACTGATTCCCCCCTTTAAACGATATTATCCGCGCAGCAAAAATATAAAAGAAAGGATTGCATACCCCTCTGAATATTAGCATTAGTTGCAGGGTTTAGAGAGATAATTCATCAAAAATATGAGTAATATCCAGTTTAAATGTGGACGTAGATGGCTATATTTCATAGCCATCACATGTCAGCGGGGGAGAAGGGGCAGCGGGCTTGGGCGGCTGCTTGCTAGGATCGCTATGGGCCGCATTTGTTGTGCTGTGCACGGCAGGTAGAGAGGCGGGCTGGCTGGGCTACTCCGGTGCGGGTGCGGTAGAGAAAGGGAGAGGAGGGGTGGCTCGGGCTGGGCCTGGCCGGTAGATTAGGTCTAGTTTGTTTTTTTCTATTTCTCTTAATTCTTTTTTCTTTTATCTAGTTTCTTACATATCTTCTCCATACTAGCTCCAAATGGAGTGAAACTTTTTCCTAACGGTTTATAAAATTCAAAATATCAATATGGAGTACTAGGGAATATATTCATGTCCAATAGAAATATTCCAACATATATATTTCAAACGAGACCTAATAGATACATTCAAAGGATTTTCAAATATGAATTTGGTAAAAAGGGTTTTGGAAAAGAATTTTTGCATGATGCTTATGAAGTGCACATGAACCCTATGAACTTTCCCATTCTAAAACTCTGGGATGTTACAGACTAACCCCCTTAAGATGAATTTCATCTTCGAGATTCGGAATGGCTAGCAAATAAGTTCTAGTGGTGTTCTCGAAGATTGTATTTCTAGCATCCATGTGGCTTCTCTTTCTATGGGAACATTCATCAAGCTAACCCCCTTAAGAGAACTGAACTTGGCATCTCCAAACATCTAAAACTTAACTATCGAATCTTGTACTAGGTATCAATTTCTTATCTAGTGGGTTCACTTTAACAGATCCTCTAAGTGATTCCATATGTTACTAATCTCATCCATGAATGCCTTGATATAAATGAATGTGATGCACTAGTATTGAAAAGGTACAAGTGCGATGCATAAATTAACCAGAAGCTTACAAGTCACAAATCCTGGTTTATTGAGTTCTCCCTTCATGTTCATGTGGTTCACCGTTGCCTTATCAGTTGAATTTTACTTGGTCCCGTCTTCTGGACAACTATATGCGTAGTGTCCCAACTTCCTACACTTGTAGCATTCCACGTTGCTGAGATATTAATTTCCATTGTGGTGATGGCCATTGCCTCCATTGTTGTGGTTGTTTCCTCCTCCGTGGTGCTGATGTCCATAACCACCACGGTGGTTGTGTCCATTGCCTCCATTATTGTGGCCATTACCTCCATTGTTGTGGCCATTACCTTCAGGTGTGTGGCGCTCAGAATAACCATTACCATCATGGAAGGTACGTTTATGATATGATCCTGAGTTGTGATTGCCATTGTGCTTCCTCTTGCACCTTTTATCTTGGCTTGTTTCCCTTCAAGAATTCTAGCTTTATCCATCAGATCTAAAAATCAGGGGCATGAAAAATAGAGAGATGGACTGAGAGTTCATCATTCAGGCCATCCAGGAATCTCTTCCTTCTTTTAGCACCAGTATCCACATCATCTGGTGCATAGCAGGACAGATTGGAGAACTGGTCTATGTATTCAGACACATTGCATTAATTCTGGCGCAGGCTGCAGAATTCCCTTTGCTTCAAGCTCATAACTCTAGTAGAGACATGGTGAGTCTTGAAACCTTCTTCAAACATCTCCTAGGTAACAGTAGCAATGGGGTGGGTGAGCTGAAAAGTATCCCACTAGGAAGCAGCTGGTCCCTCTAGTAGGTGAGCAGCGAACCGCACCTTCTCAGCATCAGTGCACCCAACTGTCACCGGGTCCTTATTCACCGAGCATAGCCAGTCTAGTGCAACCATTGGCTTAGGTGTAGTAGAGAACTTGACTGGCCTCAACCTCAGAAATTGAGCAAGAGAATCCACATGCGGGGGCGGGTTGTTGTTACCATTGTTGCCAATGTTGTTGTTATTATCGTTCATCTGCTGGGTCAGGGCTTGCATCAACTGAGTTTGTGCCTCCAACATCTGTTGCATGATAGGTGGCATGTCATAGGTACATCTCAGCAGCATCTGCGGTTCAGCATAGGAAAGTTCAAAAAAAGAGGCTAGAGAAGTAGTCCTACCCATGCAACAAGCACATACAATCATACAACATTCAACCAAGCAACCAACACACAAGAAAACACTCGCATAACAATATTACAGGGGTTTAAACCTAGCAGTATATAACCACAAAATAGTTTAAAAATGTTGGGAAAAATACTAAAATAAAATAGAGCAACATATAAGCAATAAAACAAATCTATCAAAACAGTACATCAGGTTTCACGATTTTTTTGACAGACTTAAACTTGTCAGGAATTTTAGCCAATGTTTGTGCATGTAGTAAAGGTAATTACGCTTCAGATGCTATTTTTCAGATTTTTTTGAGTTACCAGTAAGGAATTAAAAATCGCGTGGTAAAACAGTCCAGGCAGAAAACTGCAGCAGTAATCTCACGAATTTTAATCAAATCGCACCATTAAAATAGTTTTAAAACCCCACGAAAATTTCAGAACTTTGGAGTTTCAAAACTAAATGATCCTAGACAAGGCATCACACAACATGGCTCAATATAACCAAGCAAGAAACTAATATTTTCATACCACATAAGTTGGTAAGATCAATATTCTAACACGATAGCGATGATCTCCTAAGGGGATAACATGGTGGTCTATATATAACCAAACGGGATGAGATATTCATTTGTGTTATCTTATTTATTCTTTTACTTGTAGGACAACTCTAATATAGGGATTTACTTTATAGCAGCCTTCTAATAATATTTTCCAATTCCTATAGTCTTCATGGTAGGTCATCTCTTCTACTAGTCAAAGAGAATGGACATCTATAAGTTTTGAACAAGAAGAGGTTCTTGGAAAAGATAGACAAGGATTACAACAACTCTAATAAGTAGAACATATGATAGTTCTCCTAATAGAGATCTCATATTGCTAATCCATTTCTAAGGTCACGAACCGATAGTCAACGCAAAGCTTTGATACCATCTGAAACGATCCAACCTGTTATAGATTGGATCCTGTGTTTACCGTGCTAGTCCCTTGGATCGATTATCTAGCACACACAGTTTTGATGAATAAAAGAGTATCAATGTGTCACAATATTACAACGATTGATCTAATAATATAATTATTATAAAGTTGCTTAGCTCACAGCTAGCTCAAATAACATAGCTCAACAAATAAACAAATAATAAAGTCTCCATCATGCCATAGGCAACACGCTGAGTGGAGATTCTCAATCTAAACGAAAACCTTACTCGTCATCGAGTAACCTGCAACATGAAAAGTTGCAGCCACGAATGGTGAATACATTAGAATTGTATTGACAAGATGTCATTGTTATGTGGACACAATTGACGACCTATCATATACATGCACACTTTGGCTAGTGGAGTTAAGTCTATTTGCGGAAGGCAATGTTTTCCCTACCTTCCCAAATTAGTTTTAGTTCTTCAGAATAAATAAGAACACCTCGAGTCACTCGAGTGCTCCTAAAGTAAACTAAGGACACATTGAGTCGCTCAGGTGCTCCTATAACCTAGTAAGTTCACCCATCAAGTTATATTATAGAAATTGGAATGAATGAGACTTTTCAACTGCATCAAGTGAAGTTACTCATAATTTTCCATTACCGAGGACACGGCTAAGTACTTAGTTCTTAAACCATCTGCAGAGGCTAGTACACTTTACCCAAAAGACCCAGTCAACCCCTTTTGAGAGAAGACCGGGACGAGACCTTTGAAAACAGAATCATGAGCCTAGCCCTACACCGTACCATCCTATACACACCTACATTTGCTAGTCACGGTAGAACATGATCCCATAACTTACTCAGTCAAGTCAGAGCCCATATGAGATGTGGTTGTACATGAAACTTACTAATCAAGACCGTCTATTATCTCTTTGAAGCATGGGTGGCAATCCCCACAATAAACCACACTCGATGACCAAATCACTTGCCATTCCACCTAGGTGATTCATTGATTAAGTGGTTTTCATTTAAGCAAAAATATAACCTTCTTATACACATATGTATCATGAAAACCACCCACGCAACTAATAGCATGGCTAAGCATCTACAATACGATGGCTATCAAGGAATCAACTAGGGGACATATCACAATTCTTTTGAGCACTCACACCATAGCATATCATATAGGGTAAAACATTTCGTATACATGCAAAGCTCCTGAAATCTAAATGTATAAGAAAACAATAGGAGATTTATGATAGTGACACTTGCCTTTAGTCGATGTTGTTGTTCACACACTCGTTGCAACCACAATAATCGCACTCCGGACGATCTATCATGGAAATGAGTAATTGCAATCAATCATACAGCAGTACAAACACAACAAAACAATATGCATGCATGCATGCTAGAAAAGAGAAACAAGTTTAAAAGCTTTTCATAAACATTTTCTATTAAACAAAAGGATTTTAATAGGAATTAATGGAATCTGAATACTTTCAGTATAAAATAGTTTCAAAAAAATTGTAAACCATATTGATGGATAGGCAATGTTCATATCTTTCATTTTCCACTGGTTTCACCTTAAAATGATTTATAGAATAAACATTATAGCCAAAATACTCATCAAAGGGATATAATTATAGATAATTATTTTGTACTATGGAAAAATCAACTAATGGTACAGCGGCGTAGATTACAATTTTCTGAATCCATAGACACCAAATTTGCCAATTTTGGAATTGTAGATATTTTTCTATGAATTAAATACCATTAAATAGATTTAAATATTCATTAGTCAAAGTGTACATTTTATTGCAGAGTAAAATTCTACACATTGTTATGAATCCAGGGATATATCATTTGTATTTTGCAGACAATATTCAATTTTATATGAATTTTACAACTTTAATACATTTTCTGTCTATTTTTTTCTTATTGCAGAAATCCGAGAGAATATTCTCTAGAAGATGCCACTGACGCGGCAACTAACGTGGCACTGCGCTGACTGGTCAGCGGTCGCCGTATCGGTCAACGAGCGATCACGAGCGTCCGTTCAAGATCCAGCGGCTGGGGCGAGTCGATCTTGGTGCTCACCGGTGGGAAGAGTTGGGCGGCGGTGCAGACTGCGGCGGTGGAGGCGGTTCCGGTGGTCCTTGGCAGCGGTGAGGATATCGATGAGATGCGGACGACGTCGTCGAGCTCACTGGCTCCCTTGTAATAGAAGCTTGCTTCCTCGGGCGACAGCGAAGGGCGGCTGGAGCTTCTCGGCTCCATCTGAGCTCCGGTTGTGGCGGGTGCTCACCATGTTGCTCCCGTGGCGAGAAAAACGAGTCGGTGAGATGCGGTACTAAGATGGGAGGTGGAAGGAGGTAAAAAGGAGGGCGCGGGAGGTCTGCAATGTCGAACTGTTGCTGGTACCGAGATCCAATGGCGGCCGCAGCGGCAGTCTCTGGTGGCGGCTAGGGTTTCCAATTCGGCGAAAAATCACACGGGAGAGAGGTAGGGGAGCTTATATGGGGAAGCAATTGTGGACTTGAGGCACGGGATCAAATGGAATCAGCGATTTCATCGGGGATGTGGATCGAGATCGATCCCGTGTTCCTCTCAGGCTCTCGCTCGTGGAGGGAGACGACCGGGGTGGGTCCTACACATCAGCGAGGGAGAGGGGCAGCAAGCTAGGGCGGCTGCTTGCTAGGCTTGTTGTGTGCCACACTTGTTGCGCTGTTAAGGGTTCCGTAGCAGAAAAAATTCTATCTACTCGAACACTAATACCAAGATCTATACTATGTAGACATAAGTAACGGAGAAGGGATACGGTATTAATACCTTTGAAGACCGAGGCACGCCTTACGCAGGAAGGCGTATATTGATGAAGACGAGCACCACCCCAAGTGTGGTGCCTCCGAAGTTCATCACACGTCCGGTGTAGGAGACGTCAACCGGACTCTGATCCAACCGAGAAGCGGAAGAAGTACATGCCGGATCACACGACGGTGGTGTGAAGGTGGAGAACTCACCCACGAGATCCTCCCCAATATTATGGAGAAGTCCTCAATGGATGAGAGAGAGAGAATGAGAGGGAATGGGATGATTCCAAAGGGGAAGGGGAAACCCCTATATATAGTGGGAGGGGGGCCCACCACCCAAGGGCCAGGCGGTGTGGGACTAAACCCCACACCCACCGGCCCCCTAGGGGTAGCCGCCGGCCCTAGGTGGGCCCCATTGGGGCGGCCCACCAAGCCTAGGCCGGCTGGCCCCATCTCCCTAGGCGCCATGCCCTATTGGGCCTCCCTTCGGGTGAGGCCCATTAGCATTATGATGCCTTTAATAATAAAATAAAATATATATTCAATATTAATTCTCCATATAACATTCAAATACACATATTATATTATTCCTTCACTACGAAACATCTTCGTGACCCCTTCCGATCTCCATCGGATGTTACCCGGAACTATTCCGGTTTCTCTTTCTCTATTTCTCTTACGATACCTCATCTACCCTAAGCGTCACTACCCTTAAGCGTGGCATCCTTCGGTTCGGAAACACTCCGGACATGATTGAGACTTGATCTTCGGTATCTTCATACCTTAGTTCGGTCTCGTTACCGATGAACTTGTTTTCTCGTTCTCATGTCGTTGTATTACATGACCAAGTCACATGCTTGCAAGCTTCATTAATGCAACATCACCGAGATGGCCACATGTATCTGTCCGTTACATGGACTAGAAAAATTCTGGTCTTGATATGTACTCATCTACGCATCCCTTCGGAAAACCTGAGTGGCACCTTTTTGATCACCCTGTTACGATATGATTCTTGATAACCATCTAAGCTTCTTCCAAAATAGTGATTTGCATTATCTCATAGTCAAAGGATCAGGTTGCGAGGTTCTCTGTGTTTTATCATCAATGGTGAACTTTGTAACTAGATCTCATTCAAGATATAACAGCTGGATGTTTGTCTATCATGTTATTCAACTAATAACATGACCCCATTATCAATTGGCATAAATACCCATGATCTTGAAACCTAGACCATCCTCATGACCAATGAACTAGTTCGCTAGAGGTAACTAGAGACACAGTTTGTTTACATACCACACGTGTATTAACGTTTCGCATTAACACAGTTATAACACAGTATGAAACGTATTATGAACATATAGGAGATATATCAAATAATACACTTTATTATTTGCCTCTAGGGTATAACTCCTTCAGTCTCCCACTTGCACTAGAGTATAAATAAAACTAGTTTACAATAGGCAGGAACCTAAGACCAATGGAATCTCGGTGTTGTTCGTGCTTTTCCTGATGGAGAGCTTTAGTCAAAGGATCTGCCATATTTAGTTCCGTATCTACTTTGCAAATCTTGACTTCACCTTTGGCAATGTTCTGTCGGATGATGTGAAATATAAGCTTGATGTGTTTGGCTTTGGAATGAGTCCTTGGTTCCTTTGCGTTTTAAATAGCTCCTGTGTTATCACAATAGATCGTCACGGGGTCTCGCGCATTTGGAAAAACTCCCAGTTCGATGATGAAATTCCTTAGCCAAACTGCTTTATTTGCTGCATCAGCCGCAACAATGTATTCAGACTCCATTGAAGATTGTGCCACCACCGGCTGCTTCTTACTCTTCCAGCTTACCGCCCTACCATTCACTAGGAACACAAATCCTGTTTGAGACTTTGAGTCATCATGATCTGAGTTCCAGCTCGCATCCACGTAACCTGTTACATTTAGAGCTTCATCACTTCCTCCATAGATTAGGAACATATCCTTTGTTCTTCTCAGATACTTTAGGGTATTGTTTACAGCTGTCCAATGATCCGGTCCTGGATTACTTTGGTATCGGGTCATCAAACTAAGAGCCAATGCCACATCAGGTCGTGTACTTAGCATTGCATACATGATAGATCCTATGGCTGAGGTATAGGGGATGTAAGACATCTTTTCTCTATCATCATCTGTTACCGGACATTGAGTAATACTCATTTTGCAATTCTTCATCATGGGTGTAAAACCCCATTTGGTGTTTTCCATTTTGAACCTCTTCAAAATCTTTTCGATGTAAGTACTCTGACTTAATGCAATTAGGTGCCTTGATCTATCTCTATAGATCTTGATTCCTAATATGTATGCAGCTTCACCTAGATCCTTCATGGAAAATTGGTTACTCAAATATGATTTCACGCTTTTCATTAGATCCACGCCGTTTCCCATGAGTAATATGTCATCCATATATACTACTAAGAAAATAACTGAGCTCCCACTCGCTTTCTTGTAAACACAGAACTCTTGTTGATTTTGGACAAATCCAAAACTCTTGATCACTTGATCAAAACGTTGGTTCCAGCTCCGAGATGCTTGCTTCAATCCATAAATGGACCGTTGAAGCTTGCATACCTTCCCAGCATCCTTAGGATCAACAAAACCTTCCGGTTGCATCATATACAACTCTTCATCAATGTGGCTGTTGAGGAATGCGGTCTTGACATCCATCTGCCAAATTTCATAGTCGAAATGTGCAGGAATTGCTATTAAAATCCGGACAGCCTTAAGCATCACTACGGGAGAGTAAGTCTCATCATAATCAACTCCTTGAATTTGTCGAAACCCCTTTGCGACAAGTCGAGCTTTGTGAATGGTCACATTACCATTCGCATCTGTCTTTTTCTTAAAAATCCATTTATTTTCCACGGCCTTGCGGCCTTCTGGAAGATCTACCAAGGTCCAAACTTGGTTCTCATGCATGGATCCTATTTTGGATTTCATGGCTTCCAGCCATTTCTCGGAGTCCGCACTATCCATGGATTCTTTGTAGTTTGCACGTTCTTCCTGTTCATCTAGGATGACAGACATTACAAGGCTATTGTACCAATCAGGAGTGGCACGAACTCTTGTAGACCTACGAACCTTAGGAGTCTCGACGTTGTTGTTTTGATTATCATCAATGGGCTCTTCCTCCATGTTGGAGAGCGGTTTCGGAAAAGCATCCGTTGCGCTACTCGGAATTTGGAGAGAAGGGTTAACAATTTCATCTAACTCAATTTTCCTTCCACTCACTCCTTTTGCAAGAAACTCTTTCTTGAGAAAGGTGCCGGTTCTTGTGAAAAATGTTTTGCCTTTGGCTTGGTTGTAGAAAGTATACCAAGCGGTTTCCCTTGGATATCCCACAAAGATACATTTTTCTGATTTGGGTTCGAGTTTGTCAGACTGTAGTTTCTTAAAGTAAGCCTCACAACCCCAAACTTTCAGAAATGACAACTTTGGCTTTTGTCCATACCATATCTCATATGGGGTTGTCTCCACGGATTTGGATGGTGCTCGGTTTAAAATAAAAGCAGCAGTTTCTAACACGTATCCCCAAAAAGACAAAGACAAATTAGTTAAAGACATCATGGACCGCACACTATCTAATAGGGTTTGGTTACGATGTTCCGACACACCATTACGATGTGGTGTTCCGGTTGGCGTAAGCTGTGGGATAATCCCACAGTCCTTCAAGTGCATGTTAAACTCATAACTCAAATACTCGCCTCCTCGATATGATCGAAGATGCTTGATTCTCTTGTTAAGTTGATTCTCTACTTCTTTCTGAAATTCCTTGAACTTTTCAAAGGTTTCATACTTGTGCTTCATTAAGTAGATATATCCATATCTGCTTAAGTCATCAGTAAAGGTAAACAAGTAACGATAACCATTGCGCGTTGAGACGCTCATCGGTCCACATACATCCATATGTATGATTCCTAGTAGGTCTACAGGTCTCTCCACTATCCTGGAGAATGGTGTCCTAGTCATGTTGTCCATGAAGCATGGCTCACATGTATCAAGGGATTCGAAATCCAATGATCCAAGAAGGCCTTCTGAATGAAGCTTCTTCATGCATTTTATGCCAATGTGACCAAGACAGCAATGCCACATAAACATGGAATTATTATTACTATGCTTACAACATTTAGCATCAACACTATGGATGTGTGTATTACAATCAAGATCAAGTAAGAATAAACCATCACACACAGGAGCATGAACATAGAAAACATCATTCATATAAATTGAACAAACATTTGTTCCTGATTTAAACGAATAACGGTATTGTAACAAGCAAGACCCACTCACAATATTCATACTCAATGCGGGTACATAGTAGCATTTATTCAAAACCAACAGTAATCTTGACGGTCGACGGAGATGCAGGGTGTCGACAGCCATCACTTCGACTCTCAAACCATTGCCGACGCGCATCGTCACCTCGTCCTTCCTCAGGCGCCTCTTACTCTACAGATCCTGCTGAGAGTTACAGTTGTGAGCAACAGATCTGGTATCAAATACCTAGGTGTTACTCCTGGTGCTTGTAAGGAATACATCAATAACATGTATATCATATATACCTTTGTCCTTGGTGGCTATCTTGCCGCCTCGCTTGTCTTCAAGGTACTTGGGGCAGTTGCATTTCTAGTGCCCATCCCCTTTGCAGTAGTAGCACGTAGTGCCAGCCTTAGGGCCGGGCAGTCTTTGAGGTATTGGTAATGATCTTGCCATCCTTCTTGGACTTCTTGCCCTTGTCCTTTCCCTTTTGTCCCGACTTCTTAAAGTTGGTGGTCTTATTGACCATCAACATCGTGTGCTCCTTCTTGATTTCAACCTTAGCAGTTTTGAGCATGGCGAACACCTCATCAAGGCTCTTAGTCATCCCTTGCATGTTGTTGTTCATCACAAAGCTCTTATAGCTAGGGGCAGCGAGTGTAGCACCCTATCAATTGTGAGCTCCTCCAGGATTTTGCAATCCAGGGCATTCAAACGCTTAATGTAGCCAGACATTTTGACTACATGCCACTAATACTACTGTGCTCTTCTATTTTAGAAGAGAAGAACAGCTCGGAAGCATCATACCTCTCCGCACGGGCCTATGGAGTAAAGATAGCCTTGAGATCCTCAATGATCTCAAAAGCATTCATCTTCTCAAAACGCTTTTGAAGCTCCGGCTTAGCTGGAAGCTCAGCCTCGATGACATAAGTCAACTTGTAGGGGACTAGGAGGATCCTAAGATTGTGGAACCATGCGGTGAAGTTGGTTCCATCCGTTTTCAACTTGTCCTTCTCGAGGAAAGTGCTAAGGTTGAAGGTGGGTGGGCGAGACATCTACAATGGATTTTCAAAGTGTTTAGACCATGTTCATAATAATGAGTTCAAGTTTTAATTAAAAGAACTCCCACTTAAACGAACATCCCTCTATTCGTTTAGTGATCACATGATCCCAATCCCCTGCACCTCCCCCAATTAACACGGCCATCTGTGCAGTATCAAGGGTGGACATTCCCTAATGTCAATCACATCAACTATGTGATTCATGCTCGACCTTTCGGTCTCCTGTATTCCGAGGCCATGTCTCTGTAACATGCTAGGGTCGCCAGTTCTAACTTGTGTGTATTCGCAGTGCAACATGGCTTACACCCACTGTATGCGAACGTAGATATGTCTGACCCCTACTCACCGCAGGGCGCCTCATACCGAAGAACTTTCTTGGTGGTGCACACATAAGGGGAATATGATAACTGGAATACTGTGAGGGATTATCTTATTTTGCTACCGTCGAATATAAATATACCAGCACAATAAGTAATACTTCAAAAGTAAGTGTTATGACGTGGATATAGCATTATGATCATCATCAATAGTTTCAATGAAAGTTTCATAAACTTGTCATTGCCACGTTATAATACTTGCCCCTATGCAACAATAAAAATAGACGCTTCTATATTATCTATTGCAAGTTTTATGCGGCTTTAGGGCTTTCGCAGTAGAACCCCTTCCCTCCTACGAATGTGGAGTCATAACATGGATTCAATGATTGACATTCTTCTTCCCTTTTCAGGGCCCTCCAATGTCAATGCCACATCAACTACTGTAGAGAGACAGACACCCCCTAAGCCACTTTGATTCGTGGACCAGTCTCGTGAATCACCACGTGAGGTCGGTTGGGGGCCGCTTCATCAAACAGTGTCGCAATATGAACAATAACATTAAAGAGGGTAGCAACTAGAGAATCAATGCCCACATATTGCTATGTGTTCTATCCGTACGACATGTCTACCCATAGAACCGCTCTGATACCACTAAAGGGTTCCGTAGTAGAAAACAAATAATTTCTATCTACTCGAACACTAATACCAGGATCTATACTATGTAGACATAAGTAACGGAGAAGGGATATGGTATTCATACCTTTGAAGACCGAGGCACGCCTTACGCAGGAAGGCGTATATTGATGAAGACGAGCAGGACCCCAAGTGTGGTGCCTCCGAAGTTCGTCACACATCCGGTGTAGGAGACGTCAACCGGACTCCGATCCAGCCGAGTAGCGGAAGAAGTAGATGCCGGATCGCAGATCACACGACGGTGGTGTGAAGGTGGAGAACTCACCCACGAGGTCCTCCCCAATATTACAGAGAAGTCCTCAATGGATGAGAGAGAGAATGAGAGGGAATGGGATGATTCCAAAGGGGGAGGGGAGACCCCTATATATAGTGGGAGGGGGGCGCACCACCCAAGGGCCAGGCGGTGTGGGACTAAACCCCACACCCGCCGACCACCTAGTGGCAGCCGCCAGCCCTAGGTGGGCCCCATTGGGGTGGCCCACCAAGCCTAGGCCGGCTAGCCCCCTCTCCCTAGGCGCCATGCCCTATTGGGCCTCCCTTCGGGTGAGGCCCATTAGCATTATGATGCCTTTAATAATAAAATAAAATATATATTCAATATTAATTCTCCAATTAACATTCAAATACACATATTATATTATTCCTTCACTCCGGAACATCTTCCGGACCCCTTCCGATCTCCATCGGATGTTAACCGGAACTATTCCGGTTTCTCTTTCTCTATTTCTCTTACGATACCTCATCTACCCTTCGGTTCGGAAACACTCCGGACATGACTGAGACTACTATCACATCAATGATCAACAGAGGGACCTGGATGGCCATGTGACCTCCGTGCATTTCACGAATATAATCGCTTGAACCGTGAGATAGTCGTTTCCCGTTCCCTTTGTCATTCGATACCTAATTCATCCGAGACTTGATCTTCGGTATCTTCATACCTTAGTTCGGTCTCGTTACCGATGAACTTGTTTTCTCGTTCTCATTTTTTTGCATTCCGTGACCAAGTCACATGCTTGCAATCTTCATTAATGCAACGTCACCGAGATGGCCACATGTATCTGTCCGTTACATGGACTAGACAAATTCTGGTCTTGATATGTACTCCCCTACGCATCCCTTCAAGAAACTGAGTGGCACCTTTTTGATCACCCTGTTACGAGATGATTCTTGATAACCATCTAAGCTTCTTCCGGAATGGTGATTTGCATTACCTCATAGTCAAAGGATCAGGTTGCGAGGTTCTCCGTGTTTTATCATCAATGGTGAACTTTGTAACTAGATCTCATTCAAGATATAACGGTCAGATGTTTGTCTATCATATTATTCAACTAATAACATGACCCCATTATCAATTGGCATAAATGCCCATGATCTTGAAACCTAGACCATCCTCATGACCAATGAACTAGTTCGCTAGAGGTAACTAGAGACACGGTTTGTTTACATACCACACGTGTATTAACGTTTCGCATTTACACAGTTATAGCATAGTATGAAACGTATTATGAACATATAGGAGATATATCAAATAATACACTTTATTATTTGCCTCTAGGGCATAACTCCTTCACGCTGTGCGCGGCACGTAGGGAGGCGGGTCGGCTAGGTTGCTGCGGTGCGCAAGCGGTAGAGAAAGGGAGAGGAGGGGTGGCTCGGGCTGGGCCTGGCCGGTAGATTAGGTTTAGTTTGCTTTTTTCTATTTCTCTTAATTCTTTTTCTTTTATCTAGTTTCTTCCATATCTTCTTCATACTAGCTCCAAATGGAGTGAAACTTTTTCCTAAAAGTTTATAAAATTCAAAATATCAATATGGACTACTAGGGAATATATTCCTATCCAATAAAATTATTCAAACATATATTTTTCAAACGAGACCTAATAGATGCATTCAAAGGATTTTCAAATATGAATTTGGTAAAAAGGGTTTTGGCAAATAATTTTTGCATGATTCTTATGAGGTGCACATGAACCCTATGAACTTTCCCATTCTAGAAATCCAGGATGTTACAAATTATGATTAATATATGGGAGGATGAAAGTGATATTGTTGAGTTAGATGATCCAATATGCTCATTAGATGGCTTGTCTTTATATGGTGAACCTATTTAAAACTATGCGATTAAGTTAGCTTTTGATGCTTGCAACTATTATGAGAAAGGAAGAGATAAGAGCCCTTTTTATATTTCTCGTCATTGGTGATGTGGCCGGCCGGCCATGGGGTTCTCCGCCTGTCTTGGTCGCAATCAATTTGATTGGGGATCGAAGTGGCTGGGGATTTCTATCCCTGGTTGCTCTCCTTATCTATTGACCGGGCTGGTCCTAGTGATGGATGCATAATTAGGCCCGTTTTCTTTTACGTATTGGACCATCAACAGCCTTACTATTTCCGAGAATAGTTATTACCATAACTACTAGTATAGTCTTAGTGCTTTTCAGTTTTCGATTCTAATATCATAGATAGGTCCAACTACTAGTGCTACACTTAAGTACTCTTTATGTCGTAGACCCTCTATATTGTGTATTTACATCATGTACTGAATATATTGTATGTTGGTGTTTTTAGACCATATTGTGTCTACAAATAAATATATGTTCAACGTGTTTTCACTTCGCAATTCATTTAACATATGAAATGGTACTATAATAATATTTTGCAATGGAAATTTATTTCTCTTGGAAAAATTAAATAGTAATTCACCATCGATAAAGTCCAAAATGTGCCTACTAGGCACCAAATTGACTTAAATCGAGTAGAATTAATATGTAAAAATTAAGAGTGACTACCTCAAATTTATATATGGGATCACAAGGTAACGTGGCATCTACTGCGTAATGCGCAGATTATCCATGATTATTGTGAGGTCTAGATTTTGTTAAAATTTGCATTATGACTACCTTTAATGTTCTCTCCAATATATTTAAATCAAGTCATAGCATAAGGTACTAAGACCAAAGGCATCTACTGACTTAGGTAAGATTATGCTTCTTAGTACTGAGAGATGTACTCCATGAAAATGGTGATTATCTACAAAGTGTTATGATAGATGATTTGAGGTCTACACTAAAACTCAAGTTTTCACTTGAGTTCCCAAATTTTTGAAATTTTTATTACAACATAACCATGATGATTATAATTTACATAAAAGTAAATTAATCAAATCGTTGGTTCCCATTCATGTAGGAAAAATGATTACAAAAGAATTTGAAGAGCTTGCCCTCGACGAGCATAACTACCCTACATGGGCTTTGGATGTTAAAATCAGTTTTCATTCCGTGGTATTGCAGCTGCACTCATAACACCTGAGGATCCTCCCTAGGTAGAAGTTTCACAATTAATTGGGCAACACAAATATACGGCCTTGCCCACACTCTGCATGTGACTATCCATACTAGCATACTACGCATAAATCCGGCTCTGATACCACTGAAGGGCTTCCACAAGAGATAGAAAAAAAATTCCTATGTTGGAACACCCTAACGCCCAAGATCTATCTAGTAAGTAATGAAGTAATGGAGGAAGACAGCAGTAACATACCCCTGAAGACCCAGATAGTGTTATGCTCATGCAGGAGTGTGGATGATGTAGTCGTACCCATCGGACCTCAAGGTCGTGAAGCTCCTCGCACGTCACCCCTTGTCTAGGTCCTTGCACGATGGTCAGGTCGCTACTATTGGTAGCTTCCCCCGAGTTACCACACACATACGGTGCAAGACAACGAATCCCGGGGTCTGACCCCTGCTGAGGTTGCAGAAGTATAAATCCAGACCAGAATCCTTGCAGCACAATGGTGTTCCGCAACGGTGTTTGACTTTGTGTGTACAGTACTTCTCCGAGACCGTGCCATTGTGTCGGAGATTTGTCCCGTGAAGTAACTAGGGTCCAATGATCCCTTGGTTTGAGAGGGGGCTGAATAGGCAGTTCCAAGGAAACTCGGTGATGGCTGTGGCGGCGGAGCAAGCACACAACAGAGAGGTGACACGATTTTTTTACCCAGGTTCGGGACCCTCGTGAGGAGGTAAAGCCCCTACTCCTGCTTTGTTGTATTGCTCGCATGCTTCGCGAGGGTACAATGGAGGATGAAAGTTTAGGGTTTTAGATCTCAAGGATCGATCCCCTCTAAGGTAGGAGAAGAGCTCCTTATATAGGGAGGCGCCAGGCCTCTTTCTCCAGTCCATGGGTGGGAAGGTTCACCACAGTGTCATTCCTCAAGGTCCCGGTCTACAAGACCGCTTTTCAGTGGACCGAGTCTTGGGCGTCGGGTGCTTATCCGTTCATTGTGGACTTCCTTTTCCTTGTTTGTCTTCGTCCAGTGTTTCCCGTTGTCTCCCTTGCACCTAAACGGCAAGGTGGGGTGCCTGCCATGCTGAAGTTGTATCTCCTTCTGTTGCTGAAAAGGTGTCGGACTAGACCTTCCTTTACCGAGGCGGATAGAGGGTGCAGTGCTGCTCCGACTCTTGTCGGGACCTGCCTCGCCTACTGGTCACCTAGCGAGATTACCAATGGGCCCCGGAGCATGCCCTGGAGCATCCAAGGATGAGCTGCATGGTGGAGCTCTGTAGTGGGGAGGGTCAGCGGAGCCTCGCGAGGGGACACCCGCTCTTGCCACCTCCAGAGGCATTGTGGCCTCCTGTAGGCTTAGCTTTGTCAGGTGATGGGCCTGCTAACTGTCAGGACGTGGCACCCCAAGTGCCAGGGTCCTGACAGTAGCCCCTAAGCGCTTGGCTTGCATGTGTCCTCTAAGGGACTCGAAGGGGCAAGCGGCCTAGGACGATTGGTAGGCCCAACGCTGGCTCAGTCAACACGGACCTGCTACGCATGGATCCTGGTTGTGGATTTGAAGTGTCTGTGAGTCCTTGATCACGAATCTTGGGCACACCACTTCCGCCCCGGGAATTGTTCCCACGATGCGACGGTGCATAGGGCCTGGCAGCTATCCCACGTGTCGGGCACAGTGAAACATCTTTTCAACTGGCCCCATTTATATCAGGGCTTGGGCGTGTGATCTTCCTACTTCACGCCTTTGTTCCCCTTCTGCTCCACTTTACTCTCGTGCGAAAGCTTCGTCCTCCTTGATGGCATCTCCTTCTCTTCCCATCATTGTAACGGGCGAGGCAGCCATGGTCGAGGGCGAGGGTGCTCCTACTCTCGCTCCACCTGAGGCGGAAGAGCACCTCCCCTATCAAGCACGGCTGTGGGGGCCCACGCGGGAGCAGTGGGGGTAAACCCGGGGGGTCACGGTGTCGGTCCTCCTGTTGCCACACCCTCGCTCATGGAGGTGCCCGTCGGCGAGGCTCCGGTAAGACGTGGGCGTGGACGCCCCTGTAGGAGCGGTCATGGCCGCCGTGGAGGGCGCGGTGGAAGATCTGGCGCCAAGCCAGAGTCTCCGGCGCTGGGTGCCACGCTGCCTCCTCCGGTGGTGATCAGGATAGAAGATGATCCCGAGCTTGCCCAGGTGATCGAATTTGTCGTCATCCTCAGGAACTCCGACTGGTTCGCTAGAGTGAGGCTCCCCTCATGCTTTTCCCTTGGGGTCATGGCGGATCTTCCTGAGGAGGTGGAGCTGCGACATTCTGGTGGGCACGAGAGGTGGCGGGTGAGCGTCGAGACCCTTCCGCCTGACGAGACGTACCTCTGCGACTGCTAGAATCTCTTCCTCATCTCCCACCGCATCCGATGCGGCTTCGTGCTGAGGTTCTGCTATACCAGTGGAGGGGGTGTTTGACACCCTGGTGTGTCGGGTTGTATATCCGCCGTACCTCCCCTGATGGGGCGAGGCAGGGTCCTTACCGTGGCTGCTATTGTGGCCATGAGGCCGCGGGTCTTTTGCTAGAGTAGATGCAGTACCCTTTAATTTACTATTCGTAGCCAGGGCTTGTAAGGAAGACTGTTATGGGTGTATGTAAGCGAATCTTCGCGCTTGTTGCTTCTCCTTTTGCATGTGTTCATTGTGATGCTTGCAGTTTGTGAGTCTACAGCGTGGAGCCGGTTCAGCAGAGCTGGTGATGGTCGGCATATCACCTTCCCAGGCGGCGGGCCTTGCGATCCCCCCTGTGAACTCGCAGGGGGTAGGTTCCAAGAGACAAGGCCTCACGAGGGGGGTTTACGGAGGACACGGTAGTCAGGTGGCCTCCAGAGGTGGCGGCAGGAGACAGTGCCCTCGCAGGATGCCTCTGGCTGGTGGTATTTCTCGTTGCACCATGGACCATGCGAGGTGGCTCGCGAGGCGCTTCCGCGTGACTCTAAGTCCAGCTATTCGGCCGGTGCTAAACTCTCGAGGCTTGCACGCGTTGTCACGCCACAAGGTTCCTCCCAGGGAGCGTCGTTACGTGGGGGCCCTACTGTTGGTGAGGTAGCTTGTCTCTAGACCCTTTTTGGGGTCGTAAGTCCCGCGGTCGTGGCTCTAGAGGGTTTTGCCTCACGCACCCCTCGTAGAGCCTCTCGAGAAGATGTCCGTAGAGGATACATGCATGTAGGGGAGGTCCTGAAACGTGCCCCAATGATGGGATTTTGAGAAGCAGGGATCGTGGGTGAGGTGACCTGCTGCCCAAATCGGGTCACAAGTTTAAGGCTCGACACTTTGGATCCTGCATACTTTTGGCAGCTGGAGGGGAGTGTCTCCCGAGCCTCCCCGTAAGCCTCTCGAGGAGAAAGCCGTAGGGCAGATGTTGGTCATGCTGGGCCCCTGGGGAGGGGGTCGTAGGCCTAGCATGAAGGTTTTTGGTGAGCTTACGCCGCGAAGAGGTGGTGCCCCTTGAGCTGTCATGATGATAAAATTTTGGTCAGGAACCATGGGTGAGGTAACTTATAGCCGAGGAATGGGCCGTAAGTTCATAGCTCGACACTTTATGTCCTGGAGAGCTTAGGCCACGGAGGGGAACTGCCTCATGAGTCGTCGCGTCGATAAAATTTTAGTCAGGAACCGTGGTGAGGTAACTTACAGCCAAGGAACAGGTCGTAAGTTTAGAGCTCGATGCTTTAGGTCCTGACGAGCTTAGGCTGCGGAGGGGCAGTGCCTCTCGAGCCACCCCGTAGACCTTACCAGGAGGGGTTCATAGGGCAAAAGCACGTGCCGCTAGAGGTCCATACATACATAGTGCGAGGGTCTCAAGCACCGGGAACCGTGGGTGAGGTGACTTATGGCTGAAACTAGTCTATAAGTTCATAGCTCGACACTTTAGGCTCTGATGTTGATGGGGAGTGACCCAGTGATGAGCATCATGCCTAGCCCCCGCTCGTGCGGTGTGTGAGAGGGAAACCTGGTGGCACGGTTTTTGGAGAAATGCCTTTCTGAGGGAAAAACAAAATTGCAAAGCGTATGCGAAGCACAAGATCCAAAAAATCACCGGTAGTTCAAGCTTATTACAATGCCACCGTGGCTCACACGGGGTCTTACAAGATATAAAGTTGTAAGGGATGAGGGTTTTTCAAGGGTCACCTTCAGAAAGTCGTTGAGTCAAGCGCGTTGTTCGGAGAGGTCTGTCCACCTTCCAGCAGCCCAATCCCCTTGCTCAACCAGTACCTCAGTTGCCGACGTGGGGGCAGGTGGCATGTATACACGCTGAGTGTAGTACACCGGGAAGCCTGGAGCCCCGGGTCGTTGCCGTCCTTGGGAGCCTCCTAGTTGCTTGCGAGGATGAGCAAGGGCGATCCTGAGTCCCTCTTGAGGACGCAGTTGTCGGCCACGTCCATCTCCTCGCGTGGGGGAACAGAGGGGTTGATACCCTCCTCGCCATGGCGTTTTCCTAGGCCATCATCTGCCTCCTTCTTGTGGAACCTCCAACATACTCTAGAGCATCCATGTCCTTAGGGTAGGCAGCGGTCGCAGTCTTGTGAGCGTGCTCGAGGGAGCGCAAGGCATCTACCTCGTCGCAACGAACTATGATGACCCCGCTGCTGCCTCTAGGCATCTTGAAAATGTTGGAGACGTGGTGAGTGGCTGCCATGAACTTGGCCAGCGCGGGGTAGCCAAGGGTGATGTTGTATGGGAGGCCGATGTGCGCCATGTTGAAGTCGATGAGCTCGGTGCGATAGTTGTCGCGTGTCCCGAACGCGACAGAGAGGTGCACCTGCCCAATGGGTATGGTGGATCCATTGGCCACTTCAGATAATGTCATGGTCGGCATCAGCATATCGTACGACACCTACAGTTGGGCGAAAGTCTTGATGGAGATCATGTTCAGCCATGCACCCCGTCGATGAAGATCTTCACAGCCGCGATGTTGTTGATGGTGGGGGTGCAGATCATGGGGAGAGTGCACATGGGCCTGGTGGAAGTGGGGTGGTCACGGGCGTCAAAGGTGATGACGCACTGGGACCACTTGAGATTTGGGGATGGCACCCCTGGTCTGGCAGCCACGACCTCGCGAGTGAGTAGCTTGAAGTGCCGGTTGGACGTCGGGGCCTAGGAGCCACCAAGAATGCAGGCTACGGTGCCCTGTGGCACATGTTGCCCCTGGGATCCTCGGCATGTCCTTTCTCTTGCGGGTGAGGGTGGTGTTGCATTGTGTTGTCCTGGTGGCCTGTTGGAGGGGGTCGTGGCCATCAGAATTGTCGTTCTAGCGCGTTCCCCCACGGTTGCCACCGCTCGAGCCACCTCGATCGCCGCTCGTTCTTCCCCTCCTATGGTTGCTGCGCATGTCACGGAGCTTCTTGAGCTCGTAGCAGTCATCGGTGGGGTACCCATGTTTCTTGTGGAGGTGGCAATATGAGCTGTCATCCTGCTCTCTTTCACTGTTCCCCTCACGAGGACTCTTTGGGTCTGGCTCTGCGGCCAAGACGATGGTGGTCTTGTGCTTGGGGTCCTTGTCCTTACCTTTGGATGAGCCTGAGGCCTTGGGGGTAGTTTCTGCCTCGGCGAGGCCAAACATACACCCCGCCTATGCCTTGGCACACTTTTCATCCATGACAAAGAGCTCGGCAGCCGTGGTGAGGCTCTAACCTTGGATGCCGATCTTCTCCCTCATCTTGACATCCTTCACACCCTTACAGAAAGCGGTGATGATGTTGGAGTCCAAGATCTTCGGGATCTTGTTGCGGACTCGGCTGAACCACTATAGTAACTTGAAGAGGGTCTCTCCAGATTGCTGGCATACCTGGCGGAGGTCGTAGTAGGTGAGCGGGCACTCATCGGTCCCCTGGAAGTTCTGCCCTTGAGGGAGCTGAGCTCTGCCCACGAGTCAATGGATTCCTCGGGAAGGTTCATCAACCAGGTGATGGTCGTTTCCTTCAGACATAGGGGGAACCACTTCGCCATGACACGGTAATCTCCTCCCACGGCCTCGATGCCCGTGGTGTAAAGATGCAGGAATTCACACGGGTTGGTCGTTCCGTTGTAGCACGCAGGCGTCTCCGGGCGGAACTTGTGGATCTAGACCACGCGGCGAAGGCCTTTGGTGAGGGCGAGGCAGCAGTTGGATTGGGCCACCATGCCGTTGGCGAGGGCTGCATGGTTCTGCTGACCCGTAGCGGTGATTTCCTCGGTGAGACGGCCCTTGCGTCCGCGTGGTTGCACCGCAGCCGCGAGAGGCGAGACGATCTAGAAGCTGTTTGTGGGTGGTGGAGTGATGTTGTCGGGCTTGGGGGCACCTTCATGATGGTCAGACAGGAGAGAGCCCCCAGCCCCCGACGCCCCGTCCTCGCCACGAGCCCCCGGGACCTCTGGGGAGAGGGTGGCGATGTCGAGGAGTTCGGAAACCCGATCTCACCACCTCCCCTTGCCTAGCTTGACCAGTGGGTGGTCCAGGGGCTCATGCACGATGCGCCTGGAAGCCTCCGAGGTGAGATGCTCGGGGTACTCGGGCGATGATGCGGTGCGGGAGAGCGATGTGGCACCACGCGAGGAGGAAAGGGGCTCTCGCGATGGGCGGTATGAGGAGCCACCTTCATCCTCCATCCATAGGACCTGCTCGGAGGAGGTGTGCCGTCGAGGTGGCTCCGTTTGGGCCTTGCTCACCGCACGGCGGAGGGCTCACTCGGTGTGGGTCTCGTTGCCGGCCAACATGTTGTCGAGGTCGATGGAGGGCTTAAAAGCACTCATCAGCCCCCTACCTGGCACGCCAAATGTCAGAGATTTGTCTTGTGAAGGAACTAGGGTCCAATGATCCCTTGGTTCGATAGGGGATGAACACGCGGTTCCAAGGAAACTCGGCGATGGCTATGGCGGCATAGCAAGCACATGACAGAGAGATGACACATGATATTTTTACCCAGGTTCAGGACCCTCGTGAGGAGGTAAAGCCCCTACTCATGCTTTGTTATATTCCTTGCGTGCTTCACGAGGGTACAATGGAGGATGAAAGTTTAGGGTTTTAGATCTCAAGGATCAATCCCCTCTAAGGTAGGAGAAGAGCTCCTTATATAGGGTGGTATCGGGCCCCTTCCTCCGGTCCATCCATAGGAAGGGTCACCACAGTGCCGTTCCTCAAGGTCCTGGTCTATAGGACAACTTTTCAGTTGACCGAGTCTTGGGCGTCGGGTGCTTCTCCGTTCGCTAGTAAAGTGGCCTTTGTTTTCCTTGTTTGACATCGTTCGGCGCTGCCTGTTTTCTCCCTTGCACCTAAACAGCAAGGTGGGGCACCTTCCATGCTGAAGTCGTCTGTCCTTCTCTTGCTGAAAAGGTGTCATACCGGACCTTCCTTTACCGAGGCGAATAGTGGGCGCAGTGCTGCTCCGACTCTTGTTGGGACCTGCCGCGCCTGCTGGCCGCCGAGAAAGATTACCAATGGGCCCTAGAGCATCCAAGGACAGGCTGCACGGTGGAGCTCTGCAGGGGGGAGGGTCCTCCTCTAGAGGGCGTCTTCTCGCGAAGCGGAGCCTCACGAGGGGACACCCGCTCTTCCTGCCTCCATAGGCATTGTGGCCTCCTATAGAGTCAGCTTTTTCAGGCCTGCTAACCATCGGGACGCGGCACCCCGGTTGCCATGGCCCCCGACACATTGCAAAGGAAACTGAGAGAGAGGGGATTTTCTCTAAGGAAAAGTTCCATAGAGAATATCTTATTGGCGTATTTTTAATCCCTCCCATGGCACCCCTTTATATAGGTGGAGGGAGGTGTACCCTCCCCTTTGGATGAGCCAGGTGGGACTAAAACACAAAGGAGAAGGGGAAAATAGGGGCATCTAGCCAGCTGGGTGATGTCTACGCACTTCTATTCTTGTAGACAATTGTTGGGCCTCCAAGTGCAGAGGTTTGTAGAACAGCAGCAAGTTTTCCCTTAAGTGGATTACCCAAGGTTTATCGAACTCAGGGAGGAAGTGGTCAAAGGTATCCCCTCTCAAGCAATCCTGCAATCAAGATACAACAAGTCTCTTGTGTCCCCAACACACCCAATACACTTGTCAAGTGTATAGGTGCACTAGTTCGGCGAACAGATAGTGAAACACAAGTGGGATGGATAATTATAAGTGGTAACGGTGATAGAGAATAACTTGATGGCGTGGAAAAGACTGAAGGCAAACTGAAATAAAGATGGAAGCAAGCAAACATGTAACAGATCTAGTAGCAAACGGTGTATCAATGCTTAGAAACAAGGCCTAGGGATCATACTTTCACTAGTAAACACTCTCTCATAAATATATTCTCTTTATGATACTATTCTTAACTACTCTCCGGTTGGACACTCTAATCGATGGTAGGGCTATAACAGCACACCTCAAAGTCCATCTTTCCCATCTAGAAAAGCCCACACTGTCACCTTGAGTACTAGATGAGTCCAACAAACACCACAATTTCATAGAAACATCCAACTCCAAATATAACTCATAACAAGTATTTGTAATCTCTAGCCTAAGTGCCACCATGGTGAGCACGCTGTCACTTTCACACACTTGGGGAGAGCAGAGATCTAATAAAGCACTTGAGTAGCAAGGTAGATCTACTTGATTACAAAGCTCATGACCACAACAAGATCATGCATAGATAGAGAGATGAACACATAGCTATCGGTAGAACCCTTAGCCTCGAGAGAGAACTATTCCCTCCTCATCATGGAAATCAACGATGGTGATGGAGATGGTGGTGGAGATCGATGGAGATGGCTCCGGGGGCACTTCCCTGTCCTGGCAGGGTGCCGGAACAGAGACTTTCTGTCCCCTGAATCTCCCCTTCGGTGGCGGCGGCGCTGCGGAACTTTTCGTGGATTTCTGATTGACGACCTAGGGTTTATGCCTCGGGAGGCTTCTTATAGGCCAGACGGCAAGGTCAGTGGGCGGCCAGGGGGCCCACACCACCTGGTGGTGCGGCCAGGGCTAGCCCGTGCCACCACATAGTGTGGCCACCCTGTGGCCCCTCTCCGTCTCGTCTTCTGGCTCCGTGAGTCTTCCGGTAAAATATCGACTTTGGCTTTTGTCCGGTCCAACTCCGAGAATATTGATTTTCTGACTTTCCTAGAACCAAAAACAGCAGAAAACGGGCAACTGGCACTGTGGCATCTTGTTAATAGGTTAGTCCAACAAAGTCATGAAAAGTACTCCAAAGTTGGAACAAAACATAAGAAAGTAGATAAAACCAAGCATGGAACATCAAAAATTATAGATACATTTGCAATGTATCACTGGGCCAGCTCCCAGCCGGGTGGGCCGGCTAGATGCCATCCTAGCAGTCAACAGCAGCAGGAGCCAACACAGTGCGGCCTGGCAGGCCTGTGCGTGTAGCCCTGCTGAGCTATGGCTAATAACTCGGGTGGCCCCGGTGGGCCGTTACCTGCGAGCATGGACCACAAGTAGTAGTGGCTCACAGCAGCATTGGCGTCGATCGGAGTGGTTCAATGCGCGCGTCCTTCTAGCAGCAGTGGCTATAGCTCGGAGCAGCCAGGCTGGATGCACTGGTGTGTGGTGGTGGCCCGCCAGGCACCCCCACCCCGCGTGCCAGCTGCCTACGCCTACCCCGCTTGAGCCATGGCCAGGTGGGCTACCGACAACGGTTGGTTGGCAACAGCCTGCCCAGCACGGCGGCAAGTATCTATCGCCCGCCCATGTGGGTTAGTCAAACCAGCCCAATGATGTTGTTTTCTGTGTTTTTCCTATGGCTTCCTCCTGGGTTAATACCTCCGAGGTTTTGGCCTAATGAGGAAGTTGCCTAATAAATTTTAATTTCAATATTTATTTAGTATAAGTTAATTCATAATTAACATATAATAAATGCATATTATAAATTGCCATTTATTCAAAACTCTTGCTGGTCATTTCCTTTATTTCTTTCTCCTTCGAAAAACTTTCGATTTTCTCTCCAGAAAAATTCTGGCTCTCTAATTTTGTGATTCCATCTTTGCAGGAAAATCTCTAAGCATCGTAGTGCCCTTAAGCATGTTTCCCTATGGTTCAGGAATGTCATAGACATGATCTCTATCAATGATCAATAGCTGGACCGGGATTCCCATATTGACCCCTATGCACTCCACGAATCACCATCGTGTTGAACATTAAATGATATGACCAATTCCCTTTGGTATGTGATACAATACTTGTCCAAGATCTGATCATTAGTATCATGATACCTTGTTCAATCTCGTTTCCAACAAGTATTGTTTTACTCGTTCACGTTAAGTTCCATCCCCATGACCTAGTCTTACGCTATGCAACTTATGGATGTAATTCACTGAGTAGGCCAAGTGTATCTTCCCGTCACACTGGAGAACATATCCTGATCTTGATGCATAGCCCTCAACCTGTCCCCTTGGACTACTCAACATGCACCTTTATGGTCACCCAGTCACGGACATGACAGTTGATGCAGTCACAGAAATCCTCTAGTAATAGTGATTAATATGATCTCACGGTCTAAGGATTAGGACACTCTGTTTCTGACAATTGTAATGTGGACTAAGTGACATGATCGTTTTGCAACAATCATTAGTGGGAAATGTCCATCACATCATTCTTAATGATATGACTTCATTGTCAGTTTACTTCAACAGCCCCATGATTAGGAAACCTTGATCATCAACTGCCCAAAGAACTAGTTAAACACAGGCTACTAGGGACCTGATTTTGTTTATATACCACACATGTATCAATGTTTCCGCTTGATAAAGTTGCATGATATAAAACTATTATGAACTAATGAGATATGATAATAAACCCTTTTATTATTTTCCTCTAGGGCATATCTCCTTGAAGCTGTGCAATCCTTTGATTTAAATTGTGTTGTGCAAGAAACCAAGCAGGTTGAAACCCAACCTCCATAGGGTTTAACAACCATGAGTATGAGCAAGGTCCGCCCATACTACCCGCCCATACCATGTGGTGGTGGCTCTGTAAAGCAAACCATGCAACTTTCGTGGAGGCGCCTATTTATTTTAAGGCCCCAGCCGCCGCGTAGAGGGCCTCCATTCTCATATTGCATCACCACCAAAGGAGATCCACCACCATAGTTCATCCTCTCCATAGCCATAGCCATAGCCATTATCCTTGTGATTTAGTGACCATTGTAAGAATATTTGATTTTAATCTAGGTATTTTGCACAATGTTTTTTATCCTTGATCTTATTGTTATGAGTGAGTAGTCCTCATTGGCTACGGGTTGGGGTGAAATCATGCAGCGATTATGTGCATCTAATTCGTGTGACTATTCTGTATTGATTGAATAGAGATTTGTATCTTTGCTTCTTTGTCTCATGTCTTGATCTATGTACTTGTAGGTACCCAAGATCCCAGATATTGATAAAGGCTTGAGGTGAGATGCTTGGTAAGCGGCGATCTTGTGGGAAACCCAATGACAGAAAGGGGAGTACGATCTTCATTTAGCAATCCATTTGGGAACAACAGCAACACCACTTCTTAAGGCTTTGATCTATGTTTTCACTTAATAATTGGTGTAGCCCGGTATTTCATGGTGCAATGATTGGATCAAAAGACTTTGGATATGCTAGTGACTCACAGGGGATCTAGTATATTAGGATGTGATGCCCACAAATTTTATCTTTGTTAAATCATTACACATGAATATGAGTACTACTATCTTTATCCCATATGATGTGCAGCTACATGTGAATCTTAAACCCTGGCCTATCTCCGTCCATTGGAACAAACAACATTCTAAAAGTAGAAAGATCTGGTAAACGAAGGTAAAACAAACAAACAAGTTTTGTAGACGTGTCTTATTTAATATCCATTTAGCATTGGTTCCCAAGGTTCGATTAAACCTAGGTATACTCGGGAAAAAGCTACTATATTGCATCCGTAAATCCGGATCGATGGTATCTACCATTTTTCTAGCGCCGTTGCCGGGGATGTTGATACATTGCGAATGTACCTATAATTTTTATCTACTTTCTTATGTTTTGTCCACACTTTGGAGTACTTTTCATATGATTTCTTGGACTAACCTATTAAGAAGATGTCACAGTGCTAGTTGCCTGTTTTCTGCTGTTTTTGGTTCCAGGAAGTCAGAAAATCAATATTCTCAGAATTGGACAGAACAAAAGCCAAAGTTGATATTTTCCCGGAAGACTCACGGAGCCAGAAGGAGAGTCGGAGAGGGGCCATAGGGTGGCCACGCCACCGCATGGCGCGGGTCCCCCAGGCCGTGCCAGGGCATGGTGTGGGCCCCCTGGCCGCCCACCGACCTTGCCCTCCAGCCACGAAAAGTTCCACAACGCCTCCGCCACCGAAGGGGAGATTTGGGGGACAGAAAGTCTCTGTTCTGGCACCCTGCCGGGATGGGGAAGTGCCCCTAGAGCCATCTCCATCGATCTCCACCACCATCTCCATCACCGTTGATGATTCCCATGATGATGAGGGAGTAGTTCTTCCTCGAGGCTAAGGGTTCTACCGGTAGCTATGTGTTCATCTCTCTCTCTCTCTCTCTATGCATGATCATATTGTGATCATGAGCTTTGTAATCAAGTAGATCTACCTTGCTACTCAAGTGCTTTAATAGATCTCTGCTCTCCCCATGTGTGTGAAAGTGAGAGCATGCTCACCATGGTGGCACTTAGGCTAGAGATTACAAATACTTGTTATGAGTTATATTTGGAGTTGGGTGTCTTTATGAAATTGTGGTGTTTGTTGGAACCATCTAGTGCTCAAGGTGACAGTGTGGGGTTTTCTAGATGGGAAAGATGAACTTTGAGGTGTGCTGTTATAGCCCTACCATCGATTAGAGTGTTCAACCGGAGAGTAGTTCATCGTAGTATCATAAAGAAGAATCTATCTATATGAGAGTATTCACTAGTGAATGTATGATCCCTAGGCCTTGTTTCTAAGCACTGAGACACCGTTTGCAACTAGATCTGTTACATGTTTGCTTGCTTCCATCTTTATTTCAGTTGTCCTTTAGTCTCTTCCACGCCATCAATCTATTTTCTATCACTGTTACCACTTATAATTATCTATACCACTTGTATTTCACTATCTCTTCGCCGAACTAGTGCACCTATACACCTGACAAGTGTATTGTGTGTGTTGGGGACACAAGAGACTTCTTGTATCTTGATTGCAGGATTGCTTGAGAGGGAATACCTTTGACCACTTCCTCCCTGAGTTCGATAAACCTTGGGTGATCCACTTAAGGGAAAACTTGTTGCTGTTCTACAAACCTCTGCACTTAGAGGCCCAACAACTGTCTACAAGAATAGAAGTGTGTAGACATCAGAAACTATTCGCTATCCTGGTGGGGTCACTTGAGACCTTATTTTTAGTTTGATGTTTGTTTATAGTTTATTTCTTGTTATTATTTTCATTTTTGTTATCTATTAAAAACCCCAAAAAATTAGTTATTTGTTTGTTTGTTTCTATTATTCCAAAAATACCAAAAAGAAAAGAGCCATGGCTCAAAAGAAACTTGGGGAGTATGCTACTCCCAATGATGATTTTTTGTGCACCTATACTCACCCTGCTCTTAATGCAGAAAATTATGAAATTAAGCCTTACCTTTTCAGTTTGGTTCAACATAATAAATTTGGAGGCTCATCTACTAAGGACTCAGATTTGCACTTAAATACTTTTACTAAAATTTGTGACATGATGCACATTAAAGATTTTATCCCAATGAGGTGAAATTATGTTTATTTTCTTTCTCTTTAAGAGGAAAGCCTAGGGATTGGCTGCTAGCGTTGCCTAAAGGCACAATTAAAATTTGGAAGGAATGCACTAATCTTTTTATGACTAAATGTTTCCCTCCAACCAAGACTATGCAACTAAGATCCAATATTACCAGCTTTAGACAAGTAGACCATGAGCCACTAGCGCTTGCTTGGGAGAGAATGAAAGAAGCCATAATGCACTGTCCTAGTCATGGGATGGAGGAATGGCCTATACTCCCTCCGTCCCAAAATATAAGGTGCCTAAGTATTAGTCAAAAGTCAACATTTTTTAAGTTTGACCATGATTATAGAGAAAAATATAAAAATTTATAATACTAAATTAATATCAATAGACTCACCATAAAGTATATTTTCTTAATATATCCATTCAATACTATAGATGTAGATATTTTTTTCTAAATATTTGGTCAAAGTTAGTAAGGTTTGACTTTTGACCAATCCTTGGGCGCCTTATATTTTGGGACGGAGGGAGTATTATATTTATTCTATAATGGTCTTAACCCAATGTCTAAGTCTATACTAGATACCGCAGCTAGAGGAACCATCATGGGAAAGCAAGTGAATGTTGCAAAAAAAACTACTTGATGATATACAAAGCAACCATGCCCAATTGCATGTAGAGAGATCCTCAAAATGGTGAATTCAATCACCGAGGAACAAAATGAAGAGCTTACCGCAAAGGTAGATGAGTTACTCAATATTGTGAAGGGTATGGAAGATACCCAAATTAATGCTATCATCGCCGATGCTAATGAAGAAAATTTTATAGCTCGTAATCCATATAATCCTGCTTGGAAGAGTCGAAACTTTGGCTCAATTTTCAAAAGCAATATTCTAATCCTGCAGGTGCTCCACATAATAATAATTTTGATCACCATAGTGGAGCAAATCATGGCAATCTCCCTTTAGAGAATTATATTAGAACTTTTATGCAAACTCAAACCGAGCAAAATAATATGCTTATTAAAATCATGGAGAACCATGAAAATCTTATTGGAAAATTGTTTAACTAGGCCATTGCAATTAGAAATGATGTCCAGGCTCTATAGGAAAGAACCAAGACCGTGGAGGCACAATTGGGCAACATAGCCGAGAATCAAGCTCTCATACTTACAAAATTCGCTAGAAAGCTCGAGCCAAACTCGGTAGAAGACCTCAAGATGATGTGGGCAGAAAATAAAGATGAGAAACCTGAAGAGCTTGATTATAGCAATGCACCATCACTAGATTATACCATGGAGAATCTACTAAAGGTGACCACCATAAAGAATCCAGGTATAGAACAAGGTAATGATGCTACATACCAACAATTTATAAAATAAGTAGCATCTAAAGTTCGTGAGCTAGAGATGGAATATAAGAAGCTAGTTGAGGAACTTCCAACAAAGCTAGATGATATTTTTGAGCCAGTATTAAAATTAAAATAGGAATTAATGAAATAAGTGCTCTTTGTGATCTTGGTGCAAGCGTTTCAATGATTTCCAAAAGCCTATTTGATAAGCTAAACTTAGGGCCATTCACAAGTACTGAAATGAGTCTCCGTCTTGCTAACTCAACCTATAAACAAGCTGTTGGGATAAAAGAAAACATAGTTGTTGAAATTAAAGGATGTCCTGCTCTTATTGATCTAGTTATAGTAGACATGACTGAAGATCCCATAGCACCTATAATTTTAGGTAGGCCATTCCTAAGAACCATTAAAGCATTGATTAATTTATGTCATGGTGTGGAACACGGTAGTACCATCGGGGATGGCTTGAAGGGGACAATCAGGATGCTATCGGTGGCTACTCACAACGGGTTGGGCACAGATACTGCAAACACAGCGATGTACCCAGGTTCGGAGCCCTCTTGGCGAGGTAAGGCTCCTACTCCTGCAAGGATCTACTATCAAAGGGGGCGAATGCCCAATATAGATGCTCCTTGAGATGTTTCCTTAGCTACTGAACTTGTCCAGTGTGGAGAACTTCTAACTTGTAATTGTCTACCTAGAACCCTGGCACTACCTCCCCTTATATACTGGTTGAGGAGGTAGTTTACTAGATGGGTTCTAGGGTTTATTGTTTGGATCTGGGCCTTACAAAGTGGGTCAGCTAGACAGGGCCAAACGGTAGGCTCGGGTCCAGTCAAGCCTCCAGTACAGGGAAGGACCATGCTATAGTGTCTAGTGCCCCTGATTTACTTGTCAGTCAGCTCTTTATCCGTCAGCCGGCTCTTTTTGCGTAAGCCGGAGCTTTCCTCATCAGCCCTTGCTTTGCTCGTCAGCCTCCAGCTTTGGCGTAGTTGTCCGGTAGCGCCGGCCAGGCTAGCCAGCCTGTCCTCAAAGGTGCGCTCAGAGGGGAGCGTCATTCCCACTATACTATCGCCAGCGGATCCGAGGCGGCCGGCTAGGAGCGGCCTCCCAGTCGGCTCTTCTGGCTACCCGGCTAGACAGGCCAGCCAGGGAAACTTGGATGTAGACCGGGTGGAGGATTCCATATGGCTGTGGTTCCTTGGTCTGGGTCTAGACGGCGTGAGCTCCTTGGAGTCGGCCGGTTGGTCCCGTCTTGGCCTACCCGGGGGTTAACCCCCCGACACTAATCCCCGAGCGCGTTAGGAATTGGCCTCGTGGAGAAGTGCTTGCGTGCTCATTTGAAATGATTGATGGTGCAAGTGCTTCGTCATTTTCCTTTGTCTTGTAGTCTTTATCTTGTGCCGCCTTGAGATTCTTCGATGTTTCCCAGCTGGGGTTTACCGTCTGCGGGGCCAATGGCCCCACCCACAGGGTGTGAGCGGTGATCCTCTTGACTGGCTGCCGCACCCGGCCGGGAGAGGGATCACCAATTTACTGTCATTGTTGCTTGCGTCAGCCACACCTGCCATTTCTGGCACGTGTCGTGTTAGTTTGACTTCTTAGTCTGTCGCGGCAGTTTTTTGGTAACCACGCACACGCTTTCATCATTGCGGTTTCTTGGAGATCATGGGCGCGGTTTGCCTTCCGTAGTAACTCCTGCAGGATCTTCTGTGCACGTGATGCTGGCGCACGCGATCGGCCCCGAACTATCGTGGAGAAGTGGGGCAGTTGCTTGCCACGTGGTGTGGGGGGAGGGCGACCGGCGCAGCCCCCCTTATTCCCATAAATAGGGGCACCAGGGAGTGGGGGTTTTTTACTTCGTCTTCTTGTGCTTGCCACCCCTACTCTCCTTCGCGCTCAGCCCTCCACTGCTCCTCTACGCCACTGCTTCTTTGTCACCGGCGCCGTTCTTCTTCTTCCGCAACAACGGGCCCCCGTGCTTCAATCGCGGCCACCTTCCCGAACAACATGCTACCCGATGTCGTCGGCGGGTGGTGTGGCTCGTACGTCACCAAGGAATTGGTGAGGAAGTATCAGCGGGGGAGGTTCTTGCCGTCGGAGCGGCTGGTGAAGCACCGCCTTGCGCCGGAGGGCGAGTGGGTTCCCAACCCTCAGCCTAGCGAGGTCGTCGTCTTCCTCGCCCACTTCGCTCGCGACCTTGGGATGCCGCTGAGCTGGTTTGTCCTGGAGCTACTTGTCTCCTTCGACCTCCAGCTCCACCACCTCGGAGCCAACACCGTGGCAATGCTGTCGCATCACGCGGCTTCCTGTGAGGCGTACCTTGGCGTCCGCCCTGACCACGAACTTCTTGAAGTTTTTTCACTTCAAGGTTTAGGTGGTTGGCAAAGGCGGCCCGCTGACGAAGACGGACTGCCGCGCCATCTACCCACGGCTGTCGGTGGTGATGCCCCGCATGGAGCTTCCGTACACCGTCAAGCTCTGGCAGCGCTCGTACTTCTACGTGCGCAACAACACTAAGGTGGACTGGATCAAGATTCCGGTCTTCGCGAATGTTCCTTCCACCCGAAAGGCATGGAGCGTCCAGCACTTGGGCGCCCAGGGCGATATCAACCGAATGGCCGCCCGACTGGCGGTCCTGGTGGAGAAGGAGCGGCTCACCGCTCGGGACATCTTGTTGTCCTGGATGGCGAGTCGTGTGCTACCGCTGCAGCACCGGTCGCACAAGATGTGCCACCTCTCCGGCCATCTGGACCCCACCCAGGTCTCCCGGCTGGACGTTCCATACGTGGCCCTCCACAAGTGGCTTGCCACCATCTCCAAGGAGGTGCTGGAGGAGGACTGAGAGTTCTCCTGCCGGCCGTACCACCGCGGCCGGCTCCCGCCGAAGGTGTGCCTTTTCTTCTCTTTTCCTGGTGGAATTTCCCGAGGGATTCCTGTTGTGTGCCTCTTATCCTCCCTTGTTGAGTAGCTTTTTACGGTGCAGCTAGCGGAGAATGGCATGGGAGACATTGAGCTCCCCATCTTTGCCGCGGACCACAATCCCGCAAAGGCTCCGCCAGTGGAGCCGGAGCGGTTCCCCATGCGGGACAACAAGGGCTGCGAGTTCCCACCCGGTGAGAGTTTCTTCCTCGTCCTTTCCTTCCTTGCTCCTGCTGCGCTTTAGCCGCAACCTGATGTTTTGCTTGTGTTGGAACAGCCGCGCATGTCGAGGATGTGGATCTTGCCGATGTCGTCGCACCAAGGGCCAGGGGGAAACGTGCCGCCCCAACCAGCGCTGTGCCGGCTGGAGGTGGCGCCAAGAAGAGCCGCCACCCAAGACCTGCATCCACCATGCTGAGCATCACCGGGTAGGTGCTTCTTGGCTCCTGATACTTGCATTGATTGGCCCACGCTTGCCTTGCTCACTCTTGTCTTTCTCTTAGCGAGGCGATGGCCTTGCCCGGCTCCACGACCGTCGCCACCACGTCCGCCCCTCCGACTGCTGGTGACGGAAATGCACCAGCTGCGACGGCCAAGGTCGCGCCTGCTCCGGCTCCCAAGGTGGCACCTGCTCCGCCAGCTGGGGCTAGTGCGGACGTGGTGGAGGTGGTGCCGCCGGCTGCGCCTACGATGCTTCACCAGGCCGAGGCCATCTCCCGGCTTGCCGAGGGTCTTCTGTTGGGGTGCACCAGCACGACCACGGCTCCCTCTGGCTCGACGGTGGGTGCTGACCCTGGCGCCTACCGGGTGGAGGTGCCCCAGCCGGAGGTCCCTGTCCAGCCGGCGGGTGAGCTCGTCGCGGCTCCGATGAGCGATGATGACCTTTAGGTCACTGGCTGGACGCCGGCTCGGGCTGCACCGCCGCTGGACACTTCCCTCGCGTAGTTGTCGGGGGCGGCGCCCCTGGCCATTGGCCAGGCCCGCCAGCTGGTGGAGGAGCTGGAGCAGGGGCTTAGCCAGGCCAAGGCGCTAGGGGCCTCCGTCGAGGTATGCATCATGTTGCCAATCTTGATGTTTGTTCGTCGTCTCGTGCCGCGGTCGATTCTTACTTCTCTTTTTACGTAGAAGGCTCTCGTGGACGCCGCCAAGACCTCACGGGACTTGGGTCGTAAGATTCCTTGCTCCGCCGTATCTTCTCGATTACGCGATTTCTCGCGCTTCTTGTTGAATATTGGTTACCCTCCTGCAGCTCTGCTGGCCGACCGGGACCGTGAGGTGGCCCGGCTGAAGGGAGAGGTTGCCCGACTGGAGGAGTCCAACAAGGCTCGCCAGGACCAGATCTCCCAGCTAGCTGCGCATCAGCAGCAATTGGAGATCAAGGCTGGCCAGGACAAGAAGGTGGAGGACACCCGGACTGAGGCGCTGAAGAATCTAGAGGTGCTCTATGCCACCCAGGAAGATGCCCTCAAAGCTTCAAAGGCCAGGGAGGCGGTGGCGCTGGGAGAGCTCTGCCAGATTGCCGAGATCGTCATCAGTAAGTGTTCTCAATCTCAGCCGGTATCATGGTTTTGTCTTCTACATCCCACATTGACCATTATCTCTTTTCCCGGGTGCAGCTCAGTATCCTGAGTCGACTGATCAAGCGCTAGCCCGCATCCTTGAGACGGATCCGGAGCGGATCTCCACCCAGGAGAGCTGGTGGCGGTCGTGACAGACGAGGCAAACCGGTTTCGCGCCGCTGCACTAGAGGTCCACGACTACGTCTGGCCCGACACTGTCTAGCCGGCCACCATGGATGCCTTGGCCGAGCATCTTTGGGGTGCTCCGGACCTCATGAACATGGCCCGAGAGTGGGTGGCTCGTGGCAGCGCGGAGATGGTACTGGCGCTGCTGAAGTCCTGGTACCCGGACGTGGATCTGTGGAGCATTTCCCACGGATTTCGCCAAGGGACCAGCTATGACTAGCTTCACGCCGAGGTTCCTGACATCCGCTCCTGTGGCATGAAGATTGGGAGCTACGTCGCCCTGGACAGGGACTTCAGCGACCCGGCTGGCACGAAGCGGTACCACCACAGTCCAGATGCGCCACGCATTGAGGCCCCGGCTGCGCCCCAGACCGCCTCGGTAGACGTCGTCTCTAGCAGCCAAGCTCCAGCCAATGTCTTCGGCCCTTCTACCCACCAGTCAGCTTGATCCCTGGTATGCCGGGAGTATTTGTGAATGAAGAACTTGTGTTTTGCGTGTGCTAAACAATTGTCTGTTTGTTATTGAACTCTTGTGGGAGCATCGCCTCCCTTTGGATATTTGCTCATGCTTTTTCATTTGCACTTTATGTTTTGCATTTGCTGCATGCTTGTTTCTATGTGGGGCGGCGTAAGCGCACCCATAGGGTGTAGTCCCCGAGGTTCAGGCCGGACGGAGGATACAGCCGGGTCGAAGCTCCTTTATGTTGTTGTCTGTTTGCAGGTTTTTGTGTGGAGGTGCGCAAGCGCACCCACAGGGTGTAGTCCCCGAGGTTCGGGCTGGCTGCAGGATACAACCGGGTCGAATCTCCTTGGCCTGCTCAGTTGCTGCCTGGAAGCTACTACCCTCCGGCTCGGGTGTTCATCGTGGAGTATATAAACAAACAAGTTGTTTGCCTGGTTAAGCATATGCAAGTTAAACTATAATCTTAGATTTACTAGTTTTGAAATTTTGTTGTTTCACGCAAATCCAATGCCTTTGCCCTTTTCTCAATGAGCACTGGCCAGTTTTAATGTTGTTCCCTTGCTGACTTTTAGCGGGAGTCGAAGGGGTAGCTTAGTAGGCGTATTGCACGATACTTCGGGTTTGGGTCATTGTCCTTGGGCGAGCGAGCGCAGCCGGGACATCCAGATGTTTTTGTTTTCCTCATGGCTTTTTTGTGTAGGGGCCTTCGAGCATTCTGCTCTTGCCGGATCTGTCAGTCGGCTTGCAGTCTGCAGCCGGAACTGAAGAGGAAGCCCTAGGAACCGTGTACAGTACTTTGCCGCGTGGGTCACGCAGTCGTCTGGGCCAACCGGCGAGTCCCCGAGATGGATCGCCGGCTTCGGGGTTAGAGCAATGCAGCCAGAAAACCAAATTGTGCAGCATGACTTGCTAATTTATTGTGGAGTCCCCGAGACTGTGTCGAGGCTCCCATGCTTGTTCATTACATAAAGGTAAGATACATACACTTCTTGTTCAAGTGTAAAATGGGCGAAGCAGGCTCGTGTTCCATGGGCGTTTGTTTCTTAGCCTGAGCGACCCATCTTGTTCTTTTCCAGCTGGCGGGCGTCGATGAGGTAGTATGAGTTGTTCTGCAGTGCCCGGTTGATGATGAATGGGCCTTGCCAAGGCGGAGATAGCTTGTGCATCCCCTTGGTGTCTTGTACTAGCCTTAGCACCAGGTCGCCCTCGCAGAACGAGATGTTGCTGATGCGGCTGGCGTGGTAATGGTGCAAGTTTTGCTGGTAGATGGCGGATCTCGACAAGGCCAGCTCGCGTGCTTCTTCAAGGAGATTGACGCTGTCTTCCTGTGCTTCTTTGGCTTGCTTCTCTGTGTAAAGCAGTTTGCGGGGTGCGTCGAACTCGATGTCTGTGGACAAAACCGCCTCTGCCCCGTAGAAGAGGAAGAAAGGAGTGTAGCCGGTGGACCAGTTTGGCATGGTGGAAGGCTCCAAAGCATAGCCGGTAGCTCCTCAATCCAGCAGTCGGGGGATCGCATCAGTGGCTCGATCAGCCGGGTCTTGATTCCGGCTAAGACTAGGCCGTTTGCTCACTCGCACTGTCCATTGGATTGGGGGTGAGCCACAGATGCCAGGTCCAGGCGGATGCCCTTGTCTCCGCAGAATCGTGCGAAAGCTCCCTTGGCGAAATTTGTGTCGTTGTCGGTTATGATGTTGTTGGGGTAGCCAAAGCGTGTGATTATGTCTGTGAACAACTTGACCATCGTTGGTCCGTCCAGCTTCTTTATTGGCTTTGCCTCTATCCACTTGGTGAATTTGTCTACTGCCACCAGCAAGTGGGTCATGCCGGATCTGGCCGTTTTAAAAGGGCCGACCATGTCGATCCCCAGACGGCAAACGGCCAGGTGATGGGAATTGGCTTGAGTGCTGCAGACGGAGTGTGTTTCTACTGGCTGAACCGCTGACAACCGTTGCATGCTTTGACGATTTGCTCATCATCTTCTAGTGCCGTGGGCCAGTAGAACCCATGGCGGAATGCCTTTGCCACTATGGCTCGTGATGACGCATGGTGGCCACACTCGCCCTGGTGAATGTCGGTCAATAGTCGGGCTCCTTCTTCCCGGCTCACGCACCATTGATAAATGCCCCCAACACTGTGCGTGTAGAGCTCGTTGTTGATGATGGTATATGCGCTAGCTCTGCACTTCACCTGCCTTGCTTCTACCTCCTCTTCGGGCAGTTCCTCACTTGCCAGGAATTTCAAGAACGGCTTGGCCCATGTTGGGGTTTCCCGGATGGCGCATACCGCCTGCATGAGCAGATTCACCTCTGCGCAAATGGTCGACCCGGATCCGTCTGGTGGTCGACCCGGCGAAGCAGCGGAGCCGGCACCCTCCAGGCTGGACGCGGTAATCCCAGGGTAGGGTGAAGAAGTCCCCATGTGCGGTGGAGCAGTCCCCGGGTGCGGTGGAGCCGTCCCCGGGTGCGGTGGAGCAGTCCCCGGGTGCGGTAGAGTAGTCGCGAAGGTCTTGGAGCCAGGAGTCCCCGGGTTCGCGTCCAATATTATGGAGTCGGATTCGGGAGACGGCGTGATTGATGGCTTGCGCAGGTGCTCGAGCGAGACTCCAGACGGAATTGCTTGTCTTGTTGACCCGATGCGGGCGAGCGTGTCTGTGGCCTCGTTGTTCACCCTGGGAACATGGTAAAACTCGCACCCTTCGAAACAGGCGCATAACTATTGCACGAAGAAACCGTACAGAGCCATGTTTGCATCCCTGGCGTCCCAGTCGCCCAACACTTGTTGTACCACCAGATCAAAGTCGCCAAAGCATAGGATGCGTCGGATTCCTATTTCCTTTGCTATTTCGAGGCCATGGACAAGCGCCTCGTAATCCGTGACATTGTTGGACGTGCGGAAGTGGATCTGTAGCACATATTCCAGCCGGTCTCCTTTGGGAGAGGTGATGACCACTCCAGCTCCGAGCCCTCCATACATCTTGGAGCCGTCGAAATGCAGCTTCCAATGCGTGGAGTCAGGGCAAGGCGGCAGGTACTGCATCTCTGCCCAATCAACAAGGAAATCCACCAAGGCCTGAGACTTGATCATTGTTCTTGGCTCGTACTGAATGTTATGGACGGCGAGCTCTATGGCCCATTTCTCCACCCGACTGTGGCATCTCTATTGCCAATGATCTCCGAAAGTGGCGCGAGCGCCACCACCCGGATGGAGTGCTCCTGGAAGTAGTGATTCAATTTATTGGCGGCCATGTACATGCCATACACCAACTTCTGGTAGTGAGTACCATTATAGTTCGAGAGCGATAGTACCTCGCTTAGGTAGTACACCGGTCGTTGTACCGGCTGCGCTTTTCCTTCTTCCGGCCTCTCCACTACCAGCACCACATTTACGACTCGGTTGGTTGTTCGATGTACATCAACATGGGCTCCTTCGCTGTTGGTGCTGCCAGAATAGGTGGTGAGGTGAGCATGCGCTTGAGGTCGCGGAAGGCTTCATCTGCCTATGATGTCTAGACAAATTTGTCCATCTTCTTCATGAGTTGGTATAGCGGGAGTGCTTTCTCGCCCAGCCGGCTGATGAACCGGCTGAGGGAAGCCAGGCATCCGGTTAACTTCTGTACATCCCGTAAGTTCTTGGGCGGCTGCATGTGCTCGATTGCGCCGATCTTCTCCGGGTTCGCCTTGATTCCTCGCTCTGATACGAGAAAACCAAGGAGCTGATTAGCTAGGCCACCGAACACGCACTTCTCTAGGTTCAGCTTCATCTAGAACCGGCGGAGGTTGGTGAATGTTTCCTTTAGATCTTCAAGGAGTGTTTCGCACTCCTTGGTCTTGACTACCACATCATCGACGTACGCGTGTACGTTTCTGCCAATTTGAGTCTGCAAGCATTTCTGCATGCAGCGCTGGTATGTGGCTCTAGCGTTCTTTAGCCCAAACGGCATAGTGGTGTAGCAGTAGGCTCCATAGGGAGTGATGAATGTTGTCTTTATTTGCTCAGTGGGGTTCAGCCCGATCTAGTGGTAGACGAAGTATGTGTCCAGAAACGACAATAGCTCGCAGCCGGCCGTGGAATCGTCACTTGGTCTATCCTTGGTAGGGCGAATGGGTCTTTGGGGCACGCTTAGTATAGACTGGTAGTCAACACACATGCACCAAGTCTTTTTCTTATTTAGCACAAGCATGGGGTTTGCCAGCCATTCCAGGTTGAAAACCTCCATGATGAATCCGGCTGCGAGTAGCTGGGTGATCTCTTCACCAATGGTTCTTCTTTTTTCTTCCGCGAAGCGACATAGTGACTGTTTGACTGGCTTTGCGTCCGGCCTGACATGCAAAGAGTGCTCGGCAAGCTCCCTCGCAATACCTAGCATGTCCTTGGGGGACCATGCGAAGATATCACGATTCTCACGGAGGAAGTCTACGAGCGCGCTTTCCTATTTGCTATCGAGGCCGTCTCCGACCAGGACGAACTTGTCCGGCTCGGCCTCATTCAACAGGATCTTTCTCGTGCCCTTGGATGGCTTGAACTACGCTTATCTGGCCAGCTTGGGCTCGCCAGCTGGCATGTCCTTCTGTAGGGCTGCCACGTTCTGTATGATTATGCGCTTCTCTTCCGCGATGATCATGGCTTCCGCTATCTTGGACCCGTCTATGGTGCAGTCCACAGACCGCCTGTAGCAAGCAGCCATGGTGATGACGCCCTTGGGCCCTGGTAGCTTCATCTTGAGGTACGCGTAATGCGGTACCACCATGAACTTGGTGAGCACCGGGCGCCCCAGGATTGCGTGGTACGCGCTGTAGAGGTTGACCACCTCGAACCAGATGGGCTCGCGGCGGAAGTTATCCTCCGTGCCGAAGATGACGTCCATCCAGATCTTTCTGATGGGCAAATGCGATGGGCCCGGGACGGCTCCATGGAAGGAGGTGCTTGACGACTCCAGCTGTGACTCACTGATACCGAGCCAGTCTAGCGATCTGCGGTACAGGAGGTTGATGCTGCTCCCTGATACATTGCAAATGTATCTATAATTTTTGATGTTCCATGCTTGCTTTTATCCACTTTCTTGTGTTTTTCCCACACTTTGGAGTACTTTTCATATGATTTCTTGGACTAACCTATTAACAAGAGCCATAGTGCCAGCTGCCTGTTTTCTACTGTTTTTGGTTCCAGGAAAGTCAGAAAATGAATATTCTCGGAATTGGACAGGACAAAAGCCAAAGTGCCTATTAAGTCATCAGATGCCAGAGTACGAGACGGAGAGGGGCCAGGGGCCACCACACCACCTGGCCGCGCGGCCCAGCCTGACCCGCGCTAGCAGGTGGTCTGGCGGCCTCCGGCACCCCCTCGGCCTCCCCTTCCGCCTATAAGATGCCCTCGGGACGAAAACCCTAAGTACCCGATCAAAAATCCACGAAAGATTCTGTAGCCGCCATCATCTCCATCCCTAGATCGGGAGGGATTTGAAGCTCTTCCGGCACCCTGCCAGAGAGGGGAGTTCACCCTGGAGGCCTTCTTCATCAGCATGCAAGACTTCGGTGTGATGCGTGAGTATTTCATCCTTGGACTACGGATCCATGTAGTAGCTAGATGGCTGGTTCTCCTCCTTCGTGCTTTCATGTTTAGATCTTGTGAGCTCCGTTCATGATCAAGATCATCTATTTGTAATTTTGCATGTTGTGTTTGCGGGGATCTGATGGATATTGAGATGCTATTTCAGATTGATTATTGATTCTATCATGTCTTTGTTATTTGTGATCTTGCATGCTTTCCTTTGTTAGTAGCTATCTTGGCCAAGTAGATGCTAGCAACTCCAAGAGTTAGTATTTATGATCGATAGTGGGTTCATGCCTCGGTAATCTAGGGAAGTGACAGAAATCTCGAAGGTACTAGATGTGCTGTTGCTACTAGGGAGAAAACAACAATACTTTGTTCATAGAACAATCATATTGTTTACTTTACATGCAATTCGTAAAGCAATAATATGTTGCTTGCAACTTAATATTGGAGGGGGGTTGGATGATAACCTGAAGGTGGATTATTACTCATAGATGCAGTTGGATGGCGGTCTATGTATAATGTTGTAATGCCCAATCGAATCTCAAAGGAGTCAAGATGATTAGTATATGCATGTATTGCTTTCTCGATGTTTGTCAATTTCCCCGCTGTAATTTGTTCACCCAGCATGTTATCTATCTTAAGGAGAGCCACCTCTAGTGAACTATGGATCCCGGTCCTTTTATTTACATACAATCTACAAACTGTTTACTACTTTGTGTTTACTTTCTGCAAACTATTACTTCCTTCCATTCGATACGTTTAATCCTTTATTTTCAGCAAAACACGGTGAGATTGACATCCTCATCCCAAGTTGGGGACAAAGTTCTATGGTTGTGTTGTGCAGGCCTCCACGTTGCTACTAGCACCGGTAGTGCGCCCTGCCAAGGCTCAGGTAGCAACACCTTTGGGGTGTTTCCTTGCTCCTACTGGTTCGATTAAACCTTGGTTTCATAACTAAGGAAAACTTGCTACTGTGCTCATCATACCTTCCTCTTGGGGTTCCCAACGAGCTCTACATCAACACCGAGTCATCAAGCACTTTTCTAGCGCCGTTGCCGGGGAGTCAAGGACATCTTCACAAGGGGAGTCCCTCATAACCAATCTCTTTGCTTTGTTATTTTTGTTTTGCTTAGTTTCTTTTTGCTATGTTTGCCTGTTTCTTTATCAAAAACACAAAATATTAGTTTTACTAGTTTGCTTTCTTATTTGAAAACACACAAAAATGACTACTCTTGAAAACACTAAGTTGTGTGACTTCACTAGCACCAACAACAATGATTTTATGAGCACACCTATTGCTCCACCTGTGCCTGAAGATACTTTCTTTGAGATAAAACCTGCTTTACTCAATCTTGTTATGAGAGAACAATTTTCTCGTATTGGTAATGAAGATGCTGCTTCCCATCTAAATAACTTTGTTGAACTTTGTGAGATGCAAAAGCATAGGGATGTAGATGGTGATATTATTAAGCTAAAATTGTTTCCTTTCTCTTTGAGAGGAAAAGCTAAAGAATGGTTGAATTCCTTAACTAGGAATAGTATTGATTCTTGGACTAAGTGCAAGGATGCTTTCATTGGAAAATACTATCCTCCTGCTAAGATTATATCTATGAGAAGTGAAATAATGAAGTTTAAACAATCTGATAATGAGCATGTTGCTCAAGCTTGGGAAAGAATGAAATCTTTGGTTAAGAATTGTCCCACTCATGGACTGACTGCTTGGATGATCATCCAAACTTTTTATGCAGGATTGAACTATTCTTCAAGGAACCTATTGGATTCTGCTGTTGGAGGTACCTTTATGACCATCACTTTGGGTGCTGCAACAAAACTTCTGGACAATATGATGGTTAATTATTCTGAATGGCATACTGAGAGAGCTCCACAAGGTAGGAAGGTAAATTCTGTTGAGGAAACCTCCTCCTTGAGTGATAAGATTGATGTTATTATGTCTATGCTTGTTAATGGGAAAGCCCATATTGATCCAAATAATGTTCCCTTAGCCTCTTTGGTTGCTCAAGAAGAGCAAGTTGATGTGAACTTCATAAGAAATAACAATTTTGGCAATAATGCTTATAGGAGTAATTTTGGTAAAAACAATTATAAGCCATATCCTCCTAACAATGGTAATGCTTATGGAAATTCTTACAAGAATAATATGAGTGCTCCCTCTGAACTTGAAGTTATGCTTAAAGACTTTATTAGTAAGCAAACTGCTTTCAATAAAACTATTGAGGAAAAACTCTCTAATGCTAAAAGAAATATAGCATCTTTGGCTAAAGCTCAATCTTCTTTGAATAAAATGGTTGCTAAACCTGAAGCTAATGATAATCCCTTTGCAGCCACTAATGCTATACAAGTAAGAATTAATGAAAATGTTAGACTATTAGCTGAATTACATGCTAAGAGGGAAAGAGAAGATGAAATTGCTAGAAACATTAGTGTTTCTACTATTACCACCACTAGTGTTGAGGCTAGTAATAGTTCTACTACTCTAGATGATAAATTTGATTTTGATCTTGATGGTTGCAATATCTCTAGAGTTATTAAGTTCCTACAAAAGCTTGCTAAAATTCCTAATGCTAGTGCTATGAACATGGCCTTTACAAAACACATTACTGATGTTCTCATAAAGATTAAAGAAGAAAAGATGAAACATAAATCTTATATTCCTATAAAACAAGAAGATGGTTGGGAACCCATCATTAGTATGAAAGTGAATTACTTTGATTTCAAAGCTTTATGTGATCTTGATAGTAGTGTTTCTATCATGCCTAGAAGGATTTATGATATGCTTGATTTGCCTCCACTTGAAGATTGTTATTTGAATGTCCCACTTGATGATAATGCTAAAAAGAAACTCATGGGGAGTCTTAATGATGTTCTTATTATGGTTAACAATTCCTATGTCCCCATTGATTTCTATGTTTTGGATGTTGAATACAATGCTTCTTGTCCTATTACTTTGGGAAGACCTTTTCTTAGAACTGTTGGTGCCATTATTGATATGAAAGAAGGCACCATTAAATATAAACTCCCAATCAATAAAGGTATAGAACACTTCCCTAAGAAGAGAGAGAAGATTTCTTTTGCTTCTCCTATGAAAACAAAATTTGGTCTTAATGCTTCTTCATTTGAGAACACTTGATCCTTTTTCTAGCTTCTTATGCCTAATTTAAAGGCGTTAAAGAAAAGTACTTATTGAGAGATAACCCAAAAGTTTTAGATGAGTCTTGGAAGTTATTACTTCAGTAATAACCGCTCCTTATCCTTTTTATTTGGTTTTTGTGCCAAGAGTAACCTCTAATGAGAGAGAAGTAATGATTGGAAAAGTTGTTGTCCCGAAATAGATTGATGTGCTTCACCGTAAAAATTCGTGTAAAATCTCTGAACGTCTTTTTGAGGCATGAATTTTTGTGCTTCTGCCCCAGGTTGTTATCTAACTTTCGTTAATTCAACACTTTTTTATTTGAGCAACAGAAGGTCTTAAAAAAAATCGTCTTTACCTGCTGGTCTGTTTTGACAGATTTCTGCCATTTTCTGCATTTGCTTCTTGTTGGTTCCTTTTTGAGTTCTTTTGGGGAATTGAGCTTTTTGAGGGAAGTGCTACAGTATCTAGTGTTCTAATAGAAGTTTATTGGTGTTAGAACTGAACCTTAAGACTTATTTATCTTGAGTGCACTAATGTTGCTAATAAAGATTGTGTGAAGTTTTGTATGAAGGAAAAATTCCAGGTGTATGGAAGGAATGAGTAATGAGATGAAGGATGGACTAAAGCTCAAGCATGGGGATGCCACACGTCTCACCCCAAGAAATATCCAAGAAGTACAAGCATTAAAGCTTGGGGATGCCCAAGGCATCCCCTTCTTCATCAATAAAAATCCCAGGTTTCTTCCAAACGCTTCATTTTTATTGTTTCATGCACAGTTGTGTTGTTCTTGGAGCGTCTTCTTTTTCGTTTTCGTTTTGGTTTTTATTTTGCTTGGTTTTCCTAGTTTGCTGAATAAATTGGTTGGACCCCCTCTTTCATACATTGGTTTGCAAATAGTTTGGTTTGGTTTGGAAAAGAGTAGGAAAGTTCATGCTTATGTGGTAAAAAGAGCTCATTTTTTACTGTAGCCTATGCTTTATCATGCCATGCTTGATATTGTTTTGGCTTTATGCTTAGTATTCTTTGCTGTAGCATGACTTGTTATAAACAATTGAGATTGCTTAATGTGGCTTGGATGAATCATGTGTTGTTTTAGCATATTAAAGCATAGTATAGTGGTATTCTCCTTTGATGCTTTATTTGGGTTGACTTGGCGCATGCTCACACCATGTTATGACTATATCAAGTCACCATAGCCTTTATGATCCTTTAGTTTTCAACTTGTAGTATCACTTTATGCTTTGATCAATGATTTTTTGTCGCTCTGCATGATTATGGCCATTATTGCTCTCTTAGTTTGTCGCTCCCAGTCTTTTGCTAGCCTCCACAACCAAGTATGAGTTCCACTCATGCACCCAACTCACTAAACCAAGTTGTTCCAAAGAGTCCACCATACCTACCTACTAACTTAAGCTATTCCAAGTATATTCATGCTTTTGTTTACCTTCCAAATTAAACTTGTTATGAGAAAACTAGTGATTAAAGCTCTCACGAACTTGATGGCACACTTTACTTTTCTTGCCCTTAATAAACTTCAACCATTGTGTCGTATATGTTGTATATGCTTGCACTTATTTGTTGGGAATTAGCAGAACCATGCTTTCATGGGGAACGCTTTCAACATTGCACTTGATACTTGTACCTAGTTGATATCTTGCTCTTTTGTATATGGATGTCGTCGATGTGAAATGAAAGGGGAGCTTGTAAGTCCATGGAGTTATGTATATGTGTTAGAGAAACGCCTGGGCCGCTGGTCTAATCCATGCTGACATGGTGGAAACCTGCAGCGTAATCATAATGAGCTGTCTATGAAGCATTATTCTTATAAAAAAGAGTCCTATATTGAGAAAAGAGAGAAAAAGAAAAAAAGTGATTATGAAAAGAGGAAAGAGAGAAAAAGGCACCATATTCCCATGGTAAATAGGAAGATTGCTGAGATGCTCGTTGTCTGCTTGCCTTGGCATTTTGATATGGGGATTCTTCCGTATCATCGGGAAAGGGGTACCCCATTGGCGGTTCTCTATGATACACATGTACTTACGATGACAAGAACTTACTGGTAACTAAACTTGAGTAGCATGAGGAGCGGCCCTCGTATACAAGGGACATGAGATTTCTAACTTATACTTCGTCAATCATGTACACCATAGTTTGTTCACTTTAACCTTAATCAACTTCAAGGTGCTTATGATAGGGGCAATGAGAGCTGAAAGCTATAAGTACCATAATTTTTCGAAGCTCTTTATGAGACTTGAATCCCTACTTCCTTCTATGAAGGCCTTTCTTCCACCATTATATTGAGTCTCCACCTTCTACCTTTATGCACCTACTTTGAGAGCATAGTGGCCATTCTTAGTTCTATGTGCATTGTCCCAAGACTAGTTGATTGATGCATAACTTGATATTGCTTGTTTTAAACTATTTGTATCTAGTCACTCTTATGAACTTTGAAGGTGTCCTATGCATTTATATTTGCTACTCTATGAGGGACAAGCTGAATGCTATTATGCTATGTTTTCTTTATGTGAAACAAACAAACGTCTTGCAAAGCATTGTTATTCATGAATCTTTTGTTTGTGCCTTTTCATGTTGCATCATAGTTTCTTTGTCTTATTGATAGAACTTTGTCTTTCATGTTATGATTGAAGTACTATGATCCCAGCTTTGAATGTTTTACAAATACTTTGATCAAGTCTTTGATGGTGCATGTCACCTCAAAAATTATTCTTTCTTTTTATCACTTACCTACTCGAGGACGAGCAGGAGTTAAGATTGGGGATGTTGATACATTGCAAATGTATCTATACTTTTTGATGTTCCATGCTTGGTTTTATCCACTTTCTTGTGTTTTGCCCACACTTTGGAGTACTTTTCATATGATTTCTTGGACTAACCTATTAACAAGAGCCACAGTGCCAGCTGCCTGTTTTTGGCTGTTTTTGGTTCCAGGAAAGTCAGAAAATGAATATTCTCGGAATTGGACGGGACAAAAGCCAAAGTGCCTATTTTTCCGGAAGTCATAAGATGCCAGAGTACGATACGGAGAGGGGCCAGGGGGCCACCACACCACCTGGCCATGCGGCCCAGCCTGGCCCACGCCAGGGGGTGGTCTAGCCGCCTCCGACACCCCCTCGGCCTCCCCTTCCTCCTATAAGATGCCCTCGGGACGAAAACCCTAAGTACCCGATCAAAAATCCACGAAAGAGTCTGTAGCCGCCGTCACCTCCATCCCTAGATCGGGAGGGATCTGAAGCTCTTCCCGGCACCCTGCCGGAGAGGGGAGTTCACCATGGAGGCCTTCTTCATCACCATGGAAGCCTCCGGTGTGATGCGTGAGTAGTTCATCCTTGGACTACGAATCCATGTAGTAGCTAGATGGCTGGTTCTCCTCCTTTGTGCTTTCATGTTTAGATCTTGTGAGCTCCGTTCATAATCAAGATCATCTATTTGTAATTCTGCATGTTGTGTTTGCGGGGATATGATGGATATTGAGATGCTATTTCAGATTGATTATTGATTCTATCATGTCTTTGTTATTTGTGATCTTGCATGCTTTCCGTTGTTAGTAGCTATCTTGGCCAAGTAGATGCTAGCAACTCCAAGAGTTAGTATTTATGCTCGATAGTGGGTTCATGCCTCTGGTAATCTGGGAAGTGACAGAAATCTCGAAGGTACTAGATGTGTTGTTGCTACTAGGGAGAAAACAACAATCATTTGTTCATAGAACAATCGTATTGTTTACTTTACACGCAATTTGTAAAGCAATAATCTGTTGCTTACAAGTTAATACTGGAGGGAGTTCGGATGATAACCTGAAGGTGGATTATTAGTCATAGATGCAGTTGGATGGCGGTCTATGTATAATGTTGTAATGCCCAATCGAATCTCAAAGGAGTCAAGATGATTAGTATATGCATGTATTGCTTTCTTGATGTTTGTCAATTGCCCCGCTGTAATTTGTTCACCCAGCATGTTATCTATCTTAAGGAGAGCCACCTCTAGTGAACTATGGATCCCGGTCCTTTTATTTACATACAATCTACAAACTGTTTACTGCTTTGTGTTTACTTTCTGGAAACTATTACTTCCTTCCATTCGATACGTTTAATCCTTTGTTTTCAGCAAAACGCGGTGAGATTGAGAACCTCATCGCAAGTTGGGGACAAAGTTCTGTGGTTGTGTTGTGAAGGTCTCCACGTTGCTACTAGCACCGGTAGTGCGCCCTGCCAAGGCTCAGCTAGCAACACCTTTGGGGTGTTTCCTTTCTCCTACTAGTTTGATTAAACCTTGGTTTCATAACTGAGGGAAACTTGCTGATGTGCTCATCATACCTTCCTCTTGGGGTTCCCAACGAGCTCGACATCAACACCGAGCCATCACTCCCTCCGTCTACAAGGACATGGGAGAACCTGCATGAATGCTTCTGGGAGACAATGATAGGCTCAAAAACCATCACGTAGGTGCCTGGGTGAGGCAGCTCAGCTGGCTGGTCCTTCTGGCTCCATGCAACTTCTTGCTCCGACCAGTTGAGGTATTGGGGAACGAGTGGAATGATTGCGTTCACTTCCGCCTTGCAACGCCTCTTTTTGTGCTTGGTCTCCGGCTCCGTTGTGAAGATGTGGTAGTTTCCCACCTAGCGGCGGTAGTTGTTATCATCATCTTCCCACCGGCTGGGGGAGGCGGTGCTTGTGCAGCCGGTGTACCAGCGATCTCTGCCATCTTCTTCGTCCAGGTGCACTGGCATGTGGTATGCATAGCCGGTTTGTTGCCCTCGCTAGGGCACTTGCATGACCCATCAAGCATCGACTCGATGGTGTACTTCGGCCTCGGAGGCCGGTCATCTGGCTTCTGTCTCCGGCTTCCGCCTATAGCCGGATCCTCCTGCACTGCCGCTACCTGCCTGGAACCGTACTGGTTATCCGGCTGGTCATCCTTCCTCTTGTTGTGGCGGTTGTCATGTCGCCTGGAATTGTGGCCATTTCCTTCTCGCTGGCGCTGATCCACATCAACGTCAACTATTATTTGCCCTTGGTCATCCACCCGAACGGATCTTTTCATTGCCACGTCGGCCGTGGCATACTTGTCTGCGATGGCCATGGTCTGCGCCATGGTTCTGGGTTCCACCGGCGAAGCTTGTGTTTGAGCATGATGCCGTCTCTGCAGTTGTTGATGAAGAAGTCCATCGCCTGGTGCTCGCATACCCCCTCGCAGGAGTTGTGCACGCTCGTCCATCGGGTGATGTACGAGCGGTCTGATTCATCCGGACCCTGTATGCAAAGAGCGAGGTCGTCGGGTCGGCTTGGGCGCTTGTAGGTGCCGGTGAAGTTACGGACGAACGCCTGCTCGAAATTGATCCACGTGTTGATGTTGTTGTCAGGGAGGCTGTTGAGCCACGTCCTGGCTGAGTCGAGGAGCATGAAAGGGTCATAGCATACTGCCACCCGGCGGTTGCCGTTTGCGATGCCCATAGCGGTGGTGTAGTCCACCAACCAGTCCTCCGGCTTGACCGAGCCATTGTATTTTGGCGTATCCCTTGGGAGCAAAAATCCCTTCGGAAACGGCTCATTCCGGATGCGCGGTCCGAAGCATCTTGGCCCGGCTGGACTTTCTTCTTCCAGCGCGCGTGACTGGACCAGCAGGTCGATTCGTGCGCACACGTCTTACCGTTCCTCCGGCTCGAGCGGACCCAGCCGGCCGGATAGAAAGGACTTGGGCAGCACTTGGCCTTTTCCGGCTTTGTCAGTCGGCTAGCGGTTTTTGTTGGTAACAGCCGCCACGTTGCGGGCATTGTTCCCACGACCTATAGATCCACCACGTGGGCGGTTGCTCGGCCTTGCTCCGTTTGGGGAAGATGCCTTGCTGTCGCCAGCAGCCGGACCTGCCATCCGGCGAGCCGGTTGGGTTCTGATGTTGCCAGCCATGCTGAGTTCTGCCTCAGCTTGCTGTTTGTTTGCCGTGACCACGAGGAGCTGGACACGTGCCTGCTGACGGAGCAGCTCCTCGCCCTCCAAGTGGCTTAGCTCTGCAACAGCCGCCTCCGCGGCCCTCATGTTTTTGGTGGGGTGCTATACACCAGCTGTACCGCGGACGTACACGGATCAATGGTGCGATCCATCTTCGAACCGAGGTTTTGGCCTTGTGGCTGGGCCAGGAGGCTGGCGCCGGGCAAGCGGGCAAAGCCGTGCACGATGTTGTACTTGCACATGGTCGCGTTCATCCACCGCTGGGCGGCCGCTACCTTGCCAACTTCTTCCAGAAGGTTCTGGCGAGTGGCCTCTAGGGTTGCCGCAACTACAGCTGGGTCTGCCTCGATGGGGGTGATGGGGTTGCGGAGGTGTTCGATGGACACGTTGAGAAGGTCCTGGTTCGGGAGGCATGAGTAGGTGGCACGGCCATCCATGTTGCGTTCCAGAGGCGGGCGACAGTTCTCCACCGAGCCTGCCATCATGACCTCGACGCTGCCGCTGGAGATTCATGAAGCAGAGAAACCAGGGGCACGCTGGAGATGGTGACAACCTCACGAGGGAAAGCCTCAGCGATGGTGGCAACGTAGATGTGGTGTTCGCCGAAGTGCATGATGGAGCCTCCGCTTCGGAAAATCCCCCCAGTGAAATAGGATGCATTGTCGAGGACGAAATCGAAGGAGCCGAAAGTGAGGACGAGGCCAGAAGCGACATGCTCACCGACGACGAGTGGAAATCCCATGTGAAAGATGATCCCAGCCGAAGCGCTGTGCCCCACGGTGGGCGCCAACTGTCATGGTGTGGAACACGGTAGTACCATCGGGGATGGCTTGAAGGGGACAATCAGGATGCTATCGGTGGCTACTCGCAACGGGTTGGGCACATATACTGCAAACACAGCGATGTACCCCAGGTTCGGAGCCCTCTTGGCAAGGTAAGGCTCCTACTCCTGCAAGGATCTACTATCAAAGGGGGCGAATTCCCAATACAGATGCTCCTTGAGATATTTCCTTAGCTACTGAACTTGTCCAATGTGGAGAACTTCTAACTTGTAATTGTCTACCTAGAACCCTAGCACTACCTCTCCTTATATACTGGTTGAGGAGGTAGTTTACAAGATGGGTTCTAGAGTTTACTGTTTGGATCTGGGCCTTACAAAGTGGGTCGGCTGGACAGGGCCAAACGGTAGGCCCGGGTCCAATCAAGCCTCCAGTACAGGGAAGCACCATGCTATAGTGTCTAGTGCCCCTGCTTTACTCGTCAGCCGGCTCTTTATCCGTCAACTAGCTCTTTATGCGTAAGCTAGAGCTTTCCTCGTCAGCCCTTGCTTTGCTCGTCAACCTCTAGCTTTGGTGCAGTTGTCCAGTAGCACCGGCCAGGCTAGCTAGCCTGTCCGGTCAAAGGTGAGCTCAGCGGGGAGTGTCATTCCCATCGTACTATCACCAGCGGATCCGAGGCGGCCGGCTAGGAGCGGCCTCCTAGCCGGCTCTTCTGGCTACCCGGCTAGAAGGGCTAGCCGGGGAAACTTGGATGTGGACCGGGTGGAGGATTCCATCCAGCTATGGTTCCTTGGTCTCGGTCCAGACGGCGTGAGCTCCTTGGAGCCAGCCAGTTGGTCCCGTCTTGGCCTACCCAGGGGTTATCCCCCCGATAATTTACATGAAGGGTGTGGGAATAGGACTACCTTCTAGATATCCTTTTATTTTCCACTTCCCTAGGAAGAAGAAGGCCAAGCCTAATGATGATGGTGTAATCACTTTAAAGGCTAATTAATTTGGAGTAGGAGTTTCGCTCGCAAATCCTAAATAATAACAAGCTAATTGACCTTAACTAGAAGCGCTCCATGGGAGGAAACCCATGTGAAATAAAGTTTTTTTAATCTTGTGTTTGTTTTGTTTGCTTTGTTTGTTCTTAATAAAGGGTATTAAAGAAGGTCCTCTAAAGAGAGGAGAAGAAACTAAGGTAATCCTCATTCCTTTATATTCACTAACACATGGCCAAAAGGTACTGTAGTTTTATGAAGTTTATTTGCTGTCATTTTTTGTTATTTTGAGGCTTCTAACTAAAATATCAAGTTTTTGAAGCTTACTAGGCACTTAACGACCAGCAGTACGCCTGGACCCAGCCGTACCGTCCGCCCGTACCACATCTCGGCACAAAATAATGCAACCTTTGATTTTTGTCATAGGGGTTAAGAGTGTTTAAGGACCACCCGTATGACCGGAGGCCACTATACCGTCCATCCGTACCAAACCCTCGAGAAAAATATCAATTTTGAAGGAAACAACCTAGTCCTTTAACAACATGCAGTACGGGCATGGGCGACCGTACCGTGTGCTTGTACCAACTGCACCGCCTGAAGGGATGTCGACCCCAAGGTAATACACTCGGTACGGGCGGACTCCGGTCGTACCACCCGCCCGTACCACCTACTCGGCCACGATTTTAACCCTAGGGAGAAGGTAAACCTAAACCTAAATTCACAATCTCTCTTTCTTCTTCCTCCAAACTCCAACCTACCTCCATTGGATCTTCTAATCTGCTTGTTCTTTCTTCGATTCCTCGCACCCAATCGATCTAAGATGAACACAAGAAGTCGTACATGTGCAGTGGCTGCGGAACAAGCCGCACCACCCGTTGATTTTCTAACCCCCGAGTCATTTGTCATCGAGTTCACCAAGGAGTTCCAAGTCACTCGTTTCAACCGTCTTAAGAACCGAGAAATCAAGCCCACCAAGTGGGCATGTTCTTATATCATTAACCAACTAGGTCTCCATTATGATTTTGATTTATTTTGCAACAATGTTGGTTTGCACCACTTTGTCTTTCAGGACGTTGCCACATATCGCCACTTGATGCTTGAGTTTCTCAGTACCTTTACACTCGATCAATGGGCTCATCATTTTGGGTTTGCTAACAACACCAACGACATACGCACTACCGACTTCGTTCTTAATCCCACACCCTTGGAGTACTTTAATTATATGAAAATCCGTGGAAACACACCCAATGGAAATCAAATTAATGATCATGGTGTTCGTTATTTGTTCTATGTTATTGCTAACACTCTGCAGGCACGTGGTGAGTTTACTAGAGTCAATGAATAGGACATGATAATCCTCGCAAAAGCTGCTATTCCAAATTGTAACTTGACACACAAAATTTGTGCCTTACTCATGTTTTATCTTAATCATCAAGCTCGTCAATCTCATGGTCCCATATGTGGAGGAGGAGTTATCACCGTTCTTGCTCGAGCACTCCTCGTCAATCTAGGTAATATCCAACCATTGGTAGGTGCTCGTCATCTCGATTTCGCTACTCTTAACGCATGTGGCATGGTTTCTCAATAAAATGGTATATGCTTTATTTATATACCTGGTGACATGGGTATACCCTACAGGTACTCGAGCTTGGTATATACGGTCTAAATACGTAAAGGCCCACGGTGTCGCCAAGGCCCAAATGAAGGACTCGAGTAACCTATGGACTCTCGATTGCTTGAAGAACAAGAAGAAGCTAAAGATAGAAAGTTTGAAGGGGGAAACCCTAACTTGTAACCGACTCGACCTGCTACCTGAGACCTAGCCTACCTATATAAAGGCTAGTAGGGGGCGGCGAGGAGGACACACACAACCCTAGTTTCCACAACCCTCGCCGGATTGCATCTGCGCACCATTGTAATCTTCGATTCCTTCGATAATTCCACGAGCAGACAAGCAGGAGTAGGGACCTCTACGAGGCTTGAACCTGGGTAAATCTTTGTCCCCTGTGTGCTTGTTTGCTAGCCGATAGATGTCTCCAGCGCTCCCTCCTTCTCCAAAAACCAAGTCCATAACAATGGGCATTGATGAGTTAAACCCTCGTCACCTAGAGACAATCATTTGATCCAAGCTCCTTTGCCTAATGGTTTGTTCTCTATTAAGGATGGACGTTTGCGTTTTTATGCATAGGTAGAATCAAGTCTACCCCAAGAATAAGAACCCATGGGTTAAGAAGAACCCATGGGTGAAGAAGAAGAAGATGAAGAAGTAGAAAAGGAAGGACCCGAACAAGAGCAACAACCACAAAACTACTACTCCACTTATGAAGTTATCTAGTGTCGAGGGAAGTATTCAGAATATGAGCAACCTCTCCATCAACCTTCGAGATGCTACTGCCAACCTCTCAAACCAGTTCACTAATTGGAGCACCTAATGGAACTTGGGAGATTATCCACCACGACCACAATGATTGCAAACATATAAGCTTGGATATGTGTCCTCGATAATTTATATCTATGTAATATTTAGGTTATACTGCAAATCCATGTGAGCTTTGAAACACTCGTGTTGATTTGTTCCAACATTTCGCTTTTTCTTTTGATTTTGGTTTTCGTTTTCTTTTGCTTTTCATTTGTTTGTTTTTATTTTCTTAGTTTCTTGCTTGGTCATAAGATTTTTCTAGTCTTTAATCCCCATCCTAAAAAATACAAGAAGATTTTCCCTTTTATACTTTTTCATGAAAGTGGATTTTTTTATTGCCTATTTGCTTCAATATTATTATGAGAGTGATTTTATTGGAGTTTTGAAGGAACACATCCCCATAAGGAAGAGAATTATGAAGTCACTCATGAGAGGTATGTCCTATGTCTCCCACTTTAGAAGTTTGAAATGTTTATCCTAGTTAGTTGATCTGTTAAGATGCTATGCTAGTGGGAGTAATTCAAAATACTTAGAGTAAATCTTTTTATTTGTGAGTATTTGTTGTGGAAGCTTTTTCTCTAGTTCTTGTAGTTAACCGAGTCTTGCCATGGAAATAATATTGCCGAACAAGTACAACAAAAAAGTCTCCAATTTATGACTTGTTTGATGAGTGATTGTCTTAAGAGTTTACCTTTGAAGATACTTAACCCCATAGATATTTTGATAGACTTAATGGCACTCTTTAAAGGAGTTGTTTGATAGAAATAAAGTCTAGTGGTGATTGTAATTCATGCCAAATCTAAACTTTCTGGATAAAAATGTGATACTACTTAAAGTTTTAATATTTTTTATGCACACCTTTGCATGCCAACAACTCCGCTGGCCTATGAACGACCAATGGTACAACCCCTGATTTAGGGCATGAGTTGATGACATGGGTAACACTTGTTACCATAATGGGCAAAAAGTATTGGTACTCTTGAAAGGCTATGCAAATCATTGCTAAAAGAATCAATCAATGATCCTTGTTGAGAATTTTGAAAAATAAAGATCCACACAAAATACTCTTTGGCATGGTCTCGTTACTACTTTATGAATTTTCTTGAAAGACAATGATTGGAACAATAGTATTTTGATAGTCTTGATTTATTGATGTGGGACTCAATGAGACACTTCACGGTTATGCTACTTGGGACATGATCTCTCTTACTTAAATTTTATACTGTGAAATTTTCAAGTGTTCCTTGGCAAGCTGAGAGTTACCTAGAGGAATTGGAATAATTGCTACACCTCTAGTTGTTTATACTTATATTAAACTCTACTTTGATTGTTTTGAGTTATCGAAGCTTGTATTGTATTCTTGGCACCTCTCTGACTTTGATGAGCTTCTCAAATTGAGGAAGTGCTGGATTCATACGACTACCAACCGTAAGTGGATTCATCTTATCGTTATTTCGGTTTAAACGCTGAGTTCTTTATGGTTTATTTGTTTTCTTGCTTGAGGATGATCAAGGCTTGAGCTTTGGGGAAGTTATTGGCTATGAAAATAACCCTCTTTCTCCGTGTTTAAATCAAATTTTTAGTCAAACAAGTGACCAAGAATCTCTCTAGCCTTGCTACTAATGACTAATTATTGCACAGATGTGCAATCCTTTGTTTTAAATTGTGTTGTGTAGGAAATCACACTTTTAAGGCGAAATCAAGAGCTATTGATGAAGATTATGAGGATGTCTACTTGGCCAAGCAAGCCTATGTAGAAACCCAGCCTCCAGAGGGTTTAATGACCATCAGTACTGGCAAGTTCCACCTGTATCGCCCGCCCATACCATGTGGCAGCGGCTCCGTCGAGTCAAACCCTACAATTTTTGTGAAGGCGCCTATTTCTCAACCACCGCGCAAAGGGACGTCATTCTCAGATTGCATCACACCACCATCAAAGGAGATCCACCACCATAGTTCATCCTCTCCATAGCCATAGACATTAGATTGTACTTGAGATCTCCTTGTGATTCGGTGACCATTTTAAGAATATTTGATTTCAATCTAAGTATTTTGCACAATGGTTTCTATTCTTGATCTTATTGTTATGAGTGAGTAGTCCTCATGGATGGCAGGTTGGGGTGAAACCATGCAGCAATTATGTGCATCTAATTCATGGGAGTATTATGTATTGATTGAATAGAGATTTGTATCTTTGTTTCTTGGGATTTCTATTTTCATGCCCTAGTTCATTAGTTATACTCAATTTTCCCCATTCGCTTAACTTTTCCTCACCTTTTCCCATCTCCTTCTCGGTAACTCATCAAAGAGCTCGAACGGCAGCTGCCGTCAGGTTGACCGTTGGCTGACGTGTGGGGTCACGCGGTGTGGGACCACGTGGGGCCGGTTGGTCAAGAACGTGTTATGCTGACATGTGGGGCCGCGCCATGTGAGACTGCGTGGGGATGGTTTGTTGGGAACATGTTATGGGGAACATAGTGTGGGACCATGTGGGGCGCGTTTCGTGGTTACGTGTGCCCTATCGCCTAAATTCGAAGTTTTCTTTTTTGTTATTTTTATAATTAGCCTTTTTAAGAGCACCTTTCCCCCTCCTTCTCTCGCTAACAGTTGTGTTTTTTCCCAAAAAGGTAGTGAATCTAGAGCAGCTTCTCTCTTCAATCATTGTTCCTTTTGGCCCTCGTTTTTCCCCAATCTGGTAGCAAATCTAACCAGCACCATAAATACATTTAGTAAATAGAGCAGATGTAGATAAAGTAGCTAATATAGGATATATATAGCATATGTAGATAAAGCAGCTAATATAGGATATATAGTATGGTACTTAATGATGTTCGACAATTAGGCTTCTCAGCAGCAGCAACAGACAAGTTCAACACAAACAATATAAAAGAAGCTCCTTTATAGCAGCAGCATCACAAGATCAGTGGCCCCTCATGGCCTCTGCCAGGAGGGCCACCGCCTCCTCCCTCTAGTGCCTCCTCAACTTCTTGCTTCCTAGTTCCTTGACCTTGGGCGCCTTGGCCTTGATCGGGGGCGTGACCCTCCTTGATGGCCACCTTCTAGAGATTGTGGAGGTAAAAACTGGGCGCCTGGTGCTTGGCTCTGAAGCCATGGACGTTCATGGACTCGCCGCAGATCCTCATGTCCTCGGCATGCTTCATGAGGGAGTTGAAATCGGTGGCGAGGCTCCTCCTGGTGTAGAAGAGGATTGAGATCCCCTGATTATTCCCCAATCCCCAAATCTCAAACCAAATCGAATAATGATCGCAACTACAGATCGGTACTAGTACTAACTAGGGAATCCCTTAACCTCAACTCGGATGACAAATAAAATAGGATTGAAATACGAACAGGGGGATTCATCAAAATACGAGATCTAACATAAGAGGATTAGCTACTATAAAAATACCCAGCATCCAACAATTGAAAATACGAACAGCTGGACCCTAATAACATACTATCTAGCATCCAACGATGGGAATGGGGTAAGAATAAGTGAAGGGGACAAAACCCTAGTTACCTCCGACCATGGGTCGGCGATGTCGTAGGGGTTCTCTAGCCTGATGTAATCATCCTTCTCGTAGGGGTCCCAGTAGAGCGGGATCTGCCCGAGAACGGAGGAGGGCTCCTCGCCAGCGGCTACGGCAGAAGTAGGGATGGCGGTCTGGACAGGGATGGTGACTGCCTTTGATGCCTCAACGGGGGCCTGTACGGGGACGGGGGCCTCCTTGTCGGCAGCCTTGGAGGTGATGATGGTCACCGCGCCATTCTTCTCCATCAACGGTGTGGTTGGGGTTTTCTTGGGGGTTTATAGAAGGTGATGGGACAGTGGAGACGGTTGCGTGAGTGAGCAAGGGAGTGATGAGTGAGAGTGAGGAGGCCTCTATAAAGGAGAAGGGAAGGGTTGTTTTGTTGCACCACCGTGCACCGCATAACTGCGTTTGCTATTGCACCATGCACGGCCACATGTGTCCGCTACCGCCCCATGCACCGCGACACGCGTACCGTGAGTCACGTTTTTCCCTCGTGTCTAACCCTAGCGACTTAGTTGTGCTTAGTTATACCCTCAAGTGTAACACTGGCAGTTTGGTTGCTCAGTTTTGCCCTCTAGTACTAACACTGCCGTGTGCAATATACTCAGTTTTACCCTCCGGTGGCTAGTCAACAGAGAGTCAACGAATGGGTTTTAGCTAGCTAATTGAGTCATTTTATGCACAACAAATTCAAAAAGATCAAAACATAGTGGCATCTACCGAGGGAGTCTTATTATGTGACCTGCCACCACAAGAAATGTATAGAAATCAAGTTTTACCTAAATCACCACTTCTCAAATCACCTACTATCTATGAAGGTTCATGGCTTTCTACTCAAGCCTCTACCCAAAACATCCCTCCCTAAAACATAGTTTGTCTGAATGAGGCAATAATTGTCAAACTGGTGTATATTTGAATTACAAATAGTTTGATATATGCCAAGATGTATTTTATTGTATAAAAGACGCATTTTCCATTTTTTAAATCTCTTTCTATTTTCTATTTGAATCCCTTTGTAAGTTTTGCCCTTGGTTTTTAAGTTCTACTCAGTTTTTCCCTTGGTTTTTAAGTTCTACTCAATTTTCCCCTCTCTCTTAGTCACAAACTCTCACACATGTGCTCGTCTTGGGTGCTACGCTCTCATTGGTTGAGACAGTTGTCACACGAATCGTGCCCACCAACCGTTGATCCTTTGTGATCTAGCGGACAGGATAACCCCTTTATCTGTCGGGGGCACCCCTCTATCCATGCAAATAATGAGTTTGCCACCGGTACTTTAACTCCATAAACAAATAATTTTGAATATAATTTGAAGGTAAAGTGTTCAAAGGTGTATAATTTTTTTATATGCAAGTTTGTGCATTACATTCCACTCTATGAAAATCATAATCTCTCAAGATTTTCTTAACACAACATTATCACATATTAAGTGTGATTTCAAAGAGTTCAAATGTGTATAATTTTCATATATGCAAGTTTATGCATTACATTCCACTCCATGAAAATGGGGATAAAATGATAATCTCTCAAAATTTTGTTAGCACATCATTATCACGTATTAAGTGTGATTTCACAATGTTCAAAGGTTTATAATTTTCGTATACGCAAGTTTATGCATTATATTTCACTCCGTAGAAATGATAAATGATCAGGATTTTATTAACACGGAATTATCATGTCCTAAGTGTGATTTCAAAGAGTTCAAACGTGTATAATTTTCGTATATGCAAGTTTATGCATTACATTCACTATATGAAAATGATACTCTCTCAAGATTTTGTTAGCACATCATTATCACGTATTAAGTGTGATTTCACAGTGATCAAAGGTGTATAATTTTCGTATATCCAAGCTTATGCATAATATTTCACTCCATGAAAATGATAAACTCTCAAGATTTTCTTATCACAACATTATCATGTCCTAAGTGCGATTTCATAGTGTTCAAAGGTGTATAATTTTCGTATATGCACGAGGCATAAAGATTTTAGTTTAGGGATCACTTTTCACGCTCTAAAAATGGTAAACTATCAAGATTTTCCTAGGACAATATTATCACGTCCAAATTGTAATTTGAAAGTGTTCAAGAGTTGTGTCAATTATAAACACTCTTTTACATTAAGAGTTGTGTCGTTCTCTTATTTCTTATACATCCATCTCCCTAGATCTCAAAGTTTGACTTTCACCTCACAGATTCAATTGATTGCACCCAACACATTAACTCGATAAACCAATTAAATCATCATAATGGCTCCCCGCCCGCATTCTCCACAGCAAGTGCACCTCCAACTGAGCTCCTGAGTTGCGCCAATTGATTGTCCACAGTAAGCGCCCCCGTCTAATCGGAACATTTTGCTGCGAGATTTAACCTTCCCTACGCACGGTTGCCATTGGCATCCTTCATACAGGTCAACTGGACAACACCATACTGCAGCCAGGATGAACGGGAGGCCAAAGTGAAGTTAGACAAAGGGTCGCCATCGCCGGAGAAGGAGAAGAAAGGGGAGGCAACGACACGGGCATGGGCGTGGGGCTGGCTCGGGGTCCCATCTTGCAACGCCAACCTAGATAAGATGTGGGTCCGATGCTCACGTGGATAAGCTGTGGGTCCCATGTTGATCTAGATAAGTGGAGAGAGGTGTCCACTACGAGAGCCGACTGAACGCGGCCTCACTTGTCAGCATGTAATGGCAAGGGTCCACTATGGGACCCGAAAGAATGAGGCCCCACTTATCAGCATGTAACGGCGAGGCTCCACTACGGGACCCGACTAAACGCGGCCCCACTTGTCAGTACGTAACGACAAGGCTGAGGGACAATGATTTTTCAGACCGTGTGAGTGTTTCGTAGAAGGAGATGGGCAGAAGTGATGAAAAGTTAAGTGGCTGGGGAAAAATGAGTACAACTAAGGAACCGAGGGCATGGAAATAGAAATCCCTTGTTTCTTTGTCTCTTGTATCAATCTATGGACTTGTAGATACCCAAGATCCCAGAGATTGATAAAGGCTTAAGGTGAGATGCTTGGTAAGCAGCAATCATATAGGAAACCCAGTGACATAAAGGTGAGTACGGTCTTCATTTAGCGATCCATTCAGGAACAACAGCAACATCACTTCTTAAGCTTTTGATCTGTGTTTTAACTTAATAATTGTTATAGCCTTATATTTCATGGTGTAATGGTTGGATCAAAAGACTTTTGCTATGCCTATGACTTGCAGGGGCTCTAGTATATTAGGATGTGTTGCCCACAAATTTTATCTTTGTTAAACCATTACACATGAATATGCATATTACTATCTTTATCCCATATGATGTGCACCTGCATGTGAATCTTCATCCCTAGCCTATCTTCTTCCATTGCAACAAACAGCGTTCTAAAATTAAACAGAAAGGTCCGATAAATGAAGGTAAAACGAACAAACAAGTCTTGTAGACGTGTCTCGATTAAACCTAGGTCTACTAGGAAAAAAGCTATACTATACTTCATCCATAAATTTGGATTGAATGTATCAATTACTATTAGTAGAACTATGGGTGTTACACTGCGGGTCCCACCTGCCTGTGTGGCAGCTGAGGTGGCGCTAGGGCCCCTCTGCCAGCCTCTCCGGCTAGGGTAGATAGAGTATTGTTCCAGTTTATTTTTAATTTCAGAAAATTGTACTAAATGTTGTAATTTCATATCTTATTATCTATAATTCAGAAAAAATAAATAATAAATCAAAATGATCAGAAAAATGAGATCTACATCTTAGCATCAATTTCATGCATCGTTAAGCAACTTCAACTAACAGGTATTGTAGGAGAATAAATCAACCCGTCATAGGTGTTTCCGAGGTTTTCTTGTATTGAGGTTTATACTCTCGGACCCTGTTTAAAATGTTCAATTATGTATTAGGGTTTTATTCAGTACCTTTTAACATGCATATCATAATCCTTGCTTGAGCATTGCATCAATGTCATGTGTTGATTGTTTCCCTCTCTTTCCGGTGCTTTGATTCTTCTTGGTAGAATTCTAGAACGAGTCTGAGAGCGAGACCGGAGATCAACACCATCGAAGATCGAGGATAAATACTTGACCAGCTATGATCAAGTCAAGTACAAGGCTCCCGAAGATCTATATATTGGTTATCAACGGGCAAAGGCAAGCATAGCCCCACCATTATAGAATCCTATGTATTCAAAGCATTTCAATTTTTCCATGATGCATATGATTCTAATGTCTTTTATCGATAGATGGAGTATCACATCTGTTGCATTAATCCTTTTAGAATCCTATATTACCGGATCCATTGCTCCTTGCATAACTAGGTTTTGTTTGTGTTCATTGCTAGAGCTTATATTTGTGTCCTGCTTAGCCATGCTTAGTTGTTGAGGCTGGTTCAACCAGTTGCTATATCACAGATGCAAATGAATCTAGTATGCCATGAGAACGTGGTATGAAGGTGCTGAAGGTTAAACATGCTAAGGCTTGTATGGGAGGCCATGGTGGGATGTGGTTTTTGCAGTCCCATACTCGCCACACCTAGGATCCGAGTTCTTGCCTTTGCAACCAAGACCGAGCGTACAGCCACACGGGGCTTGGAAACCCCCTGACCCTAAATTTCCTAGCTTGATCCATGAGTCCGTAGTTTGGATTTGGAGTTAGCATCTGCATTTTGGATGGGTTGAAGATGGTGCATCATATAGGGCCAAAGGAGGAGGGCTTTGCGGGGCCAGACTCTATATTCTTGGACATACAAATTAGGACTGAGCTGAGAGTGCGGCCGATTATGGCAGACAGACTACCCAACTTGGTGACTCATTTTAACATCCCAAATCTTTAATCCAAGTTTATCAAGATCCAAATCACCCAAATTAGGGTTAACAAAAACTTTTCTCATTTAAAGGAATTAAGAATGCTTATGTGTGTTGCTTTAATTAGGAATTGTTTTGAATTGCCATCATTGAGTGATCTATTGGTTGTAAAATGATTCTAAGGTGAATGCCACATCATCTAGATCATCCCCAAGCAAATCCCAAAGGAAAAGAAATCAAAAGGAATTAAATGAAGAAAATGGTCACTTTTGCCATTTTAATCAACTAGGACACTTTGGGTGTTCCTAGGACTCAATTCCCAACAGAGACAATTGTGGATCTTTGCACCCCTTGCTAGTACAAGTAGTGATGTGCCAAGGCCCACTCTGAATTCTCCCAAAAATATTAAAACACTAATTTTAAATGACATTTGAAAATTGAATCAAGTGTAGGTATCTAGATCACACTATTTCAAAAACCATCTAAATGAACTCCATTTAAAGATCACAAGCAACGAGAGATGCTCAAGCATGTGACAAACAACTCCACCAAATTTCACCTCAAAATTCAAAACTTGTTTTCTTTCGGCCATTTTGTCAAACACTTGGCAGGCACTGATCACACTCTAGATTAGACTCACTGTTTCTACAGGGTTTTGCCATCCATCTGCACCCCATTTACTCCCTCTGTCCCTCTTCGATCTAACCAAGCCGAAACCAACACATCCCCTAGTCCCTAGCGCCAGTACCAAGCCACCCCGAGGCCATGCTTGCCGGTCAATCATGCGCAGCTCGCAGCAGACTGCCAGCCCCTCTTCGCCGCTCCAGGAAGGGAGGCGTGACCTCACCGCCGTCCACGGTCCACCCCACGACCCCTGCTAGCCCCTGGACCACCCTAGAGATGCGCTGCACTGAGTCTCTGCGCCGCGCTAGCGCACGCTAGAGTGCCAACACCGCCAGCATGCCACAGACCGCGCCTCGACCCTAGACCGCGCACGCCGCTCCGCCTTGACCACCTCACCCTGCTAGACACGGTCGTACCCCGCCGCGCGACCCACAGTCGTTGGGAACCACTTCGAGCACCGCCTCTGTCTCCCAGAGCGCGCGACGCTCCCGACCGTTAGCCACCACCCCTAGAACCACCATTACGCCCTAGCTGACTGCCAGGGAACCGTCTACCGTCCGCCTACCTCTCCCACGCTGATAGCCCCCTGTGCCGTCGTCGTCGATGAGCTCTGCCCATGCTTCTCTGTCGCCTCGCCGCGCCTATAAAAGGAAGCCTTCCCAGCACGATTTCCTCACACTCTCACACTCCCCTCTCACCACCAGTCCTTCCCCACCTCTCGCTGGAGCAGCTCGAGCAGCCAGCCGCCAGAATTTCACCGGAGGAAGCCGCAGCAGAGGAGGAGACGGCCCGCTCGATTTCGTCCACCCTAGCCTCTGCCGCGGCTTCGTCTGAGCCCGCCGTCATTGACTCGTTCATTTGCCCGCCTCGCCGCACTTGCTGGAGCCCTGGTACACCCTCACCGCACCCCCACCGATCCGTTAGGGTTCCTCCTCGCTGGCGACGTGTTCGTCGTCGATGATAAGCCCCAACCGTAGATTCCCATTCTAATCCTACGGTCCACAATGCCCCGTACCACTTCGCGTTTAATGAGCCACTGACAGGTGGGACCCCCCCTGTCAGCAGTACTCAGCACCGTGGAGTGAATCTGGGCTGGCCCGTTAGTGTTCCCGCCTAAGCCCGCAGATTCAAATTTAGAATTTTTCTTTTTAGACTTAAACTTAATTCTGTCCCTTAGTTTGAAAATCAATTCAGAGAGTTCTACAAATCCAATTTGAGTGATTCCAATTTTGTTGGAAAGGTAATTAAAATATGTATGCAAGCCCGTTGGATTAAACCATTTAGAGTAAGAGATCTCTCCTAGTAAAAATAACAAGACAGAAGCTTTTTCACATTCAAACATTTTTCTAAAATCAACCATAATAGCTTTTGAGTTGATTCCAACTCTCAAAAATCACATTTGAACATACCTATCTGAATATGTAATAATATTAAGGTTTGCATGCAGTGACTTTGGACTAGTACCAAATTAATGCTATATAGGCATTTCTAGTCACTTTAAATCATTAATAATTAATCTTAAAAAAATGTGATCCAACATTTAAATCACATTCCCATGTATTAGAATATGTGGTGATGACATGTGTCCATATGATCCCATATTTTAATTGGAGAATATTAAATCTTAGTTAATTTCAATGAGTAGTACTTTTCTCAAATAAAAAGAATGAAACTAGTTCATGAAATCTTGTGATGAATGTGATGATACTAGATCACCAAATGTGTGCCTTAGTGTGCTAAGTAGACTATTTAAGTATTGTTTGGTGATTGTGTATCTCGTATGTATTTGTAGACGGTAGTACCGACCAAGCTTACGAGGAGGAGGAGTTTTACCCTGAGGAAGAAGAAGAGAATTTCAACCACTACACTACTCAAGGAAAGCCTACCACTTCAAGTAAACTGAGCAAGCTATTGTTAGGGAGCTAGCATTATACAAGTTAACCATGCAAGTGATTAATTGCAAGCCATCATTAACAATGCAAGCTAACCCTTGCAAGCTAGATGACCTAAGCAAGATGCTTTAAGCATGCTTTGGTTATACATTTTGACTTATACCTACCCCAAGTTTTCTTACAAGTTTTACTTTCCTTGACTTTACCAAAGTTCTTTACTTTGTTTATAGATAGCATAAAAAGTATAAAACTCGGCCTATCTAGTTAGCCTTAGATGTCATTCTATGGCATGAGATTGATATTAGCATCCTACCTTAGTGAACACTCTTAACTTAGTGCTTAGAGCCAAACTAAATCACTTTAGATGGGAATACTTGGTGCAAATTATTATGAAAACCTTGGAATGATGAGTCATTCTATTGAGATGTTTTGACATGTGTTGAGAAACACAACTGGTTTATGATGATGAAAATTGTTGAGGCATGAGCCTTAGCCCTTTTATAAAAACTGTTGGTTGGGTTCGGATGTGATACCATTCCAAATTTACCGTATAACCACATTACCTGAATTGGGTAAGGCTTAGCCAGAAGTTTATATGCATTAGTATTAGTTCCCTCGCATGAGAGGTTTGAGCTAAGCCTACCTCTCAATGTTGTCCACCTATGCAGTGCCCAGGCTGACAGATGGTCATGGCTGGGAGGCCAAGCTCATAGGATATGTGCTTATATTAGGGTGTGTAATTGAAAGGTTATGTTTGATTATCTGCATACTAAGTATGATGATTCAGGGTTATCCTTGACGGATGTATTGAATCTTGTGGTGAAAGTGTACCACCTCTGCAGAGTGTCAAACTATTTGAATAGCCGCGTCCGCGGTTATGGACAGTTGGAGTGGCCATACTGTTTCGTTGTCACATGTTTTCAAAATGACTTATGAAATGAATGATGAATCTTGACTTGACCACAACAAGGTTGTGACTATGAAAACTAGTTCCCAACTTAAGTGATTCCAGAACTTTATTTTATCTTTCTTTGTCTCTGAACTCAGCTTAGGTTTCAAACTTAACTTTACAAATAAACTTAGATTTAGCATTCCTACTAGAACTACCTTACTTGTTAGTGATAGTTTGCGAGTACTTAAAGAGTACTCATGGCTTTTGTCCCTGGCTATTCTTATGGCCAGACTATGAAGAGGACTACCAAGATGAAGGACAACAGGACGGCTATGATAATTAAGATCATCTCCCATCGTCAGCATTGCCTGTGACTCTGAAGATGGATCCCACCGCTACGCTTATTATTTTATTCCACTGTTTGTTGTATTAAGACTGGATCATGAGATCCTTTATTCGTGTAAGACCTTGTTATGGTTTGTAATGGATGATGTATTGTGATATCCAATCTGTTATGTCTCACAAAAATGGTAATCCTGGGATTGCGATGTATGGCATAATAGGCATCTGGGATTAAAAATTCGGGTGTTGACACTCATGGATTAGGCGAAAGTAAGGTAAAGGTTTTGGTTGATCGCCCTCTGCTGGCTCTCAAGGGAAGAGAGCTAATTGAATTCTAGCATTAAGAGAAGGTCGACGCGGTGTGGCTAAAGTTGTACACCCCTGCAGGGTTAAACCTTTTCGAAAACCGGTGTCCACGGTTATATACGACTTGGAACCAGATTTTAAGATCATAGAGAACATTAACCTAATTATAAAACTTGGCAGATCAATGTGTGCTTAAGGATACTTCCTTAGGGTACGAGGGGGTGATCCTAATTGAGGTTCAGATGATGATGTTTTGGTGGATATCAAAAGATGATGATCATTATAGTTGGATATGTCATTCTCTTATCCCTTTTTAAAATGATCTATTAGTTGAGCTTCTACTCCCTCTTGTTTTACAAACAAAGATAGCTTTATTCAAACTAACTCCACCAACCATAAGTCCTGCAGAGTACACCCTGTACTCACCCATGCTTCGTTGATACTTTTGTAGCATAGTAAGTGTTCCCTGAAGATGAGTTTGGTACGACATCGACACCGATGAGTATCTTGGTGTTCCCATCCGACATCCTGGAATCTATCGACTGGGACGTCATCGTTATGCTTAAGACCTCTTAGGTCATTTGTTAAGTTTGGTATATTTAATAGCATAATTTTTCTTCCGTTGTTTGATGTCTATGGTAAGTGACCTCTTCTTGTAAAATTTTGGTTATCTGCTCAGTTCTGAGCTTGCTATAATACTTTTTGTATCGCAGGGTCACCATTGTGTTATCAATTCTCTCACTATAAACCCTCGAGTTCTAGGTTACACTTATGTCGAGATAAGGTCTGGGTTTTGTCTATTCCTGATCCCGACGTGTCACAAAAATTTATGGCGCCAACATCTGCTAGAGCGACGGAAACTCGTGCTGATGCCATAAAAAGTTGTTTTTGGGCACGAAGGACGTTTTACTGCACCTGCTAGAGATACTCTTAGAAGGTGTTTGGTTTAGTGAGTGGTAATGATAATGGTAAGGGAATGAGGCCACACTAGGATTCGTGGTGTAATCTACAATTCATGGATTTGTTTGGTTCGTGTTAGTAACGGCATCCATAGTGTTTGGTTTGGCACTATTATCTTCGGCCAACTCTACCTACAGAATCCAACAAGGGTCACATGATGAACAAGAAGAGAATCTAATCATAACATGGACCAAGAGGATAAATGGTGCAAAGGTGGGAAGATGAGGAGCACATCACTGACCAGAGGATTTCTGACATCGGTATAGGGATCTAGAGGAGCACTACCTGAAACTGAGAAGGGGATCAAATGTGGTGGCTGCTTCTCCTAGCATGATGCCTCTTTCAGGAAGATGGTCAGTCTGTTACACCGTCGCTGCAAGGAATATGTGGTCGGTGCAGTTGTGTTGTGCTACCAGCGACGGCTATACTCGGCAAAGGAGGGGTTGGGCACTAGGCAGCAACCAATAGGAGATCAGGAACTGGATGGGGACGCTAACGAGCGCCGTATCGCCATTTTTACCGGTAGGGACTGACCGGTAACGGGCTTAAACAATGGGGTAAACCGTTTATAGGGGATTCGTTTACGGGAAAAGTGAACCAAGCAGAATTATCGATATCAGATTATGCTGTAATTTGATAAGAAGTGGAAAAACACGAACCAAACACGTTCTTGGAGATGCTCTAAGACTAGGTGCCACACCAACTCACTACTATCTCACACAACCACAATGCTCAAGAATCTCCCATACTCTCTCGTTGTTTTGATTATAACAACAACAAGCCGTCTATGGGAAGCCAATCATGATGTGAAGCCAAAGCAAACTTTGACGCTGGAGCTAAATCGCTCTACCGAACCAAGTTCCGAGTGTGGTGAAAGCTTCGCTCGCAAGAAGAAAAACGATCAATAGACGAGGAAGGAAGAGGAGCGATACCTCTAACACCAAAGTCACCATATAGACTGGCCATGTCGTAGGATAGACCGAAGGTTTAAAAGTTAACGCTGTGTTTGGATGCGCTGAATTGTGTCTTGGAATACCAAAACCAGCTCGGAAAGGAAATGGCTTCTAATTCAATTTTTCTATTTGGTTGTGCCTGATATTTGTTGTTAGAATCGCCGAATCAAAGGGTGACACGCAATTTCAATTCTTGTTTGGACATACAAAACGTGGAATTTGATATTTTATTGAGTTTGGACAAAATAAACTTGTTTTCATGTATATGAAAATTTGTATTTTTATTAGAATGTTCAGACCAATTTGAATGCAGCTAATTCACAAAGAAAGTAGAAACACACAAATAACCATCTCTGCACTTCGATTATTTATTCACGATACTATCAATACCTTTTTGTAATGTTACGGCGGGAGAAATTCACTGTTTATATGAAGATGGTTGGCTTGAAATGCTGAAATTAATGTAGATTTTTATTATAGTTGCAACATGTGTACAACTGTCCACTGGAATGAACAAAAAAATTGTGGACATAAACACAAACACACGGTGGTCGCAGCAGCATGTAACTTACTGCTCATATTTATCTTTGATTGAAATACAAATATTGGATTCAGCGTTTTCATCATAGTTTATACAGACTGTCAAAAATAATTAGCCTACTTATCTACTTTCAGCTAGCAAAACATGCGCAGACACAACCTACAGCAGCGATGTAGAAGCAATCTGGGGTATCCTGAATTCAGACCATGGGGGATCAGAAGCAATCAGGGGCGTCCTGAATTCAGATGATGGAGGGCAAGGGAGAGGCCACGGCTTGCCTCCCTCAGCCTCCGGTCGCTGCCGCCGGCATGCAACATCTAGGGTTAGAACGAGCGGGAGAGGGGCGCGGGGGGCATGTCTGAAGGGGGTGCAGGATGAGAGGAATGCAGCGGGGGATTTTGAACTCCTTCGCTCTGCCCGCTCCCGCAGTGGACAGGGCGAACCCTAGGTCGCACCGTCGCCCCCTCTCCCCATCTCCCCCTCTCCCTCGTCGTCGTCGGGGGGCGTCTCCGGGCTAAGCTCCGGGGTGCGGGCGGTGGCGGGCCCCCCATTTCCCCCTCGCGCGGAGGTGGCAGCGGATCGCTGCGGCTGGCGGGGGCGCGGCAGCGCGGTGGTTGCGTGTTCGTGGCGAGCTCGTGACAGTGGTGGCTCTCCAGTGCAGCGACGGCGGCAGGCGTCGCGAGCAAGACGCGTCCTCTGACGGTGGAAGGCAGGGTGATCTGTTGCGGGGCACACGCGGTCTGTTGGCGGCGTGTAGGCGCGGGTTGGGTGCCTGGCAGAGACGGGGCCGGGCGGCCGCTCCTAGCCGCCTCGTTCGATTTCGGGCTGGAGCAGGGGCTCCGGGCCCCTTTTCGTGCCCATCAGATCCATGACACCACTGGCCATGGGGGTCAATGGTCGTTGATCTGGAAAGGGCACGTCCCTCGTCTCGCCGGTGTCCAGGTATCCTTCGTCGGTGACCCTGTTTTTCCTCAGTCAAGGTGTGCTTAGCTTGGGTCTCCCGGGGCTGCCCTGGACGGTTGTGAGCCTTTTTGGTTGGCGGGCGTGCCAGGGGCTCTTGTGCTGGTCGTGTACCATGGTCGTAGGGACGGCATGGTGCCGGCGAGCAGCGTGTTGTGATTTGTGCTCCGGGTAAAAACCCAGGATCCTCGGTTCAGGCGGCAGCGGCGCCTCGGCGTCGTGCTCTTCTTGAAGATGCCGCCTTGGAGTCCTAGTAGGCGGTGATTTTGCCTAGGGAAACCTTTGCCCCTCTGGGCCACGGCGGCGACGTCCGCGAACACCGTTCCCTTCCTGAAGGCACTGTGTGGCTAATCTTCATTCCCCTGCTACCTCCGAGAGAAATCCCAAGACCCTCGAATCGGATGGTGGCGGCACTCTGGTGCCGTGATCTTCTTGAAGACACCGTCTGGGAGCCCACAACACGCATCTCTCCGATGGTCCTATGGCGGAGGTGTCTCTTTGTCTAGCGACCTTCGGCAAGGCTTGTCCTTTTCCCTTCCCGTGTTTTCTACCTTGGTGCTACTTTCCAGTCTGTGGGCAGCGTGGGTCGGTTCCCGGTGGTGGTCGGCTTCCGGTGCCATTTTTGCGATGGAGGGTTCTGTCGATAGCGTGCGTGTTCGTTAGCTCGCTCTTGGGGGAGCTCCGGCCCGATACTATTGATGTCCAGTTCTGCTCCAAGTCCTCGTAGTCTTAGTAATGGTCGAGCATGTTGTTTGCGCTTCCGGTGATAGCTTCCTTAGTGGTGTGCGTGGGTTTGTGGTTTGTTGTGTAAGCTGGGTTCAGCGCTTGTATCCTTTGGTCATTGTTGGCTTTGTTAATTCAAGGCTGGGCGGAAACAGACTACCGAACCCCTACCAGAGAAGGGGCGCTCTCGGGAGGCGGTGGCAAACCCATCTAGGGTTCCTTCCCTCCGTCAGCGACGCCACCGGTCCGTCCCGTCTCCGGCGGCCTTAGGGCCTTGGAGGCGTGGCGGACCATGGCCTCTCGCCAGCGGGAGGTTTCAGTGTCCTGTTTAGCCTATTTCCAGTGTCTTCTTCAGGATGTTGAGGCGGCGGCTACGTCTTGAGGTCAGAATAAGGTCCTTCCCGCCCTATCCTCGCTCCGGTGGTGCGTCTAGCATCAGTGGTGGGCACGTGGAGTCACGTGTCCGATAGATTCTTTGGGATCCGGTCGTTTTCCGTATGTGTGTTTTCAGGTCAGTCTCTTCCGATCTACGTTGTTCATCTTCAGCGATGGTTACTGCTCTAGTGCGCTAGTCCTTTGGGGCCTTAGCACGACGATTTCCCGTCCCTCTACTACAACAAGCTCTACTACGACAAGATTTACCCGGCTCCTATGATGGAGAGACGAGGATGACGGCGCGCCTTCGGCTCGTGTCAGTGTTTGTAGTCGTCGCACAGTGGTCCATTGACCTATTTATAATTTTTATTACTTTTGGGACTCTTTGTACTGCTCTTCATGATTATTAATAGAACGGTGGAATTTCACAAAATAAAAATTTAAAGCTGGGCACTGCAGCGCCTATTATTAAAAGAAAATGCAGCGGGGCTTGGGTAGGTGGGGAGATGGTCTCCGAGAGTAGGGAAGTGAAGGACGACGATGACCTGTGCCGGAGCGTGGTTCCTGGCGCTCGCGCTGGTCCCGTCTGAGACGAAGCGGTAAGTCGCAGGTCTGTAGGGTGTGCAATTCCACGTTGATATGAAGCTTCGGGCCTCCGTATTCGCTCCTGCGGAAAACAGGTGCGCAGGGTGGAGCTTGGAATTGGGCCTTCATTTCCAGCGTACAATTCTAACGCAACCAATACGCATCCAAACGTAGTGTCTCTATACTATAATTTGTCTTGAGGTAGGTTCGTCCGGCTGAGAATTTTCGTCCGAAATTTTGTTGGACGCTTTTGCCCCTTACTATTAGCAGATATTATGGCCACTGCCATCGGCAAGTGAGAGAAAAAAATCCCCCGTCCTCCTGTCCAATACACGGGAATCGACACTACCTGCCTCTTCTGTGTTGGAAATATGCCCTAGAGACAAATAGTAGTAAGGACTATTATCATATTTCATATAGTTTATGATTAAGTTTTATATCATGCTATAACTGTATTGAGTGGAAACATCAATACACGTGTGATATATAAACAACCAGGGGTTCCCAGTGAAACTCTAGTCACTAGTTCATTGGTCAACGGATGATCATGTTTCCTGATCATGTGGCATTTATGCCAGTTGGAAATGAGGTCATCTCATTCGGAGAATGAGATGATGAACCAATACCCAACCTAAACATCGTGACCCGATCATGTCACGAAGTTCAAGTTACGATGATTAGAAATGGATCCTCGTAGACTATTCCTTAGACCGTGAGGCTATATCAATCACTGTCTCCCGAGAGTGCTTAGATAGCATCAAACACCATCTGGTAAAACGGTGGTTATAAAGGTGTGTTCAGGTATTTCGAGGAAACCGTAGAGGCAATATATGTCAAAAGCGAGATTTGTCCGTCCATGTGACGGGAAGATACTCAAGGGCCCACTCGGAGAAGTTATATCCAATAGCTGCGCAACATGTGATTAGATCACGGGGATATCACTTGTCGGAAGGAGTTAAGTAGCGTTGTTCAGTAACGAGATTGAACACGACATGGTGGTGTCAATGATCAGATCTCGGGCAATGCAAGTATCGAATGACAAAGGGAATAAGACACGATTGTCCCGGTTCAAACGACGAAAGATCTTCGTAGAACGCACAGGGGTCACATGGCCATCCAGGTCCCTCTGTTGATCATTGGTGCGGGAGTGTCCCGACCATGTCTGGAGTGTTCCCGAACCGTGGGGTATCACGCTTAAGGGCTTTATGATGCTTAGAGAGTGTTTATAGGATTGGTAGAATCGCCGAAGAAAAGAAGGGAGAAAACCGGAAGGGTTTCGGTAAATCCGGAGGATGTCCGGAGTGGAGGTGGAAGGTGTTCCATGGCCACGGAGATTAGATAATGTGTTAATGAATGTTAAATATTGATTTAATCATTTATTCATAATTATTTAATGAAGAGAAAATCAATAAAAGGTCAAAAAGGCTTAATGGACCAATTCTGGAGGGAGAGGGCCCATTAGGGGAAAGGAGAGAGGGAGAGGGACCAAGGGGGCTGGCCGGCTGGGCCTTGCCCCCCGCGGGGCCCACTAGGGGCTAGCCGGCGGCCACCCCACCCCCCCACCTCCTCTCCTTTAGTCCCACCCCGGGACTTGAGGGGAGGTAGTACCTCCCCTCCCCCTATATATAGTGGGGTATTTGGCCTAGAAAAATACACCAATAATCAATAAAGGTCTCCCCACTTTTGGGAGGACCTCCAATTGATATTTTCTCTCTTCCCCTCTCTCTCTTGTAACTACCTCGGTGAATTACGCTCTTAGTTACATGCATGGATGAGCGAAAGTGGTTAAAATAGTACGGTGGGGCCCGGGGCCACTCACGGTAGACCTTTCGGCCGTCCTAACCACTTTCAGATCATCGGGACAAGAACGAGCGGCGTAATCGGCAGGTGAAGGGATCAACTACATACACAAATGAGTATGTATGCAAGCCACATACAACAGTCCTCAGAGCCATTCCATCTAAAAGAAATAGAAATATTGCAACGCCATACGGCAAGATTCAAATATCCTAGATAGAGATAATATTTTAGGATAGCTTCTCATACATCAAACATCAGAGTATCAGGCGGAAGCGGAAAACAAGATCCGAGTACGGATAAGAAGCAAATTGGCATAAGATGCCACATAAATAAACACATCCCGCCCACAGATCTCACGGATCCCCGTTCCCAGAATCTCTACACCGAGTGATCGTTCCCAACATCATCTGTCTCCTCCACCCAGTATCCATCTTGCGAGTACACATGTTCATCTGAATCAAACAATTTATCGTGTGAGACCCTAGGGGTACTCAGCAAGTCTTTATGCCTCTAAAGGGGACACAACCTGGGATGACGCAATTGCAGCAAAAGATAATATCTAACAATTCTATAGATACTCGCTAACCATCCGCCTAACCAATGATAGACGGATGTCCATGAATTAAGAACAACAGTTATAACAGTATAATTAACAGATCCATCCTCCTCCTCGCTTACCAACGAGGAAGCGGACGTACAACCCCCCATTCGTTGGCAGTTTTATTAACCATTCCATGAGTGTTGCACTATTTACTAGTCAGGTACTTAGTCAATTTAATAGCGGTACTTTAGTTACACTTGTCTATGATCGAGAAACTGTGCTCCAAGTGGTCCATAACCGCGGACACGGCTTTCAGAAAGATTTACCCTACAGGGGTGCACAAATAGCAACACACACTCAATCAACCTCGGAAAAACCAACTCAAAACCCAACGAGGCATTCACGACAAAGCGATCACAGGATTCAGAAATATTTCAGGGGGCCACCCCATTAAGCTACCCGCAACGAAGTTGGCCGGCTCCGAGACGGACCCAAGGTTTGTGTCAGTGGCTGAAAACGACTGGGAACCCGAAAGTGTGACTGGGCTTGTCGATACTGCGAAAACATTCCACGATCCAAAACAGTACAGGTGCTCCACGCACAATCTTAATAAAGCAGTAACATGGCATAAGTACAGGATAGTAATAAAGCCCCAAACTACTTTGTGGGCCCAAGAAATAAGAATGAATCAAGCTCTGGCTCAGGGAGGGTCCATAAGGCCTCCCGGATGTGGATAGTGCGAATAGTCAAGGAACAGGAATCAAGTACTTGGGGTCCTACGGGACACAAGTGAGCATGAAAAACCAAATAGCAGATATTACTCACCGGTGCCTCTTTCATTAGTCATCCCATTACTACTCAGGTTAAGTTGTTTAGGTACCTCGTTATCCATCAGACACTCACATACCCTACACATGCTTTTCTAAGAATCGCATGGCTCAAACAACTCCTGTAGTAATGGCTCATGGGATGGAGGAACAAGCTTCGGTGGGGTTTAGAAGTAAAGGATATGCAGTACTTGGGATTCAATTTAATGCAATCGCGTCTCAATGATGCAAGAATAAGATAGAGGCAATAGTTACTATATGTATGAAAGCATGTGGTAGTGCTTGCCTGGCAGCTCAGTTGAAGTGAGAGATGGATCTGGGTAGAACTCCTGTGATTCCTGATAATTCTCCTGCTGGGCGTCTATTCGAAGAAGAACCAAACAAACAAGGGCCAACATAAATAAAGTGCACAAGCATATGAATTAAAATGCGACAAGCAAACAAGCATGCCATGATGAATGATGCACAATTTACATGGCATTAAAGTAGCATGGCATGGTGAGGTGTGGGGTACAAGAATAAAGCATTTTATTATTTGTTTAGTCAAGTTTTATTGCCACAAATAGTTCTAATTTTTAAATATGGCATGATGCATGCTTCAATTCAGAACAAGGAATGCATAGATAGAACGGGCTCGTAGCGCTGATCGATTTAGACATATTATTTATCAAATTTGGAGTTATAGATTTAAAGTTATTAATTTATTAAGAAAAGGGCATTTTATTGTAATTTTAATCATCTCGAAATTTTAAAGTGATCAAATAATATTTTGAATGGCATATTTGGAATCCTCACATTTTTCTGATTCAAAAACATATATCATTTGTATTATTTGGATTTGTAATTTAAATGTTATTTTAAAATAGATTTGAATTTGTATTAAACATTTACAGAAATTGTTTTATTAAATCCAGATGAGCTGCTGACTTTTTATACCCAGAAGATTCTAGCCCAAGTCACTGACGGTGGGTCCGGCGATGACTCAGCACAAGGTGGGACGCAGCGGGCTGGACCGGCTTTTCTCACTAGAGCCTTTCCTAGCCGCAACTGCCGACAGGTGGGGCCGGGCTCAGCGGGGCCACGCGCGCGCGTCGCCCAGCAGAGACGTGACACGTGGGCGGTCCGAGGACTGCGCGGTGGTGATTTCCCGAAAACTGAGGTACCTTTCCGTAAAAACGGCGGGCAACTGATAGGTGGGGCTGCGGGGGCTGCGGGTTGAGGCGGGAAAAAGGGCAGGGGCTAAATACAAAAATGTCGCCGTCTGTTGCTGCTCGCTGACGGGAAAAGGTCGTGCCGGCGGCGGATCCGGTCGTTTTCCGTCGACGGTGGCGACGAATCCGCTGGACGAAACGCGTTGACCCAAAAACAAAAAATGTAGAGGGGACAACGATCTACATATTACGTGTAGGGAGCATCTCCGAAGGAGGGCTGTGCTGGCCGGGCTTCGATGAGGAACAGAGGCGGACAGAGGGGGACAAAGGGGACAGAGGGCTTCGACGAGGAATAGAGGGGGACAGAGTGGCTAGCCCAACCCGCGGTGACAAAAGGTTTTCCCGCGCGCGTGGCCCAGTCAGCGCCAGGCCCACCCGTCAGTGGTTGGGTCTGAGTTCTCCTAGGTATAAAAAGTTTTTCCCTCTGTCTGTTTTTAATTAAATCCTTTTCAAATTGATTTAAATTCAAATTCTTTTCAGATTCAAATAATTTTTAAAATACAAATCCGAATAATACATATAATATATGTTTTGGAAGAAAATGTGAGGAATTCAAATATTCCCTTCAAAAGGTGTTTTGAACATTTTAATTTTCGAAGATGATTAAAATTACAATAAAATGCCCTTTTCTTTAATTAATTAATAACTTTTGTTTTATAACTCCAAATTTGACAAATAATATGTCTAAATCCATCAGCGCGACGAGCCCGTTCTATCTATGCAGTCCTTGTTCTGAATTGAAGCATGCATAATGTTGTAATTTAAAACCTGAACTGTTTATGACAATAAAACTTGGTCAAATAAATAATAAAATGCTTTATTTCTTGCATCCACACCTCACCTTTGCCATGCTACTTTAATGCCATGTAATTATGCATCATTCATCATGGCATGCTTGTTTGCTTGTCGCATTTGAATTCATATGCTTGTGCACCTTATTTATGTTGGCCCTTGTTTGTTTGGTTCTTCTTCGAATAGACGCCCAGCAGGAGAATTACCAGGAATCACAGGAGTATTACCCAGATCCATCTCTCGCTTCAACTGAGCTGCCAGGCAAGCACTACCACATGCTTGCATACATACAGTAACTATTGCCTCTATCTTATTCTTGCATCATTGAGTCGCGATTGCATTAAACTGAATCCCAAGTACTGCATAGCCTTTACTTTTAAACCACACCAAGCTTGTTCCGGTCCCATGAGCCATTACTACAGGAGTTGTTTGAGCCATGCGAGTCGTAGAAAAGCATGAGTAGGGTATGTGAGTGTCTGAGGAATAACGAGGTACCTAAACAACATAACCTGAGTAGTAATGGGATAACTAATGAAAGAGGCACCGGTGAGCGATATCTGCTATTTGGTTTTTCATGCTCACATGTGTCCCGTAGGACCCCGAGTACTTGATTTCTGTTTCTTGACTATTCGCACTATCCACATCCGGGAGGCCTTATGGACCCCCCTGAGCTAGAGCTTGATTCATTCTTATTTCTTGGGGCCACAATTAGTTTGGGGCTTTATTACTATTCTGTACTTATGCCATGTTACTGCTTTATTTAAGATTGTGCGAGGAGCACCTGTACTGTTTTGGATCGTGACACGTTTTCGCTGTATCGACAAGCCCAGTCATATTTTCGGGTTCCCAGTCGTTTACCGCCGTCCACAGAAACCTTGGGTCCGTCTCGGAGCCGGCCAACTTCGTTGCGGGTAGCTTAATGGGGTGGCCCCCTGAAATATTTCTGAATCCTGTGATTGCTTTGTCGTGAATGCCTCGTTGGGTTTTGATTTGGTTTTTCCGAGGTTGATCGAGTGTGTGTTGCTATTCGTGCACCCCTGTAGGGTAAATCTTTCTGAAAGTCGTGTTCGCGGTTATGGACGACTTGGAGCACAGTTTCTCGACCATAGACAAGCATAACTAAAGTATCGTTTTTAATTTGACTAAGTACTTGACTAGTAAATAGTGCAATACTCATGGAATGGTTAATAAAACTGCCAACGGATGATGGGGGTTGTTCGTTCGCTTCCTCGTTGGTAAGCGAGGAGGAGGATGGATCTGTTAATTATACTGTTATAACTGTTGTTCTTAATTCACGGACTTCCGTCTATCATTGGTTAGGCGGAAGGTTAGCGAGTATCTGTAGAAATGTTAGGTATTATCTTTTGCTGCAATTGCGTCACCCCAGGTTGTGTCCCCTTTAGTGGCATAAAGACTTGCTGAGTACCCCTAGGGTCTCACACGATAAATTGTTTGATTCAGATGAACAGATGTACCCGCAAGATGGATACTGGGTGGAAGAGACAGATGATGTTGGCAATGATCATTCGGGGTAGAGATTCCAGGAATGGGGATCCGTGTGATCTGTGGGCGAGATGTGTTTATTTATGGGGCATCTTATGCCAATTTGCTTCTTATCCGTACTCGGATCTTGTTTTCCGCTTCCACCTGATACTCTGATGTGTGATGTATGAGGAGCTATCCTAAAATATTATCTCTATCTAGGACATTTGGATCTTGCCGTATGGCGTTGCAATATTTCTATTTCTTTTAGATGGAATGGCTCTGAGGACTGTTGTATGTGGCTTGCATACATACTCACTTGTGTATGTAGTTGATCCCTTCGCCTGCCGATTACGCCGCTCGTTCTTGTCCCGTTGTCTGAAAGTGGTTAGGACGGCCGAAAGGTCTACCGTGAGTGGCCCTGGGCCCCACCGTACTATTTTAACCACTTTCGTTCATCCAGGCATTAACTAAGAGCGTAATTCACTGAGGTAGTTACAATAGGTATCAAAGCCATCCCGCCCTTCAGGGTCTCAGCCAAAATGGTCGTTGTCAGTCTAGCAAATATTTTTGGTAGTTATGTATACTAGGGAAAAACAAAACGTGAGAGTAGGACTGCTTCCATTTTTCTTCTTACCCACCCACCCACCCTTTTCTGGTAAGGAAGTGTAGCGTTTTCAATCCTCTTCTTAAAATTCAAACTAGGATTCACGTGTTCTGGGTTCCGTAGTACCATAGGGTGTGTGTGTGTGTGTGTGAATTCCTTGTCTATCTGTTGCATCCAAATGTTATCACTATCTGCCTGTTGGTTATCAACTGTTGGTACATTCCATACCGACAGGTCTTTGTAAACCGACGCGATCTATTCTGATTCGTTGTATACCGATGCGATCTATCTTACTCTTTGTTATCCGACGTTATCTTGTTGGGGTGTTCTTTTTCGTAGTTACCAATCTTTAGGTTCATCTTAAGAAGAAGGTGTTGGGATATGTGTTTTACTGATTCATGTGCGGAGTAATGATTTGAGTGCGGGATGGAGTCGCGACCATACCACTACTTTTGTCATTTGCTCTTGTATGTTGAACTGGTAGAGTTACTAATCTTAATTCGTTAAGTGGTTTTGCGCATTTAGTGGTATTTTAATGCCGAAATTTGCGGAAAATTTTTCTTTGTTAGTTGTGTACCACACTCCTTGTTCAGTCGTGTGTGTTATGCTTAATATCTTCTAGTTGCCTTGAACTTTGTTGATATTTTAATATCACCTCAGTGAATTGCATTCTTTAATCTTGATTAATTCCATTTTGGTACTATTTGGATTATTATCATTCTCCATTATAGTACTGACTTGTGTTTTTTATCAATCACAGGATGGCACCACCACGCCGTTCTAAGGAGGATATACCACCTGAACTCAGGGCCACTTTGGCAAGTATTGCAAATGCTTTGGGCACTATGCAGCAGAACCAGCAGCGCTTCGAGGAAAGCGTGAGGAGGAATGAGTTTGTTCCGCTACCTCCACCTCCCAAGCGAGGAGACATCAAGAGTTTTCTCAAGTTCAACCCACATCAATTCGAAGTGTCTGATCAACCACTTGATGCAGATGATTGGCTTCGTGAAGTGTCAAGGTTGCTGGTGACTGCGGATGTTCCCGAGCAAGAATGTGTCAAGTGTGCTACTCACCTTGTGAAGGGAGATGCAGCTCTTTGGTGGGAAAATTACCTCAAGGCAGATCTTTCTGGTTTTCAGCCTACTTGGGAGCGGTTCACTACTGCTTTCAAAGAGCAATATCTGTCAGAAATTGTCATGGAAAGGATGAAGGAAGTGTTTCTCAACCTCAAGGAGGGCACTGACAATGTCAACACCTACATCAAAAACTTCATGAACCTTTCTCGTTATGGTGGCGATGAGATCTCTGATGACAAGAAGAAGAAAAAGAGGTTTCGGCAAGGCCTTAATGCTTCCATCAAATATGCAATCACTCATGCAAGGCCAGCATCTTTCCTGGAACTTCAGCACACAGCTCTGCAGGAAGAAGCAAGTAGGCAAGTGTTTGAGGAGTCAAACAAACACAGCCGTGATACAGCAAGCTCTTCTGCTATGACAGCTCCTTCTAAGCGTCGTGTCTGGGTTCCTAACACCCCACCGTCGCTCCCTGCTCCACCAAGACCTTCAAGCTACGCACCAAGGCCACCAAACTCCTTCACTGCGGCTCCCAGGGGCTACAACCACAACTACCCTGGAGCGCCTGGCGGAGTCCCTGGCTATGTTGCTCCACGTCCACCTGGTGCTTGCTATACTTGTGGAAACACTGGGCATCAGCACTGGAATTGTCCAATGAACAACAAAGATCTTCCACCACCACCTCCAAGACCTGCGGCAAGTGCTCCTATGATTCGTGCACCTCCACCTCGGGCTCTCAACATCAACACTAAGCCGGGGTCTACGGTTGCTCGTGCCAACTGTGTCAACGCCGCTCAAGATGAGCATGCACCTGGAGTTGTCATGGGTATTCTTCTTGTTAACTCAGTTCTTGCATGAGTTTTGTTTCATTCTGGTGCTTCGCATTCTTTTGTTTCTCACAAGTTTGCTCATGAGCAAGATCTGGCTATGGTTCCTTTATTGCATCGTCTTGTGGTACAATCTCCTGGGTCAAACATGAGGGCTGCTCATATCAGCCATGTCAATCAAATTGAGATTGGTGGCTCTTCGTTTCCGGCTTCCTTAATTATTCTGGGAAATTCTGATATTGATGTTATCTTGGGAATGGATTGGTTGACAGCAAATGCAGCTATAATTGATTGTGCTGAATGTTCGGTTTCTCTGAAAATTCCTGAAGGCCATATAGTCTATTCTCCAAGTCTGACTCCTGCAATTCAGCTTTATTCTCTGGTGGCTCTGAATGATGATGCTATGGAAGGTATTCAGAGTGTTCCTGTAGTTTGTGAGTTTCCAGATGTCTTTCCTGAAGAGTTGCCAGGTATGCCTCCGGATCGTGAGGTTGAGTTTGTCATTGAACTTGAACCTGGTACCGCTCCTATTTCCAAGCGGCCTTATAAAATGGGTCCTGCTGAGTTGGCTGAACTTAAGCGTCAGTTGGATGAACAAGAGAAGTTGGGTTTCATTCAGCACAGTACTTCTTCTTGGGGTAGTCCAACCATCTTTGTGAAGAAGCAAGACAAGACTGATAGACTTTGTGTTGAGTATCGGGCACTCAATGCTAAAACCATCAAGAATAAATATCCCCTTCCGCGGATTAATGATCTCTTTGATCAGCTAGCTGGAGCTGTGGTATTCTCTAAGCTTGATTTGAGAAGTGGTTATCATCAAATCAAGATTCGCAAGGAAGATGTTCCCAAAACAGCTTTCACCACCCGTTATGGCCTGTATGAGTACACGGTCATGTCTTTCGGTCTCACCAACGCACCTGCTACCTTCTCGAGGCTTATGAACTCGGTTTTCATGGAGTATCTTGATAAGTTCGTTGTGGTCTATCTGGATGACATTCTAGTCTATTCTAAGTCAAAATAAGAACATGAAGAACACCTTCGGTGTGTCCTAAACAAGCTTCGTGAGAACCGCCTGTATGCAAAGTTCTCCAAGTGTGAGTTTTGGCTGCCTCAAGTCACCTACCTTGGACACGTCATCTCTGCCAAGGGCATTGCCGTCAACCCAGAAACTATTAAGACAATTATGGACTGGCTTCCACCCATTAATGTCAAAGAAGTCCGAAGTTTCCTTGGCTTGGCCAGTTACTGTCAGCGATTCGTTCAAAACTTCTCGAAGATTGCGAAGCCTCTTACCGATCTCCTCAAGAAAGGCAAGAAATATCTTTGGACTCCTACATGTCAAGCAAGCTTTGAAACACTCAAAGAGAAGCTCACTTCCACACCAGTCTTAGTTCCTCCAGATACATCAAAGCCTTTCCAGATTTTCTGTGATGCTTCGTTGCAAGGATTGGGTGCGGTCCTTATGCAAGAAAAGCAAGTTGTTGCTTACGCATCTCATCAGTTGAAGACGCATGAGATCAACTATCCTACACAAGACCTTGAACTCGCAGCAGTTGTCTTTGCTTTGAAGGTATGGAGGCATTACTTGCTGGGCAACCGTTGTGAGATCTTTTCTGATCACAAGAGTCTGAAGTATATCTTCACACAGCCTGATCTCAACCTTCGTCAGAGCAGGTGGATTGAAACAATCAATGATTTCGATTTGACCATCAACTACACCCCGGGCAAAGCTAATGTCATGGCAGATGCTCTCAGCCGAAAAGCTTATGTCAACAACCTCATGGTGGAAGAACAACAGCCTCTCTTGTGCGAGGAATTCCGCAAGCTCAACCTTGAAATTGTGGATCAAGGTTATCTTCGGAACCTTCTAGCAACACCTCTCTTGGAAGAAAAGGTCCGTTCCATTCAGCTTGGGGATCCTTACACTAAAAAGATCATCTCCAACATTCAACTTCCAAAGTATGAGTCTTTCCACGTAGATGACCAAGGCACTCTTTTCTTTGAACACCGGATGTTTGTTCCAAACTACCCGGGTTTAAGAGAGCAAGTTCTCAAGGAGGCGCATGATTCTGTTCTTTCTATCCACCCTGGAAGCACTAAGATGTACATGGACTTGAAAACACAATATTGGTGTCCTGGTTTGAAACGATATTGGGCTAAGTACGTCTCAGACTGCGATGTTTGTCGCAGAGTTAAAGCTGTTCATCAGAAACCTTCCGGTCTTCTACAGCCATTGAAGCCTGCGGAATGGAAATGGGAGAAAGTAGAGAGGGACTTCATCACTGGTTTTCCAAGGTCGCAGAAAGGCAACAATGCAATCTTCGTTGTCAATGACAGGCTTTCCAAAGTAGCTCACTTCTTTCTAGTCAAGGAAACAATTTCTGCAATTCAGTTGGCTGAACTCTATATCAACAGAATTGTCTCTCTGTATGGAGTTCCTCTTGAAATCAGTTCAGACCGTGGAAGCATCTTCACTTCCAAGTTCTGGGAAAGTTTCCAAAATGCTTTGGGAACAAAACTAAACTTCAGCACAGCTTACCACCCTCAGTCGCAAGGACAAGTTGAAAGGATCAATCATATTCTGGAAGATATGCTCCGTGCTTGCGTTATCTCTTTCGGCATGAAGTGGGAAGAATGTCTTCCTTATGCTGAATTCTCTTACAACAACAGCTTCCAGAAAATTCTAAAGATGGCACCATTTGAGGCTCTCTATGGTCGCAAGTGCAGAACTCCGATTGGTTGGTCAGGCGCAGGGGAAAGATTATTGTTTGGCCCCGACATTGTAACTCAAGCGGAGGAGAAAGTTCACATCATTCTTGAAAATCTGAAGATTGCTCAAAGTCGCCAGAAGAGCAATTATGACAGAAAGCACACAGACATGGAGTATGTCCCTGGTGATCTCGTTTACCTTCGTGTCACTCCCATGAGAGGTACGCACCGTTTTGGTATCAAAGGAAAGCTGGCTCCTAGATACATCGGACCTTTCAAAATTCGTGGAAGAAGAGGAGAAGTTGCTTATGCTCTTGAGCTCCCTGAACAACTCAAAGTCCACGATGTTTTTCACATCTCTCAACTCAAGAAGTGCTTCAAGGATCCCGGCAGGACCGTGGACCATGAACTCATTAATCTCCAAGAAGATCTGTCTTATCAAGAACACCCCACAAAAATTCTTGAAGTCGCAGAAAGAAGGACTCGCAACAAGTCCATCAAGTTCTGCAAGGTGCAGTGGTCGCACCATTCCGTTGATGAAGCCACCTGGGAACGTGAAGATGAGCTCCGCACCAAGTATCCTACCCTCTTTGAGTCTTCTTCTTCCTAGAATCTCAGGGCGAGATTCCTGTTTAGTGGGGGAGAGTTGTAGCACCCCAATTGTCTAACAATTGTAATGCTACTTGTCCTAGTAAGATATTGGCTACTTCATAGATATTAGTGTTGCATCATAATTATATCATGCTCATGTCATCATGCCACCTTGCATTTGAACATCATATAAAACCCTCTGTCTTTTGGCTTTCCTCTCATATGCATTATTAATTGTATTTGCCTCTTGATATTGTATTTGGTTATTAATATATTGTTCAATGCCCAAGTTGAGTTGGGGGCATATCTTTTATTTCCATTCCACCCCCTTTCTCTTCCACCACCTTATAATTCCACCATCCCTTTAACAATGAGCTTGCATTTCTTTTCCTTTGATATTTTAATTCTAGCTCATGTAGTTTGGGGTGGACTAAATCCTCTAAATTCTTGTGCTTGGTTTCATCTCCACTTCTTGGATATGCATAGAGTAATGCCATAATATTAATATTGTTTCCACAAATAAATAATGGCATTATTATTTTTGCATGGGCCATGCAAGCTACTTCTCCACCTTTTTACTCCATTGGTTTTCTTTGGATTTGAGGGATCCTATCTTGGGAAACCATCTCCTACCATTCCACCATTCTCCTAGTCTCATCCATATCATTTCCTCTTATTTTTATTTCTCCACGCATGAACCATATGAGGCCTATTCCATCATTCCTTTCTTTTTCTTTTCTTGGAATTCTCTTTCACTTTCATCTCATGATAATTCAAGCACTCATCATGATCCACTTGGGTTAACCTTTTACACAAGTTTTAATAAACCTAAAACTCTAATCCACACCTAACCTAGCTCTCTCTCCCTCTATCTTTTTATTTTCTCCTAACCCTAATTCTACTAAACCCTAACCTTCTCCCATCTCTCTCACCCCCTCTCTCTCTACCATGGGCACCACCTAACCTCCCTCTCTCACCCTGGCCCACCTCAGCTACCCTAACCCTCTCCCTAACCCTAGCTAGCCCTAACCCGAGGCCTACCTAGACCTAGCCCGAGCTAACCACCCTCTCCCCTCTCTCTTCTTCTACCGCCATGCTAGCCCCACCCTGCACCACCACGCCGTCCTGGTCCACCCTACAGTCCCTCTGCCACTGCCCAGCCCCAGTACAAGCCCCCAGCTGCCCCACGTGCTCGAGGAGAAGGAAGAAAAGGTGGCACCGAGGCCACCTTTATCTCCCCTGCCACGTCTCCCTCTCCTCTCTCTCCCTCCCACTTTCCCTTCCTCCCCACGCCTCTCTGGCCTCTCCCAGATCTGCCCGAGCCGCCCCCTTCTTCTCCTTCTTCCTCTCCGACCCACAGCACCCGACGCCGGTCGCCGCCAGCACCCTCTGCTCCTCTTCGATCCAGCCGCCGTGCTCGTCGTGGAAGAGGCCTGGAAGATCGTGGACGTCCCTCTGCGTCACCCGTACCCGCTGACGCGAAGGAGAAGCTCCCAGGGCCTCCAGATCCTCGCCGATCCCCGAAACCCTAGTTCGCCGGAGCGCCTGCATCCTCGACGATCCGCCGCGCCCCCGTCCGATCCGAGCCCGCCGTCGAGCCCGCAGTGAGCTTCTCTCCCTCTCTGACATGCTCCGCCTCGCCATCTACGTCTAGCGCCGCCGACCGTTTCGTCGAACGGTCGTAGTGCGCTAGAGCTCGCCGCCGTCTGCAGGTTTCCCGCGCCGCAGCAAGCTTACCTAGGCCCCCGCCACCCTCCTGACAACTACCCGAGCCAGCCGCACCGGTTAGCCCCTCCGCGCGCACTCCCACGACCCGGGATCGAATCCCCGCTCCGCGCCGCGCGCACGATTTGCCGTCAGAACGTGGAGAAGAGAAACAGTACCCGGGCCGTGGTCATCTTACAAAAAGCCCCCCACCTTTTTGATTCCTGCGACCCGTGCTCCTAGAGACCCCACCTGTCAGCCGCTCTGGTAGTATTGCAGAAAACCCCTCGGCTTTTCCCGGCCGCAACCCGTGCTCCAACCCCAGCCCCACCTGTCAGCCCCTGTCTCCCTCGCCGCTGTCACGTGGGCCTGCGCCAGTTGGCCCACCCCGCAGACATAGTGGCTAGCCCAACCCGCGGTGACAAAAGGTTTTCCCGCGCGCGTGGCCCAGTCAGCGCCAGGCCCACCCGTCAGTGGCTGGGTCTGAGTTCCCCTAGGTATAAAAAGTTTTTCCCTGTGTCTGTTTTTAATTAAATCTTTTTCAAATTGATTTAAATTCAAATTCTTTTCAGATTCAAATAATTTTTAAAATACAAATCCAAATAATACATATAATATATGTTTTGGAATCAGAAAAATGTGAGGAATTCAAATATGCCCTTCAAAAGGTGTTTTGAACATTTTAATTTTCGAAGATGATTAAAATTACAATAAAATGCCCTTTTCTTTAATTAATTAATAACTTTTGTTTTATAACTCCAAATTTGACAAATAATATGTCTAAATCGATCAGCGCGACGAGCCCGTTCTATCTATGCAGTCCTTGTTCTGAATTGAAGCATGCATCATGTTGTAATTTAAAACCTGAACTGTATATGACAATAAAACTTGGTCAAATAAATAATAAAATGCTTTATTTCTTGTATCCACACCTCACTTTTGCCATGCTACTTTAATGCCATGTAATTGTGCATCATTCATCATGGCATGCTTGTTTGCTTGTCGCATTTGAATTCATATGCTTGTGCACCTTATTTATGTTGGCCCTTGTTTGTTTGGTTCTTCTTCGAATAGACGCCCAGCAGGAGAATTACCAGGAATCACAGGAGTATTACCCAGATCCATCTCTCGCTTCAACTGAGCTGCCAGGCAAGCACTACCACATGCTTGCATACATACAGTACCTATTGCCTCTATCTTATTCTTGCATCATTGAGTCGCGATTGCATTAAACTGAATCCCAAGTACTGCATAGCCTTTACTTTTAAACCACACCAAGCTTGTTCCGGTCCCATGAGCCATTACTACAGGAGTTGTTTGAGCCATGCGAGTCGTAGAAAAGCATGAGTAGGGTATGTGAGTGTCTGAGAAATAACGAGGTACCTAAACAACATAACCTGAGTAGTAATGGGATAACTAATGAAAGAGGCACCGGTGAGCGATATCTGCTATTTGGTTTTTCATGCTCACTTGTGTCCCGTAGGACCCCGAGTACTTGATTTCTGTTCCTTGACTATTCGCACTATCCACATCCGGGAGGCCTTATGGACCCCCCTGAGCTAGAGCTTGATTCATTCTTATTTCTTGGGGCCACAATTAGTTTGGGGCTTCATTACTATTCTGTACTTATGCCATGTTACTGCTTTATTTAAGATTGTGCGAGGAGCACCTGTACTGTTTTGGATCGTGACACGTTTTCGCTGTATCGACAAGCCCAGTCATATTTTCGGGTTCCCAGTCGTTTACCGCCGTCCACAGAAACCTTGGGTTCGTCTCGGAGCCGGCCAACTTCATTGCGGGTAGCTTAATGGGGTGGCCCCCTGAAATATTTCTGAATCCTGTGATTGCTTTGTCGTGAATGCCTCGTTGGGTTTTGATTTGGTTTTTCCGAGGTTGATCGAGTGTGTGTTGCTATTCGTGCACCCCTGCAGGGTAAATCTTTCTGAAAGCCGTGTCCGCGGTTATGGACGACTTGGAGCACAGTTTCTCGACCATAGACAAGCATAACTAAAGTATCGTTTTTAATTTGACTAAGTACTTGACTAGTAAATAGTGCAATACTCATGGAATGGTTAATAAAACTGCCAACGGATGATGGGGGTTGTTCGTTCGCTTCCTCGTTGGTAAGCGAGGAGGAGGATGGATCTGTTAATTATACTGTTATAATTGTTGTTCTTAATTCACGGACTTCCGTCTATCATTGGTTAGGCGGAAGGTTAGCGAGTATTTGTAGAAATGTTAGGTATTATCTTTTGCTGCAATTGCGTCACCCCAGGTTGTGTCCCCTTTAGTGGCATAAAGACTTGCTGAGTACCCCTAGAGTCTCACACGATAAATTGTTTGATTCAGATGAACAGGTGTACCCGCAAGATGGATACTGGGTGGAAGAGACAGATGATGTTGGCAACGATCATTCGGGGTAGAGATTCCGGGAACGGGGATCCGTGTGATCTGTGGGCGGGTGTGTTTATTTATGGGGCATCTTATGCCAATTTGCTTCTTATCCGTACTCGGACCTTGTTTTCCAGTTCCGCCTGATACTCTGATGTGTGATGTATGAGGAGATATCCTAAATTATTATATCTATCTAGGACATTTGGATCTTGCCGTATGGCATTGCAATATTTATATTTCTTTTAGATGGAATGGCTCTGAGGACTGTTGTATGTGGCTTGCATACATACTCACTTGTGTATGTAGTTGATCCCTTCGCCTCCCGATTACGCCGCTCGTTCTTGTCCGGTTGTCTGAAAGTGGTTAGGACGGCCGAAAGGTCTACCGTGAGTGGCCCTGGGCCCCACCGTACTATTTTAACCACTTTCGTTCATCCAGGCATTAACTAAGAGCGTAATTCACCGAGGTAGTTACAGGCATCGGGTAGAGCTAGGTTTTTCTCCTCTCTCTCATTCTTTCTTTGCTAAGCCCCAAAGGGAAGAGAGGGGGCCAGGGGAGAGGGCAGGTCGCTGGTGGGGCTAGTATGGTAGGGAGAAAGGGAGGGAATGGAGAGAGGGAGGCCCGGGTGTAGCTAGGTTAGAGTAAGGCTCGGGTTAGGGTTAGGTTAAAGGAGGGTGGTGTTAGACTAGAGGTTAGCTATCATGGGGGCTTGGTTAGGGTAGATGGGGTGGTGGTGTGGTGGTGACTAGGGTTTGAGCATGCCCAAGACACGACCAAGCAAGAAGAAGTGGTGAGATGAAGAGGTAGGGTATGGCTAGGATTTTGGCATGTTTCCACATGATCATGCATGGAGGCATACCCATATGAGGGGTGATGATTTGAGTGCACTTGGCAAGGAGAGGAGATCAAGATGATGAAGGTGTGATGGTAAAAGCAAAATCATTGAGCTTACTAGACATGATCCCAATAGAACATGATCCACTCCAAGAACAAATAAAAACTAGAGGATCATAGGTGGTGGTACTCTTGCATGGCCCATGCATAATCATTAAATGCCATGTTTTATTCTTGTGAAAACAATAATAATATAACATGGCATGCTTCCCATGCATTACGAAAATGTGGAGTAAAGGCCAAGCAAAAGAAAATAGAATTGGATCCATCCCATCCCCCATGAGCTAGATTAAATGCCAAACGAAAATAAAAGCCCATGGGTAATTAGAATGGTGGAATTATAAGGTGGTGACAAAGAAAGGTGATGGAGTTTTATGAAAGATATTCCCCCAACTCAATTTGGGCACCAAGAATTTATCAAGAGTCAAATACAATTTATCAAGAGCCAAAAACAATTAATGATGCATATGAGAGAAGAACCAAATGGAAAAGGGTTTTATATGATGCTCAAATGCAAGGTGGCGTGATGACATGAGCATGATATAATTATGATGCATCAATTACATGTAGGAAGTAGCCATTATATTACTAAACCATGTAGCATTACATATGTTAGACAGATGGGATGCTACAACTCTCCCCCACTAAACAGGAATCTCGCCCCGAGATTCTAGGAAGAAGAAGAAGAAGACACGAAGATGGTAGGATACTTGGACGGAGCTCATCCTCACGTTCCCAAGTGGCTTCATCAATGGAATGGGGCGACCATTGCACCTTGCAGAACTTGATGGACTTGTTACGAGTCCTTCTTTCTGCGACTTCTAGGATTTTTGTTGGGTGTTCTTGATAAGACAGGTCTTCTTGGAGATTGATGAGTTCATGGTCCACGGTCCTGCCGGGATCCTTGAAGCACTTCTTGAGCTGAGAGATATGGAAAACATCATGGACCTTGAGTTTTTCAGGGAGCTCAAGAGCATAAGCAACTTCTCCTCTTCTTCCACGAATTTTGAAAGGACAGATGTATCTAGGAGCCAGCTTTCCTTTGATACCAAACCGGTGCGTGCCTCTCATGGGAGTGACACGAAGGTAAACGAGATCACCAGGAACATACTCCATGTTCGTGTGCTTTCTGTCATAATTGCTCTTCTGGCGACTTTGAGCAATCTTCAGGTTTTCAAGAATGATGTGAACCTTCTCCTTCGCTTGAGTTACAATGTCGGGGCCAAACAATATTCTTTCACCCACGCCCGACCAACCAATCGGAGTTCTGCATTTGCGACCATAGAGAGCCTCAAATGGTGCCATCTTTAGACTTTTCTGGAAACTGTTGTTGTAAGAGAATTCAGCATAAGGAAGACATTCTTCCCACTTCATGCCGAAAGAGATAACGCAAGCATGGAGCATATCTTCCAGAATCTGATTGATCCTTTCCACTTGTCCTTGCGACTGAGGGTGGTAAGCTGTGCTGAAGTTCAATTTTGTTCCCAAAGCATTTTGGAAACTTCTGCAGAACTTGGAAGTGAAGATACTTCCACGGTCTGAACTGATCTTAAGAGGAACTCCATACAGAGAGACAATTCTGTTGATATAGAGCTCAGCCAACTAAATTGCAGAAATTGTTTCCTTGATGGGGAAGAAGTGAGCTACTTTAGAAAGCCTGTCGATTACAACAAAGATTGCATTGTTTCCCTTCTGCGACCTTGGAAAACCAGTGATGAAGTCCATCTCTACTTTCTCCCATTTCCATTCCGCAGGCTTCAATGGCTGTAGAAGACCGGAAGGTTTCTGATGGACAGCTTTAACTCTGCGACAGACATCACACTCCGAGACATACTTGGCACAATATCGTTTCAACCCAGGCCACCAATATTGTGTTTTCAAGTCCATGTACATCTTAGTGCTGCCAGGATGGATAGAAAGAACAGAATCATGCGCCTCCTTGAAAACTTGCTCTCTTAAACCCGGGTAGTTCGGAACAAACATCCGGTGTTCAAAGAAAAGAGTGCCTTGGTCGTCAACGTGGAAAGACTCATACTTTGGAAGCTGAATATTGGAGATGAACTTTTTAGTGTAAGGATCACCAAGTTGAATGGAGCGGACCTTTTCTTCCAAGAGAGGTGTTGCTAGAAGGTTCAGAAGATACCCTTGATCCACAATTTCAAGGTTGAGCTTGCGGAATTCCTCGCACAAGAGAGGCTGTTGTTCTTCCACCATGAGGTTGTTGACATAAGCTTTTTGGCTGAGAGCATCGGCCATGACATTAGCTTTGCCCGGAGTGTAGTTGATGGTCAAATCGAAATCATTGATTGCTTCGATCCACCTCCTCTGACGAAGGTTGAGATCAGGCTATGTGAAGATATACTTCGGACTCTTATGATCAGAAAAGATCTCACAACGGTTGCCAAGAAAGTAATGCCTCCATACTTTCAAAGCAAAGACAACTGCTGCGAGTTCGAGGTCATGTGTAGGATAGTTGATCTCATGCGTCTTCAACTGTCGAGAGGCATAAGTAACAACTTGTTTTTCTTGCATAAGGACCGCACCCAATCCTTGCAATGAGGCGTCACAGAATATCTGGAAAGGCTTTGATGTATCTGGAGGAACCAAAACTGGTGTGGAAGTGAGCTTCTCTTTGAGTGTTTCAAAGCTTGCTTGACATGCAGGAGTCCAAAGGTATTTCTTGCCTTTCTTGAGGAGATCGGTAAGAGGCTTCGCAATCTTCGAGAAGTTTTGAACGAAGCGATGGCAGTAACTGGCCAAACCAAGGAAACTCCGAACTTCTTTGACATTTATGGGTGGAAGCCAGTCAACAGTTGTCTTAATAGTTTCTGGGTTGACGACAATGCCCTTGGCAGAGATGACGTGACCAAGATAGGTGACTTGAGGTAGCCAAAACTCACACTTGGAGAACTTTGCATACATGCGGTTCTCACGAAGCTTGTTTAGGACATACCGAAGGTGTTCTTCATGTTCTTCCTTTGACTTAGAATAGACTAGAATGTCATCCAGATAGACCACAACGAACTTATCAAGATACTCCATGAAAACTTAGTTCATAAGCCTCGAGAAGGTGGCAGGTGCATTGGTGAGACCGAAAGACATGACCGTGTATTCATACAGGCCATAGAGGGTGGTGAAAGCTGTTTTAGGAACATCTTCCTTGCGTATCTTGATTTGATGATATCCACTTCTCAAATCAAGTTTAGAGAATACTACAGCTCCAGCTAGCTGATCGAAGAGATCATTAATCCGCGGAAGGGGATATTTATTCTTGATTGTTTTAGCATTGAGTGCCCGATAGTCAACACAAAGTCTATCAGTCTTGTCTCGCTTTTTCACAAAGATGGTTGGGCTACCCCAAGAAGAAGTATTGTGCTGAATGAAACCCAACTTCTCTTGTTCATCAAGCTGACGTTTGAGTTCCGCCAACTCAGCAGGACCCATTTTATAAGGTCGCTTGGAGATAGGAGCTGTACCAGGTTCAAGTTCAATCACAAACTCAACCTCACGATCCGGAGGCATACCTGGCAACTCTTCAGAAAAGACATCTGGGAACTCACAGACTACCGGAACACTCTGAATACCTTCCATAGCATCATCATTCAGAGCCGCCAAAGAGAAAAGCTGAATTGTAGGAGTCAGACTTGGAGAATAGACTATATGGCCTTCAGGAATTTTCAGAGAAACCGAACGTTCAGCACAATCAATCACAGCTGCATTTGCTGTTAACCAATCCATGCCCAAGATAACATCAATGTCAGAGTTGCCCAGAATAATTAAGGAAGCCAGAAACGAAGAGCCACCAATCTCAATTTTGATTGCCATGGCTGATCTTGGTAGATAACAATCTTGCCCCGGGAGAAAGAACCATTAACTTTTTATCCAGCTGGTCTATAGCAAGCTCATGCTCATTTGCAAATTTGTGAGACACAAAAGAATGCGATGCACCAGAATCAAACAAAACTCGTGCAAGAACTGAGTTAACAAGAAGCATACCCATCACAACTCCAGATGCATGCTCAGCTTGAGCGACGTTGACATAGTTGGCACGAGCAACCGTAGACCCGGGCTTGGTGTTGATGTTGAGAGCCCGAGGTGGAGGTGCACGAACCATAGAAGAGCTTGCCGCAGGTCTTGGAGGTGGTGGTGGAAGAGCTTTGTTGTTCATTGGATAATTCCAGTGCTGATGCCCAGTGTTTCCACAGGTATAGCAAGCACCAGGTGGACGTGGAGCAACGTAGCCAGGGACTCCGCCAGGCGCTCCAGGGTAGTTATGGTTGTAGCCCCTGGGAGCCGCAGTGAAGGAGTTTGGTGGCCTTGGTGCGTAGCTTGAAGGTCTTGGTGGAGCAGGGAGCGACGGTGGGGTGTTAGGAACCCAGACACGACGCTTAGAAGGAGCTGTCATAGCAGAAGAGCTTGCTGTATCACGGCTGTGTTTCTTTGACTCCTCAAACACTTGCCTACTTGCTTCTTCCTGCAGAGCTGTGTGCTGAAGTTCCAGGAAAGATGCCGGCCTTGCATGAGTGATTGCATATTTGATGGAAGCATTGAGGCCTTGCCGAAACCTCTTTTTCTTCTTCTTGTCATCAGAGATCTCATCGCCACCATAACGAGAAAGGTTCATGAAGTTTTTGATGTAGGTTTTGACATTGTCAGTGCCCTTCTTGAGGTTGAGAAACACTTCCTTCATCCTTTCCATGACAATTTCTGACAAATATTGCTCCTTGAAAGCCGCAGTGAATTGCTCCCAAGTAGGCTGAAACCCAGAGAGGTCTGCCTTGAGGTAATTTTCCCACCACAGAGTTGCATCTCCCTTCAGAAGGTGAGTGGCACATTTGACCCATTCTTGCTCAGGAACATCCGCAGTCATCAACAACCTTGATATTTCACGCAGCCAATCATCCGCATCAAGTGGCTGATCAGACACCTCAAACTGGCGTGGGTTGAACTTGAGAAAACTCTTGATGTCTCCACGCTTGGGAGGTGGAGGTAGCGGAACAAACTCATTCCTCCTCACGCTTTGTTCGAAGCGCTGCTGGTTCTGCTACATAGTTCCCAAGGCATTAGCAATACTTTACCAAAGCAGCCCCCAGTTCAGGTGGTATGTCCTCCTTAGAACGGCGTGGTGGTGCTGTTGGAGATATGCCCAAGAGGCAATAATAAAGTGGTTATTATTATATCTTTATGTTTATGATAAATGTTTACATCCCATGCTATAATTGTATTAACCGGAAACATTAATACTTGTGTGTTTTGTAAACATAAAAGAGTCCCTAGTAAGCCTCTTGTTAAACTAGCTTGTTGATTAATTGATGATCATGGTTTCCTGATCATGGACATTGGATGTGATTAATAACACGGTTATATCATTAGGAGAATGATGTGATGGACACACACCCATAGTAAGCGTAGCATAAGATCAAGTCATTAAGTTCGTATTGCTATAAGCTTTCAAATGCATAGTAACCTAATCCTTCGACCATGAGGTTATGTTAATCACCATCACCGGATGGATACTTTGATGACATCAAACACCGCTTCGTAACTGGGTGGTTATAAAGGTGTCATTGGGTATTCTGAAAGTATGTGTTGAAGCGCATGAATCAAGATTGGGATTTGTCCATCCATATGACGGATAGATATGCTCTGGGCCCTCTCGGTGGAATGTCATCTAGTTAGCTTGCAAGCATGTGACTAGGTCACAAGGGATGACAAATCACAGAACGAGTAAAGAGTACTTATTAGTAACGAGGTAGAACTAGGTATGGAGATACCGACGATCAAACCTCGGATAATTATAGTATCGCGTGACAAAGGGAATTGGTTTCGTATGTAAATGGTTCTATCGATCACGAAGTCATCGTTGAGTATGTGGGAGCCGTTATGGATCTCCAGATCCCGCTGATGGTTATTGATAGGAGATGTGTCTCTGTCATGTCTGCATATTCACGAACCGTAGGGTGACACACTTAAGGTTCGAAGTTGTTTTAAGTAGATATGGAATGTGCGTTGGAGACCGAATGTTGTTCGGAGTCTCGGATTGGATCCGGGACATCACGAGGAGATCCGGAATTGTCCAGAGAATAAGATTCATATATTGGGGATCATTTTCTGAGTTCGGAAATGTTCCGGAGTATCTGTATGAGGTTTCTAGAAGGTTTCGGAATGTTCCGGAAGGTTCTGGAAGATTTCTTGGAGTTTGCTTGAAAACCAAGAAAGGATCAAGGAGTCCGTGTGGGGTAAGACAAGGATTCGTGGGGGGGGGGGGGGGGAGGACTCCTCCCCCACCTCCCAATCCGCCGGCCATAGGAGGAAGGGGAGTCCTACAAGGACTCCCCCTCCCATGGCGCCTCCCCCTTTAAATAGAGGGGTAGGGGCGCCCCCTCCAGGCTCCTCTACAACTACTCCAAATCTCCGCCGCCTCTCTCCTCCTCCTTTCTTCTGCACAGGCATAGGCGAAGCCCTGCAGAATTCTCTACTCCACCACCACCACCACACCGTCGTGCTGCTGGGATTCCGTGGAGAAGATCTACTACCTCCGCTGCTCGCTGGAACGGGGAGAGGAAGGTCTGCTTCAACTCCGCACGTGTGACCGACTGCGGAAGCGCTGCCGAAACGTGGCGCCGGAAGGATCGTCCACTTGACCGACTGCGGAAGCGCTGCTAGAACGCAACACCGGAAGGATCGTCCACACGATCTTGAGATCGGCAAGTGATCGACTACATCAACCATGAGATCTAATATCGTTAACGCTTTCGGATCTACGAGGGTTAGTTCCTATCTATCTCGTTGCTCATGTCTAATAGATTAGATCTTGGCTTTTATCTAGATTAGATCTGGGTTTTGTTCATTCTTGCGGTAGAATTTTTTTGTTTTTCATGCTACGAACCCTTCAGGTGCCATCCTGTGATTGATATAAAACACAAGTCAGTACTATAATGGAGAATAATAATAATCCAAAATAGTACCAAAATGAATTAACCGAGTTTAAAGGATACACTTCACTGAGATGATATTAAAATATCAACAAAGTTCAAAGCACCTAGAAGATATTACGCATATCGCACACGACTGAACAAGGAGTGTGGTACACAAACTAACAAAGAAAAAATTTCTGCAAATTTCGGCATTAAAATACCACTATATGCGCAAAACCACTTAACGAATCAAGATTAGTAACTCTACTAATTCAATATACAAGAGCGAGCGATAAAAGTAGTGGTATGGTCGCGACTCCGTCCCGCACTCAAATCATTACTCCGCACATGAATAAGTAAAACACATATCCCAACACCTTCTTCTTAAGATGAACCTAAAGATTAGTAACTATGAAAACGAACACCCCAAACAAGATAACATCGGATAACAAAGAGTAAGACAGATCGCATCGGTATACAACGAATCAGATAGATCGCGTCGGTTTACAAAGGCCTGTCGGTATGGAATGTACCAACAGTTGATAACCAAAAGGCAGATAGAGATAAAATTTGGATGCAACAGATAGACAAGGAATTCACACACACACACACAACCTATGGTACTACGGAACCCAAAACACGTGAATCCTAGTTTGAATTTTAGAAGAGGATTGAAAACGTTACACTTCCTTACCAGAAAAAGGGTGGATGGGTGGGTAAGAAGAAAAATGGAAGCAGTCCTACTCTCACGTTTGTTTTTCCCTAGTATACATAACTACCAAAAATATTTGCTAGACTGACAACGACCATTTTGGCTAAGACCCTGAAGGGCGGGCTGGCTCTGATACTAACTGTAACTACATCGGTAAATTACGCTCTTAGTTACATGTCTGGATGAGCGAAAGTGGTTAAAATAGTATGGTGGGGCCCGGGGCCACTCACGGTAGACCTTTCGGCCGTCCTAACCACTTTCAGATCATCGGGACAAGAACGAGCGGCATAATCAGCAGGCGAAGGGATCAACTACATACACAAATGAGTATGTATGCAAGCCACATACAACAATCCTCAGAGCCATTCCATCTAAAAGAAATAGAAATATTGCAACGCCATACGACAAGATTCAAATATCCTAGATAGAGATAATATTTTAGGATAGCTCCTCATACATCAAACATCAGAGTATCAGGCGGAAGCGGAAAACAAGATTCGAGTATGGATAAGAAGCAAATCGGCATAAGATGCCACATAAATAAACACATCCCGCCCACAGATCTCACGGATCCCCGTTCCCGAAATCTCTACACCGAGTGATCGTTGCCAACATCATCCGTCTCCTCCACCCAGTATCCATCTTGTGAGTACACCTGTTCATCTGAATCAAACAATTTATCGTGTGAGACCCTAGGGGTACTCAGCAAGTCTTTATGCCTCTAAAGGGGACAACCTGGGATGACGCAATTGCAGCAAAAGATAATATCTAACAATTCTATAGATACTCGCTAACCATCCGCCTAACCAATGATAGACGGATGTCCGTGAATTAAGTACAACAGTTATAACAGTATAATTAACAGATCCATCCTCCTCCTCGCTTACCAACGAGGAAGCGGACGAACAATCCCCCATCCGTTGGCAGTTTTATTAACCATTCTATGAGTATTGCACTATTTACTAGTCAGGTACTTAGTCAATTTAAAAGCGGTACTTTAGTTACACTTGTCTATGATCGAGAAACTGTGCTCCAAGTCGTCCATAACCGCGGACACGGCTTTCAGAAAGTTTTGCCCTGCAGGGGTGCACAAATAGCAACACACACTCGATCAACCTTGGAAAAACCAACTCAAAACCCAACGAGGCATTCACGACAAAGCGATCACAGGATTCAAAAATATTTCAGGGGGCCACCCCATTAAGCTACCCGCAACGCAGTTGGCTGGCTCCGAGACGGACCCAAGGTTTGTGTCAATGGCTGTAAACGACAGGGAACCCGAAAGTGTGACTGGGCTTGTCGATACGGCGAAAACATTCCACGATCCAAAACAGTACAGGTGCTCCACGCATAATCTTAATAAAGCAGTAACATGGCATAAGTACATGATAGTAATAAAGCCCCAAACTACTTTGTGGCCCCAAGAAATAAGAATGAATCAAGCTCTGGCTCAGGGGGGTCCATAAGGCCTCCCGGATGTGGATAGTGCGAATAGTTAAGGAACAGGAATCAAGTACTCGGGGTCCTACGGGACACAAGTGAGCATGAAAAACCAAATAGCAGATATTGCTCACCGGTGCCTCTTTCATTAGTCATCCCATTACTACTCAGGTTAAGTTGTTTAGGTACCTCGTTATCCATCAGACACTCACATACCCTACACATGCTTTTCTACGACTCGTATGGCTCAAACAACTCCTGTAGTAATGGCTCATGGGATGGAGGAACAAGCTTCGGTGGGGTTTAAAAGTAAAGGATATGCAGTACTTGGGATTCAATTTAATGCAATCGTGTCTCAATGATGCAAGAATAAGATAGAGGCAATAGGTACTATATGTATGCAAGCATGTGGTAGTGCTTGCCTGGCAGCTCAGTTGAAGCGAGAGATGGATCTGGGTAAAACTCCTGTGATTCCTGATAATTCTCCTGCTGGGCGTCTATTCGAAGAAGAACCAAACAAACAAGGGCCAAGATAAATAAAGTGCATAAGCATATGAATTAAAATGCGACAAGCAAACAAGCATGCCATGATGAATGATGCACAATTTACATGGCATTAAAGTAGCATGGCATGGTGAGGTGTGGGGTACAAGAATAAAGCATTTTATTATTTGTTTACTCAAGTTTTATTGCCATAAACAGTTCTGATTTTTAAATATGGCATGATGCATGCTTCAATTCAGAACAAGGAATGCATAGATAGAACGGGCTCGTCGCGCTGATCGATTTAGACATATTATTTATCAAATTTGGAGTTATAGATTTAAAGTTATTAATTTATTAAGAAAAGGGCATTTTATTGTAATTTTAATCATCTCGAAATTTTAAAGTGCTCAAATAATATTTTGAATGGCATATTTGGAATCCTCACATTTTTCTGATTCAAAAACATATATCATTTGTATTATTTGGATTTGTAATTTAAAAGTTATTTTAAAATAGATTTGAATTTGTATTAAACATTTACAGAAATTGTTTTATTAAATCCAGATGAGCTGCTGACTTTTTATACCCAGAAGATTCTAGCCCAAGTCACTGACGGTGGGTCCGGCGATGACTCAGCACAAGGTGGGACGCAGCGGGCTGGACCGGCTTTTCTCACTAGGGCCTTTCCTAGCCGCAACCGCCGACAGGTGGGGCCGGGCTCAGCGGGGCCACGCGCGCGCGTCGCCCAGCAGAGACGTGACACGTGGGCGGTCCGGGGACTGCGCGGTGGTGTTTTTTCCGAAAACTAAGGTACCTTTCCGTAAAAACGGCGGGCGACTGACAGGTGGGGCTGCGGGGGCTGCGGGTTGAGGCGGGAAAAGGGCAGGGGGCTAAATACAAAAATGTCGCCGTCTGTTGCTGCTCGCTGACGGGAAAAGGTCGTGCCGGCGGCGGATCCGGTCGTTTTCCGTCGACGGTGGCGACGAATCCGCTGGACGAAACGCGTTGACCCAAAAACAAAAAATGTAGAGGGGACAACGATCTACATATTACGTGCAGGGAGCATCTCCGAAGGAGGGCTGTGCTGGCCGGGCTTCAACGAGGAACAGAGGGGGACAAAGGGGTCTGAGGCTGCTGCTGTCAGCCCGAGCGCGGCACGCGGCAGCGCGCAGAGCGCTCGACAGAGTGCGGCGGAGCTACGGTGCAGGAGGGAGAGGAGGGGCATGTCTAGGAGATGCAGGGGCTCACCGCGGTGTCGCCGGAGTGGTCGGAACGCGCGGAGGTGGTGGAGATCTTGCGCCGGGCTCGCGGGCGACGAGCTCGGCCTTCTTCGGTTCACGACGGTGCTAGGCTGCTCCGGCGAGGTTCTGGCCTCGGGCTGGTATGAGCCGAAGAAGGGGAAGCAGAGGACCTCGTCGGTGCTCCTGGCTGGCCTTGGAGAGCACCAGGACGTGTAGATCTCGAACAAGGCAGGAGTAACTAGGGTTTTGCTAGGTGGTGGCCATGGCCTTCTAGGGAGGAAGGAGGGAGGAAGGTGGGGTGCCTGGGTTTCCTGGGGTGGTTGGGGGTGATAAGGGAGAGAGGGGAGAGGCACATGGGTCGAGTTGTTTTAAGCAAAAGGGAGAGGGGCATCGGGTAGAGCTAGGTTTTTCTCCTCTCTCTCATTCTTTCTTTACTAAGCCCCAAAGGGAAGAGAGGGGGACCAGGGGAGAGGGCAGGTCGCTGGTGGGGCCAGTATGGCAGGGAGAAAGGGAGGGAATGGAGAGAGGGAGGCCCGGGTGTAGCTAGGTTAGAGTAAGGCTCGGGTTAGGGTTAGGTTAAAGGAGGGTGGTGTTAGACTAGAGGTTAGCTAGCATGGGGGCTTGGTTAGGGTAGATGGGGTGGTGGTGTGGTGGTGACTAGGGTTTGAGCATGCCCAAGACAAGACCAAGCAAGAAGAAGTGGTGAGATGAAGAGGTAGGGTATGGCTAGGATTTTGGCATGTTTCCACATGATCATGCATGGAGGCATACCCATATGAGGGGTGACGATTTGAGTGCACTTGGCAAGGAGAGGAGATCAAGATGATGAAGGTGTGATGGTAAAAGCAAAAGAATTGAGCTTACTAGACATGATCCCAATAGAACATGATCCACTCCAAGAACAAATAAAAACTAGAGGATCAAAGGTGGTGGTACTCTTGCATGGCCCATGCATAATCATTAAATGCCATGTTTTATTCTTGTGAAAACAATAATAATATAACATGGCATGCTTCCCATGCATTAACAAAATGTGGAGTAAAGGCCAAGCAAAAGAAAATAGAATTGGATCCATCCCATCCCCCATGAGCTAGATTAAATGCCAAACGAAAATAAAAGCCCATGGGTAATTAGAATAGTGGAATTATAAGGTGGTGACAAAGAAAGGTGATGGAGTTGAATGAAAGATATGCCCCCAACTCAATTTGGGCACCAAGCATTTATCAAGAGTCAAATACAATTTATCAAGAGCCAAAAACAATTAATGATGCATATGAGAGAAGAACCAAATAGAAAAGGGTTTTATATGATGCTCAAATGCAAGGTGGCATGATGACATGAGCATGATATAATTATGATGCATCAATTATATGTAGGAAGTAGCCATTATATTACTAAACCATGTAGCATTACATATGTTAGACAGATGGGATGCTACATCTCTCGTGACCGTGGTCCCAAGTCTGGACTGCGCAAGCGAGAGACATCTTCACCGCGGAGCGCCATCGCGCTGCGGGATTCAGATCGGGGAAGCGGGAGTTATTGTCAGACACCGGACGTGTGTAACTCCCCGCGAGGTGTCGCACTTGAGGCACTCAAGTCGTTGGAGCCAGTAGGAGCGCAAGTACTTCATCACGACCTTGAGGTCAGCTTCGGCTCGTCTACATCAACCACGCTCTCCTGAGCGTTGCCAACGCTTTTCGGTCTTCAAGGATAAGTTCGCGAAAAGCCCCTCCAGTTACTGTATTACTAATAGATAGGTCCTGACAGCTTCAGGAGCGTAGAGTAAAATTTATTGTTTTTATGCGCGGAACCCCTACATTCCACCCAGGAATCCTCGATCTCTCGCCGGCCCGCCGCTGACCCCTCGTCGTCGCTGCCGCCGGACTGGGATCGCGTGTCACGTCCGACTCCTCCGGCATGAGGAACGGGACCCCTGCCGCCGGACTGGGATCGTGTGTCGCGGCCGACTCCTCCGGCATGAGGAACGGGACCCAATCCTCAACCTACCGCCGGCCCGCCGCTGACCCCTGGTTCACCGTCGCTGTCGCCGGCCTGGGAACCAGCGGAACAAAATCCCCAAGCCTCAATCATGTGCTCCTATCGAAGGGGCCAGCGCCCTGGTTTGGTTGCCAACGCCGCAACCTCCTAGGACGTCCTCGCATCGCGGTCGATGAATGCCCGGAGGGACCCGAGTCATCCGACTGCGGATTGGTTGAACACCGTGCAGGCAAGCGCGGTCATGCGGTGGGATGAGGAAGAATAAGATCTGCCGTTCGCGTCCACCTGCGAGGCAGAAGTTGGGCATGGGGCGGAGCCGGTCGGCGGTCGTCGTTGCCCTGGTGGAGGAGCAGGAGGAAAGCCGGGGATACGGAGCACTGGCGTGCACGGAGCTGTCGAGGACTGCAGGAGGTGGCGCGGCTGGGAGGCGCCCGACAACAGGACGTTGGGTGCTTCTTTCTGTGCGAGGTGGCCGGTAGGAGTAGAGAAGAGCAATCACAAAGAGAAGGAGAGGCGCTCTGCCTCCGTGGTCGACCGCCGCTGCGGGGAAATAAATTTAGGGATTTTGACTGGTCTAAGCATTGTGTAGCGTTCCTGATTCCTTAACTTCTTTTCTCTGATCTGCGCATATATCCTGATGCCTGATGGCTTGACGGCTGAGCCGGTCTCTGAGCGACGCACCATTTCTTCTCTGCCACCTGAGAGCGCATAGATGCAGAACTGCTACCTAGATGTGTTTGCTTGATATATGTGTTCGGAAAAAGCATTTGACCAAAGCCAATGGATTATGTTTGCCGCTAGCTACATATATTTATAGAATTTTTTTTAAGCAAAGCTAAATATTATTTAGTTTGTGCTAAAATTTGAAATTTATTTGCAATGTCTGAATACTAGCATTGCGATTTAATTATTGCTTTAAAAATAGCAATGTATAAAAATAGCTACAACATACATATCCGTCGGTTGGGACATCCACCACTAGGTGCTTGAAGAACCCTAGACATATTTTGGGGAGTCCAATAATTTCTTGGAGATACCCTAAGGAAAAATATAATACAAGCCAGATTTAATCTTCAAAACATTGAGCTTTGTCTATACTGACTTAGAAATATTTAATACAAATCAGCCTGTAGCAACGCACAAGCGTTAGGCTAGTAAGAGTAATACTGATACCCAGGGGCGTGTCCGGTCGTCTCCCAGCTTCCACCGTGCGTGAGGTTTTGCCTAAATTAAAAACTCTCCTACATTGTAGAGTATTTTTAGGAAAGAGTATTTGTGGGGATTGAAGAGGATTGGGTGAACACCAAATCCCCTTATATCCCGAAACTCTAGTAGATAAAAATACGAGATAAGTAAACAAGGTCTGAAGCTGAGCCGAACACTTGAACTCCAAGAAGCTGGATCCGCGAAGCTGACCAATTTTTGTGTACAAAACGCGGAGCGACCCTTTTGCAATTCCGCGGATCTGAAAATCGCGGAGCAGAACATATTACGTCGGTTTTGCCACCGCAAAGTGACATACTGATTCGGTTGTTCTTTTCTTTCTCTTCTGTCCACCACTCGTTTCCTCCCCTGAGCTTCTACTATACCGAGATAGGAACCAGCGCAGCCAGGAGGGAGGACCATGCCGTCGCCTCCATCATCTTCTCGACCTACAACCCGACGCCGCCTCCATCCACGACTCAGGCCCGAGCCACGCCGCGCCAGCAGTCGTCGAGGCCAGCCACCGACCTCGGCCCGATCGACATGCGCCCCCACGAGATCGCCGGCGTCTTCCGCCGACCTCGAATCGTGAAGAAGATTCTCCGGCCGCCGCTCCCTCGATCTCCTCTGACCCCTTCCTTCTGAGAGTAGTATATGGTCAGTTATTGGACGGAGTCCATTCTCTTGGTAATGATTCCTAGGAGGCGTTGTTCCTGGGATCTGTCCTAAAGGGGTGCTGGCGGGGGAGGCCGTCGGGATCAAGGGATCGACGAGGGGAGTACTTGAGGTCGAGGGGAATCAGAAATCCTGACAGGTTGGGGAAGACGACCACGTAAAGAAAAAAGAAAAACAAATAAGGAAAGTGCATCGAACTCCTCTCATGGGCTCATTTGTGTCCATCCGAATGGGCCCAAAACAGGCTAATGAGCTCCCATCCCATTCGGAAAACGTGGAGTTTTACCGAACGTTTTACTGCTTCAACCAAGACGCCGGAGTCCGGCTAACGGAGCCGGATCTGAGGATTTTGGGAACTCAGAGGACATCCGAACACGCCCGCACCCGGGGGACGGGACGCCCGGCTTCCATCCCTACTCCTGTCGCTGTCGCCGCCGCCGCCGCCGCCTCAGGTACAACAAAACGAGCCTATCGCTCTTCCATGTCCCCCGCGACGCCGCTCTCTCGCTCCCCGCCTTCCCCGGTTGCTTCCTTGCATAGCTTCAGCTCGATTGGTCCTCCTCCCCGCCGGTGCTCCGGATTGTAGCGCCGACGGAGTGCTCCGGGTTTGGAGAATTCGACGGTTAGTTTATCTTCTTCCGTCTGTTAGCAATGCTCAGTAATTTCCATAAACGACTCATAGCACCTGGATTCTTACTAAAGTAGCTGGATGGTGGATGCTGTCAAAGGTCGGCATAGAGTAGAGAAAATCGCATCTAGACTTATAAGTACTTTCTGGGAAAATATATCTTGTGACTTGTCTCTGCGCTGAAGGTTATATTGTGAGTAAAACTGATATCTCTTTAATCATTTTTAAAAATTAAAATTGATGAGAGCTCATTGTTTTAGAAGGAAATATGTTTTTTCCTCCTTGATAGTTATGTCATGAGAGCTCATTGGTTTAGAAGGAAATAATTTTTGCTCCTTGATATCTGAAATCATCTTCACTAGTATCATCCTGATTTTCTTACGGTAGTTTATGCCATTATTCTGATTTTCCAGATCGCATACGGAAATTCAAGAAACCAAATGATTTCTTCGCAGGAAGGTGATTTCATCTTACTTCCGTTCCTCAGGAGCCTCGACAGTACTACTTGCTAAGTTGCTATAGTGTCTACTCATTTTATCTGTGTAAACATGTCATGGTATTTCTAGAATAATCATCTGCATACAGAACACTCCATATTAACACCATCCATACTTATTATGCTTATGATAAATTGTTATGGCTCCAAATTGATTTGTATGATGTTTTGAAAAAAAAATCAATATATTTCGAAAAAACAAATACATACGTATGCACCTCTGTTGATATCATTATTGTATAGAATATCTGGTATCCTCTTGTTATGTTATACTTCTGATGAAAATGTTGATTCTGTGTGGCTATTACCCAGATGATATGGCTGCCTTCTCTTTCAAGGATGGTAACAGGCTGTGCTCTCTTTTTCTGCGTCAGCAAGGTCTGATCAAGAAGAAGCGAAGGTCTGTGCTGTTATGTGCTTGTTTTCCTTTCCTATATGCATGCCCCCTCCCTCTTACCACACCTTACATATATATTCTTGTGTCCACCTATCTATGTTTGCAGGTGGCTGTCCTCTTTCAATCCTGAATTAGGGGTCCCCTTCAGACTTAAGCGACCAAAGTTTCTCAAAGATGTGTAAGCATCTACTATCTTTGCCAATTATTTCTTGCTCTAAACCAGCTGCTGTCCGGTATTTCAACTGATGGAGCTGTGTATATCTTATTTGAAAACAATACGCACTGATTTAGTGAGTTACCTCCATGGCTCCATGTTTCAAGAGTTTTTGCCAAAAGGTTTGATAGAGCAAAACTCACTCTTGAAGTCTTCATCTATGCACAAAAATGATCCATAGTACGGGGCATGAGTCTTGGACATGTGGTCTTATGTTGAAAAATATGGCAAACTGCCGACTTTCCAGTTATTTTGTTTCCATTTAAAAGGTTACTTTAGCATTATCAATATTTTTGTAACCCCCCAAAAATATCTCTGTTCCACAGTTACTTGGCTGAATCGGATGTCAGGACTGATGAAGTAAGTTGTTCATACTTTAATAGAACCTACAGCTTACAGTTTTCAGTTTCAGTATGTATATTCCCCTTATTCATGTTGCCTGCATAGCCAATTATCTGATCTGTGGGATTTATATAAGGACGAGCTATGGATAATCATATTTCTAGTGTTAAAAGTAGTAAGAGAACAATTAGCAGTTTCAGTATGTTGCATGATCAATTATGTTCCTTCATGTGAACCTCACATCGAGATAACTACACTAATAGAATACTATACAACATGGGCTTGAAGAGGATTAGGCCATTGGAAGGAGTGGAGAGACTATAATCTCAGATGAGTGAATATCATAGAAAAAGGGATTAACTCATTGTTATTGCTTGCTTGATATCCATACTTTCTAGCTCTATCTATTTCATAGTAATCACTTGACTTGATCCTTGAGAAATGCTCTATCTGTAAAAAAACTTGAATTTAGTACATTGAATATAATACATCTGATGAGGGCAAACCTCTAGGGTGGCCCGATCTTCACGGATCTCGTGGTCAAATCGATGGGAAAGCGAGGGGAAAGGGAGAAGGTAGCGGAAGCGGATGCACACCTCGCGAAGAACACGATGAACACACGCAAAAACACACGATACAAGGCCGATTGCTCTCACCGGTGGCCACCGGTCTGATAGAATCCTCGCAAGGAAAGATCGGTCAACGTGCTCCCGTCAATCCCAAGCGGAGAGGGAAGAACACCTTGGAGAGGGTCTTGACGTCTTGGCAAAGGGACACCGATGCCAAGGCCTTGTACAACGAGGGAGGCGCGATGCAAACTCCAACGAGGTGGTGACGATAGTCGATCCCCTTTGGTAGAAGGGGATGAGGCAAAACTAGAGATTCCACAAAAGGGGTTGTCTTTAGTCTATCATCTATGCCTCCGGGATACAATGAGGAGTGGGGGCTCTATTTATAGGCCAGCCACAAGTTCAGGGGTAGTTTGGGCATAAAACTAGGGTTTGGTGCGAAATAGAGGGGTACATGGGCCAAGGGCCCAGCTGTTGGCTCGCAGGCCCATCACTTGGGCCGGACAGTCCGGGTCGGCACGGCCGGACAGTCCGGGCTGACCGGACACTCCGGGTGGTGTCCGGGGAGTGTCCGATATGACCTTCTGAATGTCCACGCCAGGTCCGGGCTCGGGCAGGCCGGACACTCCGGCTGAGTCGCGCCGGACGGATTCGGGCGGACACTCCGGCTCAGGCAGCTTCAGGACAGGTGCAGCTTCAGGGCTCGTGGGTCGACGATCTTGGGGACTCGGCGTTGTAGATGTAGTAGCGTCCGCAGGACGGGCTGCATCAACATCTCTTGTTACTGTGTCGCAGCTTATACTGTTTTGCTTTTGAAGCGCATTGTCTTTATTAACATGTCTCAGTTTGCCCACCTTCTTTATTATGATACTCTCTTAGTGGCTGTTTTACCCTCTCTTGTGCTGTTTTCATTAACATCCATGTATCATAGACATGACAGTAACTGTGCATGTTAATTGAGAAATATGTATTCTAGGTGTCCAGCGAGAGAGTAAGATTTAACATTGAAAAAAGTTTTGGTATGCAAAGGAATTGTTACAGTCACCACGTAGTTGTGGATGGTCTCGAGCTTTTTAAGTTGCAAAAACAGAAGGATGTCTCTTGCTGTTCAGAAAGCTTGAAGATCATGCACCGTACAATCAGCAAATTAAGCAATGGAGCACTTGATTCAGTGGCTAATATTGTCATCCATAACGGCGCTAGTTTCAGGAAAGTTAGGCCTACAATGATGAAGATCGTGAAGGACCACCTTCCAAAATACTTGGCCGAGTTGGACAGTGAAAATAGTAAGGTTCTACTGTCTGACATTTTAACAAGTCCATGCAGCTATCAATCTGATTCTGTGTGCCTTTCAACACCTGTTTCACCAATGCTTCTGTCATCCATAAATGAAGCTTTGGCTGGGCTGGATGAGATTTCCCAGCAAGCTGCTATTGCAATCAATAGAAAGCTCATTGGAAAATCATGCCCCCAAAAATTCTTGCATGTATCTCGAACTTCCAGCAGAAGCCATCTTGTTAACTTGATAAGGGAAAGATGTGAAAGTATGATAGCGAAGCTGCAGGAAGGCAAGGATCTTCCAAAAAACTTTGCAAAAGCACTGTCAGTGATGAACCTATATCAGAAACTAACACTAAGGAGCATGGATATTTCACAGTCAGAGTTCTTCCCCTTTCCGCGTGTAACTATGTCACTGCAGCAAGATATCCTGAATGCTCTTTGGTTGCTTCCAGAAGTCAATAGTAATGATATGAAGTTGCTGCGTTCCATTATGGGTCAAGTTTCTCAAGTTAAGATGGCATCATTCAAAGCAGCCGTGAGGAGGTACTTGACAGAATGCTTGTTTGAGTGTGATGATGGTAATTTACCAGATTTGGCACTACGTGTCATTGGTTTCTTAGTTCGAATGTCTCCTACATGTCAGCAGGTTATTCTCACAGAAGAGAGAAAGGAAGTCGAAGTAGATGCTGTTTTAGATTTAAGCAGTTGTCTCAGATCTTTGGCACATGGTGCCATTGAAGAATGCCTGAGTGATGATGAATTTAGCTTAGAGAATTACAGCTGCAGTGAAGATAATGATTTTGTACTCACCACGAGCAATTACTTCGGTTTTCGTTCTCAGCAGCACATGGATGAGGGCTGTTGTTCAAATTTTATGATCAACGGCAATGCTGAAGATTCTGAACCTGTGGGTGGTGCTGGACAATATGGAGACAGTGAAGCTGCTGGTAGTATGAAGGGTGAGGGCTGCTGTTCAAATTTTATGATCAACGGCAATGCTGAAGATTCTGAACCTGTGGGTGGTGCTGGACAATATGGAGACAGTGAAGCTGCTGGTAGTATGAAGGGTCCTAGTTTGAAGAAGGACAATGTGAAGATGGCTAGATGCTCTGAAGAAGACCTCTCTGCAGTATGTGATGACATTGCAAGTACTGCACACAAGTTTATTGGGCAAATTCTTAAAAAGATGCTGACTGAAGAGGAGGTGGTTGATGAACTTACTGGATGTTATCTTGGAGGCAGTTCTAATTCTGAAGATCCTCAAGGTACATTTTGAACCACCAGTGAAGCTTTTCTACTTGTTTTTTGTTTTTCTGTTTTCAGTTTGCAATCCTCTTGTAAGGTAACAACATTTTTGCCATAGTTCCTGAAGCGAAGAACCAAAAGGCCAACATTGTGATGAATGCTGTCCAGGGTCTCTTACCTAATCTGCCAAAAAGGTCTTTCCCCTTCATTATCTCCTCCCTCTCTCCACTGTGCATACTAATGGTCTAAATAGCTTGTTGTAATGTGTACAGCTCCATGGACAAAGTTAGAAGGATACTGGATGCTGCTGAGCAGTGAGGATGGTCAATTTGCGAGAACGTTTATTGGCTTCCGAACTTGTATTTTGTCCCTGCATATTCTGATCTAGGTATTACCTACAAAATTGTGCTATTTTTTTCCCGATAAATGGAACTTCTATTAGACTCAAAAGTTTACATCAAGACGATACATGCAAGAGAGCCACACCCAGCCTCTGCATAGCTAAGGCACACACAACAAAGTACCAGCAGAAGAGATAGAAGCATCAATCTCATAGGCATATCCTAGAATACATGAAACTAAAAGAGATGCCTATGGTGGAGGAGGCTCAGTCCGCAAACTATGCTACCACCCATGATGGATAAAAATATCTTTGGCCACTTGCTCCAAACACGAACACACCTCCTCCGCATAGAGGACGCGGTGTTCCGGTTTCTGAAGGGTAGACCACTCCCGAGTAAGTGTGCACAATGAAAGATGACCTAGGGAAGACATTTTTGCATAAAAACCCACATTATTTCTACATAGGGTTTGTCAGTTGCCAGAGGCAAAATTTTTGGTCTTCAAAGGTATCTTCACTTTTTAAATGTGTTTATTTTTATTAACTGGTACTTCGGAGCTACTAGTGCTTTGTACATGGAATCAACTGTAAACTTGTCATTTTCAGTCAAATTCTAACGAAACTCATCATGCTCATCTGTTAGTTGTATGTTCGCTAACCACTCATGTAGAGATTGCAAAAGAGGCAAGACATGCACCAATGAGATATCATCTAAAAACCACGTTAGCATGTGAGGTGCTCAACACCTCAGCGATTGTATTGCTATTGTTACATGCTACATTATACAAAGTCAGATATTGTTCTATTAGAGGTATATTCCCTAACCAGGAAACTCCCAGAATCTAATTTTCATACCATCCTTAATAATGAAAGATCAAAAGCAGAAGAATGAGTTCTTCGTATGTATTAGACAACCCAAAAGTGTGAATCCGTAAAATTAGGATAGAGCTTTTTAGCCTATATATTTCCTTCTTAATAGGGTTTGTCATACGCCTTCCTCGATTAATAGCTTGAACAACAATTTCCACACTAGTGCCGTATTTTTGGCTTCAAGATAGTGGGTCCCAAGACCCCCTTGGTCTTTTGGACGGTAGACTACATTCCATTTTGCTAGTCTGTATTTCTTTTTTCCGAATCTCCTTATAAAAAGAATCTCGAGTGATAATAGTCTAATCTTTGCAGAACTCCCTTTGGTACTTGGAAGAAGGATAACATATAAAAGAGGACATAATTAATCAGAACTGGTCTTCCACCGATCTTCCACTAGCTGATAGAAGTTTTCCTTTCTAGTTTCTTAAATGTTAGTTTGCCTTTCCAGTTTCTTAAATGTTTCACTCGTCAACTATTCCTCAACTGCTTTCTATTCCGTATTTGCCAGTCTCTGATAATGAATCGGGATTCCCAAATATGTTATTGGAAATTAACCTTGTTCGGATCCAAACAATTTGGTATACTAATTCATAGCTTCTCTTGCTTCTCCAAAATAGAACAATTCATTCTTATATAAGTTTATTTTAGATCCGAAAGTTGCTCAAATATTGAAAGAATTAACTTTAGATTTTTAGTCGTTTCGATGTCATGTTCCATAAACAGAATTGTATCGTCAGTATATTGTAGAATCGACAACCCCTCATCAACTAGATGTGGTACGATCCTAGCAATTTGTCCATCGTTCTTGGCTCGTTTTTATCAAGATGACCAACATATCAACCATGATGTTAAATAACATAGGGGGTAGTTGGTCACCTCGACATAAACCTTTCTTTGTTTGGAAGTAGTGGCCAATGTCATCACTTGAAACCTTTCCTTTTAAGAACTTGGAAAAGAAAAGGCCATTTGACATTATGATGGGCCTTCTCAAAGTCAATTTTAAAGATCACATCGTTCATGTTTTTTCGGTGCAGCTCATGCACTGTTTCATGAAGGGTTACTACTCCATTAAAGTCAATTTTAAAGATCACATCGTTCATGTTTTTTCGGTGCAGCTCATGCGGGTTACTACTCTATTAAGTATATATCGCCCTTGCATAAACGTAGTCTGTGTTGGATGAACCACATTGTCTGCCACCGAATTTAAACGGATAGTCACCACCTTTATTAATATTTTGAAGCTAACGTTAAGGAGACAAATCAGTATATATATTGAATCCGTTATGCATCCTTAACCTTAGACAATAGAATAATTTCACCAAAGTTAAGCTTGAAAAGTTCGAGTTGTCCCTTATGAAGATCATTGAACAACTCTAACAGATCAGATTTGATAATATCCCAAGATTTTGATAAAATTTCACTAGAAATCCATCTGGCCCGAGGGCTTTATTATGCTCCATTTCAAAGATTGTGTAATATCCTATAATTTCTAAATCATAATTTTAACATTTCGTTGTAGTGACCAAAAGTTGACTTTTTGAACCAATAAACCGAATGGAGAATACAATACCATGGCTAGGTTAGTCTAGTCGAGTTGATTGAAAAAGATTAACAGTTTGTACAAATCGGAGTTCAAGTGAATCTTTACGGCCCAGATGAATATTTGGAAATTTGGCAAATCTTGATTGTTAAATAATTTCGGGATTTAAAGTATACGAGGACTTCTTTTCCGAGTAGAAAAAAATAAGAGGAGATAATAGATACCCTTGGACGAGGCCCAGTCCGATATCCTAAAACAAACACGCCCGCCAACACCCAGGCGTGGTCGCCGCTGCCATCACGGCCGCTATCACCGTCGCCACCTAGGGTTCTGCAGCAGTGCGCTGCCGGTAGCTACTCCAGTGTAGGCGTGCTTGGCCGCGGTCGCCCAGGTCCGCCCGGAATCGGTCGTCGCTGCTACTCTGCCAGGTACCTTGTTTCTTTATGGAAGCAATACGCTACGGCAGATTCGATCCACTGCACTAACTAAATCGCTTGGATTGGGAGTTTGGCAAAGATCCACCGAGTTGGAAGCTGGATTTATCCTAGCTATTTTTCTAATCAGCAATCAGTAGTAGGAGGTCCACTCTGCTACTTTGTTTGGTCGTCTGCCTATGGATGTTGTCTTTGCCGTAGCAAGAATTGTTTACTGCTTAGTACCCGTATTTGTGTACTGCTTCTTTGTGGTACATATATAAGTATGGATACACGTAGTTTGTCCTGTTAATTGATGGACGCGATTAGGTAATTGACTGTTGAGTTACGGAGCCCAGCTGAAACTCCAATTATTTTGTTCCAGTTCAACTAAGACTATGTACTGTATTTTAGATTGTTTCCTTCGAGAACAGTTTTTAAAACTGTTTTACCTACAGGATTTGGAGCCAAGGGGGTTAGGGGTGGTTCTTCGGTTTGAACCCCGTTCTAAGGCAAGTGCACGACGAACCTTTTTAATTATTATTGCCATCTTTGAGATTGTTGGCTTTGTGATGTTGGTTCTTACTTCGGTGTTCATGCCTTGATATATCGTCGATAAGTTTATATTAAGCTAGGGCGGTGAATAAGTTACAAGTAACTATTCCGAAGCGGACGGTGATTTAAGTTATTATGTAACTACTCCGGTGAGCTTGAGCTAGGTCGGTGACAATTTCACGTGTTTAACTATTCCGCATGGTCGGTGAGAAAGTTAACAGTGAATATTCCGGAAAGCTCATATCGTAAAATACAAAATGCATAACAGTGTTTTCTGATTATCCATCGGAATGAGTATTGGATTTGGTTGTTGTTGATTCGGTTCTGATCTTGAACTCGCTGAGCATATTTTTACTCACTCTTGTGTTTTCTTTGGTTTTTATTTGAATTTCAGGTACTTAGCGTAGCGATATGCATGGGAGGGAGTAGTTCGCCGCCACTTTGGCGCACACATCAATACTACTTCTCATAGAACATCTACCACCCATATTTCTTAGTTTACCATAATTACTTTATCACCATCCATGGAGTTGGTTGCATGTTTTTGTAAGCTTTTGGTCGCTCTAGCTTTAGTATTCGTATCTAGGAATGATTATGCACTATGAACTGCGTGGATGCTTGTCTTTATGGTCGTTACTGTCTATATCCCCTATATTTTGTTATGCCTGTCGTGGATGCCCGTCGAAACAAAGGAGGTGTTGCCGAAATTGTTAATTGTCGTTTGTTTTTCGTAGAAGCTAAGTTGCATGGTAGCATTGCTAGATAGATAGAAATCTGGGGTGTTATAGATTGCATTTCTTACTTCCTCTTCAGTGAAGGGAGTAGTCAAGAAAGCATTATATCTCCCGTTGGTGATTCATTCAAAGAAATATTTACTTCTTCTGGTGGTCCAAACAGGATCTTATAATATTTTGTTATATACTTTTTTAATTCATTTTGGCACTCAATTGTACCCTCATCTTAACGAAGCGTATGTATATACTTCTTTCTACGACAGCCATTAGCCACACCATATGGAAGTATCTTAGTGTTACTATCGCCTTTCAATATAAATTGGGCTTCAAATATTCGATACCACTTAATTTCTTCCTCTCGTAGCAGGTGAGCTATTTGTTCATTTGTCTATTTTTCAACTCAAGCTCATGTTGTAACAGCACCCGTGATTCTGATTCATGAGTATCAATTATCTCCGAGAGCCTTTTTCTGCCTTTTTCTTTTCTTTCTTGTATATCCTAGTTATGTGCCGTTTCTGTAGAATATATATATTTTATTCCACCATAGGATAGTCGAGCTCCCACCCACTGGTGTGTTCCAAACTCTTTGATGATATCCCAAAACCATCAAGGGAAAGCCAACTCAATTTAAATTTGAGTGGTTGCTTCTTTCCACATAGTTTATGAAACCACTGTCAAAAAGTAATAGGGCATGGTCAGAGAGATTCTCGATATGTTCCATGGCACGTACTAACACCATAGGATACATTAACATAATCGATCGGATAATGTTCTACACTCAAAATTAGCTTCTCTAGAATAGTAGTTATTCAGCTGCAGCCGTCTACGCTAAGTATCCCAAATATAGTTGATCATAAATATGACGCCAAAACTCACTACTTTGAGCACTCTTTGGTTTAGAACAAAGAACAACTGACAAATTTAATATCGGTAGTCTTGCCTCGGTATACATTCAAACTAACATTTCATCCAATGGAGTATGACCAAGGCATTAATGGGAAAGAGCTTGTTATATGCCAACCCATTTTTCATGTCCACATCGATACCTGACTACAAATGAAAAGAACCAAATTGAGTTTAGTTCTTCTACCAAATATTATTTGCGATACAAGCTCAAAATAGGTTTATATATACGTAAATATACACTTGAGCTGAAGTGGTTAACATTTAACAGTAAAGAAACTCAACTTGGTGGTTACCTTCTCGTTGGACTGCAATCATTTAAAGGATTCAACAACTAAACTCAGATTATGTGCAAAATTAGTAAGAATAAAGACCTTCATTTTGCACAAAGGCAATGTCAAGCTGGTAGAATTCTTTTTCTGTAGGAATAGATGAACATATATCAATTTAAAAAACTGAGGTTGAAGAAAGATGATGAATAATCTACCTAAGCGATCATGGTTCCAATACGAAGTTGGGAGCTAGGTTTATGCATGTAGACCAACACCATCAATTTTGGTGCGCTGACCACCCTAACTGATCGTTGACCCAATGGACCAAATACGACCAATCTCACAAGGCAAGGTGCATCTTCAATGACAATCTCCTACAACTTTCTACTTCAATTGTGTCTACGCATTTGAGACACACCAATCATAAGGAGATTTGGCGAGATGATGTGGAGGGTGCTAAACCCGTGGATCCCCTGAAGCAGAAGGGACTTGAGCATAGTACAGGCGAAAAGCAGGCATGGGATGGCCACCTCCAAGCTAAAGACGTCTTGGAGTCGTAGCTGCTTGAGTTGAGGAAAAACAAGCACTGAAGTAGCATCAATCTCGGGGATAGAACAATACGCAAGGTGAACGCTGTGCAGTGTGGGCGTGAAGCGGAGGACGTATCGTGGGAACTTGGGTGAGCCTGCTTCCAGCAAGGAACGTGAGCTCCTCGATGCCATCAAGGGCACTGGACATGAACCAGTTGTCTAACTTCTCGGCGAGTTTGTGTTTGATGAGGAAGATACCGATGAATAAGCGTATGGTGGGGCCAGGGTGCGTGACGAGGATCTCAGAAACCATGGCGAGGCATGTGCCATCGCAGTTGCCAGGGTCGTCGTTGACGATGAGGTTTGGGGGGTCGAAGCGCCAGATGGGGCACCACAGCTTGGAGAGGATGGTTTTCCTAATGGCAGACTTGGTGGGGAGGAGGGAGATGATGATGTGCAACATCTCATTGGCCAGTCGATTGATGAGGTCCTGGTCCGCTAGAGGCTCTTCCAAATTAGGGACGACCCGCCTGCTTGTTGGCCACCTCGGTCTCCATATTAGCTCGCGGCAACACACAACCCCGCAGTCTCCTCGGATAAATGGGGACAACGACGTTGGTTGGGCGTTCCGCTGGTATAGCTAGAGCGGATCGACTAGAAGGGGATTTGGCACCAGCATGGTGGAGCTGGCTTGAGTGGGGATACGAGGAGGGGAGAAGGGGCAATGTGGAGTGGGTGCTAGAGGAGGAGCTTACAAATGTTTTTAGGAGGGCTGTGTCAAGTCATCATCGATGACCATATTCTCAAATAAAATTGGACACCATGATCTCCGATTCATAAATGCATGGATCCATTTATCACAAGATGTCTGATTGGATCGATTTAGAAGTGTAAATCATTTTTCGGCATGCATGCTTGATGCGTATGAAAATTTTGTATCAAGGTCAGTAATTCATTAATTAGGTGTTGGCACATTATTTTTCTTCATAGAGCGCAATACAAATAATAAGAGAATCAGACAAAAGAATGAATTGAACCAAATAATTTTGTAGACTATCACAACAAACTTTCATCACACAGTTACACCAATAGCCAAAATAAATACATAGCTTTCAAGACACGCTTTCATCAACCGACTAAAACACACATCATGCACCTCCAAACAAAAACAACTAGGGCTATAACTTTTCTCCACAAACCATCTTTTTTATTGTGTTGAAGTCGTAGCCTGAATCACGTGTGGTAGCGTACGTGTTCTTTTTATCCTTGATGATTCACTTTGAATCAAGTCGGTTGTTGGCAGAAAATGAACGAAGAACATGTTACGTATGGACGGCAACACTAACCTCGTATCATTGAGAAATGATATAATGTACAATCAATATTAGCAAGATATAAGTTTTCCACTTCTTGTTGCTAAAATCTAATAAGAATACTCCCTCCTTCACCCACACAACAACCACATTCTCGTCCTCAAATGAGCAAAATAACCTTATAGCATGTTTCCCACGACATGGAAATGATATGTCAAGGAAAATGATAGATGCTAAATTAACAGTACTATGAGGATTCCATGCATGATGACATATCGATGATCTTTCACTGGACCACGTGTGTTGGGTGAAATCTCTTAAAATCGCAAGGCCAACACCTCCATTATGCCCCTTAATGATGTGAAGATTGCACTTGAATATACCATGTGTCTCATGAGGACACTCAACATAATAGAGAAACCTCTTCATGTTGTTGAAGGTAATGATATATGTGGACTTCGTTGGCCAGTACAAAATATCACATATTAGAGTTGCCAGCCTGTTGTGAATCGCTGCCATCATCGGAGTAGATCTGGTCCAATTCTCCCATACGCCTAATTCTGACGAGTACCTACTGACCTCTGCTAGAAAATGATCTGTTGTTATGCAAACAACCCAGAAATCACTTGAGTGACAACAATGGTCAATCAATTCACCATCATGGTTTCTCAAACAGAGAATGGTACCGTTGGTATGCTTACCCCACCAAAGGTTTGGTGTTGATCCTATTTTTGTCATAGTCTTCCTGACTAGATTCCACACATGTATCTCTTTTCGATATTGTGGACAATCAAGTAGCACCCTACCATGGTGGTATGCTACGACATATTCTTTGAGTGCGTCGTGTTCCAGCCATGTTGTTGCCAACATATGTTGGGTCAAGATAATGGCGTGTGATGAATCATCTGTCCACGGGGCTGTTTATGAAAAATTCAAGCACCGGTGTTCCTCCGTTGTGTGATACTGTTAGCTCTCTAAAATCATTGCTTCCCATGTATTGCCTCCAACCTTTACGAGAAGCTGATATTGGCAGTACACAACTTGGGTGCAGAGGAACACTGACAAGAATCTCGGCGAGTACCTCCTCGGGCAGTTCGTTTATTTTTCTGTGCATGCATTTACTTAAGTTGATACGGTCGCATAAGTACACGAATTCATCATAAAAGTTAGCAAAATAGGTCATCAAAATTATCTAAACAACACAATGCCTGAACATATCATCTAATTTGACTAAATAGTAAATAGCACAGTGCATCGGCAAAATCACTTAAAAAGCATAATGTGTCACCAATATTAACCTAAGCAGCACAAATGTATCACCTAAATTATGAAGACAACATAAACATACATAACATAATCATCATCACACCGTGTATGCGTTAAAACCACACTGCTCCGAATCAAACCAAACCTCATTGCACACTTGAGGAGAAGATAGAACCTAATTACCAAAGCATGGATGAGTTATGAATAGATGGACCGAGAATCGCCAAGGAATAACGAGCCACAACCATAGCCACCGGTATCATGTCGGAGTGTACGACAAGCTTGCCATGTTGCTATTGGGAGGCAACACCGGAGAGCACAGCGACCCCTAACTATTGAGGGGGGCCTCGGAGTCTACGACGAGCTCGCTATGTTGCTTATGCTGCTAGAAGGTGGGCTCGGAGTTTATGGCGAGCTCGCTGTGTTGCTACATCTGCTCGGTGGCCATGCTAGAGTCCATGGTGACTTCTATTGTGCAACTATTCTTGGGGATTTCAGATGTGGAAGAAAGAAGGAATTCCACGAGAGAATAGCAGAATCGCATGCAAATGTACAAGAAAAACAGCGAGATGTTGATATGAGAGGGGGAAATTAGTACAAAAGGTTTCCCAACATATTTAGGAAGAGTGACACTAAAATAATAATAGCGACGAGTAAAGATGTCTGCCACTACTATTGAGAGAACACAACTAAATTATTGTCTTTTTTAAATATAACAATGCAGAGTTGGCATTAAACATTAAAAAAGTCGTATGAACTCACCTCTTCTCATAAGCCAGCGTGTTTTGATATGGAGGTGTGCCAAAAACCGTTCGAAAAAACTTCTGTTGCCATGGCAATGAGGCGGGTTTGGGTGGGTTGACCAAAACCATATCCAAATCCGATCCATCGATCTCAGTCTAGCTTCTTCTTGTTTTCCCTGAGCTGATCCCTCTCCTTTTCTGCATTCTAAATCAGCAACTTGTGACTATCCTGAAGCTTCTATGCAGTTCACACAACCAGGCTCCCATTGATTGTGTCACTTAGTTCTGACTGCAAATTCTTGATTTCTTGTTCCAGCTCCTTATTTCCTATCGACAACTTGACATTTTTTCCAGCTGCATCACAAACATCAGTAAATCTCTCTGACCTTTCCAACTCATACATCTCCCATAACTAGGCCAAACATTTCTTAAGTGCATCTGGCCACTCAAGATCCACCCACTCGACTGCTTTACACACCGGGCCAACCTAAAAAACACACACTATCGTGTTATACATTCTTCTTCATGTCACCGTTGAACATAATGTAAACACACCTGATTTGTACAACCCAAAAACCTTCTCCCAGTGTTACTGCCTTCGAATGCAACATATCTCCTCAATTTTAGCCCATGGTCACATGGTACTTCTCCATCGAGATCTAGGCCCTCCCATTCGGGGTCGTAGATCGTCTGTGGTACCTAAAAGGAAACGCAAAGCTGGAATTGAACACGATTGCATGCACAAATGGAGCTCAGATCGAGGGAATTACCAATGCCTAACCCTAGCCAGAAAACGGAGGAACTAACATCGGGGAAGAAAGACTCGATCTTGGAGAGAAGGTTGTCGTTGCTCGACTGGTTGTCCTCGTCATTCCAGGACGACATGGCGAATGCGTCAGTGTCGGTGATAGTGAGAAGAGAGAGAGGAGGCGAGTGAGATAGAGAATGCAAGTGTGGGGAAAGTGAAGTGCGTCACTGCTGCAACATTGACTAAATTGGCATGTTATAATAGTTTAATGGATACCATGCCTTTTCACTGGATTACTGTCTCCTACCTAATAGGTTTTCTCTTCCTACACTCTTATTTCAAATATTAAATATGTACTTCCTCCATCGCATTTCTGTGACTAATAGTAACATAGCAGTATATTGCATCATCTCAAGAAACAAAATCATGTCAACTACAATGTTCTCATGCATCACTTGTTTAGTGATGTTTCACAAACATTATATTACATAGAAACAAGTATAGTACATCATCCCAAGAAACATAAAGCATGCAAACTACAATGTACTTATGTCTTATTACAACAAAGATAGTTTCAATGAGTGATATGTCTGAAAATCTCAATAGCTCGCACAACATTATATCACAATCTCAAAAAATATAATCATAGAAACACAGTTTAAATGCAACAACTATCTATGTTACAAATACAGGCAGGGGAACCCCGCGGTCCATATCACAAGCCTATGGTAGAAGCTCTCATTAGATCTGATCAACATCGATCATCTCGTTTTGTTTAGCCACTACAGGGACCTCTACATCCACTATAACCTGATCAACAACATCAGAAATGGTAGCCAGGAAGAACACCTTCCTGGTTTGCTTCTTTCATTGCATAATCTGCAATAGATCTTCAGTATCCAAAACCTCTATGAATTCCTGCTTCTTATGAGATGCCACCACTAGAGTCGTGCCATATGCTTCGGGCCAATACTGATTTCCTTACCGCTCATCTCTATCATTTTATCAAGAGTTATGTTTTTGGAATCGATGGTGATCTCCACAGTACATGATGAAGCTGGCTTATTAACTCCATCATCAAGTTTTTCCATGTATGAATCCACCTCTAAGTGTATGTTGAACTTAACTATATCAACATCTATTGGTTCGTAGTCTCGAGGATACGAAGCTCTAGCAGCAAGATCTCCAGTATCTGCATACATATCATCAATCATCGCTTCAACTTTCACCTTATGATTAGTTGCACAACACTCCCAAACCATCTGAAACTCATGGGAGTGCTCAATTTCCATATAGGTATCACTCATGTTGCGCCACACCAATTGTGTCCTCTGTATGGATCCCCAAGGAATCCTAGCATGAAGCATATCTACCAGATGTGAAACAGACACAACCTCTTTATAATTCACAAGCGGATGCACATCCTGCCCGAACACAACCCTCTCGCAACCAAAATCTAGTTTTGTAGTGTACTGGCGGACATGAAGTGTGAACTCATATAGGTCCATTGTATCGAAGTTGTGCCTAATTTGATTAAAGAGGGGGCTTTTCAGTTCATTCAATTATATATTGCAGTAACTTATCTACTTGTAATATAAGGCATAGATAAGAAAAATTCACCTCTCGCTCTTCACCCGGTTGTTTTCTTCGAGATCTGGGCGCCGCATCCCCGCACCGCCGCCGAACAGTCCGCCGCCGGCCTTGCTTTTCTCTTCAACCCGCTGTTCATAGGTACCTTGGTAGTAGACTTATATCGAGATTCTGGCTCCAACGGACCCGAATCAGTCATCAACGTAGCTACCACCTTCACCTTGCAAGGCATACTAGGTCGTCGCTGCCGCCTCCACCAGAGTGAGTGTTGGGGGAGGGAGAAAAAAGGACCTCCGCCGTTGCCGGATTCAGTGTGGGGAAGGGAGAAAAAGGACAGCCGCCGCACACAGATTCACTGTCTGGAGCTAGGAAAGTACATAAATGGATTTGCCCCTACGACACATGCAGGGTGGCTAAGAATGGGCATGGCAGGAACTAGTGTAACGGAATATCCTGACTTAACAGGGAGGATTCAAAAATATTTGGTTTGACTACAGTTCACTCGAAATGCCCCTCTCGGCAATTGCTCCCCCCAACTTTTCAAATCGTGGTGATTACAAGCAACTCGGGTACCGCTATGCCTTGGCATCTCAACTTTCAGGCCACAAAATGAAATTATCATGGAATAGGTTGCATGGCATGTCGAGATTCATGAAGAACTAGAGTTGTGAGGTGTTCGGCTCAGTCAGGATGCAGATTAAGAAACTAAGGACAACCTTAGAGGAAGAGAAGACCAAAGATCTTGTTTCTGGAAGCCACGTGGAAGTTAGGAAAGTGGAGATGGACCTCCATGAAATGTATACCAGGGAAGAGGTGATGTGCAAACAGCGATCCAGGCAAGATTGGATTAAGTATGGGGACATGAATACTAGGTATTTCCATAACAGGGCTACTCATCATAAAATAAAAAATCATATCAGATCACCTATCGCTCGGATGGATCAAAATGTGAGACTGATTCTGAGATGTGTGACTGATTCTGAGATGTGTGACTAGGCCAAATCTTTCTATGGCGATATTTTCAAGTCTGAAGGAGTGGCCCATATGGAGAGAATTCTGGACAAAGTGTGATGCCTTGTAAATACAGACATGAATGAAAAGCTGACTGCAGCTTTCTCTGACAAAGAAATTGAGGTGGCCTTATTTCAGATGGGCCCTAGCAAAGCCCCAGGGCTCAATGGGTTGTCGACATTGTTCTATCAGCGCCACTAGGCCACGATTAAATTTAAAGTTTGTGCTGCGGTTAGGGACTTCATGGTGGGAAAGGATACACCGACCGATTTTAATGACACTATTCTTGTTCTGATCCCGAAGATTAAATCCCCTCTTAACCTGACTCAATTTCATATGATCAGTCTGTGTAACATCTTGTACAAGTTGGGATCTAAAGTTGTTGCAAACAGACTTAAGTGTATCCTCCCCATCCTTATTTTGGAAGAGAAAAGTGTGTTCATCTCTGGAAGATTGATTATAGACAATGTCTTGGTGGCATATGAGTACACGCATGCTATCCAAACTCGCAAGACGAAGACACCTCTGTGTGCAGTAAAGTTGGATATGATGAAAGCATACAACAAGGTGGAATGGATTTTTTTGGAAAAGATGATGCATAAGTTGGGTTTTTCCGAAGCTTGAGTGAATATGGTTATGAGGTGTGTCTCTTCGGCCAGATTTATGGTGAAGGTAAATGGGTAGCACTCGGATCTCTTTATCCTTCTAGAGGGTTGCGACAGTGTGACCCAATATCGCCCTACTTGTTCCTTCTATGCGTGGAGGGGTTCTTGGTCCTTCTGAAGGAAGCACAACAAGACAACTTAATTCGAGGTGTAAAGTTTGGGGCCACTGGGCCTCATGTTATTCACCTTGTCTTTGCTGACAATATCATTGTCTTCCTTGAGGCATCGACAACAAGTTTGCAAACTCTAAGGGGGATTCTTTAGGACTACAAAGTGAGCTCGGGACAAAAAGTCAACTTGCAGAAGTCGTCCATCTACTTCGGACCGGCTTGCACTAAACCCGTGAAGGAGAGTTCAAAACATGCCATTAATATCTCATGTGAAGCTCTTTCCAAGCACTACCTAGGACTGCCTACGGTAGTTGGTTGGTCGAAAGAGGGCAGTTTTAAGCATGTCACCGAACGGTCCTGGAGTAAGGTAAGAGGTCTAAAAGGTCAGTGCCTGTCCAAGGAAGCAAAGGGTGTGTTAATCAAGTCTGTGGTTCAGGCAGTCCCAACATACCCGATGAGTTGCTTCAGGCTTTCCAAAAAGCAGTGTAAAAAGCTGAGTACTATTTCATCCAATTTCTGGTGGGGTGATACTCAAGGACAGAGGAAAGTGCACTGGATCGCCTGGAACCGTATGTGTAAGAGCAAAGGTAGGGGGCCTTGGTTTCCTGGACTATGAATGTTTTAACCAGGCGTTCCTTGCAAAACAAGGGTGGCGTAGTATCACGAAGCCATCTTCCTTGTGTGCTCAGGTGCTCAAAGCACGGTACTTTAAAGAGGGTGATTTCCTCTCGGTAGAGTGTCCTAACAGAGCATCCTATACATGGAAGAGTATCATCCACAGAAGGGAACTCTTAAGAGAGGGATTAGTTTGGAGGATTGGTAATGGTGCGGACATTAAGGTGCTGAAAGATAAGTGGATTCCCCGGCACTCTGCACAAAATCCACTGGATGCAAAGAGGCAACATGTTCGGAGAAGGTGAAGGAATTCCTAATCACCGGAGGAGGAGGCTGGAATGAGAAGCTAAGGCAGTACTTCTATGATCAGGATGTATCTGATATTCTTTAGATTTCTGTGGGGAGCCCAAGCTCCACCAATTTTAGAGCATGGAACCACACGAAATCTGGCCAATTCTTGGTAAAGTACGCCTATCACCTTGCTCTTCAGAGAAAGCGTCAAGCTAAAGGATCGCTAGAAGCTTCATGCACATGTGATCAACAGAAGGGTCGGCTCTCCCTTTGGGATGCACCTGTGGTAGGGAAAATGGAAGTTCACTTTTAGAGACTTGTTGAGAACGGCTTGGCAGTGGGCGCAGAACTCAAACATCATAAGATTAAAGACAATGTAATGTGTCTAGTGTGCAGCAAAGAAGAGAGTCTGGTCCACCATTTCTGGAGCTGTGCGCATTTAGCTATGTCTTGGAAGATTCTTAATGATCAAACAAGTATCACCATGCATAACCACCCCGTTTACTTGCCACTCATTCTGAGCTGAAAGGTTGGCTGTTGGATTGGCTGGGAAAGGAAGAGGTGACGAGTATCTCTCTGGCTATAGCGATGATCTATAATATCTGGCTTGCAAGGAATGACGCGCGGGACTTAGGCGTTATAGCATATCCTAAATCTATTATCTATCGGACGGTGGAGGGTGTGACTAAATGGACACGGGTCCATAGTAGCCCAATTGTCCAACAAAGAAAGGTCAAGGAGCATTGGATCTTGCCAACAGAAGGATTTGCGAAGGTTAATTGTGATGGAGCTTTCCAAACGACATGCAATAACGACAGAGGTGGTGTTCTACTGGACGACCATGGTGCATTTCTTGCGTGTGCTAGCCATTTTTCCCTCACTTTGTTGATGCAGAAGCTTTAGAGATGTTGGCATGCATAAGAGGCCTAATGTTAGCCTAGGAGATTCAAGCCAGGCGTATAATCCTCGAGACATATATCATCCCAATTATCTAATATTGGAATGCTACATGGTTTAATAAATATAATGCTACTTCCTACTTGTTATTTATTGCATCATCATAATATCATGCTCATGTCACCATGCCACATTGCATTAGACCATATTAAAACCCCTCTTCATTTGGTTCTTCTCTTCATAATACATTTGCCTTGTTAATTGTATTTGCCTCTTGATAAATTGTAGTTGGTTCTTGATATATTGCTTGATGCCCAAATTGAGTTGGGGGCATATCTTTTGAATTGCGTTCTGGCTACCAACATGCTAGTCTCTTGATCTTGTTCTATTTCTACTACATATGGCATGTAGGTCCCTTTTCTTTGGCCTTGTGTTTAAATCATAACCATATGATATATGTGGATTCATCCACTCAATTTAGTTCCTACACCATCTAAATGTGCGACATCTTATATTCTATATTATTTGATTCCATGTGGTCTTCTCTTTAAATTCCACCACATATGAGGACAAGTGGGTTCCTTCATTTGCCTTGGTGGATTTAACTCATGCTCTTTTGTATCTTGTGTGGATCCACTCAATGTTGTCATTCCTCTATCTTCTAGAGCTTAGCACTAGCTCTCACTCTTGTTCATGTGCCACCCTTTTATTTCCTTCTTTAAACACATGCAATAATATACACTCTAACACTCTTTTAAGTCACATGAAATCATATCCTCTTCTATATGGCCAACTCTCCTCATTCTTTTGTCTATCCTCTATCTCACTCTTTTATGCATGTGTGCACACACACACTAAATCTCTCTCTCTCTCTCTCAAACCTAATCAAATCCTATCTAAACCATCTAAGCTAGCTCCTCTCTCTTTTGCTAGAGCAAAGCAAGCAATGCTTAGATGGGCATACTAGCTAAGCTAGCTATCGGGAGCACACACACACCCTAGATGTTAGCTACACCAACAGATCCTCCTCTTTCCGAACCTAACTCGGTCATCTAGGAGAGATACCCTAGACCCGTGCTTGTTTCTCGCCTCCTGGTTCGATAGTTCCCTCCTGGTCTGGCTCAACCAACTCCTTTTCTCCTCTAGCTCACGCGTGCCAGCTCACGACGCCCGCGTCCGGACATAGTCGGTACACACGAGAGCCTCGTGACCCTACTCCCCTCATGGACTCTCTTGGATTCCTCTTCCCTTAAAGTGGGCAGAGGCTCTCCTCTCCCTGCCATCCACCGCCAGCCTCTCTCCTTTCCCCTCTGCTTTTTCTCCAAGCAAAACCTCCTCGATTCTCTGCCAAGACGAAGCCATGGCCACGCCACCCGTCGTCAATCTCGGCCACCGCTGGCTACCTCGCGTTGCTACCTCGCCAGCCTCAGTCTACGTCTTCCTTGTCGCCGCCCGGTTACAGTAGCCAAGGAGAAGGGCCACACACCCGGCGTCCCGCCGACGCTCGCCGCTGTTTTCGCGCCTTGGTCACCACCGTCGTCCTCGTCGTCTACTTCCTCTCCTTTGGCCGGGAACCACCACCTCTGACTCCCTCGGTGAGCCTTCGCCTCGCCCCACGCCTCTCTGATTCGTCTGCATCCTTGTACGTGCGCATCGCTACCTCGCCGCACATGCGAGATAAACATATACCGCCTGCAGATCGTGCACGCCTCAGACACATCGCCTACCTCTGTTCTTTTTGTTTTTCCGGCGCCACAACCGCTCCTCCAACAAAGGTTCCTTGATGAAAGTTGAAGCAGAAAGTCCTCTCTCGCTAACGCATCAAGCTGCAGTCGAATCCATCCACTAACAAGCTCGAAATCATCTCACAAAGTCCGCAAGAAATCATCGATTTAGTGCATCTCGTCCGTCAATTGGCAGCCGTGGATTACGCCTCTGAACCTCGTCGATTTACAGAGCACACAGACCTCCGATGGAGAAACTTTGTTCACAGAACTTGTAGATCTAACCGAGATCTCCATCTTTTCTTTTTACACCTAGAGCTAATTCATCTTAGTTTGTTATCGAGCTTCCTCGTAATACGAATTTGCTAACCGTTTCTGTGAAAACGAAATTCAGTTTTGTCGATCAACGTTCGGAACGTTTTAGGCCCCCGCAGTTTTCAAAACTCAACCCACGCTCCCCAGCTCAACCATGTGTCACCGGACATTGGCCCGCACGCGTGTTGGGAATGTTGCTCTGTTATCCCTACCTGTCAATGACCGCGGGTAGACCCAGCCTATAGCATCCCATCTGTCTAACATATGTAATGCTACATGGTCTAGTAATATAATGGCTACTTCCTACATATAATTGTTGCATCATAATTATATCATGCTCATGTCATCATGCCACCTTGCATTTGAGAATCATATAAAACCCTTTCCTTTTGGTTCTTCTCTCATATGCATTATTAATTGTATTTGGCTCTTGATAAATGCTTGATGCCCAAATTGAGTTGGGGGCATATCTTTTATTCCACTCCACCACCTTTCTTTGTCACCACCTTATAATTCCTCCATCCTTATTTACCCATGAGCTTTTATTTTCTTTTGGCATTTAATCTAGCTCATGTGGGTTAGGGTGGATCCAATTCTATTTCCTTTAGCATGTCTTTACTCCACATTTTGGTAATGCATAGGAATAATGCCATGGTACATTAATATTGTTTTCACAAGAATAAAACATGGCATTCAATGTTTTGCATGGGCCATGCAAATCTCATCACCATTCTCCTCTTTTGGGTTTGCTTGTATTTTTGGAAGTGGGGCATGGTCCTTTGAGAATCAATTCAGAGTGGCCATTCTTTTGCTCTCCATCAAACCATACCCCTCTCTCTTTACCCATCATCTATCCAAGCATGATCATGTGGGCTCTTTTCCACATAAACCCACCATCTCCTTCATATCATGCTTTAATTATGTTGGCTCATCACAAGACCCTTTCACCACTTTTTCTCTCTTCTCACTCTCCATCCCATCACCACATACTTGTGGGATCTTGTGATCATACTCTAAAAACCCCAAACCCCCTCTCTCTAACCCTCTCTCTAACCCTAACCCTCTTTCTCTTTTTCTTTCTATCTAGCCGAGCCTCACCTCACCACTTGCCCTCACCATGTAGAGCCCCTCTTCCTCTCTACCCATGGGGACCCACCCCATGCTAGCTACCTCTCTAATCTAACCCCACCCCTCTTTAACCTAACCCTAACCCGAGCTACCCCCAACCTAGCTAAAAACCCGAGCCTCTCCCTCTCTTTCTCTCTCTCTGCCATGCTGCCCCACCCGAGCTACCCTCTCCCTTTGGCCCACCTGGCAGCCCTATCCCTGCCCTGCCCTAGCCACGTCCAACACGTGAGGGTGGAGGAGGACAAAGGTGACACCCAAGCCACCTTTTCCTCCAACGTGCCCCACAGCCTCTCCCCTCTCCCTCTCGCCTTTATCTCTTTCCTCACGTCTCCTAGCATCGCCAGATCCAGCCCAGGGCCTTGCACTTCCCCTCTTCTTCTCCACCGATGCCACCTTCTTCTCTGTTCGCCGGCGCCCACCGTCGGTCCCCACCTCCACCTACCTGTTCTAGCCGGCGGCGTGGCGTTGTGGTTGACGAGGAAGGCCGCCGCAGTCCTTTGCATCACCCCGTACACGCCAGCGAGGAGGAGAAGCCCCGGACCTGCCGCAGTACCGCAACGCTGATGAGAAACCCTAACTCCGGTCCACCAGCTCCATCGCCGATATCCTGCACCTCGGCCCGTTCCTCCGCCACCGTCGCACTCCCGGTGAGCTGCTGCATCTCTCTAACAACCTCCCTCTCGCCAACGCTGCCTGGCCTCGCCAGACTTTGCGCCGAGCGCTCTCGGTGCGCCGGCGTGCGTGTGCTTCTGCACGCCTCCGCGCCGCGCCACACCTCACCTGGCGCCCCTGTCCCCTCCTAACACCAAACCCCAGCCACCGTAGCGGCTTCGCCCTCTGCGCGTGAGCCCCCGCGTCGCAGGTTCGATCCCCCCGCCGTACCGTTGCTGTCGACCACGGATCTATCCGTCGACAGAGGAAGATCCACAGTAGCCGCCGCCCCTTTTGCACATACCCCCCTGCGCCTTTTGCTGCTTAACCCGCGCTCCACCGACCCCACCTGTCAGCCTCCCGTGGCGTTTTTACAAAAACGTACTGTAAATTTTGATTCCGTCACCCCGCGCTCCACCCTAACCCCACCTGTCAGCCGCGGTTGCAGTCTTACGAAAAGGCCCCCGGGTTTTCTGTTTCTCAACCCGCAGTCCCCTATGCCGCGCCTGGCCCGCCTCTATCACGTGGGCCTGCGGTGCATCAGGTCCCACCTGTCTGCGGCTGGGTAGAAAAAGTCGGCCCGTTTATCTGTTTAAACAAAATGATTTCATTAAATGTTTTAATATGAATTCAAATATGTTTTTAAATAACTTTTAAATTATAAATCCAAACAATACAAATGATATATGTTTTTGAATCAGGAAAATGTGAGGATTTCAAATATGCCATTCAAAATATTATTTGAGCACTTTAAATTTTCGAGATAATTAAAATTACAATAAAATGCCCTTTTCTTAATAAATTAATAACTTTAAAACTATAACTCTAAATTCGACAAATAATATTTCTAAATTGATCAGCGCGACGAGCCCGTTCTATCTATGCATTCCTTGTTCTGAATTGAAGCATGCATTTATGTTGTTATTAAAAATTAGAAATGCTTATGGCAATAAAATTTGGCTAAATAAATAATAAAATGCTTTATTCTTGCACCCCACACCTCACCATGCCATGCTACTTTAATGCCATGTAAATTGTGCATCATTCATCATGGCATGCCTGTTTGCTTGTCGCATCTTAATTCATATGCTTGTGTACTTTATTTATGTTGGCCCTTGTTTGTTTGTTTGTTTGGTTCTTCTTCGAATAGACGCCCAACAGGAGAATTATCAGGAATCATAGGAGTTCTACCCAGATCCATCTCTCGCTTCAACTGAGCTGCCAGGCAAGCACTACCACATGCTTGCATACATATAGTACATATTCCCTCTATCTTACTCTTGCATCATTGAGTCGTGATTGCATTAAATTGAATCCCAAGTACGGCATGGCCTTACTTTTAAACCCCACCGAACATTGTTCCTCCATCCCATGAGCCATTACTACATGAGTTGCTTGAGCCATGCGAGTCATAGAAAATCATGTGTAGGGTATGTGAGTGTCTGATGGATAACGAGGTACCTAAACAACTTAACCTGAGTAGTAATGGGATAACTAATGAAAGAGGCACCGGTGAGCAATATCTGCTATATGGATTTTCATGCTCACTTGTGTCCCGTAGGACCCCGAGTACTTGATTCCTGTTCCTTGACTATTCGCACTATCCACATCCGGGAGGCCTTATGGACCCCCATGAGCCAGAGCTTGATTCATTGCTATTTCTAGGGGCCACAATTAGTTTGGGGCTTTATTACTATCCTATACTTATGCCATGTTTACTGTTTATTTACGATTGTGCGTGGAGCACCTGTACTGTTTTGGATCATGACACGTTTTCGCTGTATCAACAAGCCCAGTCACATTTTCAGGTTCCCAGTCATTTACCGTCGTCCACACAAACCTTGAGTCCGTCTCGGAGTCAGCTAGCTTCGTTGCGGGTAGCTTAATGGGGTGGCCACTGAAATATTTCTGAATCCTGTGATCGCTTTGTCGTGAATGCCTCGTTGGGTTTTGAGTTGGTTTTTCCGAGGTTGATCGAGTGTGTGTTGCTATTTGTGCACCCCTGCAGGGTAAATCTTTCTGAAAGCCGTGTCCGTGGTTATGGACGACTTGGAGCACAGTTTCTCGATCATAGACAAGTCTCACTAAAGTACCGCTTTTAAATTGACTAAGTACCTGACTAGTAATAGTGCAATACTCATGGAATGGTTAATAAAACTGCCAACAGATGGGGGTTGTTCGTCCGCTTTCTCGTTGGTAAGCGAGAAGGAGGATGGATCTGTTAATTATACTGTTATAACCGTTGTTCTTAATTCACGGACATCCGTCTATCATTAGTTAGGCGGATGGTTAGCGAGTATCTATAGACTTGTTAGTTATTAGCTTTTGCTGCAATTGCGTCACCCCAGGTTGTGTCCCCTTTAGAGGCATAAAGACTTGCTGAGTACCCCTAGGGTCTCACACGATAAATTGTTTGATTTAGATGAACAGGTGTACTCGCAAGATGGATACTGGGTGGAAGAGACAGATGACGTTGGCAACGATCACTCGGTGTAGAGATTCCGGGAACGGGGATCCGTGGGATCTGTGGGCGGGATGTGTTTATTTATGTGGCATCTTATGCCGATTTGCTTCTTATCCGTACTCGGATCTTGTTTTCCGCTTCCGCCTGATACTCTGATGTTTGATGTATGAGGAGCTATCCTAAAATATTATCTCTATCCAGGATATTTGAATCTTGCCGTATGGCGTTGCAATATTCTTTTTTCTTTTAGATGGAATGGCTCTGAGGACTGTTGTATGTGGCTTGCATACATACTCACTTGTGTATGTAGTTGATCCCTTCGCCTGCCGATTACGCCGCTCGTTCTTGTCCCGATGCTCTGAAAGTGGTTAGGATGGCCGAAAGGTCTACCGTGAGTGGCCCCGGGCCCCACCGTACTATTTTAACCACTTTTTCTCATCCAGGCATGTAACTAAGAGCGTAATTCACCGAGGTAGTTACAATTGGTATCAGAGCCATCCCGCCCTTCAGGGTCTCAGCCAAAATGGTCGTTGTCAGTCTAGCAAATATTTTTGGTAGTTATGTATATTAGGGAAAAACAAAACGTGAGAGTAGGACTGCTTCCATTTTTCTTCTTACCCACCCACCCACCCTTTTCTGGTAAGGAAGTGTAACGTTTTCAATCCTCTTCTAACTTCAAACTAGGATTCACGTGTTCTGGGTTCCGTAGTACCATAGGTTGTGTGTGTGTGTGTGTGTGTGTGAATTCCTTGTCTATCTGTTGCATCCAAATGTTATCAATATCTGCCTTTTGGTTATCAACTGTTGGTACATTCCATACGATAGGCCTTTGTAAACCGACATGATCTATCCGATTCGTTGTATACCGATGCGATATGTCTTACTCTTTGTTATCCGAGGTTATCTTGTTTGGGGTGTTCGTTTCCGTAGCTACTAAGCTTTAGGTTCATCTTAAGAAGAAGGTGTTGGGATATGTGTTTTACTGATTCATGTGCAGAGTAATGATTTGAGTGCGGGATGGAGTCGCGACCATACCACTACTTTTATCATTCGCTCTTGTAGATTGAATCAGTAGAGTTACTAATCTTGATTCGTTAAGTGGTTTTGCGCATATAGTGGTATTTTAATGCCGAAATTTGCGGAAATTTTTTCTTTGTTAGTTTGTGTACCACACTCCTTATTCAGTCGTGTGCGATATTCTTAATATCTTCTAGGTGCTTTGAACTTTGTTGATATTTTAATATCATCTCAGTGAATTGTATCCTTTAATCTTGGTTAATTCCATTTTGGTACTATTTTGGATTATTATTATTCTCCATTATAGTACTGACTTGTGTTTTATATCAATCAGAGGATGGCACCACCACGCCGTTCTGAGGAGGACATACCACCTGAACTGGGGGCTGCGTTGGCAAGTATTGCCAATGCCTTGGGATCAATGCAACAGAACCAGCAACGCTTCGAAGAAAGCGTGAGGAGGAATGAGTTTGTTACGCTACCTCCACCTCCCAAGCGAGGAGACATCAAGAGTTTTCTCAAGGTCAACCCACGCCAATTTGAGGTGTCTGATCAGCCACTCGATGCGGATGATTGGCTGCATGAAATATCAAGATTGCTGATGACTGCGGATGTTCCCGAGCAAGAATGGGTCAAATGTGCCACTCACCTTCTGAAGGGAGATGCATCTCTGTGGTGGGAAAATTACCTCTAGGCAGACCTCTCTGGTTTTCAGCCTACTTGGGAGCAATTCACTGCGGCTTTTAAAGAGCAATATCTGTCAGAAATTGTCATGGAAAGGATGAAGGAAGTGTTTCTCAACCTCAAGCAGGGCAATGACAATGTCAATACCTATATCAGGAACTTCATGAACCTTTCTCGGTATGGTGGCGATGAGATCTCTGATGACAAGAAGAAGCAAAAGAGGTTTAGGCAAGGACTCAATGCTTCCATCAAATATGCAATCACTCATGCAAGGCCGGGGTCTTTTCTGGAACTCCAACACACAGCTCTGCAGGAAGAAGCAAGTAGGCAAGTGTTTGAGGAGTCAAATAAACACAGTCGCGATGCAGCAAGCTCTTCAGCTATGGCAGCTCCTTCTAAGCGTCGTGTCTGGGTTCCTAACACCCCACCGTCGCTCCCGGCTCCACCAAGACCGTCAAGCTACGCGGCAAGGCCACCAAACTCCTTCACTGCGGCTCCTAGGGGCTACAACCACAACTACCCTGGAGCTCCTGGCGGAGTCCCTGGCTATGTTGCTCCACGTCCACCTGGTGCTTGCTACACTTGTGGAAACACTGGGCATCAGCACTGGAATTGTCCTATGAACAACAAAGCTCTTCCACCACCACCTCCAAGACCTGCGGCAAGCTCTTCTATGGTTCGTGCACATCCACCTCGGGCACTCAACATCAACACCAAGCCCGGGTCTACGGTTTCTCGTGCCAACTACGTCAACGCCGCTCAAGCTGGGCATGGACCTGGAGTTGTGATGGGTATGCTTCCTGTTAACTTAGTCCCTGCACGAGTTTTGTTTGATTCTGGTGCTTCGCATTCTTTTGATTCTCACAAGTTTGCGCATGAACATGATCTGGCTATGGTTCCTTTATTACATCGTCTTGTGGTACAATCTCCTGGGTCAAACATGAGGGCTGCTCATATCAGCCATGGCAATCAAATTGAGATTGGTGGCTCTTTGTTTCCGGCTTCCTTAATTATTCTGGGCAACTCTGACATTGATGTTATTTTGGGCATGGATTGGTTAACAGCAAATGCAACTGTGATTGATTGTGCTGAACGTTCGGTTTCTCTGAAAATTCCTGAAGGCCATATAGTCTATTCTCCAAGTCTGACTCCTACAATTCAGCTTTTCTCTTTGGCAGCTCTGAATGATGATGCTATGGAAGGTATTCAGAGTGTTCCGGTGGTCTGTGAGTTTCCAGATGTCTTTCCTGAAGAGTTGCCAGGTATGCCTCCGGATCGTGAGGTCGAGTTTGTGATTGAACTTGAACCTGGTACCGCTCCTATCTCCAAGCAGCCTTATAAAATGGGTCCTGCTGAGTTGGCTGAACTCAAATGTCAGCTGGATGAACAAGAGAAGTTGGGTTTCATTCAGCACAGTACTTCTTCTTGGGGTAGCCCAACCATTTTTGTGAAGAAGCGAGACAAGACTGATAGACTTTGTGTTGACTATCGGGCACTCAATGCTAAAACCATCAAGAATAAATATCCCCTTCCGCGGATTAATGATCTCTCCGATCAGCTAGCTAGAGCTGTGGTAATCTCTAAGCTTGATTTGAGAAGTGGATATCATCAAATCAAGATCCGCAAGGAAGATGTTCCCAAAACAGCTTTCACCACCCGCTATGGCCTGTACGAGTACACGGTCATGTCTTTCGGTCTCACCAACGCACCTGCCACCTTCTCGAGGCTTATGAACTCGGTTTTCATGGAGTATCTTGATAAGTTCGTTGTGGTCTATCTGGATGACATTCTAGTCCATTCTAAGTCAAAGGAAGAACATGAAGAACACCTTCAGTGTGTCCTAAATAAGCTTCGTGAGAACCGCCTGTATGCAAAGTTCTCCAAGTGTGAGTTCTGGCTGCCTCAAGTCACCTACCTTGGTCACGTCATCTCTGCCAAGGGCATTGCCGTCAATCCAAAAACTATTAAGACAATTGTTGACTGGCTTCCGCCCATAAATGTCAAAGAAGTCCAGAGTTTCCTTGGTTTGGCCAGTTACTGCCATCGCTTCGTTCAAAACTTCTCGAAGATTGTGAAGCCTCTTACCGATCTCCTCAAGAAAGGCAAGAAATACCTTTGGACTCCTGCATGTCAAGCAAGCTTTGAAACACTCAAAGAGAAGCTCACTTCCACACCAGTTTTGGTTCCTCCGGATACATCAAAGCGTTTCCAGATATTCTGTGACGCCTCATTGCAAGGATTGGGTGCGGTCCTTATGCAAGAAAAACAAGTTGTTGCTTATGCCTCTCGACAGTTGAAGACGCATGAGATCAACTATCCTACACATGACCTCGAACTCGTAGCAGTTGTCTTTGCTTTGAAAGTATGGAGACATTACTTGCTTGGCAACCGTTGTGAAATCTTTTCTGATCACAAGAGTCTGAAGTATATATATTCACACAGCCTGATCTCAACCTTCGTCAGAGGAGGTGGATCGAAGCAATCAATGATTTCAATTTGACCATCAACTACACTACGGGCAAAGCTAATGTCATGGCCGATGCTCTCAGCCGAAAAGCTTATGTCAACAACCTCATGGTGGAAGAACAACAGCCTCTCTTGTGCGAGGAATTCCGCAAGCTCAACCTTGAAATTGTGGATCAAGGGTATCTTCTGAACCTTCTAGCAACACCTCTCTTGGAAGAAAAGGTCCGCTCCATTCAACTTGGTGATCCTTACACTAAAAGTTCATCTCCAATATTCAGCTTCCAAAGTATGAGTCTTTCCACGTTGACGACCAAGGCACTCTTTTCTTTGAACACCGGATGTTTGTTCTGAACTACCCGGGTTTAAGAGAGCAAGTTTTCAAGGAGGCGCATGATTCTGTTCTTTCTATCCATCCTGGCAGCACTAAGATGTACATGGACTTGAAAACACAATATTGGTGGCCTGGGTTGAAACGATATTGTGCCAAGTATGTCTCGGAGTGTGATGTCTGTCGCAGAGTTAAAGCTGTCCATCAGAAACCTTCCGGTCTTCTACAGCCATTGAAGCCTCCGGAATGGAAATGGGAGAAAGTAGAGATGGACTTCATCACTGGTTTTCCAAGGTCGCAGAAGGGCAACAATGCAATCTTTGTTGTCATTGACCGGCTTTCTAAAGTGGCTCACTTCTTTCCAGTCAAGGAAACAATTTCTGCAATTCAGTTGGCTGAGCTATATATCAACATAATTGTCTCTCTGTATGGGGTTCCCCTTGAGATCAGTTCAGACCGTGGAAGCATCTTCACTTCCAAGTTCTAGGGAAGTTTCCAAAATGCTTTGGGAACAAAATTGAACTTCATCACAACTTACCACCCTCAGTCACAAGGACAAGTTGAAAGGATCAATCAGATTCTAGAAGATATGCGCCGTGCTTGCGTTATCTCTTTCGGCATGAAGTCGGAAGATTGTCTTCCTTATGCTGAATTCTCTTACAACAACAGCTTCCAGAAAAGTCTAAAGATGGCACCATTTGAGGCTCTCTATGGTCGCAAATGCAGAACTCCGATTGGTTGGTCGGGCGCAGGTGAAAGAATATTGTTTATTCCCGACATTGTAACTCAAGCAGAGGAGAAGGTTCACATCATTCTTGAAAATCTGAAGATTGCTCAAAGTCGCCAGAAGAGCAATTATGACAGAAAGCACACGGACATGGAGTATGTCCCTGGTGATCTCGTTTACCTTCGTGTCACTCCCATGAGAGGCACGCACCGCTTTGGTATCAAAGGAAAGCTGGCTCCTAGATACATCGGGCCTTTCAAAATTTGTGGAAGAAGAGGAGAAGTTGCTTATGCTCTTGAGCTCCCTGAAAAACTCAAGGTCCATGATGTTTTCCATATCTCTCAACTCAAGAAGTGCTTCAAGGATCCCGGCAGGACCGTGGACCATGAACTCATAAATCTCCAAGAAGATCTGTCTTATCAAGAACACCCCATAAAAATTCTTGAAGTCGCAGAAAGAAGGACTCGCAACAAGTCCATCAAGTTCTGCAAGGTGCAGTGGTCGCACCATTCCATTGATGAAGCCACTTGGGAACGCGAGGATGAGCTCCGTGCCAAGTATCCTACCCTCTTTGATTCTTCTTCTTCTTCCTAGAATCTCGGGGCGAGATTCCTGTTTAGTGGGGGAGAGTTGTAGCATCCCATCTGTCTAACATATGTAATGCTACATGGTCTAGTAATATAATGGCTACTTCCTACATATAATTGTTGCATCATAATTATATCATGCTCATGTCATCATGCCACCTTGCATTTGAGCATCATATAAAACCCTTTCCTTTTGGTTCTTCTCTCATATGCATTATTAATTGTATTTGACTCTTGATAAATGCTTGATGCCCAAATTGAGTCGGGGGCATATCTTTTATTCCACTCCACCACCTTATAATTCCACCATCCTTATTTACCCATGATATTTTATTTTCTTTTGGCATTTAATCTAGCTCATGTGGGTTAGGGTGGATCCAATTCTATTTCCTTTAGCATGTCTTTACTCCACATTTTGGTAATGCATAGGAATAATGCCATGGTACATTAATATTGTTTTCACAAGTATAAAACATGGCATTTAATGTTTTGCATGGGCCATGCAAATCTCATCACCATTCTCCTCTTTTGGGTTTTCTTGTATTTTTGGAAGTGGGGCATGGTCCTTTGAGAATCAATTCAGGGTGGCCATTCTTTTGCTCTCCATCAAACCATACCCCTCTCTCTTTACCCATCATCTATCCAAGCATGATCATGTGGGCTCTTTTCCACATAAACCCACCATCTCCTTCATCTCATGCTTTAATTATGTTGGCTCATCACAAGACCCTTTCACCACTTTTTCTCTCTTCTCACTCTCCATCCCATCACCACATACTTGTGGGATCTTGTGATCATACTCTAAAAACCCCAAACCCCCTCTCTCTAACCCTAACCCTCTTTCTCTTTTTCTTTCTATCTAGCCGAGCCTCACCTCACCACTTTCCCTCACCATGTCGAGCCCCTCTTCCTCTCTACCCATGGGGACCCACCCCCATGCTAGCTACCTCTCTAATCTAACCCCACCCCTCTTTAACCTAACCCTAACTCGAGCTACCCCCAACCTAGCTAAAAACCCGAGCCTCTCCCTCTCTTTCTCTCTCTCTGCCATGCTGCCCCACCCGAGCTACCCTCTCCCTTTGGCCCACCTGGCAGCCCTACCCCTGCCCTGCCCTAGCCACGTCCAGCGCGTGAGGGTGGAGGAGGACAAAGGTGACACCCAAGCCACCTTTTCCTCCAACGTGCCCCACGGCCTCTCCCCTCTCCCTCTCGCCTTTATCTCTTTCCTCACGTCTCCTAGCATCGCCAGATCCAGCCCAGGGCCTTGCAATTCCCCTCTTCTTCTCCATCGATGCCACCTTCTTCTCTGTTCGCCGGCGCCCACCGTCGGTCCCCACCTCCACCTACCTGTTCTAGCCGGCGGCGTGGCGTTGTGGTTGACGAGGAAGGCCGCCGCAGTCCTTTGCATCACCCCGTACACGCCAGCGAGGAGGAGAAGCCCCGGACCTGCCGCAGTACCGCAACGCTGATGAGAAACCCTAACTCCGGTCCGCCAGCTCCATCGCCGATCCCCTGCACCTCGGCCCGTTCCTCCGCCACCGTCGCACTCCCGGTGAGCTGCTGCATCTCTCTAACAACCTCCCTCTCGCCAACGCTGCCTGGCCTCGCCAGACTTTGCGCCGAGCGCTCTCGGTGCGCCGGCGTGCGTGTGCTTCTGCACGCCTCCGCGCCGCGCCACACCTCACCTGGCGCCCCTGTCCCCTCCTAACACCAAACCCCAGCCACCGTAGCGGCTTCGCCCTCTGCGCGTGAGCCCCCGTGTCGCGGGTTCGATCCCCCCGCCGTACCGTTGCTGTCGACCATGGATCTATCCGTCGACAGAGGAAGATCCACAGTAGCCGCCGCCCCTTTTGCACATACCCCCCTGCGCCTTTTGCTGCTTAACCTGCGCTCCACCGACCCCACCTGTCAGCCTCCCGTGGCGTTTTTACAAAACGTACTGTAAATTTTGATTCCGTCACCCCGAGCTCCACCCTAACCCCACCTGTCAGCCGCGGTTGCAGTCTTACGAAAAGGCCCCCGGGTTTTCTGTTTCTCAACCCGCAGTCCCCTATGCCGCGCCTGGCCCGCCTCTATCACGTGGGCCTGCGGTGCATCAGGTCCCACCTGTCTGCGGCTGGGTAGAAAAAGTCGGCCCGTTTATCTGTTTAAACAAAATGATTTCATTAAATGTTTTAATATGAATTCAAATATGTTTTTAAATAACTTTTAAATTATAAATCCAAACAATACAAATGATATATGTTTTTGAATCAGGAAAATGTGAGGATTTCAAATATGCCATTCAAAATATTATTTGAGCACTTTAAATTTTCGAGATAATTAAAATTACAATAAAATGCCCTTTTCTTAATAAATTAATAACTTTAAAACTATAACTCTAAATTCGACAAATAATATTTCTAAATTGATCAGCGCGACGAGCCCGTTCTATCTATGCATTCCTTGTTCTGAATTGAAGCATGCATTTATGTTGTTATTAAAAATTAGAAATGCTTATGGCAATAAAATTTGGCTAAATAAATAATAAAATGCTTTATTCTTGCACCCCACACCTCACCATGCCATGCTACTTTAATGCCATGTAAATTGTGCATCATTCATCATGGCATGCCTGTTTGCTTGTCGCATCTTAATTCATATGCTTGTGTACTTTATTTATGTTGGCCCTTGTTTGTTTGTTTGTTTGGTTCTTCTTCGAATAGACGCCCAACAGGAGAATTATCAGGAATCATAGGAGTTCTACCCAGATCCATCTCTCGCTTCAACTGAGCTGCCAGGCAAGCACTACCACATGCTTGCATACATATAGTACATATTCCCTCTATCTTACTCTTGCATCATTGAGTCGTGATTGCATTAAATTGAATCCCAAGTACGGCATGGCCTTACTTTTAAACCCCACCGAACATTGTTCCTCCATCCCATGAGCCATTACTACATGAGTTGCTTGAGCCATGCGAGTCATAGAAAATCATGTGTAGGGTATGTGAGTGTCTGATGGATAACGAGGTACCTAAACAACTTAACCTGAGTAGTAATGGGATAACTAATGAAAGAGGCACCGGTGAGCAATATCTGCTATATGGATTTTCATGCTCACTTGTGTCCCGTAGGACCCCGAGTACTTGATTCCTGTTCCTTGACTATTCGCACTATCCACATCCGGGAGGCCTTATGGACCCCCATGAGCCAGAGCTTGATTCATTGCTATTTCTAGGGGCCACAATTAGTTTGGGGCTTTATTACTATCCTATACTTATGCCATGTTTACTGTTTATTTACGATTGTGCGTGGAGCACCTGTACTGTTTTGGATCATGACACGTTTTCGCTGTATCAACAAGCCCAGTCACATTTTCAGGTTCCCAGTCATTTACCGTCGTCCACACAAACCTTGAGTCCGTCTCGGAGTCAGCTAGCTTCGTTGCGGGTAGCTTAATGGGGTGGCCACTGAAATATTTCTGAATCCTGTGATCGCTTTGTCGTGAATGCCTCGTTGGGTTTTGAGTTGGTTTTTCCGAGGTTGATCGAGTGTGTGTTGCTATTTGTGCACCCCTGCAGGGTAAATCTTTCTGAAAGCCGTGTCCGTGGTTATGGACGACTTGGAGCACAGTTTCTCGATCATAGACAAGTCTCACTAAAGTACCGCTTTTAAATTGACTAAGTACCTGACTAGTAATAGTGCAATACTCATGGAATGGTTAATAAAACTGCCAACAGATGGGGGTTGTTCGTCCGCTTTCTCGTTGGTAAGCGAGAAGGAGGATGGATCTGTTAATTATACTGTTATAACCGTTGTTCTTAATTCACGGACATCCGTCTATCATTAGTTAGGCGGATGGTTAGCGAGTATCTATAGACTTGTTAGTTATTAGCTTTTGCTGCAATTGCGTCACCCCAGGTTGTGTCCCCTTTAGAGGCATAAAGACTTGCTGAGTACCCCTAGGGTCTCACACGATAAATTGTTTGATTTAGATGAACAGGTGTACTCGCAAGATGGATACTGGGTGGAAGAGACAGATGACGTTGGCAACGATCACTCGGTGTAGAGATTCCGGGAACGGGGATCCGTGGGATCTGTGGGCGGGATGTGTTTATTTATGTGGCATCTTATGCCGATTTGCTTCTTATCCGTACTCGGATCTTGTTTTCCGCTTCCGCCTGATACTCTGATGTTTGATGTATGAGGAGCTATCCTAAAATATTATCTCTATCCAGGATATTTGAATCTTGCCGTATGGCGTTGCAATATTCTTTTTTCTTTTAGATGGAATGGCTCTGAGGACTGTTGTATGTGGCTTGCATACATACTCACTTGTGTATGTAGTTGATCCCTTCGCCTGCCGATTACGCCGCTCGTTCTTGTCCCGATGCTCTGAAAGTGGTTAGGATGGCCGAAAGGTCTACCGTGAGTGGCCCCGGGCCCCACCGTACTATTTTAACCACTTTTTCTCATCCAGGCATGTAACTAAGAGCGTAATTCACCGAGGTAGTTACAATTGGTATCAGAGCCATCCCGCCCTTCAGGGTCTCAGCCAAAATGGTCGTTGTCAGTCTAGCAAATATTTTTGGTAGTTATGTATATTAGGGAAAAACAAAACGTGAGAGTAGGACTGCTTCCATTTTTCTTCTTACCCACCCACCCACCCTTTTCTGGTAAGGAAGTGTAACGTTTTCAATCCTCTTCTAACTTCAAACTAGGATTCACGTGTTCTGGGTTCCGTAGTACCATAGGTTGTGTGTGTGTGTGTGTGTGTGTGAATTCCTTGTCTATCTGTTGCATCCAAATGTTATCAATATCTGCCTTTTGGTTATCAACTGTTGGTACATTCCATACCGATAGGCCTTTGTAAACCGACATGATCTATCCGATTCGTTGTATACCGATGCGATATGTCTTACTCTTTGTTTTCCGATGTTATCTTGTTTGGGGTGTTCGTTTCCGTAGCTACTAAGCTTTAGGTTCATCTTAAGAAGAAGGTGTTGGGATATGTGTTTTACTGATTCATGTGCAATATTCTTTTTCTTTTAGATGGAATGGCTCCGAGGACTGTTGTATGTGGCTTGCATACATACTCACTTGTGTATGTAGTTGATCCCTTCGCCTGCCGATTACGCCGCTCGTTCTTGTCCCGATGCTCTGAAAGTGGTTAGGACGACCGAAAGGTCTACCGTGAGTGGCCCGGGACCCACCGTACTATTTTAACCACTTCCGCTCATCCAGACATGTAACTAAGAGCGTAATTCACCGAGGTAGTTACACAGCCCCGGTGAAAAAAGTTGCCAGGATCTTTTCTAATACAAATAAAATTCTAGAAAATAATTTAAATCAAATTAATTCGTATCTTTAAAATAATTTGAATTTAGAAAAACTAATAAAATGAAATATGAATATTTTTCAAATTTGAATTCAAACCTATTTTCAGATTTGATCCCAGCCACGCAAACCTTTGATTTTTGACCCAATTTAAATTATTTTGCATTTAATAATGTTTTTAAATTCATAAATTCAACTAATACAAATGATATATGTCTTTTTATCAGAAAAATGCCAGGAATATGAATATGCTATTTAAAATAATTTCTGGGCAATTAAACTTTTCGAATTAATAAATACCATTAATATCCCTTTATCTGAATAAATTCATAACTTTATTTCCGTAATTCCAAATTCGACAAATGATATATCTAAATCGACCAACGTGATGATCCCGTTCTAAGTGTGCATTCCATGATATCAATTGAAGCATGCATCATATAAATATTAAAAAAAGCAAGGTTTATGGGAGTAAAACATGTCTAAATAATCAATTGAAGTGCCTTATTATTATTCCCACACCTTATCCATGCCATGCTATGTTATACCATGCAATTGTGCATCATTCCATCATGAAAAACTTAGTTTTGCTTGTTGCATATGTTCATATGATTGCACACTTTATTTATTATGGCCCTTTGTGTGTTTGGTTCTTATTCCAGATAGACGTCGAGCAAGAGAGATATCAGGAGAACCAAGAGTACTACCCGGATACCAGTTACTCCACTGCTGAGTTAACATGCAAGCAATTTCTCCATGCTTGCATTACTTATAAAACCTATGCTTCTATCTTACTCTTGCATCATTGACTCACGTTTGCACTAAATTGAATCCCAAGTATTGCATAACCTTTACTTTTAAACCCCACCAAAGTTTGTACCCTCAATCCTATAAGCCCTTACTACATGAGTTGTTTGAGCTATGTGAGTCATGAAATTGCATGTGTAGGGTTTGTGCGAGTCTTTGGATAATGAGGTACCTAAACAACGTAAATTGTGTAATGATGGGATAACTAAAAAAGAGGCACTGGTGGGCAATAACTGTTATTTGGTTCTTCCACGCTCACTTCTGTCCTGTAGGACCTGAGTATTTGATTCCTATTCCTTCACTATTCCAATATCCGCATGTGGGACCATGAATCCCCTTAGTTTGAGCTTGATTCACATCTTATTTCTTGGTGCCACAATTAGTTTGTGGCTTTATTGCAAGCCCAATCACACTTTTGGGTTCCTAGTTGTTTACAACTATTAACGCAACCCCTGGATCCGTCTCGGATCCGGCCAACTTCGTTGCAGGTAACTTAGTGGGGTGTCCCCCTAAAATAATTTTTGAATCCTCTGAATGCTTTGTCGTGAGGCCTCGTTGCTTTTTATTTGGTTCTTGCCGAGGTTGATCGTGCGTGTGTTGCTATTTTTGCACCCCTATAGGGTAAATCTTTCTGAAAACCATGTTCGTGGTTATGGATGACTTGGAGCACAGTTTCTCGATCATAGATAACTATAACTAAAGTATTGTGTTTAATTTGACTAAGACATGTCTAGTAAATAGTGCAACACTCATGGAATAGTCAATAAATTTGCCAACGGATGGGATGTTCTTCCACCTTCTCGTTCGGTCAGCGAGAAGGAGCGTGAGCGGTTTTTATTTACATTACTTATATAACTGTTGTTTCTAATTAACGAGCGTCCATCCATATCTGGTTGGGCGGATGTTGTAGCGTGTCTCTATAGAACTGTTTAGATATTATCTTTCGCTGCAATTGCGTCACTCCAGGTTGTTCCCTTTAGATACATAAAGACTTGTTGAGTGCCCTAGGGTCTCACACCATAAATATTGATCAGATTGTCAGGAATACCCTTATGGTGGCTACTACGTCGATGAGGTCGATGAAGGAGGCAACGACCCACTTGCGTAGAGATTCCGGGGATGGAGATCTCTGAGATCCATGGGTGGCGAAGTGCTTATTTCTATGGCAACTTATGTCGATTTGCTTCTTAATCCATACTCGGAGCTTGTCTTCCGCTTGATACTATGTTGATTGATGTATGAGGATGTATCCTAAACTATTATATCTATCTAGGGCATTTGGATCTTGTCGTATGGCGTTGCAATATTTCCTTTCTTTATAGATGGAATTGCTCTGATGTACTCTTGTATGTCGCTGACACACATACTCATTTGTGTATGTTTTGTTCACATACCTATTGACTACACCGCTCGCACCTGATACGATGTTCTTGAAAAGTGGGTAGGGTGGTTAGCCGGTACCATGCCCTGCTCCGCTTCTACGGGCCTACACATGGGTGGCCTTTGGGCCTCCGCGGTAGCACCCCTTATCCACTTTTGGTTCATCCTGGCTTGTTGCTTAGAGCATAGGGTCTGAGGTATTACATCTGGTATCAGAGCCATTCCGCCCTTCAGGGTCTCAACCAAGGTGGTCGTTGTCAGTCTAGAAAATATTTTGGTAGCTATATACTAGGGAAAAACTAAACGTGAGAGTCGGACTGCTTCTATTTTTCTTCTTACCCACCCACCCACCCTATTTTGGTAAGAAAGTGTAACGTTTGTCTATCCTCTTCTAGAATTCAAACTTGGATTCATGTGTTCGGGGTATCTATAGTACCATAGGATGTGTTAATCCTTTGTTGATATGTTGCATCCAACCTTGCTTTGCAATCTACCTTTGGTTGTCAACTGTTGGTACATTCCATACCGACAGGCTTATGTGTAAACTGAAGTGATCTATCTGACTCTTTGTTAACCAACACGATCTTGTTAAGGGTGTTCTTCCTTCCTGCATGCTTTCACGGAATGTGGAGTTTCTAATCTCTATCTGTTAAGTGGGTTTTTGCATCTACTTGGTATTTTAATGCTAAAAAATATGGAAAAAAAACCTTTGATACATCTGTGTTTCCACACTCCTTTTAAGTCGTGTGTGATACATTATTCACCTTCTTTTGTCAGCATGTCCATGCTACATCGATCTTTTGCTACCGGCGCATAATCCTAGAGTTTTTACTTCATCTTCAAATTCTTTCGGGCTAAATACATAATGTGTGTCGATCCGATGCTTGTGATGGTAATTTGGTTTTCTGTATAGCTATATGACACCTATCATTAGTGGAATATGGTCAATGCTATCAATCTAATTCTACAAATGATTGCGGTTATCTCTTATTAATTTGAGTTGTACCGTGATCTTATCTATATCATATTCAAGTATCTTTGGCAAATCCGAAGTTTTCTGAAGGCACTATGATGGATTATCATACGATTATCGTGCTTCATTTGAATCCCATATGGGCAAAGGTTCTTTTTGATACAGGAGGATCTCATCCTTTCATCTCGGATAGCTTTTCTTAAATGTATGAGTTATCATCGCTTCTTTACCCAAGATCTCATACCTTTGCAACCGGGGATCCGACAGACTATGTGAACTAGTTGACATCTCTTTTCTCATCCGAAGGGCCAGATAATCTATTCTTCCAATGCATGTCTCGAGCGTTCCTTCGTTTCTCTCTTGCCTCATGAACTTTGTATTCTTGGAATATCTCGTTAATTTGTGGTGGTATATCTTGATGATATGCTTGCATATCCTATATTAATGGAAGAACATGAAGAACATCTTCTCCTCTTTCTCTGAAGATTCACGAACATTGCCTGTGTGCAAAGTTCTCAAAGTGCAAGTTCCGACTTTTTAAAGTCACATATCTCGGCCATGTCCTTCCGCCAAATACATTGCTTTAAATTCTGGAATCATCAAGATAATTGTTAATTCCATCTTACATATTCCAATCAACTCCGGAGCTTTATCCTCGGTTTGACAAGTAATTCTCGCTGCTTGTTGAAGACTTCCGCAAGACGGGCTAAATCTCTCTCAGATCTTCTCAAGACGGACAGGGAATTCTTTTCATATTCCTCTCACCAAGAAACCTTTTCAAACCTTCTCACTTTATCTTCTATCCTCAATCCATCAGATTCCATGAAGACTTTTCAATCTTTTGCAGTTCTTCTATTCAGACCTTGGTGTTTTCTCATTCTATCTATTGAATCTTTTAGCTATTTCAGTGATCTTCCTTCATATATTTTCTGATGGCCTAGGACTTCCAACACGACGACAACATCATCATCTTTGGCTACTTTGGATTCGACGAAGTGTTTACATCACCTCCTATTTTCTTACGAAGCTTCATGAATTCTGGTTGTCAAGATCTTCAGTCTAAATTTCTAGAGTTGGGTTGCATGATTTTTTATTCTTGTACGGAGTAATGCTTTGGGTGCGGGATCGAGTCATGACCATACAACTACTCTTATCATTCGCTCTTGCACATTGAATTGGTGGGTTAATGCAATTTCACTCATTCCATGGAAGTTAGAAGAGGCCTTTATCTCTTGAGACTTTTACTTCCATCCTTGTTTTGGAGTGTTCTCTCAAGAATGTAATCAATAATATCTCGTTGGTGGTCTCGTCTATTTCAAGAGGGAGCAAAATCTTCAACGATCTGGTGGAAGCAAATGCAAATCTTCCCCTGATACTCTTCATTCTACCAGTGCTTGACATCGTTAAACAAGATGGATGGAAGATATATCTAACTTCAATTGTCAAACCTTTTCTCTTGGTAAAGCAAATTATGGTTGATGCCATCAATCACAAAATCTATCACAATAACCGCATGGTTAATGAAAGCAACATGCATCCCTACAACAACTCCAAATTCCTCAATATTCAAGCATGAGCTTGGGTCACCTCTTTATCTTGAATATATATCTGTGCACCTCAATGGCGTGATCCTTCGGTCTTACGGACATAAGAAGAATCTAATCCGAGAAGTCCTCAATGCTAATCTTGAAGGGAATATGCCCTGAGAGGCAATACTAAAGTTTTTATTATATGTATTCCAAGTATATGATAGATGTTTATTTTGCATGCTATAATTGTATTAATACGGAAACTTTAATACATGTGTGATTAATAAACAAATAGAAAGTTCCTAGTTATGCCTCTCTTTGAACTAGCTCGTTGATTAACAAGATGATAAAAGTTTCCCGATCTTGGACATTAGATGTTGTTAATAACGAGGTCACAACATTTGTGAAATGATGTGATGGACATTCATCTAAAGTATAGGATTACGATCAAAGTCATTGTGTTTATATTGCTATAACATCATACAAAGTAATCCTAGTCCTTAGACCATGAGATCATGTTAATCACTAACACCGGAAGAGTATCTTAATAACATCAAACATCACCCCGTGAAGAGTGACTATAAAGGTGGGTTTGGTGCTACTAAAGTGTTATGTAGAGGCTCATGGATCAAGAGTGGAATTTTTCCATCCCGGTGACGGATAGATATACTCTGGGCTCTCACTGTGATATCACATTAAGAATAGCTTGCAAGCAATTGATGTGATCACTATAATGTTATATCACGGGAACGAGAAAAGAGGCATTGTCGGTAACGAGATAAAACTAGGTATCTGGATACCGATGGTCGAATCTCAGACATGTAATATATCGTGAGACAAAGGGATTAAGTTACTAGCGTTAAAGGATTTCACGATCACAGAAGTCATCGTTGAATGTGTAGGAGTCAGAATGGATCTCCAGGTCCCACTTCTGATTATTGATCTGAGAGGGTTCTCGATCATGTCTGCATTATTCGCGAACCATAGGGTGACACACTTAAGGGTATCCAACACCATTTGGAGCAAATATGTTTCAGCCGAAAGAATTGCAAAGCGCTGGAATTATTTCAATGGACACCGAAATTGTTTCGGGTGAAATTGCTGAAATTAGTTCTGCATGTGATATTGAAATATTGCAGGGGGTTTTATGTGAATGTTTGTTAATTAAAGTAATTAACAAAATTCTGAATAAAATAAATAAAATAGTTTTATTAAATTAGAGTTGCATTAAATTTGGTGGAAATTTAATGCATATGAGAGGGATTTTTGAGTGGAGAAAATGAAGGGGCAATTTATGTGAGTGGAGCTTCCACCACATAAATGAGGAAGAGGTGGGGTCACCCCCCCATGGGCACCGGCCATGGGACGGGGCAGCCCCCTCTCCCTCCTTCTCACTCACACCTCCTCGTGAAGGATCTCTCTCCCTCTCTAGATATATTCCCCATGGTCTCGAATTAGCGAGATACATGTTCCTAGTGGCATTTCATCTGGAAGGAGTTGTTGCTTCCACTGATTCGCTGGAGCGAGGAGGTGGAGGTTGTTCGGTGGCCTGAACATGTGTGCGAGGATGGATGCGTTGCTGATTTGCGCCGCTAGGACTTCCACACGATCTTGAGATCGACATGCGTTTGACTACATCATCCACGAGTTCAAACTTGATAACAAAGCTTTGTTGTTCTTCAAGGGTATATTATCTATGGATGTATATCCACCCGTTGCTTGTATCTAATAGATAGATCCTGGCGTATAATAGTTGCCATCATAGGAATTTTTTTGTTTTCTATGCTGCGAACCCAACAGTGGTATCGGAGCCTGATCTATGCGTAGATGCTTTGCACGGGTAGTTCATGTGGCGCCCCGCAAAAACCACTACTAGAAAATCGCTGTGTTTTTGTGCATTGCATCATCCTGACCGCATGCTCATGTCATCATGCCACATTGCAATTGAGCATCGTCACCATCTTGCATGGTTTTGTCAAAAACTATTTTCGAAACGCCTAGTTTTGTCTTCTAAATATTCCCGTCGTTATTTCAAATTAAAAACCCAGGTCTTCCTTGATATTTTATTTGCCTAAAAACAAATTACAAAAGTCTGTTTTAAAAATAAAATAAAGTTTAAGTTCTTTTAGGGGCAACCTAGCCGGCCAGGCCCGAGGCCCAGCTAGCCAGGCCACCCCAAAACCCTAACTAGACACACCCCGATCAAACCCCACCTCAGCTCCCTCCTGCCGCCGCCGCCGCCTCGCACGCAACACACGCGTGCGCGCAAGCACCTAGGCACACACACACTCCCTCGTCGCCAGCTCACCCACACCTGACCGCAACCACCCCCAATCCCCTTCTATCTTTTCCACCTGCCCCGCGTGAGGTCCCACCTCTCCCTCGTCGATCTCTGTCTTCCACCTACCGCACGCGAGCGCCTCTCCCTCTCGATGCTTTCCTCGCGCGAGGCCTGCCGCAGCCAAGGCCCTCGCCTCCCTCCATGTGATGCTCTCTCCTGCCGGCCGCCCTCTTCTTCTCCCCCTGCAGCGCGTGCCTCCGCTCACCCGGGTTCCGCCCCGCGCCCGCCGGCAAGCGAGGCTTCCACCCTGCTTCCTCGTCACCGCCTTGGCCTCCCTCTGCCGGCCTCCACCCCGAGGTCCCGCGCCGCTGCCCGACCCGCTGGCTCCGTCGCCGCAGGTTCCAAGCTCTCCCCGCCCCGCCGAGCCCTGCCTGGCACCTCCACGTCTGCGATCCCGCCGCTCCCCCCGCATCGTTCTTCCTCTCTGCATCCCGCCGTCGCCTCTGGTGCCCCGTGTCTGAGGCCGCTCCCTCACAGTCCCTCCTCCGCTGGGGCTCGACCTTGCGCCGCCCGCGACCTCTCTCTCCTCAAGCCTGCGTCTCCCCACCTCCTCGCCGCCCCTCCTCACGCACCTCTGTCCGCTGCCAGGGGCCCCCTCCTCTGCAACCCCCACGCTCAGGCCGTCCCCGTCGGCTGCCTGCTCCCTGGGTACCTCCGGCACCGACGCCCTGTGTCTTCCGCGCTTCTCCGACGCTCGCCCCGTCGCCATCGTCCTCACCTGCTCCCTGGCGTCCTCTCCCAGTGACCATCGCGGGCCTTGCCTTCCCTGCTGCCGCAGCCCAGGTCGGCCCCACCTCTGCCGACCATGGTCCTTGCTCAACCTCGACCAGCACCTCGCCAACAATCGCCGCCTCCTCGAACTGGTAACGGTCTCCACCACCCAACGTCTCCAACGTCCAGGTTCCCCTCTGCCTCCCTGGCACCAAGACCCACGGCCCCGCCCGTGCTGCCGCCGTGCTTGTCTCAAGCCTGCAACCCCAACCAAGTGTTATGGAGCTGATCTGGTGGCCATGTGGTATTGAGATGATTTTGAGTGCTATCTCCGACCCCACAATCTTCGATGCATGACGAGCGGAGCCGAACCCGAAGGCGACGACGTCGCACGCCAAGACCTCCATCAGGGAACGCCATGACCGAGACCCCGGACCCGAAGACCACAGATGCGACAAGTACTCCTTCCCGGATGCGATGCCCGAGGACCCGGATGCCAAGATCGCCGACACGGAATGCCAAGATCTCCTTCGCGGAACGCCAAGTTCTTCTACTCGGATCCGAAGACCGAACCCTGTCGCACCAAGTTCTTCAACCCCGAGGACCGATCCATCGGGAACGACAAGTACTTCACCCCGGACGACGAGCTCTTCTACCTGGACCCGAAGACCACGGACGCGACAATATCTACTTTCATTGTCCGAGACCGATCCCGCTGACCCCGTCGAACCCTGAGACCGAACCCCGAACCCCCGGGATCCAAGATCTTCCGAACCCAGATGTGTGAACCTTTTCCTGAGCCCCTATTTTATAAATGCTATATATTTAAACTGTCGCATCTTAAATTGTCCATGCATGCATATCTGTTTGTGGTTTGGGGGCATTATGCCGATCACCCATAAATAAATATGTAGTCTATATGCGGGGTATTCTAGTCTTATTGCGGACTTCATTTAAATTTGTGTAGCGAACCGATGCCCTGTTTCACCTTGTTAATACCACATTTAATTTGTGCGGTAGTTAAAGAACTTGAACCGTTTAATTAATTGTCGTGGCCCCGGTTCCTCTTAATATTGCCTAATTGCATCGCGTCTCTTCCATGCCATGCATCATATCATAACCATGCCGGATCTTCTGCCATAGTATTAAATATTGCATCTAGTGTTTTTCTAGTGTTTGCTTCTTCGCGGGTTAGGCCGATGAGTTGATGCGAGTATCGACAAGTTCTCCGGATATGATCCGTCGGCAGTGTTTTCCCAGGCGAGCATTCTCCCCCTTTCTACCTATTTTGCATTTATAGTCTTTATTTCCTCCTGTTGATCTATTGCTATCCGTGTCACGACGCTTTAGTTTCCGTGCACCAGTTATATCCCGTGCAGCCTCTATATTGCCTTGGACACCTCCTATTACCTGTGTTTGGTAGATAGCTAGCCTTGCGAGTCGTAGTTGCTTGCTCAGGTGCGATCTCGTGTTGTCAAGTACCACAGTTGTTGAAATGCTGGCAGATGTTAATGGTGGAGATGCTTACTGGTGGAGATGATCATGACTTTAAATACAACTATTAAAAATGCTAGATATAACTAATGCAGAGGCATCAGTAGGCAATAGATGTTATTTGGTTCTTCCACGCTCACTTGTGTCCCATAGGACCCCGAGTACTTGATACCTGTTCCTTGATTTTTCGCACTATCCACATCCGGGAGGCCGTGGACCCCCCTGAGCCAGAGCTTGATTCATTTCTATTTCTTGGGGCCACAAACTAGTTTGGGGTTTTATTACTATCCTATACTTATGCCACGATTTACTACTTTATTTAAGATTGTGCGTGGAGCACCTGTACTGTTTAGGTTCGTGACACGTTTTCGCTGTATCGACAAGCCCAATCACACTTTCGGGTTCCCAGTCGTTTACAGCCGTCCACCCAAACCCTGGGTCCGTTCCGGAGCCGGCCAACTTTGTTGCGGGTAGCTTAGTGGGGTGGCCCCCTAAAATATTTATGAATCCTGTGATCGCTTTGTCGTGAATGCCTCGTTGGGTTTTGAGTTGGTTTTTCCGAGGTTGATCGAGTGTGTGTTTCTATTTGTGCACCCCTGCAGGGTAAAACTTTCTGAAAGCCGTGTCCACGGTTATGGACGACTTGGAGCACAGTATCTCGATCATAGACAAGCATAACTAAAGTAGTGCTATAAATTTGACTTAATGTATCTGACTAGTAATCAACTTCACTATAACGGAATGGATATTAAAAAATGCCAACCACTGGTGGACCTGGGTTGTTTGGTTATATCTGCCTAGTAAGTATTGCAACTCCAATGGAATGTGATAAAAGTGCCAACAACTGCTGGGTTTTGAGATTTCTCAGGACAATTATATCTGACTAGTAAATGTTCCAACTACCACGGAATGGTGATTAAAACTGCCCACTACTTATGCCTTCATGATGACTCATGCTATCTATATCTGATTAGTAATTGCTCCAACTATAACAGAATGAGTAAAATTGCCAACTGTGTGAGTTCCTTGGTCTGACTTCCTCGTTTGGTCTCGAGGGGGAAATACCAGGATGGGTTTGTTTGGTGTTAGCTTCAGGTTGGATCCGAATAGGTCTTTCTTACCCCTCTCTGATAACCGCCAGTTGTACCGAGTCTCTATAGGTTGTTTAGTGCTGCTACGCTGCCGCTTCAGTCCACCATACCTATGTAGGCGAGAGCCGCCGAATTCTAGCCTCGCCGTGTACTGGCCTCAGTACTGACGCTCCTCTTTTTCCTTTGCCCTTTGTCGGCACCCCTTTTGTTTTAGCAGGTTTGAGATCGTCGTCGTTAGCAGGGTTACCCTTCCGGCTTGGCCTGGGCAGGGTTATGGATGCCATTGGTTATTCTTCAGGGCTCTTAGCCAATTTGCATCTTGTCCATACTCGGACGCTGTATCGTTTTCAAGGTGATTTGGATCTTTGTATTGTATATCTGTACTCTTGACTCTTGGAGTCGTGTTGTATATATATCTGTTCTGTGGGTCCCATCGAGGACTGTTGTGTAATGGTATTACTTCGTTTTCCACCCGCACGAAAGTGCCTGGTGGGCGTCCTTGAATCGTTTCTATGCAGGCTTTGGCGAAAAGCGCTGAGACTTGCATAGGGCCGATTTGAGGGTGTTACAGTTCACATATGAGTATGTGGGCGATGATGATCATGTTATTGCTTCTTTCATGTATTTTGGATATTGGTGGGATGAAGTGGCCCGGACTAACTTTACATGTCCTCGCACATGAGACCAGTTCCACGCTTGACATGCAACTAGTTTTGCATAAGTGGCTAGCGGGTGTCTGTCTCTCCTACTATAGTGAATATCTGATTTGCAATACATTGCTAATAATTTAGTTATCATCATTGTGGTTTCATGTTCGTAGGTAAGACCGTTTCTATCTTCGAAAGCCCTAATCCTCGTACAACTTGCAATGGATAAATTAGAAGCGTCTAGTTTAGGTTGTTGCTGGGCTAGTGTCATGATATGGTAATGTTGTAAGTTGATGTATAGATGATACTCTTACAACACACCTAAACGTGTAATTTCCATAGACCTTGGCCTTACACACAAAGCAATGATAAAGATCATACCATGATGCACATGATAGTGATCATATGCAAAGACCATATCATCTCACTTCACACATATGATGTTTGCATCTTATATTGCTTGTTTGGCATTTTAGTAGCATTATAAGATGATACCTCATTTTGATATCAAGATAAAAATATGTTATCCCTTAAGTACACATCGTTTATGTTTTGCCGCTTCAGGACATCACGTGATGATCAGGTGTACTTGAATCCACGATCATATTTTGGGTGTAATATAGTTTTACACACGTGAGTACTAAGGTTCTTACTTGGCGAGCCTAGCATGTACATGTTGGGTTCGCAACATAGAAAACAAAACATTTCCTACGATGAGAACTATACGCCAAGATCTATCTACTAGATACAAAGCAACGGGTGGATATACATCCATAGAGAACTTACCCTCGAAGACAACAAGCTTTGTTAACGAGTAGGAACTCGTGGTTGATGTAGTCGTATGCTTGCCAATCTCAAGATCGTGTGGAAGTCCTAGAGCCGCAAATCAGCAGTGCATCCGTCCTCGCACACACGTTCAAGCCACCGGACAACCTCCACCTCCTTGCTCCAGCGAATCAGCGGAAGCAGCAACTCCTTCCAGACGCAAGCCCACCGGGAACATGTATCTCGCTAATCCGAGACCATAGGGGAATATATCTAGAGGGGGAGAGAGATCCTTCACGAGGAGGTGTGCTTTGTGAGGGAGGAGAGGGGGGCCTTTTATAGGAGAGGGGGCTCCTCCCCTCCCATGGCCGGCGGCCAAGGGGGGTGCCCCCACCTCTTCCTCATTCATGTGGTGGAAGCTCCACTCACATCAATTCAAGCTCCACCCAAAGTTCCACTCACATGCATTAAATTTCCACCAAATTTAATGAAACTCTCAATTAATAAAACTCTTTTATTTATTTTATTCAGAATTTTGTTAATTACTTTAATTAAAAAAACATTCACATAAAACCCCTTGCAACATTTCAATATCACATGCAGAACCACTTTTTGCAATTTCACCTGAAACAATTCCGGTTTCCATCGAAACAATTCTAGCGCTTTTCAGTTCTTTCGTCTGAAACATATGTGCTCCAAAATGGTGTTCGGTAACCCTTAAGTGTGTCACCCTACGGTTTGCGAATAAAGCAGACATGATTGAGACCCTTCTCAAATCAATAACCAGAAGCGGGACCTAGAGATCCATACTAACTCCTGCACATTCAACGATGACTTTTGAACCTTTAACACTAGTAACTTAATCCCTTTGTCTCATGATATAATACATATCCGAGATTCGATCATCGGTATCCAAATACCTAGTTTGATCTCATTACCGACATGCACTCTTTTCTCGTTCCCGTGATATAACATTCTAGTGATCACATCACTTGCTTGCAAGCTATCTTAATGTGATATCACCGAGAGGGACCACAATATATCTATCTGTCATCGGGATTGACAAATTCCACTCTTGATCATGAGCCTCAACATAACACCTTCGTAGCACTGAACCCACCTTTATAGTCACCATGTTACGGTGTGACGTTTGATGTTATCAAGATACTCTGCCGGTGTTAGCAATTAACATGATCTCATGGTCTAAGGATAAAGATTACTTCATATGATATTATAGCAATATAAACATAATGAATTTGATCATAATGCTATACTTCGGATGAATGTTCATCACATCATTTCACAAATGATGTGACCTTGTTATTAACAACATCGAATGTCATGATCAGGAAACTTTGATCATCTTGTTAATCAACAAGCTAGTCTAAAAGAGAGGCATAACTAGGAACCCTTTTTGTTTATTAAACACACATGTATTGACGTTTCCTATCAATACATTTATAGCATGCAAAATAAACATCTATCATATACAAGGAATACATAATAACAACTTTATTATTGCCTCTCAGGGCATATTTCCTTCAGTCTCCCACTTGCACTAGAGCCAATAATCTAGTTTACGTAGTGATAAATCTAACACCCATAGAGTTCTGGTGTTGATCATGTTTTTCCCTAGGGAGAACTTTAGTCAACGGATCTGCTACATTTAGGTCCGTGTGTACTTTACAAATCTTTATATCTCCATCCTTGACATGCTCGCGGATGGAGTGAAACCGGAGCTTAATATGCTTGGAATTCTTGTGAGACCTTGGTTCCTTGGCGTTGGCTATGGCTCCATTGTTGTCACACTAGATCACCATTGGGTCCAATGCACTAGGAACCACACCTAGTTCGGTTATGAACTCCTTCATCCAAACCGCTTCCTGTGCTGCTTCTGAAGCAGCAACATATTCCGCCTCCATCTTTGATCCAGCCACCACAGGTTTTTTGGAACTCCTCCAACTAACTGCCGTACCGTTCAAGAGAAATACATATCCGGATTGAGACTTAGAGTCATCCGGATCGGTGTCAAAGCTAGCATCGACATAACACTTAGCGACTAGCTCTTCTTCACCTCTGTATACAATAAACATATCCTTAGTTCTTCTTAAGTACTTAAGGATATTCTTGACCACTATCCAGTGTTCCGAACCTGGATCAGATTGGTACCTACTAGTCAAACTAATAGCATGTGCCACATCCGGTCTTGTACATAGCATGGCGTACATTATAGAGCCTATGGCTGAGGCATAGGGGATCTTATCCATTATCTCTCTTTCTTCCACCGTGGCCGAACTTTGAGTCTTACTCAATGTCTTGCCTTGCAATATAGGTAAGAACCCCTTCTTACTTCCGTCCATATTAAACTTCTTTAATATCTTATCAAGGTATGTACTTTGCGATAGCCCAATTAGGCGTCATGATATATCTCTATAGATTTTAATGCCTAATATATATGAAGCTTCACCAAGGTCTTTCATCGAAATTTTGCTGTTTAGATAACTTTTAATACTATTTAAAAGATCTATATCATTTCCAATCAATAATATGTCATCCACATATAATATTAGAAATGCCACATTGCTCGCACTCACTTTCTTGTAAATACAAGCCTCTCCATAAGTTTGGACAAATCCAAACTCTTTGATCACCTCATCAAAGCGGAGATTCCAACTCCGGGATGCTTGCTTCAGTCCATAGATGGTCGCTAAAGTTTGCATACCTTATCAGCATCCTTAGGATCGACAAAACCCTTAGGTTGTATCGTATACAACTCTTCTTCAATATTACCATTGAGGAACGCAGTTTTGACATCCATCTACCATATTTCATAATCAAAATATGCAGCAATTGCTAACATAATCCTAACCGACTTTAGCATTGATGTCTACGCACTTCTATTCTTGTAGACAGCTGTTGGGCCTCCAAGTGCAGAGGTTTGTAGAAAAATAGCAAGTTTTCCCTTAAGTGGATCACCCAAGGTTTATCGAACTCAGGGAGGAAGTGGTCAAAGGTATCCCCTCTCAAGCAACCCTGCAATCAAGATACAAAAATTCTCTTGTGTCCCCAACACATCCAATACACTTGTCAGGTGTATAGGTGCACTAGTTCGGCGAAGAGATAGTGAAATACAAGTGGTATGGATAATTATAAGTGGTAACGGTGATAGAAAATAGCTTGATGGCGTGGAAGAGACTAAAGGTAAATTGAAATAAAGATGGAAGCAAGCAAACATGTAACAGATCTAGTAGAAACCGGTGTTTCAGTGCTTAGAAACAAGGCCTAGGGATCATACTTTCACTAGTGAACACTCTCATATAAATATATTCGTCTTTATGATACTACGCTGAACTACTCTCCAGATGAACACTCTAATCGATGGTAGGGCTATAACAGCACTCCTCAAAGTAAGCCTTTCCCATCTAGAGAACCCCACACTGTCACCTTGAGCACTAGATGGTTCCAACAAACACCACAATTTCATAAAGACATCCAACTCCAAATATAACTCATAACAAGTATTTATAATCTCTAGCCTAAGTGCCACCATGGTGTGCACGCTGTCACTTTCACACACATGGGGAGAGCAGAGATCTATTAAACCACTTGAGTAGCAAGGTAGATCTACTTGATTACAAAGCTCATGATCACAATATGATCATGCATAGAGAGAGATGAACACATAACTACCGGTAGAATCTTAGCCTCGAGAGAGAACTACTCCCTCCTCATCATGGGAATCAACAACAGTGATGGAGATGGCGGTGGAGATCGATGGATATGGCTCTGGGGGCAATTCCCCATCCCGGCACGGTGCCGGAACAGAGACTTTCTGTCCCCCGAATCTCCCCTTCGGTGGTGGTGGTGCTGCGGAACTTTTCGTGGATTTCTGATTGATGATTTAGGGTTTATGCATCGGGAGGCTCTTATAAGCGAGAGGGAGACCGAGGGGGTGCCGGAGGGGCCCACACCACCCCCTGGCGCGGCCTGGCCTGGCCCGCGCCACCAGGTGGTGTGGCCACCCTCTAGCCCTTGTCCGTCTCGTATTCTGGCTCCAAGTGTCCCCCGGTAAAATAATAACATTGGCTTTTGTCCCGTCCAATTCCGAGAATATTCATTTTCTAACTTCTTGGAACCAAAAACAGCAGAAAACAAGCAGCTAACACTGTGGCTCTTGTTAATAGGTTAGTCCAAGAAATCATATGAAAAGTACTCCAAAGAGTGGACAAACCACAAGAAAGTAGATAAAACCAAGCATGGAACATCAAAAATTATAGATACATTTGCAATGTATCAACATCCCCAAGCTTAGCTCCTGCTCGTCCTCGAGTAGGTAAGTGATAAAAAGAAAGAATAATTTTTGAGGTGACATGCACCATCATAAACTTGATCAAAGTATTTGTAAAACATGGATAGCTGGGATCATAGTACTTCAATCATAACATGAAAGATAAAGTTCTAGCAATAAGACAAAGCAACTATGTTGAAACATGAAAAGGCACAAACAAAAGATTCATGAATAACAATGCTTTGCAAGACGTTTGTTTGTTTCACATAAAGAAAACATAGCATAGTGGCATTCAGCTTGTCCCTCATAGAGTAGCAAACATAAATGCATAGGACACCTTCAAAGTTCATAAGAGTGACTAGATACAAGTAGTTTAAGAACAAGCAATATCAAGTTATGCATCAATCAACAAGTCTTAGGACAATGCACATAGAACTAAGAATTGCCACTATGCTCTCAAAGTAGGTGCATAAAGATAGAAGGTGGAGACTCAACATAAAAGTAAAAGAAAGGCATTCATAGAAGGAAGTAGGGATTCAAGTCTCATAAAGAGCTTCCAAAAATTATGGTACTTAATAGCTTTCAGCTCTCATTGCCCCTATCATAAGCATCTTGAAGGTGATTAAGGTTAAAGTGACACAACTAAGAGGATATCCTTGGCAAGTTATAAACCGAAATCTCATGCCCCTTACTTACGAAGACCGAACCTCATGCTACTCAACTTTAGTCACAAGTAAGCTCTTGTCATTGTAAGTACATGTGTATCATAAAGAACCGCCAACAGGGTACCCCTTGCACATGATACAGGAGCTATCCCATAATCAAAATGACAAGGCAAGCAGACAATGAGCATCTGAGTGATCTTTTTATTTCCTATTTGCATAGGTTTTTATTGAGGATGCTTCATAGAGTGCTCATTATGGTGATGCTGCAAGTTGCCACCATGATTAGGCATGGCTTAGGCTAGCGGCCCGGGCGTTTCTCTAACACACATACAAACTCCATGACCTGACAAGTTCCACTTTTATTTCACACCACCGGTATCCATAAGCAAAAGAACATGATATCAACGGGGTACAAAGTACAAGTGCAATGTTGAAAGCATTCCCCATGATACATGGTTTTGCTAACTTCAACTTATAAAGCGCAAGCATATACGCAACAAAGAAGGACCCAATGGTTCAAGTTTATAAAATGCAGAAAGTAAAGTGTGCCATCAAGTTCGTGAGAGCTTTAATCACTAGTTTTCTCATAACAAGTTTAATTTGGAAGGTAAACAAAAGCATGAACATACTTGGAATAGCATATGCTAGTAGGTAGGTATGGTGGACTCTTTGGAATAACTTGGTTTAAGGAGTTGGATGCATGAGTGGAACTCATACTTGGTTGTGGAGGCTAGCAAAAGACTGGGAGCGATAAACTAAGAGAGCAATAATGGCCATAATCATGCAGAGCGACAAAACATCATTGATCAAAACATAAAGTGATACTACAAGTTGAAAACTAAAGGATCATAAAGGCTATGGTGACTTGGGATAGTCATAACATGGTGTGAGCATGTGCCAAGTCAACCCAAAAAAAACATCAAAGGAGAATACCACAATACTATGCTTTAATATGCTAAAACAACGCATGATTCATCCAAAGCACATTAAGAAATCTCAATTGTTTATAACATGTCATGCTACAACAAAGAATACTAAGCATAAAGCCAAAATAATATCAAGCATGGCATGAGAAAGCATAGGCCACAGTCAAAAATAAGCTCTCTTTATCACTTAAGCCTGAACTTTCCTACTCTTTTCCAATCCAAACCAAACTATTTGAAAACCAATGCATGAAAGAGGGGGTCCAACCAATTTATTCAGCAAACTAAGAAAACCAAGCAAACGAAAACGAAAAAGAAGACACTCCAAGAACAACACAACTGTGCATGAAACAATAAAAATGAAGTGTTTGGAAGAAACCTGGGATTTTTATTGATGAAGAAGGGGATGCCTTGGGCATCCTCAAGCTTTGACGCTTGTACTTCTTGGATATTTCTTGGGGTGACACGCGTGGCATCTTCAAGCTTGAGCTTTAGTCCATTCTTCATCTCATTACTCATTCCTTCCATACACCTGCAATTTTTCCTTCATACAAAACTTGACACAATCTTTATTAGCAATATTAGTGCACTCAAGATAATAAGTCTTTTGGTTCAGTTTCAACACCAATAAAACTTCCATTAAAATACAAGCTACTGTAGCACTTTCCTCAAAAAGCTCAATTCCCCAAAAGAACTCAAAAAGGAACCAACAAGAAGCAAATGCAAATAATGGCATAAATCTGTCAAAACAGACTAGCAGGTAAAAACCAATATTTTAAAAGACCTTCTATTCTCAAATCAAAAAGTTTTGAACTAACGAAAGTTAGATAACAACCTGGGCCAGAAGCACAAAATTTCACGCCTCAAAATGACGTACAGAGATTTTACACGAATTTTTACGGTGAAGCACAGAAATCTGTTTCGGGACAACAACTTTTCCAAGCATTACTTCTCTCTCATTAGAGGTTATTCTTGGCACAAAACGCAAATAAAAAGGATAAGGAGCGATTATTACAGAGGTAATAACTTCCAAGACTCATCTAAAACTTTTGGGTTATCTCCCAATAAGTACTTTTCTTTAACGTCTTTAAGTTAGGCATGATAGTTTGAGAAGATGCTCACATAAGAAATATGAATTGAAGTAAAAGAGAGCATCAAGAAGCAAATTCAAAGCACATTTAAGTCTAACCCACTTCGTATGCATAGGAATCTTGTAAAGAAACAAGTCATGAAAACACAAAGTAACAAGCATAGGAAAGCAAAACAAGTGCAACTTCAAAAATTTCAACATAAAGAGGGGAAACTTAATATTATTGAGACACATAAAACCATGTTTCCCTCTCTCATAATAACTTTCAGTAGCATCATGAATAAAATTAACAATATAACTATCACATAAAACATTCTTATCATGAGCCACATGCATAAAATAATTAATACTCTCCACATAAACATAGTCATTCTTATTAATTGTAGTGGGAGCAAATTCAACAAAATAGCTATCATTATTATCCTCATCACCATAATCATCAAATATAGGAGGCATATTGTAATCATAATTACTTTTCTCCTCAATAGTAGTTGGACTGAGAATCATATTCATCATTGTAATCATCATATATTGCAGGTTTGGTATCATCATAAGCAATAGAATAGCTATCTTCTAAAGCCGGGGAACTAAAAATATCATGCTCATCAAAACCAGCTTCCCCAAGCTTAGACTTTTCCATAGCATTAGCAATAATGGTGTTCAAAGAATTCATACTAATAACATTGCTATTAGCATGCATATAAAGTTCCATAGGTTTTTAATTTTTTCTTCAAACACTTCATGTCCTAACTCAAGATACATACTATAAAGCTCTCTAATTTTGTTGTTGTTTTCCATTAAGCCTAACTAGTGAAAACAAGAAACAAAAAGACAAAATTGCAGAATCTAAAGGAAATAACTTCGAGCACTCACACCGGAGGATGTGAGTACCTTTTACCTTACCTCGGCAACGGTGCTAGAAAATAGCTTGATGTCTACGCACTTCTATTCTTGTAGACAGTTGTTGGGCCTCCAAGTGCAGAGGTTTGTAGAACATTAGCAAGTTTTCCCTTAAGTGGATCACCCAAGGTTTATCGAACTCAGGGAGGAAGTGGTCAAAGGTATCCCCTCTCAAGCAACCCTGCAATCAAGATACAAAAAGTCTCTTGTGTCCCCAACACACCCAATACACTTGTCAGGTGTATAGGTGCACTAGTTTGGCGAAGAGATAGTGAAATACATGTGGTATGGATAATTATAAGTGGTAACAGTGATAGAAAATAGCTTGATGGCATGGAACAGACTAAAGGCAAACTGAAATAAAGATGGAAGCAAGCAAACATGTAACAGATCTAGTAGCAATCGTGTTTCAGTGCTTAGAAACAAGGCCTAGGGATCATACTTTCACTAGTGAACACTCTCATATAAATATACTCTTCTTTATGATACTACGATGAACTACTCTCCGGTTGAACACTCTAATCGATGGTAGGGCTATAACATCACTCCTCAAAGTAAGCCTTTCCCATCTAGAGAACCCCACACTATCACCTTGAGCACTAGATGGTTCCAACAAACACCACAATTTCATAAAGACATCCAACTCCAAATATAACTCATAACAAATATTTGTAATCTCTAGCCTAAGTGCCACCATGGTGTGCACGCTGTCACTTTCACACACATGGGGAGAGCAAAGATCTATTAAAGCACTTGAGTAGCAAGGTAGCTCTACTTGATTACAAAGCTCCTGATCACAATATGATCATGCATAGAGAGAGATGAACACATAGCTACCGGTAGAATCTTAGCCTCGAGAGAGAACTACTCCCTCCTCATCATGGGAATCAGCAACGGTGATGGAGATGGTGGTGGAGAGCGATGGAGAGGGCTCCGGGGGCAATCCCCCGTCCCGGCAGGGTGCCGGAACATAGACTTTCTGTCCCCCGAATCTCCCCTTCGGTGGCGGCGGTGCTGTGGAACTTTTTGTGGATTGCTGATTCATGATTTAGGGTTTATGCATCAGGAGGCTCTTATAGGCGAGAGGGGAGACCGAGGGGGTGCCGGAGGGGCCCACACCACCCCCTAGCGCGGCCTGGCCTGGCCCGCGCCACCAGGTGGTGTGGCCACCCTCTGGCCCTTCTCGGTCTCGTATTCTGGCTTCAAGTGTCCCCCGGTAAAATAATAACTTTGGCTTTTGTCCCGTCCAATTCTGAGAATATTCATTTTCTGACTTCCTGGAACCAAAAACAGCAGAAAACAAGCCGCTAGCACTGTGGCTCTTGTTAATAGGTTAGTCCAAGAAATCATATGAAAAGTACTCCAAAGAGTGGACAAACCACAAGAAAGTAGATAAAACCAAGCATGGAACATCAAAAATTATAGATACATTTGCAATGTATCAAGCATCGCTATGGGAGAGAATGTCTCATCGTAGTCAACTCCTTGAATTTTTCGAAACCCCTTTTGGACAAGTCGAGCTTTATAGATGGTCATGTTACCATCAGCATCAGTTTTTCTTTTGAAAATCCATTTATTCTCAACGGCCTTTCGATCGTGAGGTAAGTCCACTAGGGTCCAAAGCTGGTTTTCGTACATGGATTCCATCTCGGATTTCATGGCTTCTAGCCATTTGTTGGAATCTGGGCTCATCATCGCTTCTTCATACGTCGCATGGTCCTCTATTTCATCAATCATGAAATTCATAACAGGATTTCCGTACAGTTCAGGAGCTTCACGTGTCCTGCTTGACCTGCGAGGTTCGGTAGTGTCCTCTTCCAGAGTTTCATGATCATTATCATTAGCTCTCTCTTCATTAGGTGAAGTCAAATCCGAAACAACTTCCGGTGCTGTGCTACTTGCCATTTCATGAAGAGAAGATTCAACAACCTCTTCGAGTTCTACCTTCCGACTACTCACACCTTTCACGAGAAACTCCTTCTCAAGAAAGAATCCATTCTTGGCACCAAAAACCTTGCACTCGGATCTGTGATAGAAGGTATACCCAATCGTTTCCTTAGGGTATCCTATGAAGACGCATTTTTCCGCTTTGGGTTCTAGTTTATCCGGCTGAAGTTTCTTCACATAAACATTGCATCCCCAAACTTTGAGAAATGATAGCTTAGGTTTGTCTCCAAACCATAATTCATACGGTGTCGTTTCAACGGATTTAGATGGTGCCCGATTTAAAGTGAATGCAGCGGTTTCCAGTGCATAACCCCAAAATGACAGTGTTAAGTCAGTCAGAGACATCATAGGTCAAACCATATCTAATAAAGTACGATTACGTTGTTCCGACACACCATTACGTTGTGGTGTTCTGGTAGGCGTGAGTTGTGAAACTATTCCGCAGTCTTTCATATGTGTGCTAAACTCGTAACTAAGATACTCTCCTCCACGGTCGGACCGCAGAAATTTGATCTTTCTGTCACGATGATTTTCCACTTCATTCTGAAATTCCTTCAACTTTTCAAAAGTTTCAGACTTATGTTTCATCAAATAGATATACCCGTATCTACTTAAATCATCCGTGAAAGTAACAAAATAACTATATCCACCTCGCGCAGACACACTCATTGGTCCACCCAAATCAGTATGTATGATTTCCAATAAATCTATCGCCCGTTCCATTGAACCGAAAAATGGCGTTCTAGTCATCTTGCCCATAAGGCATGGATCACATGTATCAAATGATTCAAAATCAAGTGATTCTAAAAGTCCATCAGAATGGATTTTCTTCCTGCGTTTAATGCCAATATGACCTAGACGGCAGTGCCACATATATGCAGATATATCATTATCGAGTTTAACCCTTTTAGCATCAACATAATGAATATGCGTAATACTACTATCGAGATCCAACAGAAATAAACCATTCAACACATGTGCATGACCATAAAAGATATCATCCATATAAATCGAACAACCATTGTTTTCAGATTTAAAGGAATAACCACTTCGCATCAAACACGATCCGGATACAATGTTCATGCTCAGTGCAGGCACAAAATAACAATTATTTAGATTTATCACTAATCCCGACGGCATATGGAGAGGCAGCGTTCTGACGGCGATCACATAAACTCTTGATCCATTGCCGACCCGCATCGTGACCTCATCCCTTGCTAGTTGTCGCTTATTCCACAGCCCCTGAATCGAGTTACATATATTAGCAACCGTTCCCATATCAAATACCTAGGTGCTACTGCGAGTACTAGTCAAGTACACATCAATAACATGTATATCACATATACCTTTGTTTGCCTTGCCGGCCTTCTTGTCTGCCAAATACTTGGGGTAGTTGCGCTTCCAATGGCTAGTCCCCTTGCAATAGTAGCACTCGGTATCAGACTTAGGGCCAGCTCAGGATTTCTTTTCATGTGCGGCAACAGATTTGCCGCCCTTCTTTCCCTTCTACTTGCCTTTCTTGTCCTTCTTGAAGCCGGTGGTCTTATTGATCATCAACACTTGATGTTCTTTCCTGATCTCCACTTCTGCAGTCTTAAGCATTGACAGAAGCTCGGGAAGAGACTTCTTCATGCCCTGCATATTATAGTTCATCACGAAGCTCTTGTAGCTAGGTGGCAGAGATTGGAGAACACGATGTATGCCTAAGTCAATGGGAATCGTTATTCCCAAGGACACAAGCTTATCGGCGTACCCAGACATTTTGAGTACATGCTCACTAACGGAGCTGTTCTCCTCCATCATGCAGCTAAATAACTTTTCAGTAGCATTATAACTCTCTACGGAAGCATGGGTATCGAAAATCATTTTCAATTCTCCCATGGTATCAAAGGCATTGCCATTTTCGGAACGCTTTCGAAGTTCTGGCTCTAGCCCATACAGTATACCGCAATGAACTAAATTGTGGTCCTCCTGACGAGTCACATAGACATTTTTTTGCTCGTCAGGGGCATCATGAGCTGGTGGGGGGCCTAGCGGCGCCTCTAGCACATATTGCTTTTGTGCAGCAGTGAGGAGAATCCTCAAATTCATAGCCCAGTTGGTGAAGTTGCTACCATTCGCAACAAGTTTTTCTTTCTCCATGAACACATTGAAATTAAAAGTAGGTGGTGCCATCTACAACAGAATTTGTAAAGTTTATTTAGACTAAGTTTATGATAGATTGAGTTCAACTAATCCAAATTACTAATGAACTTCCCACTCAAAAACGACATCCCTAGTGTCTTTTTGGTGATTACATGAACCAAATCCACTACACCAAGTTCGATCATCACGTGAGTCGGTGTAGCTTCAAAGGCGAGCATATATGGGCATCATATCAACTATATGACTCATGCTTAACCTTTCGGTCCATCTTCCGAGGCCATGTATGTACATGCTAGGCTCGCCAAGTAAGAACCTTAGTATTCCGCGTGTGTAAAACGGTCTTATACCCGTTGTATGAAAGCGCGGAGTCAAGTACATCCGATCATCACGTGATGTCTCGAAACACGATCCATAGAACGATGCATACTTAATGAAGAACACATTTTATCTTGGTATCTAAATGAGGGATCATCTTATAATGCTACTAAAAGCGCCAAACTAGCAATATAAGATGCAAACATCTAATGTGTAAAGTGGGATGATATGGTCCATGCATTTGATCTCTATCATTTGCATTGTGGTATGATCTCTATCATTACTTTGTGCGTAAGGCCAAGGTCTATGGAACTTACATGTTAAATGTGTTGTAAGAGTATCTACCATACATCTACTTACAACATTACCATATCAATACTCTAGCCCGGCAACGATCTAAACTAGATGCCTCTAATTTATCTATTGCAAGTTTTACGTGACTTAGGGCTTTCGGAGATAGAACCGGTCTTACCTACGAACATGGAACCACAACGAGGATAACCAAGTTATTAGCAACTCATTGTAAATCAGATATTGACTATAGTAGGAGAGACAGACACCCGCCAGCCACTTATGCAAAACTAGTTGCATGTCAGTCATCGAACCGGTCTCATGTACGATGACATGTAAGGTTGGTCCGGGCCGCTTCATCCACCTATGCCACCAATATACAAAATACATGAAAGAAGCAATAACATGATCATCATCGCCCACATATAAACATATGTGTACTACCCATGCAAAGCACCTACGCATAGATCAGGCTCTGATACCACTGTTTGGTTCGCAGCATAGAAAACAAAAAATTTCCTACGATGAGAACTATACGCCAAGATATATCTACTAGATACAAAGCAACGAGTGGATATACATCCATAGAGAACTTACCCTCGAAGACAATGAGCTTTGTTAACGAGTAGGAACTCGTGGTTGATGTAGTCGTACGCTTGCCGATCTCAAGATCGTGTGGAAGTCCTAGCGCCGCAAATCAGCAGCACATCCGTCCTCGCACACACGTTCAAGCCACCAGACAACCTCCACCTCCTCTCTCCAGCGAATTAGTGGAAGCAGCAACTCCTACTAGACTAAAGGCCACCTGGAACATGTATCTCGCTAATCCGAGACCATGGGGGAATATATCTAGAGGGGGAGAGAGATCCTTCACGGGGAGGTGTGCTTTGTGAGGGAGGATAGGGGGCCTTTTATAGGAGAGGGGGGGCTCCTCCCCTCCCATGGCCGGCGGCCAAGGGGGGTGCCCCCACCACTTCCTCATTCATGTGGTGGAAGCTCCACTCACATCAATTCAAGCTCCACCCAAAGTTCCACTCACATGCATTAAATTTCCACCAAATTTAATGCAACTCTGAATTAATAAAACTCTTTTATTTATTTTATACAGAATTTTGTTAATTACTTTAATTAAAAAACATTCACATAAAACCCCTTGCAACATTTCAATATCACATGCAGAACCACTTTCTACAATTTCACCCGAAACAATTCTGGTTTCCATCAAAACAATTCTAGCGCTTTGCAGTTCTTTCGTCTGAAACATATGTGCTCCAAAATGGTGTTCGGTAACCCTTAAGTGTGTCACCCTACGGTTCGCGAATAATGCAGACATCATTGAGACCCTTCTCAAATCAATAATCAGAAGCAGGACCTGGAGATCCATACTGACTCCTGCACATTCAACGATGACTTCTGTGATCGTGAGAACCTTTAACGCTAGTAACTTAATCCCTTTGTCTCATGATATAATACATGTCCAAGATTCGATCATCGGTATCCAAATACCTAGTTTGATCTCGTTACCGACATGCACTCTTTTCTCGTTCCTGTGATATAACATTCTAGTGATCACATCACTTGCTTGCAAGCTATCTTAATGTGATATCACCGAGAGGGCCCAGAGTATATCTATCTATCATCGAGATTGAAAAATTCCACTCTTGATCATGAGCCTCAACATAACAGCTTCGTAGCACTGAACCCACCTTTATAGTCACCCTGTTACGGTGTGACGTTTGATGTTATCAAGATACTCTTCCGGTGTTAGCAATTAACATGATCTCATGGTCTAAGGATAAAGATTACTTCATAGGATGTTATAGCAATATAATCATAATGACTTTGATCGTAATGCTATACTTCGGATGAATGTTCATCACATCATTTCACAAATGTTGTGACCTTGTTATTAACAACATCCAATGTCATGATCAGGAAACTTGGATCATCTTGTTAATCAACAAGCTTGTCTAAAAGAGATGCATAACTAGGAACCCTTTTTGTTTATTAGACACACATTTATTGACGTTTCCTATCAATACAATTATAACATGCAAAATAAACATCTATCATATACAAGGAATACATAATAACAACTTTATTATTGTCTCTTAGGGCATATTTCCTTCAGTACATACATGGCCTCGGAACACGGACTGAAAGGTTAAGCATGAGTCATATATTTGATATGATGCCCATATAGATGCTCGCCTTTGAAACAACACCGACTCCATGATGATCGGACTTGATGTAGTGGATTTAGTTCATGTAATCACCAAAAAGACACGAGGGATGTTGTTTTTGAGTGGGAGTTCATTAGTAATTTGGATTAGTTGAACTTGATATATCATAAACTTAGTCTAAACTTTACAAATTCTGTTGTAGTTGGCACCACCTACTTTTAATTTCAATGTGTTCATGGAGAAAGAGAAACTTGCGACGAATGGTAGCAACTTTACCGACTGGGCCATGAATTTGAGGATCATCCTCAATGCTGCACACAAGCTATATGTGCTAGAAGCGCCGCTAGGCCCCCCACCAGCTCTGGATGCCCCTGACGAAGAAAAGAACACATATCTGAGTTGTCAGGAGGACCACAAATTAGTTCATTGCAGCATACTGTATGGGTTAGAGCCAGAACTTCGAAAGCATTTTGAAAATGGCAATGCCTTTGATACCATGGGTGAATTGAAAATGATTTTCGATACCCATGCTGCCGTAGAGAGTTATAATGCTTCTGAAAAGTTCTTTAGTTGCATGATGGAAGAGAATAGCTCCGTTAGCGAGCACATACTCGAAATGTCTGGGTACGCCGCTAGGCTTGTGTCCTTGGGAATAAGGATTCCCATTGACTTAGGCATACATCGTGTTCTCCAATCTCTGCCACCTAGCTACAAGAGCTTTGTGATGAACTATAATATGCAGGACATGAAGAAGTCTCTCCCCGAGCTTCTGTCAATGCTTAAGACTGCAGAGGTGGAGATCAAGAAGGAACATTAAGTGTTGATGATCAATAAGACCACCGGTTTCAAGAAAGACACGAAGGGTAAGCAGAAGGGAAAGAAGGGCAGAAAATCTATTGCCACACTAGAAAAGAAATCCCGAGCTAGCCCTAAGTCTGATACCGAGTGCTATTATTGTAAGGGGACTGTCCATTGGAAGCGCAATTTCCCCAAGTATTTTGGCAGACAAGAAGGCTGGCAAGGCAAACAAAGGTATATATGATATACTCCCTCCGTTCCTTAATATAAGGTGTATAGTTTTCTTGCACGAATATTAGCGCACAGCCTGGGAGGGCAAATTTCGTTGCTTTAGGACGTGAATACCCCAGGTGATTGACATGATATAGAGGGAACATGCGAAATCTGGGTATCCCCTCTCTCTCTCTTGATCGGATTAATTACCTCCTAAATAAGATGAACAAATCCCAAAATTCTCTATATACCTTATATTATGGAATTTTTCACAAAAAACTATACACCTTATATTAAGGAACGGAGGGAGTACATGTTATTGATGTGTACTTGACTAGTACTCGCAGTAGCACCTGGGTATTTGATACTGGAGAGGTTGCTAATATATGTAACTCGAATCAAGAGCTACGGAACAAGCAGCCGCTAGCAAGGGGTGAGGTCAAGATGTGTGTAGGCAATGGATCAAGAGTTTATGTGATCGCCGTTGGAACACTGATTGTCCACCTGCCATCAGGATTATTTATAAACCTGAATAATTGTTATTTGGTGCCTACACTGAGCATGAACATTATATCTGGATCATGTTTGATGCAAAGTGGTTATTCATTTAAGTTTGAAAACAATGGTTGTTCGATTTATATGAATGATATCTTTTATGGTCATGCACCTATGATGAATGGTTTATTTCTATTGGATCTCGATAATAGTGTTACACATATTCATAATGTTGATGCTAAAAGGATTAAACTTGATAATGACAAATCTGCATATATGTGGCACTGCCATCTAGGTCATATTAGCGTTAAATGCATGAAGAAACTCCATTCTGATGGAATTTTGGAATCACTTGATTTTGAATCATTTGATACATGTGAGCCATGCCTTATGGGCAAGATGACTAGAACGCCGTTTTTTGGTTCAATGGAACGAGCGACAGATTTATTGGAAATCATACATACCATGTATGTGGTCCAATGAGTGTGTCGGCGCGAGGTGGATATCGTTATTTTGTTACTTTCACGGATGATTTAAGTATATACGGGTATATCTATTTGATGAAACACAAGTTTGAAACCTTTGAAAGTTCAAGGAATTTTAGAGTGAAGTGGAAAATCATCGTAATAGAAAGATCAAATTTCCACGATCTGACCGTGGAGGTGAGTATCTAAGTTACTAGTTTAGCACACATATGAAAGAGTGTGGAATAGTTTCACAACTCACACCTGCCGGAACACCATAGCGTAATGGTGTGTCGAAACAGCGTAATCATACTTTATTAGATATGGTTCGATCTATGATGTCACTAACTGACTTGCCACTATCATTTTGGGGTTATGCACTGGAAACCGCTGCATTCACTTTAAATCAGGCACCATCTAAATCCGTTGAAAAGACACCATATGAATTGTGGTTTGGAAATAAACCTAAGCTGTCATTTCTTAAAGTTTGGGGTTGCGATGTTTATGTGAAGAAACTCCAGCCGGATAAACTCGAACCCAAAGCGGAAAAATGCGTCTTCATAGGATACCCTAAGGAAACTATTGGGTATTCCTTCTATCACAAATCTGAGGGCAAGATTTTTGTTGCCAAGAATGGATCCTTTCTAGAGAAAGAGTTTCTCACGAAGGTGTGTGTAGTCGGAAGGTAGAACTCAAAGAGGTTATAGAACCTTCTCATCATGAAACGGCGAGTAGCGCAACACCGAAAATTGTTCTGGAGTTGACTTCACCAAATGAAGAAGGAACTAATGATAATGATCATGAAACTCTGAAAGAGGATACTACCAAACCTCATAGCTCAAGCAGGACACGTGCAGCTCCTGAACTGTACGGAAATCCTATTATGAATTTCATGGTTGATGAAATAGATGACCCTGCGATGTATGAAGAAGCGATGATGATCCCGGATTCCAACAAATGGCTAGATTCCATGAAACCCGAGATGGAATCCATGTACGAAAACCAGGTTTAGACCTTGGTGGACTTACCTCATGAGCGAACGACTGTTGAGAATAAATGGATTTTCAAAAGAAAAACTGATGTTGATGGTAATGTAACCATCTATAAAGCTCGAATTTTCGCAAAGGGGTTTCGACAAATTCAAGGAGTTGACTACGATGAGACATTCTCCCGTAGTGATGCTTAAGTCAGTTAGGATTATGTTAGCAATTGCTGCATATTTCGATTATGAGATATGGTAGATGGATGTCAAATCTGCGTTCCTCAATGGCAACATTGAATAAGAGTTTTATATGATACAACAAAAGGGTTTTGTCAATCCTAAGGATGCTGACAAGGTATGCAAGCTTCAGCGATCCATCTATGGACTAAAGCAAGCATCCCGGAGTTGGAATCTCCGCTTTGATGAGGTGATCAAAGAGTTTGGATTTGTCAAAACTTATGGAGAGGCTTGTATTTACAAGAAAGTGAGTGTGAGCAATGTGGCATTTCTAATATTATATGTGGATGACATATTACTGATTGGAAATGATGTAGATCTTTTAAACAGTGTTAAAATTTATCTAAACAGCAATTTTTTTATGAAGGACCTAGGTGAAGCGTCATACATATTAGGCATAAAGATCTATAGGGACAGGTCAAGGCGCCTAATACAAAGTACATACCTTGATAAGATTTTAAAGAAGTTTAAAATGGATGAAAGTAAGAAGGGGTTCTTACCTATGTTACAAGGCAAGACATTGAGTAAGACTCAAAGTCCGGCTATGGCAGAAGAAAGAGAGATAATGGATAAGAACCCCTATGCTTCAGCCATAGGCTCTATACTGTACGCCATGTTATGTACAAGACCAGATGTGGCACATGCTATTAGTTTGACTAGTAGGTACCAATCTGATCTAGGTTCGTAACACTAGATAGCAGTCAAGAATATCCTTAATTACTTAAGAAGAACTAAGGAAATGTTTCTTGTATACGGAGGTGAAGAAGAGCTGGTCGCTAATTGTTATGTCGATGCTAGCTTTGACACTGATCCGGATGACTCTAAGTTTCAATCCGGATACGTATTTCTCATGAACAGAGCAGCACTTAGTTGGAGGAGCTCCAAACAACCTGTGGTGACAAGATCAACGATGGAGGCAGAATATATTGCTGCTTCGGAAGCAGCGCATGAAGCGGTTTGGATGAAGGAGTTCATAACCGAACTAGGTGTGGTTCCTAGTGCGTTGGACCCAATGGTTATCTATTGTGACAACAATGGAGCCATAGCCAACGCCAAGTAACCAAGGTCTCACAAGAATTCCAAGCATATTAAGCGCCAGTTTCACTCCATCCGCGAGCATGTCAAGGATGGAGATATAAAGATTTGTAAAGTACACATGGATATCAATGTAGCAGATCCGTTGACTAAAGTTCTCCCTAGGGCAAAACATGATCAGCACTAGAACTCCATGGGTGTTAGATTTATCACTATGTAACTATATTATTGTCTCTAGTGCAAGTGGGAGACTGAAGGGAATATGCCCTGACAGGCAATAATAAAGTTGTTATTATATGTATTCCAAGTATATGATAGATTTTTATTTTGCATGCTACAATTGTATTAATACAGAAACGTTAATACATGTGTGTCTAATAAACATATAAAAAGTTCCTAGTTATGCCTCTCTTTGAACTAGCTCGTTGATTAACAAGATGATCAAAGTTTCCTCATCATGGACATTGGACGTTGTTAATAACGAGGTCACAACATTTGTGAAATGATGTGATGAACATTCATCCGAAGTATAGCATTACGATCAAAGTCATTGTGTTTATATTTCTATAACATCATACGAAGTAATCCTAGTCCTTAGACCATGAGATCATGTTAATCACTAACACCGGAAGAGTATCTTGAGTAACATCAAACGTCACACCGTGAAAGGGTGACTATAAAGGTGGGTTCAGTTCTATGAAAGTGTTATGTAGAGGCTCATGGATCAAGAGTGGGATTTGTCCATCCCGATGACAGATAGATATACTCTAGGCCCTCTCGGTGATATCACATTAAGAATAGCTTGCAAGCAAGTGATGTGATCACTAGAATGTTATATCACAGGAATGAGAAAAGAGTGCATGCCGGTAACGAGATCAAACTAGGTATCTGGATACCGATGATCGAATCTCAGACATGTAATATATCGCGAGACAAAGGGATTAAGTTACTAGCGTTAAAGGTTCTCACGATCACAGAAGTCATTGTTGAATGTGTAGGAGTCAGAATGGATCTCTAGGTCCCGCTTCTCATTATTGACCTGAGAGGGGTCTCGACCATGTCTGCATTATTCGCAAACCATAGAGTGACACACTTAATGGTAGCCAACACCATTTGGAGGAAATATGTTTCAAACGAAAGAATTGCAAAGCACTAGAATTATTTCAATGGACACCAGAATTGTTTCGGGTGAAATTGCTGAAATTGGTTCTGCATGTGATATTGAAATATTGTAGGGGGTTTTATGTGAATGTTTTATAATTAAAGTAATTAACAAAATTCTGGATAAATTGAATAAAATAGTTTTATTAAATGAGAGTTGCATTAAATTTGGTGTAAATTTAATGCATATGAGTGGGATTTTTGAGTGGAGAAAATGGAGGGGCAATTTATGTGAGTGGAGCTTCCACCACATGAATGAGGAAGAGGTGGGGGCACCCCCCATGGGCACCGTCCATGGGAGGGGGGCAGCCCCCTCTCCTATAAAAGCCCCCCCTCTCCCTCCATCTCACTCACACCCCTCGTGAAAGATATCTCTCCCCCTCTAGATATATTTTTCATGGTCTCGGATTAGCGAGATACATGTTCCTAGTGGCATTTTGTCTGGAAGGAGTTGCTACTTCCACCGATTTGCTGGAGCGAGGAGGTGGAGGTTGTTTGGTGGCATGAACATGTGTGCAAGGACGGATGCGCTGCTGATTTGCGGCGCTAGGACTTCCACATGATCTTGAGATCGACAAGCGTTCGACTACATCATCCACGAGTTCAAACTCATTAACAAAGCTTTGTTGTTCTTCAAGGGTATGTTCTCTATGGATGTATATCGACCTGTTGCTTGTATCTAATAGATAGATCCTAGCATTTAATAGTTCCCATCGTAGGAAACTTTTTGTTTTCTATGATGCGAACCCAAAAAATCTTCCCGTTGATAACAAGGAACTCTGTTGTTTGAAGGCGGCGTAATTTTTCCCAAACTTCATTTCTTAAATCTAAGGGAAGAAACAATGTTATTTTCATAGTGGTTGATACTTCTTCAAAGTTCTTCTTTTCTTCCAGTGAAAGAAAGAATCTTCACTTGCATCTTTCAATCTTTAATCTATAACCATCTATCGTGTTTCCCTAAAGCACCAAATCTATGTTTATCCTACCTTTCTTGTTTCACGACAATCCTCAATGCTTGAAGTCATTTCTATTTAAAAGCAGAACCAAGGACTCGGAACAAGTCTTTTAGGTTTTGCAAGGCGCTTTGGTCGCACCATTCCATGAAGAAGCTACGGGAGAACGTGAAGATTTCTTTTCCTAGGAATCTCGGGGCGAGATTCTTATTTATTCGAGGAGAGTTGTAGCATCCCAATTGTCTAACATTGGAATGCTACATGGTTTAATAAATATTTTTTAAGTACATGGTTTAATAAATATAGTGCTACTTCCTACTTGTTATTATTGCATCTTCATAATATCATGCTCATGTCACCATGCCACATTGCATTTGAGCATATTAAAACCCCTCTTCATTTGGTTCTTCTCTTCATAATGCATTTGCCTTGTTAATTGTATTTGCCTCTTGATAAATTGTAGTTGGTTCTTGATATATTGCTTGATGCCCAAATTCAGTTGGGGCATATCTTTTGAATTCTATTCTAGCTACCAACATGCTACTATCTTGATCTTGTTCTATTTCTACTACATATGGCATGATGTGGGTCCCTTTTCTTTGGCCTTGTGTTTAAATCATATCCATATGATATATGTGGATTCATCCACTCAATTTAGTTCCCACACCATCTACATGTGTGATATCTTATATTCTATATTATTTGATTCCATGTGGTCTTCTCTTTAAATTCCACCACATATGAGGACAAGTGGGTTCCTTCATTTGCCTTGTTGGATTTAACTCATGCTCTTTTGTATCTTGTGTGGATCCACTCAATGTTGTCATTCCTCTATCTTCTAGAGCTAAGCACTAGCTCTCACTCTTGTTCATGTGCCACCCTTTTATTTCCTTCTTTAAACACATGCAATAATATACATTCTACACACTCTTTTAAGTCACATGAAATCATATCCTCTTCTATATTGCCAACTCTCCCCATTCTTATGTATATCCTCTACCTCACTCTTTTTTGCAAGTGTGCACACACACACTAAATCTCTCTCTCTCAAACCTAACCAAATCCCTATCTAAACCATCTAAGCTAGATCCTCTTTATTTTGCTAGAGCAAAGCGAGCAATGCTTAGCTGGGCATACTAGCTAAGCTAGCTATCTCGAGCACACACGCACCCCAGCTGTTAGCTACACCAACGGATCCTCCTCTTTCTGAACCCAAACCGGCCATCTAGTAGAGAGACCCTAGCCCCGCGCATGTTTCTCGCCTCCTAGTTCGATCCTTCCCTCCTGGTCCATCTTAACTAACTCCTTCTCTCCTCTAGCTCATGCGCACCAGCACATGACGCCCGTGTCCGGACATTGTCGGTACGCACGAGAGCCTCGTGACCCTACTCCCCTCGTGGCATCTTTTAGATTCCTCTTCCCTTAACGTGGGCAGAGGCTCTCCTCTCCCTGTCGTCCACCGCCATCCTTTCTCCTTTCCCCTCTGCTTTTTCTCCAAGCAAAATCTCCCCGATTCTCTGCCAAGACGAAGCCATGGCCCCGCCGCCCATTGCCAACCTCGGCCGCTGCTAGCCACCTCGTGTTGCTACCTCGTTGGCATCAGTCTACATCCTCCCTATCACCGCTGGTTACAACAACCAAGGAGGAGAAGGGCCGTGCACCCGGTGTCCCGCCGACGCTCGCCGTTGTTTCTGTGCCTTGGTCACCACTGTCGTCCTCGCCGTCTATTTCCTCTCCTCTGGCCGGGAACCACCGTCTTCGACTCCCTCGGTGAGCCTTCTCCTCGCCTCACGCCTCTCTGGCTTGCATGCATCCTTGTACGTGCACATCGCCTCCTTGCCGCTTGCCGTGCATGCGAGACAGACATATATTGGCCCTAGATCGTGCATGCCTCAGACACATGGCCTACCTCTGTTCCTATTGTTTTTCTGGCGCCACGACCTCTCCCCCGACGAAGGTTACTTGACGAAAGTTGAAGGAAAAAGTCTCCTCTCGCTAACGCATCTCGAAATCATCTCACAAAGTCCACAAGAAATCATCGATTTAAAGCATCTCGTTTGTCAGTTGGCAGACGTGGATTACGCCTCTGAACCTCGTCGATTTTCTGCGCACACAGACCTCCGACGGAGAAACTTTGTTCACGGAACTTGGAGATCTAAGTGAGATCTCCATCTTTTCTTTTTACACCTATATCTAATTCATCTTAATTTCTTCTCGAGCTTTCTCACAATACGGCTTTAGCTAACAGTTTCTGGGAAAACGAAATTTAGTTTTGTCAGTCAACGTCGGGAATATTTTCTAAAAAGCCCTCCGTAGTTTTTAAAACTCAACCTGCGCTCCCCAGCTCAGCCACGTGTCACCATCCAGCGGCCCGCGCACGTGTTGGGCCCGTTGGTCCGTTGACCCTACCTGTCAGTGACCGTGGGTAGGCCCGCCCTGGTGAGAAAAGTTACCAGGATCTTTTCTAATACAAAAAAGTTCTAGAAAATAATTTAAATTAAATTAATTCATATCTTTTAAAATAATTTGAATTTGGATAACTTATAAAATGAAATATGAATCTTTTTCAAATTTGAATTCAAATCTATTTTCAGATTTCACCAGAGTTGACTCTAGCCAGTCAAACTTTTGACTTTTGACCCAATTTAAATTGTTTTGCATTTACTAATGTTATTAAATTCATAAATTTAAATAATACAAATGATATATGTTTTCTTATCAGAAAAATGCCAGGAATCTGAATATCCTATTTAAAATAATTTCTATGCAATTAAACTTTTTGAATTAATAATTCGATTAATATGTCTTTATCTTAATAAATTCATAACTTTATTTATGTAATTCCAAATTTGACAAATGATATGTCTAAATCGACCAGCGCGACGAGCCCGTTCTAAGTATGCATTCTATTATATGAATTGAAACATGCATTATATAAATATTAAGAAAACAACAAGGTTTATGGGAGTAAAATATGCCTAAATAATTAATTAAAGTGCTTTATTATTGTTCCCACACCTCATTCATGCCATGCTATGTTATACCTTACAATTGTGCATCATTACATCATGGCATACCTTGTTTTTCTTGTTGCATATGTTCTTATGATTATGCACTTTATTTATTATGGTCCTTTGTGTGTTTGGTTCTTATTCCGAATAGACGCCGAGCAAGAGATATATCAGGAGAACCAGGAGTACTATCCGGATACCAGTTATTCCACTGCTGAGTTAACATGCAAGAAATTCCTCATGCTTACATTACATATAGCACATATGCTTCTATCTTACTCTTGCATCATTGAGTCACGTTTGCACTAAATTGAATCCCAAGTATTGCATTGCCTTCACTTTTAAACCCTACCAAAGCTTGTACCCTCAATCCTATGAGCCGTTACTACAGGAGTTTTTTGAGCCATACGAGTCGTAGAATTGCATGTAGGATTTATGCGAGTCTTTGTATAATGAGGTACCTAAACAAATTAAACTGTATAGTAATGGGATAACTAAAGAAGAGGCACCGGTGGGCAATAGTTGTTATTTGGTTCTGCCACGCTCACTTGTGTCCTGTAGGACCTGAGTACTTGATTCCTGTTCCTAGACTATCGCACTATTCACAATAGCTTGATTCACATCTAATTTCTTGGAGCCATAATTAGTTTGGGGTTTTATTACTATGATATACTTATTCCATGCTTTACTACTTTATTTACTATTGCGCGTGGAGGACCGGTACTATTTTGGAATGCATAGTGTTTTTTCTGTATCGACAAGCCCAATCACACTTTCGGGTTTCCAGTCATTTACAACTATTGATGCAAACCCTGATTCTGTCTCAGAGCCGGCCAACTTTGGTGTGGGTAGCTTAGTGTGGTGCCTCCTGAAATAATTTTTGAATCATGTGAATGCTTTGTCGTGAGGCCTCGTTGCTTTTTATTTGGTTCTTCCCTAGGTTGATCATGCGTTTATGGCTATTTGTGCACCCCTACAGGGTAAATCTTTCTGAAAGCCATGTCCACGGTTATGGACGACTTGGAGCATAGTTTATCAATCATAGATAACTATAACTAAAATACCGTGTTTAATTTGACTAAGACATGTCTAGTAAATAGTGCAACATTCATGGAATGGTTAAGAAAATTGCTAACGGATGGGATGTTCTTCCGCCTTCTCGTTTGGTAAGTGAGAACGAGCGCGAGTGATGTTTATTTATCTTACTCATATAATTGTTGTTTAACATTAACGAGCGTCTGTCCATATCTGGTTGGGCGGATGTTGTAGTGTGTCTCTATAGAACGGTTTAGATATTATCTTTCGCTGCAATTGCATCACCCCAGGTTGTTTCCTTTAGATGCATAAAGACTTGCTGAGTGCCATAGGGTCTCACACCATAAATATTGATCAGATTGTCAGGAATACCCTTATGGCGGCTACTACGTCGTTGCGGTCGATGAAGGAGGCAATGACCCTCTTGCGTAGAGATTCCGGGGATGGAGATCTCTGAGATCTGTGGGCGGGAAAGTTCTTATTTCTATGGCATATTATGCCGATTTGCTTCTTAATCCGTATTCGGAACTTGTCATCCGCTTCCACTTGATACTATGTTGATTGATGTATGCGGGCGTATCCTAAACTATTATGTCTATCTAGGATATTTGGATCTTTCCATATGGCGTTGTAATATTTCCTTTCTTTGTAGATGGAATTGGTCTGATGTACTCTTGTATGTCGCTGACATACATACTCATTTGTGTATGTTTTGTTCGCATACCTGTTGACTATGTCGCTCGCACCTGATATGATGTTCTTGAAAAGTGGTTAGGGTGGTTGGCTGGTACCGTGCCCTGCTCCGCTTCTACGGGCCTACATGTGGGTGGCCTTTGGGCCTCCGCTGTAGCACCCCTTATCCACTTTTGGTTCATCCTGGCTTGTTGCTTAGAGCGTAGGCTCTAAGGTATTACACGGATTGCACCACGGTCGTGGCAAAGCTTCTGGGGTGGGAGGTGGATCATTCTTATCATGGACCACTAGTGGTGGAACTAAAGACTCTCCTTGGTGGCATCGAAGAATCTACGGTGCAAGCGGTAAGGATAATGGAAAATAGGGCCATTCACCGGATGGGGCAAGAAGGTTGTGATAATAAAACTTGCAAAGTGTGGCTCTCTGTTCCACCAGACTTCCTTGTAAGTTGTTTAGGGTTGGACTTGTGATGTAGCCCGACCTACGGTCGTTACCACATCAAGGTCTCCAACATACGGCAAGTCGTCACGCACTCCAAAGGTGAATCCGTTCCTCTATACGAGCCAACTTCCTACCCTATTGAATGGTATGCTACTTCATACTCCATCACATATTCACGATAGGTTCATACCGACAAGTATGGAGGAAAGGGAGGAAACACGGACCACCAAGCCTGACAAGACGGAGGCTTAAAAGAGGAAAAGGAAGAATCTGCAGCAGAAGCACTGGAGTCTCCGACCCTCAAGCCCGGAGTCTCCGGCCTCCCACACCGGAGTCTCCGGCCATGACTCTGGCCAGGACTCCGGACTTGCCCTAGGAGCGTTCAGTACACCCCTACAGAGACAAGTCCGGAGAGCAACGACCACACCGGAGTCTATGGCCTCTCCACCTGGAGTCCCCGGCCCTCACACCCAGAGTCTCCGGTGTAAGTGAAACGGGCCTGCACGTCTTGAGCTGGGCCTTCGTCCCATGTACCCCTCTAGTCCATTCCAACCCTAGTTTTATGCCCAACTACCCCTAGTTTTATTGCATGATCAATTATGTTCCTTCATGTGAACCTCACATCGAGATAACTACACTAATAGAATACTATACAACATGGGCTTGAAGAGGATTAGGCCATTGGAAAGAGTGGAGAGACTATAATCTCAGATGAGTGAATATGATAGAAAAAGGGATTAACTCATTGTTATTGCTTTCTTGATATCCATACTTTCTAGCTCTATCTATTTCATAGTAATCACTTGAGTTGATCCTTGAGAAATGCTCTATCTGTAAAAAAACTTGAATTCAGTACATTGAATATAATACATCTCTTGTTACTATGTCGCAGCTTATACTGTTTTGCTTTTGAAGCGCATTGTCTTTATTAACATGTCTCAGTTTGCCCACCTTCTTTATTATGATACTCTCTTAGTGGCCGTTTTACCCTCTCTTGTGTTGTTTTCATTAACATCCATGTATCATAGACATGACAGTAATTGTGCATGTTAATTGAGAAATATGTATTCTATGTGTCCAGCGAGAGAGTAAGATTTAACATTGAAAAAAGTTTTGGTATGCAAAGGAATTGTTACAGTCACCATGTAGTTGTGGATGGTCTTGAGCTTTTTAAGTTGCAAAAACAGAAGGATGTCTCTTGCTGTTCAGAAAGCTTGAAGATCATGCACCGTACAATCAGCAAATTAAGCAATGGAGCACTTGATTCAGTGGCTAATATTGTCATCCATAACGGCGCTAGTTTCAGGAAAGTTAGGCCTACAATGATGAAGATCGTGAAGGACCACCTTCCAAAATACTTGGCCGAGTTGGACAGTGAAAATAGTAAGGTTCTACTTTCTGACATTTTAACAATTCCATGTAGCTATCAATCTGATTCTGTGTGCCTTTCAACACCTGTTTCACCAATGCTTCTGTCATCCATAAATGAAGCTTTGGCTGGGCTGGATGAGATTTCCCAGCAAGCTGCTATTGCAATCAATAGAAAGCTCATTGGAAAATCATGCCCCCAAAAATTCTTGCATGTATCTCGAACTTCCAGCAGAAGCCATCTTGTTAACTTGATAAGGGAAAGATGTGAAAGTATGATAGCGAAGCTGCAGGAAGGCAAGGATCTTCCAAAAAACTTTGCAAAAGCACTGTCAGTGATGAACCTATATCAGAAACTAACACTAAGGAGCATGGATATTTCATAGTCAGAGTTCTTCCCCTTTCCGCGTGTAACTATGTCACTGCAGCTAGATATCCTGAATGCTCTTTGGTTGCTTCCAGAAGTCAATAGTAATGATATGAAGTTGCTGTGTTCCATTATGGGTCAAGTTTCTCAAGTTAAGATGGCATCATTCAAAGCAGCTGTGAGGAGGTACTTGACAGAATGCTTGTTTGAGTGTGATGATGGTAATTTACCAGATTTGGCACTACGTGTCATTGGTATCTTAGTTCGAATGTCTCCTACATGTCAGCAGGTTATTCTCACAGAAGAGAGAAAGGAAGTCGAAGTAGATCCTATTTTAGATTTAATCAGTTGTCTCAGATCTTTGGCACATGGTGCCATTGAAGAATGCCTGAGCGATGATGAATTTAGCCTAGAGAATTACAGCTGCAGTGAAGGTAATGATTTTGTACTCACCACGAGCAATTACTTCGGTTTTCGTTCTCAGCAGCACATGGATGAGGGTTGCTAATCAAAATTGTATGATCAACGACAATGCTGAAGATTCTGAACCTGTGGGTGGTGCTAGACAATATGGAGAAAGTGAAGCTGCTGGTAGTATGAAGGGTGAGGGCTGCTATTCAAATTTTATGATCAACGGCAATGCTGAAGATTCTGAACCTGTGGGTGGTGCTGGACAATATGGAGACAGTGAAGCTGCTGGTAGTATGAAGGGTCCTAGTTTGAAGAAGGACAATGTAAAGATGGCTAGATGCTCTGAAGAAGACCTCTCTGCAGTATGTGATGACATTGCAAGTACTGCACACAAGTTTATTGGGCAAATTCTTAAAAAGATGCTGACTGAAGAGGAGGTGGTTGATGAACTTACTGGATGTTATCTTGGAGGCAGTTCTAATTTTGAAGATCCTCAAGGTACATTTTGAACCACCAGTGAAGCTTCTCTACTTGTTTTTTGTTTTTCTGTTTTCAGTTTGCAATCCTCTTGTAAGGTAACATCATTTTTGCCATAGTTCCTGGAGCGAAGAACCAAAAGGCCAACATTGTGATGAATGTTGTCCAGGGTCTCTTACCTAATCTGCCAAAAATTCTTTCTCCTTCATTATCTCCTCCCTCTTTCCAATGTGCATACTAATGGTCTAAATAGCTTGTTCTAATGTGTACAGATCCATGGACAAAGTTAGAAGGATACTGGATGCTGCTGAGCAGTGAGGATGGTCAATTTGCGAGAACGTTTATTGGCTTCCGAACTTGTATTTTGTCCCTGCATATTCTGATCTAGGTATTACCTACAAAATTGTGCTATCTTTTTCCAATAAATGGAACTTCTATTAGACTCAAAAGTTTACATCAAGACGATACAAGCAAGAGAGCCATACCCAACCTCTGCATAGCTAAAGCACACACAACAAAGTACCAGCAGAAGAGATAGAAGCATCAATCTCATAGGCATATCCTAGAATACATGAAACTAAAAGAGATGCCTATGGTGGAGGAGGCTCAGTCCGCAAACTATGCTACCACCCATGATGGATAAAAACATCTTTGGCCACTTGCTCCAAACACGAACACACCTCCTCCGCATAGAGGACGCGGTGTTCCGGTTTCTGAAGGGTAGACCACTCCCGAGTAAGTGTGCACAATGAAAGATGACCTGGGAAGACATTTTTGCATAAAAACCCACATTATTTCTACATAGGGTTTGTCAGTTGCCAGTTGCGCCTAACCAGATTATCCTTTGTTAGTATCACACCTCTACGAAGATACGAGGCGAAAATTTTGGTCTTCAATGGTATCTTCATTTTTTAAAATGTGTTTATTTTTATTAACTGGTACTTCAGAGCTACTAGTGCTTTGTACATGAAATCAACTGTAAACTTGTCATTTTCAGTCAAATTCTAACGAAACTCATCATGCTCATCTGTTAGTTGTATGTTCGCTAACCACTCATGTAGAGATTGCAAAAGAGGCAAGACATGCACCAATGAGATCTCATCTAAAAACCACGTTAGCATGTGAGGTGCTCAACACCTCATCGATTATATTGCTATTGTTACATGCTACATTATACAAAGTCAGATATTGTTCTATTAGAGGTATATTCCCTAACCAGGAAACTCCCGGAATCTAATTTTCGTACCATCCTTAATAATGAAAGATCAAAAGCAGAAGAATGAGTTCTTCATATATATTAGACAACACAAAAGTGTGAACCCCCTGACTTGGTAAAATTAGGATAGAGCTTTTCAGCCTATATATTTCCTTCTTAATAGGGTTTGTCATACGCCTTCCTCGGTTAATAGCTTGAACAACAATTTCCCCACTAGTGCCATATTTTTGTCTTCAAGATAGTGGGTCCCAAGCCCCCCTTGGTCTTTTGGACGGTAGACTACATTCCATTTTGCTAGTCTGTATTTCTTTTTCCGAATCTCCTTACAAAAAGAATCTCGAGTGATAATAGTCTAATCTTTGCAGAACTCCCTTTGGTACTTGGAAGAAGGATAATATATAAAAGACGATATTAGTGAGGACAGAATTAATCAGAACTGGTCTTCCACCGGTCTTCCACTAGCTGATAGAAGTTTTCCTTTCCAGTTTCTTAAATGTTAGTTTTCCTTTACAGTTTCTTAAATGTTTCCGTAACCATTCGTCAACTATTCCTCAACTACTTTCTATTCCGTATTCGCCAGTCTCCGATAATGAATCGTGATTCCCAAATACGTTATTGGAAATTAACCTTATTCGGATCCAAACAATTTGGTATACTAATTTATAGCTTCTCTTGCTTCTCCAAAATAGAACAATTCATTCTTATGTAAAATTTATTTTAGATCTGAAAGTTGCTCAAATACTGAAAGAATTAACTTTAGATTTTTAGTCGTTTCGATGTCATGTTCCATAAACAGAATTATGTCATTAGTATATGGTAGAATCGAAAACCCCTTATCAACTAGATGTGGTACGATCCTAGCAATTTGCCCATCATTCTTGGCTCGCTCTTATCAAGATGACCAACATATCAACCACGATGTTAAATAACATAGGGGATAGTTGGTCACCTCGATATAAACCTTTCTTTGTTTGGAAGTAGTGGCCAATGTCATCAATTGAAACCTTTTCTTTTAAGAACTTGGAAAAGAAAGGCCATTTGACATTATGATGGGCCTTCTCAAAGTCAATCTTAAAGATCACATCGTTCATGTTTTTCGGTGCAGCTCATGCACCGTTTCATGAAGGGTTACTGCTCCATTAACTATATATATCGCCCTTGCATAAATGTAGTCTGTGTTGGATGAACCACATTATCTACCACCGAATTTAAACGGATAGTCGTCACCTTTATTAATATTTTGAAGCTAACGTTAAGTAGACAAATCAGTATATATATTGAATCCGTTCTACATACTTAACCTTAGACAATAGAATAATTTCACCAAAGTTAAGCTTGAAAAGTTCGAGTTGTCCCTTATGAAGATCATTGAACAACTCTAACAGTTCAGATTTGATAATATCCCAAAGATTTTGATAAAACTTCACTAGAAATCCATCCGGGTCGAGGGCTGTATTATGCTCCATTTCAAAGATTGTGTAATATCCTATAATTTCTAAATCATAATTTTAACATTTCGTTGTAGTGACCAAAAGTTGACTTTTTGAACTAATAAACCGAATGGACAATACAATACCATGGCTAGGTTAGTCTAGTCGAGTTGATTGAAAAAGATTATCAGTTTATACAAATCGGAGTTCAAGTGAATCTTTATGGTCCAGATGAATATTTGGAAATTTGGCAAATCTTGATTGTTAAATAATTTCGGGATTTAAAGTATACGAGGACTTCTTTTCCGAGTAAAAAAAATAAGAGGAGATAATAGATACCCCTGGACGAGGCCCAGTCCGATATCCTAAAACAAACACGCCCCAACACCCAGGCGTGGTCGCCGCTGCCATCACGGCCGCTATCACCGTCGCCACCTAGGGTTCTGCAGCAGTGCGCTGCCGGTAGCTACTCCAGTGTAGGCGTGCTTGGCCGCGGTCGCCCAGGTCCGCCCGGAATCGGTCGTCGCTGCTACTCTGCCATGTACCTTGTTTCTTTATGGGAGCAATACGCTACGGCAGATTCGATCCACTTCACTAACTAAATCGCTTGGATTGGGAGTTTGGCAAAGATCCACCGAGTTGGAAGCTGGATTTATCCTAGCACTCTTATTTTTCTAATCAGCAATCAGTAGTAGGAGGTCCACTCTGCTACTTTGTTTGGTCGTCTGCCTATGGATGTTGTCTTTGCCGTAGCAAGAATTGTTTACTGCTTAGTACCCGTATTTGTTTACTGCTTCTTTGTGGTACATATATAAGTATGGATACACGTAGTTTGTCCTGTTAATTGATGGACGCGATTAGGTAATTGACTGTTGAGTTACGGAGCCCAGCTGAAACTCCAATTATTTTGTTCCAGTTCAACGAAGACTACGTATTGTATTTTAGGTTGTTTCCTTCGAGAACAGTTTTTAAAACTGTTTTACCTACAGGATTTGGAGCTATGGGTGTTAGGGATGGTTCTTCGGTTTGAACCCCGTTCTAAGGCAAGTGCACGACGAGCCTTTTTAATTATTGTTGCCATCTTTGAGATTGTTGGCTTTGTGATGTTGGTTCTTACTTCGGTGTTCATGCCTTGATATATCGTCGATAAGTTTATATTAAGCCAGGGCGGTGAATAAGTTACAAGTAACTATTCCGAAGCGGAGGGTGATTTAAGTTATTATGTAACTACTCCGGTGAACTTGAGCTAGGTCGGTGACAATTCACGTGTTTAACTATTCCGCATGGTCGGTGAGAAAGTTAATAGTGAATATTCTGGAAAGCTCATATCGTAAAATACAAAATGCATAACAGTGTTTTCTGGTTATCCATCGAAATGAGTATTGGATTTGGTTGTTGTTGATTCGGTTCTGATGTTGAACTCGCTAAGTATATTTTTACTCACTCTTGCCTTTTCTTTGGTTTTTATTTGAATTTCAGGTACTCAGCGTAGCGACATACATGGGAGGGGAGTAGTTCGCCACCGCTTTGGCGCACACATCAATACTACTTCTCATAGAACATCTACCACCCATATTTCTTAGTTTACCATAATTACTTTATCACCATCCATGGAGTCGGTTGCATGTTTTTGTAAGCTTTTGGTCGCTCTAGCTTTAGTATTCATATCTAAGAATGATTATGCACTATATGAAGTGCGTGGATGCTTGTCTTTATGGTCGTTACCGTCTATACCCCTTATATTTTGTTATGCATGTCGTGGATGTCCGTCGAAACAAAGGAGATGTGGCCGAAATTGTTAATTGTCATTTGTTTTTTGTAGAAGCTTAAGTTGCATGGTAGCATTGCCAGATAGATAGAAATCTGGTCTGTTATAGATTGCATTTCTTACTTCCTCTTCAGTGAAGGGAGTAGTCAAGAAAGCATTATATCTCCCGTTTGTGATTCATCCAAAGAAATATTTACTTCTTCTGGTGGTCCAAATAGGATCTTATAATATTATTTTATATACTTTTTCAATTCATTTTGGCACTCAATTGTACCCTCATCTTAACGAAGCGTATGTATATACTTCTTTCTATGACCGCCGTTAGCCACACCATATGGAAGTATCTAGTGTTACTATCGCCTTTCAATATAAATCGGGCTTCAAATATTCGATACCACTTAATTTCTTCCTCTCATAGCAGGTGAGCTATTTGTTCATTTGTCTATTTTTCAACTCAAGCTCATGTTGTAACAGCACCCGTGATTATGCGAGAGATTCAAGAGTATCAATTATCTCCGAGAGCCTTTTTTTTCTTTCTTGTATATCCTAGTTATGTGCCTTGCCCATCCTCGTAGGTGTTTTCGTAGAATTTTTTTTATTCCACCATAGGATAGTCGAGCTCCCACGCACTGGTCTGTTCCAGACCTCTTTGATGATATCCCCAAAACCATCACGGAAAAGCCAACTCAATTCAAATTTGAGTGGTTGTTTCTTTCCACATAGTTCATGAAACCACTGTCAAGAAGTAATAGGGAAGGGTCAGAGAGATTCTTGATATGTTCCATTGCACGTTCTAACACCATAGGATACATTAACAGAAGCGACCGGATAATGTTCTACACTCAAAATTAGCTTCTCTAGAATAGTAGTTATTCAGCTGCAGCCGTCTACACTAAGTATCTCAAATATAGTTGAACATAAAGATGACGCCAAAACTCACTACTTTGAGCACTCTTTGGTTTAGAACAAAGAACAATTGAAAATTTTAATAACGGTAGTCTTGCGTCGGTATACATTCAAACTAACTTTCATCCAATGGAGTACGACCAAGGCATTAATCGGAAAGAGCTTGTTATATGCCAACCCATTTTTCATGTCCACATCGATACCTGACTACAAATGAAAAGAACCAAATTGAGTATAGTTCTTCTACCAAATATTATTTGCCATCCAAGCTCAAAATAGGTTTATATATACGTAAATATACACTTGAACTGAAGTGGTTAACATTTAACAGTAAAGAAACTCAACTTGGTGGTTACCTTCTCGTTGGACTGCAATCATTTAAAGGATTCAACAACTAAACTTGGATTAAGTGCAAAATTAGTAAGAACAATGACCTTCATTTTGCACAAAGGCGGTGTCAAGGTGGTAGAATTCTTTTTCTGTAGGAATAGATGAACATATATCAATTTAAAAAACCGAGGTTGAAGAAAGATGATGAATAATCCATGGTTCCAATACGAAAGTTGGGAGCTAGGTTTATGCATGTAGGCCAACACCATTAGTTTTGGTGCGCCGACCACCCTAACTGATCATTGACCCAATGGACCAAATACGACCAATCTCACAAGGCAAGGTGCATCTTCAATGACAATCTCCTACAACTTTCTACTGCAATTGTGTCTGCGCATTTGAGACACACCAATCATAAGGAGATTTGGCGAGATGATGTGGAGGGTGCTAAACCCGTGGATCCCCTAAAGCAGAAGGGACTTCAGCATAGTACAGGCGGAAACCAGGCATGGGATGGCCACCTCCAAGCTAAAGACGTCTTGGAGTCGTAGCTGCTTGAGTTGAGGAAAAACAAGCACTGAAGTAGCATCAATCTCGGGGATAGAATAGTACGCAAGGTGAACGCTGTGCAGTGTGGGCGTGAAGCGGAGGACGTATCGAGGGGAACTTGGGTGAGCCTGCTTCTCTAGCAAGGAACGTGAGCTCCTCGATGCCATCAAGGGCATTGGACAGGAACCAGTTGTCTAACTTCTTGGCGAGTTTGTGTTTGAAGAGGAAGATAATGATGAATAAGCGTATGGTGGGGCCAGGGTGCGCGACGAGGATCTCAGAAACCATGGCGACGCGTGTGCCATCGCAGTTTCCAGGGTCGTCGTTGATGATGAGATTTGGGGGGTCGGAGCGCCAGATGGGGCGCCACAGCTTGGAGAGGATGGTTTTCCTAATGGCAGACTTGGTGGGGAGGAGGGAGATGATGATGTGCAACATCTCATTGGCCAGTCGATTGATGAGGTCCTGGTCCGCTAGAGGCTCTTCCAAATCAGGGACGATCCGCCTGCTTGTTGGCCACCTCGGTCTCCATCTTAGCTCGCGGCAACACACAACCCCGCAGTCTCCTCGGATAAATGGGGACAACGGCGTTGGTTGGGCGTCCCGCTGGTATAGCTAGAGCGGATCGACTAGAAGGGGATTTGGCACCAGCATTGTGGCGCTGGCTTGAGTGGGGAGATAAGGAGGGGAGAAGGGGCAATGTGGAGTGGGTGCTAGAGGAGGAGCTTGTAAATGTTTTTAGGAGGGTCGTGTGAAGTCATCATCGATGACCATATTCTCAAATAAAATTGGACAACACGATCTCCGATTCATAAATGTGTGGATCCATTTATCACAAGATGTTTGATTGGATTGATTTAGAAGTGTAAATCATTTTTTGACATGCATGCTTGATGCGTATGAAAATTTTGTATCAAGCATATTATTTTTCTTCATGGAGCGCAATACAAATAATAAGAGAATCAGACAAAAGAATAAACTGAACCAAATAATTTTGTAGACTATCACAACAAACTTTCATCACACAGTGATACCAATAGCCAAAAAAAATACATAACTTTCAAGACATGCTTTCATCAACCGACTAAAACACACATCAAACACCTCCAAACAAAAACAACTAGGGCTATAACTTTTCTCCACAAACCATCTTTTTCATTGTGTTGAAGTTGCAACCTGAATCACGTGTGGTAGCGCACGTGTTCTTTTTATCCTTGATGATTCACTTTGAATCAAGTTGGTTGTTGGTAGAAAATGAACGAAGAACATGTTACGTATGAACGGCAACACTAACCTGGTATCATTGAGAAATGGTATAATGTACAATCAATATTAGCAAGATATAACTTTTTCCACTTCTTGTTGCTAAAATCTAATAAGAATACTCCCTCCTTCGCCCACACAACAACCACAATCTCGTCCTAAAATGAGCAGAGTAACCTTATAGCATGTTTCCCACGACATGGAAATGATATGTCAAGGAAAATGACAGATGCCAAATTAACAGTACTATGAGGGTTCTATGCATGATGACATATCAATGATCTTTCACTGGACCACGTATGTAGGATGAAATCTCTTAAAATCGCAAGGCCAATACCTCCATTATGCCCCTTAATGATGTGAAGATTGCGCCTGAATATACCATGTGTCTCATGAGGGCACTCAACATAATAGAGAACCCTCTTCATGTTTTTGAAGGTAATGATATATGTTGATTTTGTTGGCCAGTACAAAATATCACATATTAGAGTTGCCAGCCTGTTGTGAATCGCTATCATCATCGGAGTAGATCTGGTCCAATTCTCCTATACGCCTAATTCTAACGAGTAGCTACTGACCTCTGCTAGAAAATGATCTGTTGTGATGCAAACAACCCATAAATCGCTTGAGTGACAACAATGGTCAATCAATTCACCATCATGGTTTCTCAAACAGAGAATGGTACCGTTGGTATGCTTACCCCACCAAAGGTTTGGTGTTGATCCTATTTTTGTAATAGTATTCCTGACTAGATTCCACACATGTATCTCTTTTCGATATTGTGGACAATCAAGTAGCACCCTACCATGGTGGTATGCTACGACATATGTTTTGAGTGCGGCGTGTTCCAGCCATGTTGTTGCCAACATATGTTGGGTCAAGATAATGGCGTGTGATGAATCATCTGTCCACGGGGCTGTTTATGAAAAATTCAAGCACCGGTGTTCCTCCGTTGTATGATACTGTTAGCTCTCTAAAATCATTGCTTCCCATATATTGCCTCCAACCTTTACGAGAAGCTGATATTGGCAGTACACAACTTGGGTGCAAAGGAACACTGACAAGAATCGCGGCGAGTACCTCCGCGGGCAGTTCGTTTATTTTTCTGTGCATGCATTTACTTAAGTTGATACGGTTGCATAAGTACACGAATTCATCATAAAAGTTAGAAAAATAGGTCATCAAAATTATCTAAACAACACAATGCCTGAACATATCATCTAATTTGACTAAATAGTAAATAGCACAGTGCATTGGAAAAATCACTTAAAAAGCATAATGTGTCACCAATATTAACCTAAGCAGCACAAATGTATCACCTAAATTATGAAGACAACATAAACATACATAACATAATCATCATCACACCATGTATGCGTTAAAACCACAATGCTCCGAATCAAACCAAACCTCATTGCACACTTGAGGAGAAGATAGAACCTAATTACCAAAGGGTGGATGAGTTATGAATAGATGGACCGAGAATCGCCAAGGGATAACGAGCCACAACTGTAGCCACTGGTGTCATGTCGGAGTGTACGACAAGCTTGCCATGTTGCTATTGGGAGGCAACACCGGAGAGCACGGCGACTCCTAGCTGTTGAGGGGGGCCTCGGAGTCTACGACGAGCTTGCTATGTTGATGCTGCTAGAAGGTGGGCTCGGAGTTTATGGCGAGCTCGCTGTGTTGCTACATCTGCTCGGTGGCCATGCTAGAGTCTATGGCGACTTCTATTGTGCAACTGTTCTTGTGGATTTCAGATGTGGAAAAAAGAAGGAATTCCGCGAGAGAATAGCAGAATGGCATGCAAATATACAAGAAAAATAGCGAGATGTTGATATGAGAGGGGGAAATTAGTACAAAAGGTTTCCCCACATATTTAGGAAGAGTGGCGCTAAAATAATAATAGCGACGAGTAAAGATGTCTGCCACTACTATTGAGAGAACACAACTAAATTATTGTCATTTTTAAATATAACAATGCAGAGTTGGCATTAAACATTAAAAAAGTCGCATGAACTCACCTCTTCTCATAAGCCAGCGTGTTTTGATATGGAGGTGTGCCAAAAACCGTTCGAAAAAACTTCTGTTGCCATGGCAATGAGGCGGGTTTGGGTGGGTTGACCAAAACCATATCCAAATCCGATCCATCGATCTCAGTCTAGCTTCTTCTTGTTTTCCCTGAGCTGATCCCTCTCCTTTTCTGCATTCTAAATCAGCAACTTGTGACTATCCTGAAGCTTCTATGCAGTTCACACAACCAGGCTCCGATTGATTGTGTCACTTAGTTCTGACTGCAAATTCTTGATTTCTTGTTCCAGCTCCTTATTTCCTATCGACAGCTTGACATTTTTTCCAGCTGCATCACAAACATCAGTAAATCTCTCTGACCTTTCCAACTCATACATCTCCCATAACTAGGCCAAACCTTTCTTAAGTGCATCTGGCCACTCAAGATCCACCCACTCGACTGCTTTACACACCGGGCCAACCTAAAAAACACACACTATCGTGTTATACATTCTTCTTCATGTCACCGTTGAACATAATGTAAACACACCTGATTTGTACATCCCAAAAACCTTCTCCCAGTGTTACTGCCTTTGAATGCAACATATCTCCTCAATTTTAGCCCATGGTCACATGGTACTTCTCCATCAAGATCTAGGCCCTCCCATTTGGGGTCATAGATCGTCTGTGGTACATAAAACGCAAAGCTAGAATTGAACACGATTACATGCACAAATGGAGCTCAGATCGAGGGAATTACCAATGCCTAACCCTAGCCGAGAAAATAGAGGAACTCACATCAGGGAAGAAAGACTCGATGTCGGAGAGAAGGTTGTCACTGCTCGACTGGTTGTCCTCATCGTTCCAGGATGACTTGGCAAATGTGTTAGTGTCGGTGACGGTGAGAAGAGAGAGAGAGGAGGCGAGTGAGATAGAGAATGAAAGTGTGGGGAAAGTGAAGTGCATCACCTCTGCAACATTGACTAAATTGGCATGTTATAATAGTTTAATGGATACCATGCCTTTTCACTAGATTACTGTCTCCTACCTAATAGGTGTTCTCTTCCTACACTCTTATTTCAAATATTAAACATGTACTTCCTCCATCGCATTTCTTTGAGTAGTAGCAACATAGAAGTATATTGCATCATCTCAAGAAACAAAATCATGTCAACTACAATGTGCTTATGCATCACTTGTTCAGTGATGTTTCAAAAAACATTATATTACATAGAAACAAGTATAGTACATCATCCCAAGAAACATAAGCATGTCAACTACAATGTACTTATGTCTTATTACAACAAAGATGGTTTCAATGAGTGATATGTCTGAAAATCTCAACAGCTCGCACAACATTATATCACAATCTCTCAAAAAATATAATCATAGAAACACAGTTCAAATGCAACAGCTATCTATGTTACAAATACAGGCAGGGGAACCCCGTGGTCCATATGACAAGCCCAGGGTTGAAGCTCTCATTAGATCTGATCAACGTCGATCATCTCGTTTTGTTTAGCCACTACAGGGGCCTCTACACCCACTATAACCTGGTCAACAACATCAGAAATGGTAGCCAGGAAGAACAACTTCCTGGTTTGCTTCTTTCATTGCATAATCTGTAATAGATCTTCAGTATCCAAAACATCTATGAATTCCTGCTTCTTATGAGATGCCACCACCAGAGTCGTGCCATCTTCTTAGGGCCAATACTAATTTCCTTACCGCTCATCTCTATCATTTTATCAAGAGTTACGTTTTTTGGAATCGACGGTGATCTCCATAGTACATGATGAAGCTGGCTTATTAACTCCATCATCAAGTTTTGCCATGTATGAAAATACCTCTAAGTGTATGCTAAACTTAACTATATCAATATCTATTGGTTCGTAGTCTCGAGGATACGAAGCTCTAGTAGCAAGATCTCTAGTATCTGCATACATATCATCAATCATCGCTTCAACTTTCAACTTATGATCAGCTGCACAACACTCCCAAACCATCTGAAACTCATGGGAGTGCTCAATTTCCATATAGGTATCACTCATGTTGTGCCACACGAATTGTGTCCTATGTCTAGATCCCCAAGGAATCCTAGCATGAAGCATATCTACCGGCTGCGAAACAGACACAACCTCTTTGCAATTCACAAGCAGATGCACATCCTGCCCGAACACAACCCTCTCGCAACCAAAATCTAGTTTTATAGTGTACTGGCGGACATGAACTGTGAACTCATGTAGGTCCATTGTATCGAAGTTGTGCCTAATTTGATTAAAAAGGGGGCTTTTCAGTTCATTCAATTATATATTGCAGTAACTTATCTACTTGTAATATAAGGCACGGATAAGAAAAATTCACCTCTCGCTCTTCACCCGGGTTGTTTTCTTCGAGATCTGGGAGCCGCATCCCCGCACCACCGCCGAACAGTGCACCATCGGCCTTGCTTTTCTCTTTAACCCGTTGTTCATAGGTACCTTGGTAGTAGACTTACGTCTGACCTCCTCGCTAACCGGGGTTGAAGACCTCGTCATTGCTTCGTGTTGAGCCCGAGACTCTGGTTCCAACGGACCCGAATCAGTCGTCAACATAGCTACCACCTTCACCTTGCAAGACATACTAGGTCGCCGCTGCCGCCTCCACCAGAGTGAGTGTTGGGGGAGGGAGAAAAAAGGACCTGCGCCGTTGCCAGATTCAGTGTGGGTAAGGGAGAAAAAGGACAGCCGCCGCCACACACAGATTCACTGTCTAGAGCTAGGAAAGTACATAAATGGATTTGCCCCTACGACACATGCAGGGTGGCTAAGAATGAGCATGGAAGGAACTAGCGTAACAGAATATCCTGACTTAACGGGGAAGATTCAAAAATATTTGGTTTGACTACAGTTCACTCGAAATGCCCCTCTCGGCAATTGCTCCCCCAACTTTTCAAATCGTGGTGATTACAAGCAACTCGGGTACCGCTATGCCTTGGCATCTCAACTTTCGGGCCACAAAATGAAATTCTCATGGAATAGGTTGCATGGCATGTCGAGATTCATGAAGAACTAGAGTTGTGAGGTGTTCGTCTCAGTCAAGATGCAGATTAAGAAACTAAGGACAACCTTAGAGGAAGGGAAGACCAAAGCTCTTGTTTCTGGAAGCCACGTGGAAGTTAGGAAAGTGGAGATGGACCTCCATGAAATGTATACCAGGGAAGAGGTGATGTGCAAAAAGCGATCCAGGCAAGATTGGATCAAGTATGGGGACATGAATACTAGGTATTTCTAGAACAGGGCTACTCATCATAAAATAAAAAATCATATAAGATCACCTATCGCTCGGATGGATCAAAATGTGAGACTGATTCTGAGATGTGTGACTGGGCCAAATCTTTCTATGGCGATATTTTCAAGTCTGAAGGAGTGGCCCATATGGAGAGAATTCTGGACAAAGTGCGGTGGCTTGTAAATACGGACATGAATGAAAAGCTGACTGCAGCTTTCTCTGACAAAGAAATTGAGGTGGCCTTATTTCATATGGGCCCTACCGAAGCCCCAGGGCTCAATGGGTTGCCGGCATTGTTCTATCAGCGCCACTAGGCCACGATTAAATTTAAAGTTTGTTCTGCGGTTAGGGACTTCCAGGTGGGAAAGGATACACCGACCGATTTTAATGACACTATTCTTGTTCTGATCCCGAAGATTAACTCCCCTCTTAACCTGACTCAATTTCGTCCGATCAGTCTGTGTAACATCTTGTACAAGTTGGGATCTAAAGTTGTTGCAAACAGACTTAAGTGTATCCTCCCCATCCTTATTTTGGAAGAGCAAAGTGTGTTCGTCTCTGGAAGATTGATTATAGACAACGTCTTGGTGGCATATGAGTACACGCATGCTATCCAAACTCGCAAGAGGAAGACGCCTCTGTGTGTAGTAAAGTTGGATATGATGAAAGCATACAACAAGGTGGAATGGATTTTTTTGGAGAAGATGATGCATAAGTTGGGTTTTTTCTGAAGCTTGAGTGAATATGGTTATGAGGTGTGTCTCTTCGACCAGATTTATGGTGAAGGTAAATGGGTAGCTCTCGGATCTCTTTATCCTTCTAGAGGGTTGCGATAGTGCGACCCTATATCGCCCTACTTGTTCCTTCTATGCGCGGAGGGGTTCTCGGTCTTTCTGAAGGAAGCACAACAAGACAACTTAATTCGAGGTGTAAAGTTTGGGGCCACTGGGCCTCATGTTATTCACCTTGTCTTTGCTGACGATATCATTGTCTTCCTTGAGGCGTCGACAGCAAGTTTGCAAACTCTAAGGGGGATTCTTTAGGACTACAAAGTGAGCTCGAGACAAAAAGTCAACTTGCAGAAGTCGTCCATCTACTTCAGACTAGCTTGCACTAAACCTGTGAAGTAGAGTTCAAAACATGCCATTGGTATCTCATGTGAAGCTCTTTCCAAGAACTACCTAGGACTGCCTACGGTAGTTGGTTGGTCAAAAGAGGGCAGTTTTAAGCATGTCACAGAATGGTCCTAGAGTAAGGTAAGAGGTCTAAAAGGTCAGTGCCTGTCCAAGGAAGCAAAGGGTATGTTAATCAAGTCGGTGGTTCAGGCAGTCCCAACATACCCGATGAGTTGCTTCAAGCTTTCCAACAAGCAGTGTAAAAAGCTGAGTACTATTTCATCCAATTTTTGGTGGGGTGATACTCAAGGACAAAGGAAAGTGCACTGGATCGCCTGGAACTGTATGTGTAAGAGCAAAGGTAGGGGGCCTTGGTTTCCTAGACTATGAATGTTTTAACCAGGCGTTCCTTGCAAAACAAGGGTGGTGTAGTATCACGAAGCCATCGTCCTTGTGTGCTCAGGTGCTCAAAGCACGATACTTTAAAGAGGGTGATTTCCTCTCGGCGGAGTGTCCTAACAGAGCATCCTATACGTGGAAGTGTATCATCCATAGGAGGGAACTCTTAAGAGAGGGATTAGTTTGGAGGATTGGTAATGGTGTGGACATTAAGGTGCTGAAAGATAAGTGGTTCCATGGCACTCTGCACAACATCCACTGGATGCAATGAGGAAACATGTCTAGAGAAGGTGAAGGAATTCCTAATCACCGAAGGAGGAGGCTGGAATGAGAGTAAGCTAAGGCAGTACTTCTATGATCAGGATGTATCTGATATTCTTCAGATTTCTGTGGAGAGCCCAAGCTCCACCGATTTCAGAGCATGGAACCACACGAAATCTGGCCAATTCTTGGTAAAGTCTGCCTATCACCTTGCTGTTCAGAGAAAGCGTCAAGCTAAAGGATCGCCAGAAGCTTCATGCACATGTGATCAGTAGAAGGGTCGGCTCTCCCTTTGGGATGCACCTATGGAAGGGAAAACGGAAGTTCACTTTTAGAGACTTGTTGAGAACGGCTTGGCAGTGGGCACAAAACTCAAACATCATAAGATTAAAGACAGTGTAATGTGTCTAGTGTGCAGCAAAGAAGAGAGTCTGGTCCACCGTTTCTGGAGCTGTTCGCATTTAGCTATGTCTTGGAAGATTCTTAATGATCAAACAGGTATCACCATGCATAGGCCACCCCGTTTACTTGCCACTCATTCTGAGCTGAAAGGTTGGTTGTTGGATTGGCTGGGAAAGGAAGAGGTGACGAGTATCTCTCTGGCTATAGCGATGATCTATAATATCTGGCTTGCAAGGAATGACGTGTGAGACTTAGGCATTATAGCAGATCCTAAATCTATTGTCTATCGGACGGTGGAGGGTGTGACTGAATGGACACAGGTCCATAGTAGCCCAATTGTCCAACAAAGCAAGGTCAAGGAGCGTTGGATCTTGCTAACAAAAGGATTTATGAAGGTTAATTGCGATAGAGCTTTTAGAGCGACATGCAATAACGGCGGAGGTGGTGTTCTACTGGACGACCATGGTGCATTTCTTGCACATGCTAGCCATTTTTCCCACACTTTGTTGATGCAGAAGCTTTAGAGATGCTGGCATGCATAAGAGGCCTGTTGTTGGCCTAGGAGATTCAAGCCAGGCATATAATCCTGGAGACAGATTATAGCATCCCAATTGTCTAATATTGGAATGCTACATGGTTTAATAAATACAATGCTACTTTCTACTTGTTATTATTGCATCATCAAAATATCATGCTCATGTCACCATGCCATATTGCATTAGAGCATATTAAAACCCCTCTTCATTTGGTTCTTCTCTTCATAATATATTTGCCTTGTTAAGTGTATTTGCCTCTTGCTAAATTGTAGTTGGTTCTTGATATATTGCTTGATGCCCAAATTGAGGTGGCGACATATCTTTTGAATTTCGTTCTGGCTACCAACATGCTACTATCTTGATCTTGTTCTATTTCTACTACATATGGCATGATGTGGGTCCCTTTTCTTTGGCCTTGTGTTTAAATCATACCCATATGATATATGTGGATTCATCCACTCAATTTAGTTCCCACACTATCTAAATGTGCGACATCTTATATTCTATATTATTTGATTCCATGTGGTCTTCTCTTTAAATTCCACCACATATGAGGACAAGTGGGTTCCTTCATTTGCCTTGTTGGATTTAACTCATGCTCTTTTGTATCTTGTGTGGATCCACTCAATGTTGTCATTCCTCTATCTTATAGAGCTTAGCACTAGCTCTCACTCTTGTTCATGTTCCATCCTTTTATTTCCTTCTTTAAACACATGCAATAATATACACTCTAACACTCTTTTAAGTCACATGAAATAATATCCTCTTCTATATGGCCAACTCTCCTCATTCTTTTGTCTATCCTCTATCTCACTCTTTTATGCATGTGTGCACACACACACTAAATCTCTCTCTCTCTCTCAAACCTAATCAAATCCTATCTAAACCATCTAAGCTAGCTCCTCTCTCTTTTGCTAGAGCAAAGCAAGCAATGCTTCGCTGGGCATACTAGCTAAGCTAGCTATCTGGAGCACACACGCACCCTAGCTGTTAGCTACATCAACGGATTCTCCTCTTTCTGAACCTAACCCGGTCATCTAGTAGAGATACCCCAGCCCCGTGCTTGTTTCTAGCCTCCTGGTTCTATACTTCCCTCCTGGTCCGGCTCAACCAACTCATTCTCTCCTCTAGCTCACGCGCGCCAGCTCACGACGCCTGCGTTCGTACATAGTCGGTATGCATGAGAGCCTCGTGACCCTTCTCCCCTCATGGCCTCTCTTGGATTCCTCTTCCCTTAAAGTGGGTAGAGGCTCTCCTCTCCCTGCCATCCACCGCCAGCCTCTCTCCTTTCCCCTCTGCTTTTTCTCCAAGCAAAACCTCCTCGATTCTCTGCCAAGACGAAGCCATGGCCACGCCATCCATCGTCAACCTCAGCCACCGCTAGCCACCTCGCGTTGCTACCTCGCCAACCTCAGTCTACGTCCTCCTTGTTGCCGCCCGGTTACAGCAGCCAAGGAGAAGGGCCACGCGCTCGGCGTCCCGCGGACGCTCGCCGCTGTTTTCACGCCTTGGTCACCATCATCATCCTCATCGTCTACTTCCTCTCCTCTGGCCGGGAAACACCGCCTCTGACTCCCTCGGTGAGCCTTCGCCTCGCCTCACGCCTCTCTGGTTCGCCTGCATCCTTGTACGTGCGCATCGATGCCTTTTCGCTCGCCGCACATGCGAGATAAACATATACCGCCCGCAAATCGCACACGCCTCAGACACATCGCCTACCTCTGTTCTTTTTGTTTTTCCGGCGCCATGACCACTCCTCCAACGAAGGTTCCTTGATGAAAGTTGAAGCAGAAAGTCCTCTCTCGCTAATGCATCAAGCTGCAGTCAAATCCATCCACTAACATGCTCGAAATCATCTCACAAAGTCCACAATAAATCATTGATTTAGTGCATCTCGTCCGTCAATTGGCAGCTATGAATTACGCCTCTGAACCTTGTCGATTTACGGAGCACACAGACCTCCGACGGAGAACCTTTGTTCATGGAACTTGTAGATCTAACTGAGATCTCCATCTTTTCTTATCCCACCTAGAGCTAATTCATCTTAGTTTGTTCTCGAGCTTCCTCGTAATACGGCTTTGCTAACCGTTTCTACGGAAAAAAATTCAGTTTTGTCGATCAACCTCCGGAATGTTTTAGGCCCCTGCAGTTTTTAAAACTCAACCCACGCTCCCCAGCTCAACCATGTGTCACCGGACAGCGGTGCGCACGCGTGTTGGGAATGTTGCTCCGTTATCCCTACTTGTCAATGACCGCGGGTAGACCCAGCCCCGGTGAGAAAAGTTGCCAGGATCTTTTCTAATACAAATAAAATAATTTAAATCAAATTAATTCATATATTTAAAATAATTTGAATTTGGAAAAACTTATAAAATGACATATGAATATTTTTCAAATTTGAATTCAAACCTATTTTCAGATTTGACCACAGTTGACCCTAGCCATGCAAACCTTTGATTTTTGACCCAATTTAAATTATTTTGCATTTAATAATGTTTTTAAATGATAAATTCAAATAATACAAATGATATATGTCTTTTTGTCAGAAAAATGTCAGGAATATGAATATGCTATTTAAAATAATTTCTGGGCAATTAAACTTTTCAAATTAATAAATATCATTAATATATCTTTATCTTAATAAATTCATAACTTTATTTCCATAATTCCAAATTTGACAAATGATATGTCTAAATCGACCAAGGGGATGATCTCGTTCTAAGTATGCATTCCATGATATCAATTGAAGCATGCATCATATATATATTATAAAAAGCAAGGTTTATGGGAGTAAAACATGTCTAAATAATTAATTAAAGTGCCTTATTATTATTCCCACACCTTACCCATGCCATTCTATGTTATACCATGCAATTGTGCATCATTCCATCATGACAAACCTTGTTTTGCTTGTTGCATATGTTCATATGATTGCACACTTTATTTATTATGGCCCTTTGTGTGTTTGGTTCTTATTCCAGATAGACGCCGAGCAAGGGAGATATCAGGAGAACCAAGAGTACTACCCGGATACCAGTTACTCCACTGCTGAGTTAACATGCAAGCAATTTCTCCATGCTTGCATTACGTATAAAACATATGCTTCTATCTTACTCTTGCATCATTGACTCATGTTTGCACTAAATTGAATCCTAAGTATTGCATAGCTTTTACTTTTAAACCCCACCAAAGTTTGTACCCTCAATCCTATGAGCCCTTACTACAGGAGTTGTTTGAGCTATGTGACTCATGAAATTGCATGTGTAGGGTTTGTGCGAGTCTTTGGATAATGAGGTACCTAAACAACTTAAATTGTGTAATAATGGGATAACTAAAAAAGAGGCACTAGTGGGCAATAACTATTATTTGGTTCTTCCACGCTCACTTCTGTCCTATAGGACCTGAGTATTTGATTCCTATTCCTTGACTATTGCAATATCCGCATGTGGGACCATGAATCCCCTTAGTCTGAGCTTGATTCACATCTTATTTCTTGGTGCCACAATTAGTTAGTGGATTTATTACAAGCTCCGTCACACTTTTGGGTTCCTAGTTGTTTACAACCATTAACGCAAACCCTGGATCCATCTCGGAGACGACCAACTTCGTTGCAGGTAGCTTAGTGGGGTGGCCCCCTAAAATAATTTTTGAATCCTGTGAATGCTTTGTCGTGAGGCCTCGTTGCTTTTTATTTGGTTCTTGCTGAGGTTGATCGTGCGTGTGTTGCTATTTGTGCACCCCTATAGGGTAAATCTTTCTGAAAACCATGTTCGTGGTTATGGACGACTTGGAGCACAGTTTCTCGATCATAGATAACTATAATTAAAGTATTGTGTTTAATTTGACTAAGACATGTCTAGTAAATAGTGCAACACTCATGGAATAGTCAATAAATTTGCCAATGGATGGGATGTTCTTCCGCCTTATCGTTCGGTGAGCGAGAAGGAGCATGAGTGGTTTTTATTTACATTACTTATATAACTGTTGTTTCTAATTAATGAGCGTCCATCCATATCTGGTTGGGCGGATGTTGTAGTGTGTCTCTATAGAACTGTTTAGATATTATCTTTCGCTGCAATTGTGTCACTCCAGGTTGTTCCCTTTAGATGCATAAAGACTTGCTGAGTGCACTAGGGTCTCACACCATAAATATTGATCAGATTGTCAGGAATACCCTTATCGTGGCTACTACGTTGATGAGGTCGATGAAGGAGGCAGCGACCCTCTTGCGTAGATATTCCGGGGATGGAGATCTCTAAGATCCGTGGGCGGCAAAGTGCTTATTTCTCTGGCAACTTATGTCGATTTACTTCTTAATCCATACTCGGAGCTTGTCTTCCGCTTCCGCTTGATACTATGTTGATTGATGTATGAGGATGTATCCTAAACTATTATATCTATCTAGAACATTTGGATCTTGTCGTATGGCGTTGCAATATTTTCTTTCTTTATAGATGGAATTGCTCTGATGTACTCTTGGATGTCGCTGACACACATTACTTATTTGTGTATGTTTTGTTCGCATACCTGTTGACTACACCGCTCGCACCTGATACTATGTTCTTGAAAAGTGGGTAGGGTGGTTGGCCGGTACCGTGCCATGCTCTGCTTCTACGGGCCTACACATGAGTGCCCTTTGGGCCTCTACGGTAGCACCCCTTATCCACTTTTGGTTCATCTTGGCTTGTTGCTTAGAGCATAGGGTCTGAGGTATTACATCTGTTATTAGCGCCATTCTGCCCTTCAGGATCTCAACCAAGGTGGTCGTTGTCAGTCTAGAAAATATTTTGGTAGCTATATAGTAGGAAAAAACTAAATGTGAGAGTACGACTGCTTCTATTTTTCTTCTTACCCACCCACCCACCCTATTCTGGTAAGAAAGTGTAACGTTTGTCTATCCTCTTCTAGAATTCAAACTAGGATTCATGTGTTCGGGGTATCTGTAGTACCATAGGATGTGTTAATCCTTTATTGATCTGTTGCGTCCAACCTTGATTTGCAATCTGCGTTTGGTTATCAACTGTTGGTACATTCCATACCGACAGGCTTATGTGTAAACCGAAGTGATCTATCTGACTCTTTGTTAACCAACACGATCTTGTTAAGGGCTCATGGACTCTCTTGGATTCCTCTTCCCTTAAAGTGGGCAGAGGCTCTCCTCTCCCTGCCATCCACCGCCAGCCTCTCTCCTTTCCCCTCTGCTTTTTCTCCAAGCAAAACCTCCTCGATTCTCTACCAAGACGAAACCATGGCCACGCCACCCGTCGTCAATATCGGCCACCGCTAGCCACCTCGTGTTGCTACCTCGCCAGCCTCAGTCTACGTCCTCCTTGTCGCCGCCCGGTTACAGCAGCCAAGGAGAAGGGCCACACACTCGGCGTCCCGCCAACGCTCGCCGCTGTTTTCGCGCCTTGGTCACCACCGTTGTCTACTTCCTCTCCTTTGGCCGGGAACCACCGCCTCTGATTCCCTCGGTGAGCCTTCGCCTCGCCCCACGCCTCTCTGGTTCGCCTGCATCCCTGTACGTGCACATCCCTGCCTCGCCGCTCGCCGCACATGCGAGATAAACATATACCGCCCGCAGATCGTGCACGCCTCAGACACATCGCCTACCTCTGTTCTTTTTGTTTTTCGGGCGCCACGACTGCTCCTCCAACAAAGGTTCCTTGATGAAAGCTAAAGTAGAAAGTCCTCTCTCGCTAACGCATCAAGCTGCAGTCGAATCCATCCACTAACATGCTCGAAATCATCTCACAAAATCCGCAAGAAATCATCGATTTAGTGCATCTCGTCCGTCAATTGGTAGCCGTGGATTACGCCTCTGAACCTCGTCGATTTACAGAGCACACAGACCTCCGATGGAGAAACTTTGTTCACGGAACTTGTAGATCTAACTGAGATCTCCATCTTTTCTTTTTACACCTAGAGCTAATTCATCTTAGTTTGTTCTCGAGCTTCCTCGTAATACGGCTTTGCTAACCGTTTCTGCGAAAACGAAATTCAGTTTTGTCGATCAACGTTCGGAACGTTTTAGGCCCCCGCAGTTTTTAAAACTCAACCCACGCTCCCCAGCTCAACCATGTGTCACCGGACATCGGCCCGCACGCGTGTTGGGAATGTTGCTCTGTTATCCCTACTTGCCAATGACCGCGGGTAGACCCAGCCCCGGTGAGAAAAGTTGCCAGGATCTTTTCTAATACAAATAAAATTCTAGAAAATAATTTAAATCAAATTAATTCATATCTTTAAAATAATTTGAATTTGGAAAAACTTATAAAATGAAATATGAATATTTTTCAAATTTGAATTCAAACCTGTTTTCAGATTTGACCAGAGTTGACCCCAGCCAAGCAAACCTTTGATTTTTGACCCAATTTAAATTATTTTGCATTTAATAATGTTTTTAAATTCATAAATTCAAATAATACAAATAATATATGTATTTTTATCAGAAAAATGCCAGGAATATGAATATGCTATTTAAAATAATTTCTGGGCAATTAAACTTTTCGAATTAATAAATACCATTAATATGCCTTTATCTTAATAAATTCATAACTTTATTTCCGTAATTCCAAATTCGACAAATGATAAGTCTAAATCGACCAATGTGATGATCCCGTTATAAGTATGCATTCCATGATATGAATTGAAGCATGCATCATATAAATATTAAAAAAAGCAAGGTTTATGGGAGTAAAACATGTCTAAATAATCAATTAAAGTGCCTTATTATTATTCCCACACCTTATCCATGCCATGCTATGTTATACCATGCAATTGTGCATCATTCCATCATGAAAAACTTAGTTTTGCTTGTTGCATATGTTCATATGATTGCACACTTTATTTATTATGGCCTTTTGTGTGTTTGGTTCTTATTCCAGATAGACGCCGAGCAAGAGAGATATCAAGAGAACCAAGAGTACTACCCAGATACCAGTTACTCCACTGCTGAGTTAACATGCAAGCAATTTCTCCATGCTTGCATTACTTATAAAACCTATGCTTCTAGCTTACTCTTGCATCATTGACTAACGTTTGTACTAAATTGAATCCCAAGTATTGCATAGCCTTTACTTTTAAACCCCACCAAAGTTTGTACCCTCAATCCTATGAGCCCTTACTACAGGAGTTGTTTGAGCTATGTGAGTCATGTAATTGCATGTGTAGGGTTTGTGCGAGTCTTTGGATAATGAGGTACCTAAACAACTTAAATTGTGTAATGATGGGATAACTAAAAAAGAGGCAGTGGTGGGCAATAACTGTTATTTGGTTCTTCCACGCTCAGTTCTGTCCTGTACGACCTAAGTATTTGATTCCTATTCCTTGACTATTGCAATATCCGCATGTGGGACCATGAATCCCCTTAGTCTGAGCTTGATTCACATCTTATTTCTTAGTGCCACAATTAGTTTGTGGCTTTATTACAAGCCTAGTCACACTTTTGGGTTCCTAGTTGTTTACAACTATTAACGGAAACCCTGGATCCGTCTCGGATCCGGCCAACTTCGTTGCAGGTAGCTTAGTGGGGTGGCCTCCTAAAATAATTTTTGAATCATGTGAATGCTTTGTCGTGAGGCCTCGTTGCTTTTTATTTGGTTCTTGCCGAGGTTGATCGTGCGTGTGTTGCTATTTTTGCACCCCTATAGGGTAAATCTTTCTGAAAACCATGTCCGTGGTTATGGACGACTTGGAGCACAGTTTCTCGATCATAGATAACTATAACTAAAGTATTGTGTTTAATTTGACTAAGACATGTCTAGTAAATAGTGCAACACTCATGGAATAGTCAATAAATTTGCCAACGGATGGGATGTTATTCCACCTTCTCGTTCGGTAAGCGAGAATGAGCGTGAGCGGTTTTTATTTACATTACTTATATAACTGTTGTTTCTAATTAACGAGCGTCCATCCATATCTGGTTGGGCGGATGTTGTAGCATGTCTCTATAGAACTGTTTAGATATTATCTTTCGCTGCAATTGCGTCACTCCGGGTTGTTCCCTTTAGATACATAAAGACTTGTTGAGTGCCCTAGGGTCTCACACCATAAATATTGATCAGATTGTCAGGAATACCCTTATGGTGGCTACTACGTCGATGAGGTCGATGAAGGAGGCAATGACCCACTTGCGTAGAGATTCCGGGGATGGAGATCTCTGAGATCCATGGGTGGAAAAGTGCTTATTTATATGGCAACTTATGTCGATTTACTTCTTAATCCATACTCGGAGCTTGTCTTCCGCTTCCGCTTGATACTATGTTGATTGATGTATGAGGATGTATCCTAAACTATTATATCTATCTAGGACATTTGGATCTTGTCGTATGGTGTTGCAATATTTCCTTTCTTTATAGATGGAATTGCTCTGATGTACTCTTGTATGTCGCTGACACACATACTCATTTGTGTATGTTTTGTTCGCATACCTGTTGACTACACCGCTCGCACCTGATACGATGTTCTTGAAAAGTGGGTAGGGTGGTTAGCCGGTACCATGCCCTGCTCCGCTTCTACGGGCCTACACATGGGTGGCCTTTGGGCCTCCGTGGTAGCACCCCTTATCCACTTTTGGTTCATCCTGGCTTGTTGCTTAGAGCATAGGGTCTGAGGTATTACATCTGGTATCAGAGCCATTCCGCCCTTCAGGGTCTCAACCAAGGTGGTCGTTGTCAGTCTAGAAAATATTTTGGTAGCTATATAGTAGGGAAAAACTAAACGTGAGAGTAGGACTGCTTTGAAAGTGAACGTTTGTCTATCCTCTTCTAGAATTCAAACTAGGATTCATGTGTTCGGGGTATCTGTAGTACCATAGGATGTGTTAATCCTTTGTTGATCTATTGCATCCAACCTTGCTTTACAATCTGCCTTTGGTTATCAACTGTTGGTACATTCCATACCGACAGGCTTATGTGTAAACTGAAGTGATCTATCTGACTCTTTGTTAACCAACATGATCTTGTTAAGGGTGTTCTTCCTTCCTGCATGCTTTCACATAATGTGGAGTTGCTAATCTCTATCTGTTAAGTGGGTTTTCGCATCTACGTGGTATTTTAATGCTGAAAAATATGGAAAAAAATTCTTTGATACATCTGTGTTTCCACACTCCTTTTAAGTCGTGTGTGATACATTATTCACCTTATTTTGTTAGCATGTCCATGCTAACTCGATCTTTTGCTACCGGCGCATAATTTTTACTTCATCTTCAAATTCTTTCAGGCTAAATACATAATGTGTGTTGATCTGATGCTTGTGATCGTAATTTGGTTTTCTGTATAGCTATATGACACCTATCATTAGTGGAATATGGTCAATGCTATCAATCTAATTCTACAAATGATTGCGGTTATCTCTTACTAATTTGAGTTGTACCGTGATCTTATGTATATCATATTCAAGTATCTTTGGCAAATCTGAAGTTTTCTGAAGGCACTATGATGGATTATCATATGATTGTCATGCTTCATTTGAATCCCATATTCGCAAAGGTTCTTTTTGATACAGGAGGATCTCATCCTTTCATCTCGGATAGCTTTGCTTAAATGTATGAGTTATCACCGCTTCTTTATCCAAGATCTCATACCTTTGCAACCGGTGATCCGACCGACTATGTGAACCAGTCGACATCTCTTTTCTCATCCAAAGGGCCAGATAATCTAATCTTCCAATGCATGTCTCGAGTATTCCTTCGTTTCTCTCTTGCCTCATGAACTTTGTATTCTTGTAATATCTCGTTAATTTGTGGTATATCTTGATGATATGCTTGCATATCCTATATTAATGGAAGAACATGAAGAACATCTTCTCCTCTTTCTCTCAAGCTTTGTGAACATCGCCTGTGTGCAAAGTTCTCAAAGTGCAAGTTCCAACTTTTTAAAGTCACATATCTCGGCCATGTCCTTCTGCCAAATACATCGCTTTAAATTCTGGAATCATCAAGATAATTGTTAATTCCATCTTACAGATTCCAATCAACTCCGGAGCTTTATCCTCGGTTTGACAAGTAATTCTCGCTGCTTGTTGAAGACTCCTCAAGACGGGCTCAATCTCTCTCAGATCTTCTCAAGATGGACAAGAAAATTCTTTTGGTATTCCTCTCACCAAGAAACCTTTTCAAACCTTCTCGCTTTATCTTCTATCCTCAATCCACCGGATTCCATGAAAACTTTTCAATCTTTTGCAGTTCTTCTATTCAGACCTTGGTGTTTTCTCATTCTATCTATTGAATCTTTTATCTATTTTAGTGATCTTCCTTCATATATTTTCCGATGGACTGGGACTTCCAACACGACGACAGCATCATCATCTTTAGCTACTTTGGGTTCGATGAAGTGTTTGCATCACCTCCTTGTTTTCTTACGAAGCTTCATGAATTCTGCTTGTCAAGATCTTCAGTCTAAATTTCTAGAGTTGGGTTGCACGGTTCTTTATTCTTGTACGGAGTAATGCTTTGGGTGTGGGATGGAGTCATGACCGTACCACTACTCTTATCATTCGCTCTTGCACATTGAATTGGTAGGTTAATGCAATTTCACTCATTCCATGGAAGTTAGAAGTGGCCTTTATCTTTTGAGACTTTTACTTCCATCCTTGTTTTTGGAGTGTTCTCTCAAGAATGTAATCAATAATATCTTGTTGGTGGTCTCGTCTATTTCAAGAGGGAGCAAAATCTTCAATGATCTGGTGGAAGCAAATGCAAAACTTCCCCTGATACTCTTCATTCTACCGGTGCTCGACATAGTTAAACAAGATGGATGGAAGATATATCTGACTTCAATTGTAAAACCCTTTCTCTTGGTAAAGAAAATTATGGTTGATGCCATCAATCGCAAAATCTATCACAATAACCTCATGGTTAATGAAATCAACAGGCATCCCTACAACAACTCCAAATTCCTCAATATTCAACCATGAGCTTGGGTCACCTCTTTCTATTTAAGATATATCTGTGCACCTCAATGGCGTGATCCTTCGGTCTTACCGGCATAAGAAGAATCTAATTCGAGAAGTCCTCAATACTAATCTTGAAGGGAATATGCCCTGAGAGGCAATACTAAAGTTTTTATTATATGTATTCCAAGTATATGATAGATGTTTATTTTGCATGTTATAATTGTATTAATACGGAAACTTTAATACATGTGTGTTTAATAAACAAATAGAAAGTTCCTAGTTATGCCTCTCTTTGAACTAGCTCGTTGATTAACAAGATGATAAAAGTTTCCTGATCTTGGACATTAGATGTTGTTAATAACGAGGTCACAACATTTATGAAATGATGTGATGGACATTCATCTAAAGTATAGCATTACGATCAAAGTCATTGTGTTTATATTGCTATAACATCATACAAAGTAATCCTAGTCCTTAGACCATGAGATCATGTTAATCACTAACACCGGAAGAGTATCTTGATAACATCAAACATCACACCGTGAAGAGTGACTATAAAGGTGGGTTTGGTGATACTAAAGTGTTATGTAGAGGCTCATGGATCAAGAGTGGAATTTTTCCATCCCGATGACGGATAGATATACTCTAGGCTCTCACTGTGATATCACATTAAGAATAGCTTGCAAGCAATTGATGTGATCACTATAATGTTATATCACGGGAACGAGAAAAGAGGCATTGTCGGTAACGAGATAAAACTAGGTATCTGGATACCGATGGTCGAATCTCAGACATGTAATATATCGTGAGACAAAGGGATTAAGTTACTAGCTTTAAAGGATTTCACGATCATAGAAGTCATCGTTGAATGTGTAGGAGTCAGAATGGATCTCCAGGTCCCACTTCTGATTATTGATCTGAGAGGGTTCTCGATCATGTCTGCATTATTCGCGAACCATAGGGTGACACACTTAAGGGTAGCCAACACCATTTGGAGCAAATATGTTTCAGCCGAAAGAATTGCAAAGCGCTGGAATTATTTCAATGGACACCGAAATTGTTTCGGGTGAAATTGCCGAAATTAGTTCTGCATGTGATATTGAAATATTGTAGGGGGTTTTATGTGAATGTTTGTTAATTAAAGTAATTAACAAAATTCTGAATAAAATAAATAAAATAGTTTTATTAAATGAGAGTTGCATTAAATTTGGTGGAAATTTAATGCATATGAGAGGGATTTTTGAGTGGAGAAAATGGAGGGGCAATTTATGTGAGTGGAGCTTCCACCACATAAATGAGGAAGAGGTGGGGTCACCCCCCATGGGCACCGGCCATGGGAGGGGGGCAGCCCCCTCTCCCTCCTTCTCACTCACACCTCCTCATGAAGGATCTCTCTCCCCCTCTAGATATATTCCCCATGGTCTCGAATTAGCGAGATACATGTTCCTAGTGGCATTTCATCTGGAAGGAGTTGTTGCTTCCACTGATTCGCTGGAGCGAGGAGGTGGAGGTTGTTCGGTGGCTTGAACATGTGTGCGAGGATGGATGCGTTGCTGATTTGCGCCGCTAGGACTTCCACACGATCTTGAGATCGACATGCGTTTCACTACATCATCCACGAGTTCAAACTTGATAACAAAGCTTTGTTGTTCTTCAAGGGTATATTATCTATGGATGTATATCCACCAGTTGCTTGTATCTAATAGATAGATCCTGGCGTATAATAGTTGCCATCATAGGAATTTTTTTGTTTTCTATGCTGCGAACCCAACAGGGGTATCAGAGCCTGATCTATGCGTAGATGCTTTGCACGGGTAGTTCATGTGGCGCCCCGCAAAAACCACTACTAGAAAATCGCTGTGTTTTTGTGCATTGCATCATCCTGACCGCATGCTCATGTCATCATGCCACATTGCAATTAAGCATCGTCACCATCTTGCATGGTTTTGTCAAAAAACTATTTTCGAAATGCCTAGTTTTGTCTTCTAAATATTCCCGTCGTTATTTCAAATTAAAAACCCAGGTCTTCTTTGATATTTTATTTGCCTAAAAACAAATTACAAAAGTCTGTTTTAAAAATAAAATAAAGTTTAAGTTTTTTTTAGGGGCAACCTAGCCGGCCAGGCCCGAGGCCCAGCTAGCCAGGCCACCCCAAAACCCTAACTAGACACACCCCGATCAAACCCCACCTCAGCTCCCTCCTGCCGCCGCCGCCTCGCACGCAACACACGCGCGCGCGCAAGCACCCAGGCACACACACACTCCCTCGTCGCCAGCTCACCCACACCTGACCGCAACCACCCCCCAATCCCCTTCTATCTTTTCCACCTGCCCCGCGTGAGGTCCCACCTCTCCCTCGTCGATCTCTGTCTTCCACCTACCGCACGCGAGCGCCTCTCCCTCTCGATGCTTTCCTCGCGCGAGGCCTGCCGCAGCCAAGGCCCTCGCCTCCCTCCATGCGATGCTCTCTCCTGCCGGCCGCCCTCTTCTTCTCCCCCTGCAGCGCGTGCCTCCGCTCACCCGGGTTCCGCCCCGCGCCCGCCGGCAAGCGAGGCTGCCGCCCTGCTTCCTCCTCACCGCCTTGGCCTCCCTCTGCCGGCCTCCATCCCGAGGTCCTGCGTCGCTGCCCGACCCGCTGGCTCCGTCGCCGCAGGTTCCAAGCTCTCCCCGCCCCGCCGAGCCCTGCCGGGCACCTCCACGTCCGCGATCCCGCCGCTCCCCCCGCATCGTTCTTCCTCTCTGCATCCCGCCGCCGCCTCTGGTGCCCCGTGTCTGAGGCCGCTCCCTCACAGTCCCTCCTCCGCTGGGGCTCGACCTTGCGCCGCCCGCGACCTCTCTCTCCTCAAGCCTGCGTCTCCCCACCTCCTCGCCGCCCCTCCTCACGCACCTCTGTCCGCTGCCAGGGGCCCCCTCCTCTGCAACCCCCGTGCTCAGGCCGTCCCCGTCGGTTGCCTGCTCCCTGGGTACCTCCGGCACCGACGCCATGTGTCTTCCGCGCTTCTCCGACGCTCGCCCCATCGCCATCGTCCTCACCCGCTCCCTGGCGTCCTCTCCCAGTGACCATTGCGGGCCTTGCCTTCCCTGCTGCCGCAGCCCAGGTCGGCCCCACCTCTGCCGACCATGGTCCTTGCTCAACCTCGACCAGCACCTCGCCAACAATCGTCGCCTCCTCGACCTGGCAATAATAAAGTTGTTATTATATGTATTCCAAGTATATGATAGATGTTTATTTTGCATGCTATAATTGTATTAATACGGAAACTTTAATACATGTGTGTTTAATAAACAGATAGAAAGTTCCTAGGTATGCCTCTCTTTGAACTAGCTCGTTGATTAACAAGATGATCAAAGTTTCCTGATCATGGACATTAGATGTTGTTAATAACGAGGTCACAACATTTGTGAAATGATGTGATGGACATTCATCTAAAGTATAGCATTACGATCAAAGTCATTGTGTTTATATTGCTATAACATCATACGAAGTAATCCTAGTCCTTAGACCATGAGATCACGTTAATCACTAACACCGGAAGAGTATCTTGATAACATCAAACGTCACACCGTGAAAGGGTGACTATAAAGGTGGGTTCTGTGCTATGAAAGTGTTATGTAGAGGCTCATGGATCAAGAGTGGGATTTGTCCGTCCCGATGATAGATAGATATACTCTGGGCCCTCTCGGTGATATCACATTAAGAATAGCTTGCAAGCAAGTGATGTGATCACTAGAACGTTATATCACGGGAATGAGAAAAGAGGCATTGTCGGTAACGAGATCAAACTAGGTATATGGATACAGATGATCGAATCTCGGACATGTAATATATCGCGAGACAAAGGGATTAAGTTACTAGCTTTAAAGGTTTTCACGATCGCAGAAGTCATTATTGAATGTGTAGGAGTCAGAATGGATCTCCATGTCCTGCTTCTGATTATTGATCTAAGAGGGTTCTCGATCATGTCTGCATTATTCGCCAACCGTAGGGTGACACACTTAAGGGTAGCTAACACCATTTGGAGAAAATATGTTTCAAACGAAAGAATTGCAAAGCGCTGGAATTATTTCAATGGACACCGGAATTGTTTCGGGTGAAATTGCTGAAATTGGTTCTGCATGTGATATTGAAATATTGCAGGGGGTTTTATGTGAATGTTTGTAAATTAAAGTAATTAACAAAATTCTGGATAAATTAAATAAAATAGTTTTATTAAATGATAGTTGGCTTAAATTTGGTGGAAATTTAATGCATATTAGTGGGATTTTTGAGTGGAGGAAATGGAGGGGCAATTTATGTGAGTGGAGCTTCCACCACATGAATGAGGAAGAGGTGGGGGCACCCCCCATGGGCGCCGGCCATGGGAGGGGGCATCCCCCTCTCCTATAAAAGCCCCCCCTCTCCCTCCTTCTCACTCACATCTCCTCGTGAAGGATCTCTCCCCCCTCTAGATATATTCCCCATGGTCTCGGATTAGCGAGATACATGTTCCCGGTGGCAGTTCGTCTGGAAGGAGTTGCTTCTTCGACCAATTTTCTAGAGCGAGGAGGTGGAGGTTGTTCGGTGGCATGAACGTGTGTGCGAGGACGGATGCGCTGCTAATTTGCGGCGCTAGGACTTCCACATGATCTTGAGATCGACAAGCGTTCGACTACATCATCCACGAGTTCAAACTCATTAACACAGCTTTGTTGTTCTTCAAGGGTATGATCTCTATGTATGTATATCCACTTGTTGCTTGTATCTAATAGATAGATCATGGCGTTTAATAGTTCCCATCGTAGGAAACTTTTTGATTTCTATGCTACGAACCCAACAAATCTTCCCGTTGATAACAAGGAACTCTGTTGTTTGAAGGCGGCGTAATTTTTCCCAAACTTCATTTCTTAAATCTAAGGGAAGAAACAATGTTATTTTCATAGGGGTTGATACTTCTCCAAAGTTCTTCTTTTCTTCCAGCGAAAGAAAGAATGATCTTCACTTGCAGCTTTCGATCTTCAATCGTTAACCATCTATCGTGTTTCCCTAAAGCACCAAATCTATGTTTATCCTACCTTTCTTGTTTCACGATAATCCTCAATGCTTGAAGTCATTTCTTTTTAAAAGCAGAACCAAGGACTCGGAACAAGTCTTTTAGGTTTTGCAAGGCGCTTTGGTCGCACCATTCCATGAAGAAGCTACATGAGAACGTGAAGATTTCTTTTCCTAGGAATCTCGGGGCGAGATACTTATTTATTCGGGGAGAGTTTGTAGCACCCCAATTGTCTAACAATTGTAATGCTACTTGCCCTAGTAAGATATTGGCTACTTTATATATATTATTATTGCATCATAATTATATCATGCTCATGTCATCATGCCACCTTGCATTTGAGCATCATATAAAACTCCTTTTCTTTTGGTTCTTCTATCACATGCACTATTAATTGTATTTGCCTCTTGATATTGTATTTGGTTATTGATATATTGTTTAAATGCCCAAGTTGAGTTGGGGGCATATCTTTTATTTCCATTCCACCACTTTTCCTTCTATCACTTTATAATTCCACCATCCTACTAGACCATGAGCTTGTTGTCCTTATTTTGGGTTTTTCTCTAGCTCATGTGCATTAGGGTGAATCTAGTCCTTTAATTCTTGTGCTTGGTTTTATCACCACTTCTTGGATATGCATAGGATAATGCCATAATAGTATTATTGTTTTCACAAATGATATCATGGTATTATTATTGCATGGGCCATGCAAGCTTTCTCCACCACCTTTTTACTCCATTGGTTTTTCTTTGGATTTGGTGGATCCTATCTAGGAAAACCATCTACCACCACTACACCATCCCCATAAACTCACCCATCTCATTTTTTCCTCTTATTTCTAATCCTCCATGCATGGTCACATGGGATTCATTCCACCATTCTTTTCTTCCTCTTTCTTTCTTGTTTCTCTTTCCCATTTTCTCAAGCAAGATCAAGTCTCATGCTTCTCCTTGGTTTGGCCTCATAATCAAATTCAAACATAAATACTTAATAAAAACCTAACCTAATTCTTTCTCTCTCTCTCTTTTTCTCCTAAACCCTAAGCTTGCTCTCTCTCTCTCTAGCATGACCTTTTGTCCTCCCTCTCTCTCTAACCTGCTGAGCCACACCCTAGCTAACCCTAACCCTCTCCCTAACCCTAGCTAACCCTAACCGAGCCATGCCCCATCTACCAAGCCTAGCTACCCCTCTCTCTCTCTTCTCTCTCCCTGACCGAGGGTCCCCTCCAGCCTTCTCCCTGCGGTCCCTCCTGGCAGCCCCCTGCAGCCCCAGGTCCCCCTCCAGCCGGCCGAGCACGTGCTCGAGGAGGAGATGGAAAAAGGTGGCACGAGGCCACCTTATCCCTGCCGTGCCCCAGCTGCTCTCCTCCCTCTCTCCCTTATTTTTCCTTCCTCTCCACGCCTCTCTGGCCTCCCTGGATCTGGCCGAGACGCCCTCCTTCTTCCCCTTCTCCCTCTCCATCCACCAGCAGCCGCCGCCGTCCGCCGCCAGCTCCACCTCGCCCTCGTCGATCTAGCCGGCGTGCGCGACGTGGGAGTGTCCTGGGCGACCGAGAGGAACCCCCTGCTGCTCCCTGTACGCGCCGACGTGGACGAGAAGCTCCCCAGCATCCCCGCGCCTCGCCGCCCTGCAGGAAACCCTAGCCGACGGGACGCCAGCGACCTCGCCGTTCCGCCGCCCCTCGCGCGGATCCAAGCCCACCAGCGAGCCCGCGGTGAGCATCTTCTTCTCCCTGACAACCTCCGCCTCGCCGTACCACTCTGGCCTCGCCGTGCGTTTGGTCGAGCGCTCTCCGCGCGCCAGAGCTCGCCAGCATCTGCTACTTTCCCGCGCCACGCTCGCCCTATCTAGCCCGCGTCCACCTCCCTGACAGCTCCCCTAGCACGCCGCACTAGTTCGCCACCCCAGCGCGCCCGCACACGTCCCCGGATCGAACCCCCCGCCCCGCGCAGTGCGCCCGATTCGCGTCAGACGTGAGAGGAAGAGAAACAGTACGGGCGCGTGGTCGATTTGCAAAAAGCCCCCCACCTTTTTGATTCCTACGACCCGCGCTCCTAACGACCCCACCTGTCAGCCGCGCTAGCTCTTTCGCAGGAAAACCCCTCCATCTTTCTCAGCCGCAACCCGCGCTCCAGCCCCAGCCCCACCTATCAGCCGCTGTCTCGCCCACCGCTGACACGCGGGCCTGCGCCAGTTGGCCCACCCCGCAGTCACTGTGGCTAGGCGAGCCCGCGGTGACAAAAGTTTTTCCCGCGCGTGGTCCAGTCAGCACAAAGGCCCACCTGTCAGTGTCTGCGGATAGAATCGCCTGAGTAACAAAAGTAATTCCCTGAGTCTGTTTTTATTCAAATCAATTTAAATTCAAATTCTTTTCAGATTCAAATAATTTTTAAAATACAAATCCAAATAATACAAATAATATATGTTTTGGAATCAGAAAAATGTGAGAAATTCAAATATTCCCTTCAAATTATATTTTGAACACTTTAAATTTCGAGTTGATCAAAATTACAATAAAAATGCCCTTTACTTTATTTAATTAATAACTTTTGTTTTATAACTCCAAATTTGACAAATAATATGTCTAAATCGATCAGCGCGACGAGCCCGTTCTATTTATGCAGTCCTTGTTCTGAATTGAAGCATGCATCATGTTGTCATCTAAAATCTGAACCGTTTATGACAATAAAACTTGGGCAAATAAATAATAAAGTGCTTTATTTCTTGTATCCACACCTCACCTTTGCCATGCTACTTTACTGCCATGTAAATTGTGCATCATTCATCATGGCATGCTTGGTTGCTTGTTGCATTTCAATTTATATGCTTGCGCACTTTATTTATGTTGGCCCTTGTTTGTTTGGTTCTTCTTCGAATAGACGTCCAGCAGGAGGTTTACCAGGAATCACAGGAGTATTACCCAGATCCATCTCTCGCTTCAACTGAGCTGCCAGGCAAGCACTACCACATTCTTGCATACATACAGTACCTATTGCCTCTATCTTATTCTTGCATCATTGAGTCGCGGTTGCATTAAATTGAATCCCAAGTACTGCATAGCCTTTACTTTTAAACCACATTAAGCCTGTTCCGGTCCCATGAGCCATTACTACAGGAGTTGTTTGAGCCATGCGAGTCGTAGAAAAGCATGAGTAGGGTATGTGAGTGTCGGATGGATAACGAGGTACCTAAACAACATAACCTGAGTAGTAATGGGATAACTAATGAAAGAGGCACCGGTGAGCAATATCTGCTATTTGGTTTTTCATGCTCACTTATGTCCCGTAGGACCCCGAGTACTTGATTCCTGTTCCTTGACTATTCGCACTATCCACATCCGGGAGGCCTTATGGACCCCCCTGAGCCAGAGCTTGATTCATACTTATTTCTTGGGGCCACAATTAGTTTGGGGCTTTATTACTATTCTGTACTTATGCCATGTTACTGCTTTATTTAAGATTGTGCGAGGAGCACCTGTACTGTTTTGGATCGTGACACGTTTTCGCTGTATCGACAAGCCCAGTCACATTTTCGGGTTCCCAGTCGTTTACCGCCGTCCACACAAACCTTGGGTCCGTCTCGGAGCCGGCCAACTTCGTGGCGGGTAGCTTAATGGGGTGGCCCCCTGAAATATTTCTGAATCCTGTGATTGCTTTGTCGTGAATGCCTCGTTGGGTTTTGATTTGGTTTTTCCGAGGTTGATCGAGTGTGTGTTGCTATTCGTGCACCCCTGTAGGGTAAATCTTTCTGAAAGCCGTGTCCGCGGATATGGACGACTTGGAGCACAGTTTCTCGATCATAGACAAGTATAACTAAAGTACCGCTTTTAAATGGACTAAGTACTTGACTAGTAAATAGTGCAATACTCATGGAATGGTTAATAAAAACTGCCAACGGATGATGGGGGTTGTTCGTCCGCTTCCTCGTTGGTAAGCGAGGAGGAGGATGGATCTGTTAATTATACTATTATAACTATTGTTCTTAATTCACGGACTTCCGTCTATCATTGGTTAGGCGGAAGGTTAGCGAGTCTCTATAGAATTGTTAGGTATTATCTTTTGCTGCAATTGCGTCACCCCAGGTTGTGTCCCCTTTAGTGGCATAAAGACTTGCTGAGTACCCCTAGGGTCTCACACGATAAATTGTTTGATTCAGATGAACAGGTGTACCCGCAAGATGGATACTGGGTGGAAGAGTCAGATGATGTTGGCAACGATCATTCGGTGTAGAGATTCCGGGAACAGGGATCCGTGTGATCTGTGGGCGGGATGTGTTTATTTATGAGGCATCTTATGCCAATTTGCCTCTTATCCGTACTCGGATCTTGTTTTCCGCTTCCGCCTGATACTCTGATGTGTGATGTATGAGGAGCTATCCTAAATTATTATATCTATCTAGGATATTTGGATCTTGCCGTATGGCGTTGCAATATTTCTATTTCTCTTAGATGGAATGGCTCTGATGTACTGTTGTATGTGGCTTGCATACATACTCATTTGTGTATGTATTTGATCCCTTCGCCTGCCGATTACGCCGCTCGTTCTTGTCCCGTTGTTTGAAAGTGGTTAGGACGGCCGAAAGGTCTACCGTGAGTGGCCCTGGGCCCCACCGTACTATTTTAACCACTTTCGTTCATCCAGGCATTAACTAAGAGCGTAATTCACCGAGGTAGTTACAATTGGTATCAGAGCCATCCCGCCCTTCAGGGTCTCAGCCAAAATGGTCGTTCTCAGTCTAGCAAATATTTTGGTAGTTATGTATATTAGGGAAAAACAAACGTGAGAGTAAGATTGCTTCCATTTTTCTTCTTACCCACCCACCCACCCTTTTCTGGTAAGGAAGTGTTACGTTTTCAATCCTCTTCTAAACTTCAAACTAGGATTCACGTGTTCTGGGTTCCGTAGTACCATAGGTTATGTTTGTGTGTGTGTGTGTGTGAATTCCTTGTCTATTTGTTGCATCCAAATGTTATCACTATCTGCCTTTTGGTTATCAACTGTTGGTACATTCCCTACCGACAGTCCTTTGTAAACCGACGCGATCTATTCTGATTCGTTGTACACCGATGCGATCTATCTTACTCTTTGTTATCCGACGTTATCTTGTTGGGGTGTTCTTTTCCATAGTTAACAATCTTTAGGTTCATCTTAAGAAGAAGTTGTGGGATATGTGTTTTACTGATTCATGTGCGGAGTAATGATTTGAGTGCGGGATGGAGTCGCGACCATACCACTACTTTTGTCATTTGCTTTTGTATATTGAACTAGTAGAGTTACTAATCTTAATTCGTTAAGTGGTTTTGCGCATCTAGTGGTATTTTAATGCCAAAAATTGCGGAAATTTTTTCTTTGTTAGTTTGTATACCACACTCCTTGTTCAGTCGTGTGTGTTATGCTTAATATCTTCTAATTGCCTTGAACTTTGTTGATATTTTAATATCACCTCAGTGAATTGCATTCTTTAATCTTGATTAATCCCATTTTGGTACTATTTTGGATTATTATCATTCTCCATTATAGTACTGACTTGTGTTTTATATCAATCACAGGATGGCACCACCACGCCGTTCTGAGGAGGATATACCACCTGAACTTGGGGCCGCTTTGGCAAGTATTGCAAATGCTTTGGGCACTATGCAGCAGAATCAGCAGCGCTTCGAGGAAAGTGTCAGGAGGAATGAGTTTGCTCCGCTACCTCCACCTCCCAAGCGAGGAGACATCAAGAGTTTTCTCAAGTTCAACCCACGTCAATTTGAAGTGTCTGATCAGCCACTTGATGCGGATGATTGGCTTCGTGAAGTGTCAAGGTTGCTCATGACTGCGGATGTTCCCGAGCAAGAATGGGTCAAGTGTGCTACTCACCTTCTGAAGGGAGATGCAGCTCTTTGGTGGGAAAATTACCTCAAGGCAGATCTTTCTGGTTTTCAGCCTACTTGGGAGCGGTTCACTGCTGCTTTCAAAGAGCAATATCTGTCAGAAATTGTCATGGAAAGGATGAAGGAAGTGTTTCTCAACCTCAAGCAGGGCACTGACAATGTCAACACCTACATCAGAAACTTCATGAACCTGTCTCGTTATGGTGGAGATGAGATCTCTGATGACAAGAAGAAGCAAAAGAGGTTTCGGCAAGGCCTCAATGCTTCCATCAAATATGCAATCACTCATGCAAGGCCAGCATCTTTCCTGGAACTTCAACACACAGCTCTGCAGGAAGAGGCAAGTAGGCAAGTGTTTGAGGAGTCAAAGAAACACAGCCGTGATACAGCAAGCTCTTCTGCTATGACAGCTCCTTCTAAGCGTCATGTCTGGGTTCCTAACACCCCACCGTCGCTCCCTGCTCCACCAAGACCTTCAAGCTACGCACCAAGGCCACCAAACTACTTCACTGCGGCTCCCAGGGGCTACAACCACAACTACCCTGGAGCGCCTGGCGGAGTCCCTGGCTACGTTGCTCCACGTCCACCTGGTGCTTGTTATACTTGTGGAAACACTGGGCATCAGCAATGGAATTGTCCATTGAACAACAAAGCTCTTCTACCACCACCTCCAAGACCTGCGGCAAGTGCTCCTATGATTCGTGCACCTCCACCTCGGGCTCTCAACATCAACACTACGCCGGGATCTACGGTTGCTCGTGCCAACTGTGTCAACGCCGCTCAAGCTGAGCATGCTCCTGGAGTTGTGATGGGTATGCTTCCTGTTAACTCAGTTCCTGCACGAGTTTTTTTTGATTCTGGTGCTTCGCATTCTTTTGTTTCTCACAAGTTTGCTCATGAGCAAGATCTGGCTATGGTTCCTTTATTACACTGTCTTGTGGTACAATCTCCTGGGTCAAACATGAGGGCTGCTCATATCAGCCATGGCAATCAAATTGAGATTGGTGGTTCTTCGTTTCCGGCTTCCTTAATTATTCTGGGCAATTCTGATATTGATGTTATCTTGGGCATGGATTGGTTGACAGCAAATGCAGCTGTGATTGATTGTGCTGAACGTTCGGTTTCTCTGAAAATTCCCGAAGGCCATATAGTCTATTCTCCAAGTCTGACTCCTGCAATTCAGCTTTATTCTTTGGCGGCTCTGAATGATGATGCTATGGAAGGTATTCAGAGTGTTCCTGTAGTTTGTGAGTTTCCAGATGTCTTTCCTGAAGAGTTGCCAGGTATGCCTCCGGATCGTGAGGTTGAGTTTGTCATTGAACTTGAACCTGGCACCGCTCCTATCTCCAAGCGGCCTTATAAAATGGGTCCTGCTGAGTTGGCTGAACTTAAGCATCAGTTGGATGAACAAGAGAAGTTGGGTTTCATTCAGCACGGTACTTCTTCTTGGGGTAGTCCAACCATCTTTGTGAAGAAGCGAGACAAGACTGATAGACTTTGTGTTGACTATCGGGCACTCAATGCTAAAACAATCAAGAATAAATATCCCCTTCCGCGGATTAATGATCTCTTCGATCAGCTAGCCGGAGCTGTGGTATTCTCTAAGCTTGATTTGAGAAGTGGTTATCATCAAATCAAGATTCGCAAGGAAGATGTTCCCAAAACAGCTTTCACCACTCGCTATGGCCTGTATGAGTACACGGTCATGTCTTTCGGTCTAACCAATGCACCTGCCACCTTCTCGAGGCTTATGAACACGGTTTTCATGGAATATCTTGATAAGTTCGTTGTGGTCTATCTGGATGACATTCTAGTCTATTCTAAGTCAAAAGAAGAACATGAAGAAGACCTTCGGTGTGTCCTAAACAAGCTTCGTGAGAACCGCCTGTATGCAAAGTTCTCCAAGTGTGAATTCTGGCTGCCTCAAGTCACCTACCTTGGTCACGTCATCTCTGCCAAGGGCATCGCCGTCAACCCAGAAACTATTAAGACAATTATGGATTGGCTTCCACCCATAAATGTCAAAGAAGTCCGGAGTTTCCTTGGTTTGGCCAGTTACTGTCGTCGCTTCGTTCAAAACTTCTCAAAGATTGCGAAGCCTCTTACCGATCTCCTCAAGAAAGGCAAGAAATATCTTTGGACTCCTGCATGTCAAGCAAGCTTTGAAACACTCAAAGAGAAGCTCACTTCCACACCAGTCTTGGTTCCTCCAGATACATCAAAGCCTTTCCAGATTTTCTGTGATGCTTCATTGCAAGGATTGGGTGCGGTCCTTATGCAAGAAAAGCAAGTTGTTGCTTATGCATCCCGTCAGTTGAAGACGCATGAGATCAACTATCCTACACATGACCTTGAGCTCGCAGCAGTTGTCTTTGCTTTGAAAGTGTGGAGGCATTACTTGCTTGGCAACCGTTGTGAGATCTTTTCTGATCACAAGAGTCTGAAGTACATCTTCACACAGCCTAATCTCAACCTTCGTCAGAGGAGGTGGATTGAAACAATAATTGATTTCGATTTGACCATCAACTACACCCCGGGCAAAGCTAATGTCATGGCAGATGCTCTCAACCGAAAAGCTTATGTCAACAACCTCATGGTGGAAGAACAACAGCCTCTCTTGTGCGAGGAATTCCGCAAGCTCAACCTTGAAATTGTGGATCAAGGTTATCTTCTGAACCTTCTAGCAACACCTCTCTTGGAAGAAAAGGTCCGTTCCATTCAGCTTGGGGATCCTTACACTAAAAAGATCATCTCCAACATCCAACTTCCGAAGTATGAGTCTTTTCACGTAGACGACCAAGGCACTCTTTTCTTTGAACACCGGATGTTTGTTCCGAACTACCCGGGTTTAAGAGAGCAAGTTCTCAAGGAGGCGCACGATTCTGTCCTTTCTATCCACCCTGGCAGCACTAAGATGTACATGGACTTGAAAACACAATATTGGTGGCCTGGTTTGAAACGATATTGTGCCAAGTATGTCTCGGAGTGTGATGTCTGTCGCAGAGTTAAAGCTGTTCATCAGAAACCTTCCGGTCTTCTACAACCATTGAAGCCTCCAGAATGGAAATGGGATAAAGTAGAGATGGACTTCATCACTGGTTTTCCAAGGTCGCAGAAAGGCAACAATGCAATCTTTGTTGTCATTGACAGGCTTTCCAAAGTAGCCCACTTCTTTCCAGTCAAGGAAACAATTTCTGCAATTCAGTTGGCTGAGCTCTATATCAACAGAATTGTCTCTCTGTATGGAGTTCCTCTTGAGATCAGTTCAGACCGTGGAAGCATCTTCACTTCCAAGTTCTGGGAAAGTTTCCAAAATGCTTTGGGAACAAAGTTAAACTTCAGCACAACTTACCACCCTCAGTCGCAAGGACAAGTTGAAAGGATCAATCAGATTCTGGAAGATATGCTCCGTGCTTGCGTTATCTCTTTCGGCATGAAGTGGGAAGAATGTCTTCCTTATGCGGAATTCTCTTACAACAACAGTTTCCAGAAAAGTCTAAAGATGGCACCATTTGAGGCTCTCTATGGTTGCAAGTGCAGAACTCCGATTGGTTGGTCGGGCGCAGGTGAAAGAATATTGTTTGGCCCCGACATTGTAACTCAAGCGGAGGAGAAAGTTCACATCATTCTTGAAAATCTGAAGATTGCTCAAAGTCGCCAGAAGAGCAATTATGACAGGAAGCACACGGACATGGAGTATGTCCCTGGTGATCTCGTTTATCTTCGTGTCACTCCCATGAGAGGTACGCACCGTTTTGGTATCAAAGGAAAGATGGCTCCTAGATACATCGGTCCTTTCAAAATTCGTGGAAGAAGAGGAGAAGTTGCTTATGCTCTTGAGCTCCCTGAACAACTCAAAGTCCATGATGTTTTTCACATCTCTCAACTCAAGAAGTGCTTCAAGGATCCCGGCAGGACCGTGGACCATGAACTCATCAATCTCCAAGAAGATCTGTCTTATCAAGAACACCCCACAAAAATTCTTGAAGTCGCAGAAAGAAGGACTCGCAACAAGTCCATCAAGTTCTGCAAGCTGCAATGGTCGCACCATTCCATTGATGAAGCCACCTGGGAACGTGAAGGTGAGCTCCGTGCCAAGTATCCTACCCTCTTTGAGTCTTCTTCTTCCTAGAATCTCGGGGCGAGATTCCTGTTTAGTGGGGGAGAGTTGTAGCACCCCAATTGTCTAACAATTGTAATGCTACTTACCCTAGTAAGATATTGGCTACTTTATATATATTACTATTGCATCATAATTATATCATGCTCATGTCATCATGCCACCTTGCATTTGAGCATCATATAAAACTCCTTTTCTTTTGGTTCTTCTATCACGTGCACTATTAATTGTATTTGCCTCTTGATATTGTATTTGGTTATTGATATATTGTTTAAATGCCCAAGTTGAGTTGGGGGCATATCTTTTATTTCCATTCCACCACTTTTCCTTCTATCACTTTATAATTCCACCATCCTACTAGACCATGAGCTTGTTGTCCTTATTTTGGGTTTTTCTCTAGCTCATGTGCATTAGGGTGAATCTAGTCCTTTAATTCTTGTGCTTGGTTTTATCACCACTTCTTGGATATGCATAGGATAATGCCATAATAGTATTATTGTTTTCACAAATGATATCATGGTATTATTATTGCATGGGCCATGCAAGCTTTCTCCACCACCTTTTTACTCCATTGGTTTTTCTTTGGATTTGGTGGATCCTATCTAGGAAAACCATCTACCACCACTACACCATCCCCATAAACTCACCCATCTCATTTTTTCCTCTTATTTCTAATCCTCCATGCATGGTCACATGGGATTCATTCCACCATTATTTTCTTCCTCTTTCTTTCTTGTTTCTCTTTCCCATTTTCTCAAGCAAGATCAAGTCTCATGCTTCTCCTTGGTTTGGCCTCATAATCAAATTCAAACATAAATACTTAATAAAAACCTAACCTAATTCTTTCTCTCTCTCTCTCTCTTTTTCTCCTAAACCCTAAGCTTGCTCTCTCTCTCTCTCTCTCTAGCATGACCTTTTGTCCTCCCTCTCTCTCTAACCTGCTGAGCCACACCCTAGCTAACCCTAACCCTCTCCCTAAACCTAGCTAACCCTAACCGAGCCATGCCCCATCTACCAAGCCTAGCTACCCCTCCCTCTCTTCTCTCTCCCTGACCGAGGGTCCCCTCCAGCCTTCTCCCTGCGGTCCCTCCTGGCAGCCCCCTGCAGCCCCAGGTCCCCCTCCAGCCGGCCGAGCACGTGCTCGAGGAGGAGATGGAAAAAGGTGGCACGAGGCCACCTTATCCCTGCCGTGCCCCAGCTGCTCTCCTCCCTCTCTCCCTTATTTTTCCTTCCTCTCCACGCCTCTCTAGCCTCCCTGGATCTGGCCGAGATGCCCTCCTCCTTCCCCTTCTCCCTCTCCATCCACCAGCAGCCGCCGCCGTCCACCGCCAGCTCCACCTCGCCCTCGTCGATCTAGCCGGCGTGCGCGACGTGGGAGTGTCCTGGGCGACCGAGAGGAACCCCCTGCTGCTCCCTGTACGCGCCGACGTGGACGAGAAGCTCCCCAGCATCCCCGCGCCTCGCCGCCCTGCAGGAAACCCTAGCCGACGGGACGCCAGCGACCTCGCCGTTCCGCCGCCCCTCGCGCAGATCCAAGCCCACCAGCGAGCCCGCGGTGAGCATCTTCTTCTCCCTGACAACCTCCGCCTCGCCGTACCACTCTGGCCTCGCCGTGCGTTTGGTCGAGCGCTCTCCGCGCGCCAGAGCTCGCCAGCATCTGCTACTTTCCCGCGCCACGCTCGCCCTATCTAGCCCGCGTCCACCTCCCTGACAGCTCCCCTAGCACGCCGCACTGGTTCGCCACCCCAGCGCGCCCGCACACGTCCCCGGATCGAACCCCCCGCCCCGCGCAGTGCGCCCGATTCGCGTCAGACGCGACAGGAAGAGAAACAGTACGGGCGCGTGGTCGATTTGCAAAAAGCCCCCCACCTTTTTGATTCCTACGACCCGCGCTCCTAACGACCCCACCTGTCAGCCGCGCTAGCTCTTTCGTAGGAAAACCCCTCCATCTTTCTCAGCCGCAACCCGCGCTCCAGCCCCAGCCCCACTTGTCAGCCGCTGTCTCGCCCACCGCTGACACGCGGGCCTGCGCCAGTTGGCCCACCCCGCAGTCACTGTGGCTAGGCGAGTCCGCGGTGACAAAAGTTTTTCCCGCGCGTGGTCCAGTCAGCACAAAGGCCCACATGTCAGTGTCTGCGGATAGAATCGCCTGAGTAACAAAAGTAATTCCCTGAGTCTGTTTTTATTCAAATCTTTTCAAATCAATTTAAATTCAAATTCTTTTCAGATTCAAATAATTTTTAAAATACAAATCCAAATAATACAAATAATATATGTTTTGGAATCAGAAAAATGTGAGGAATTCAAATATGCCCTTCAAATTATATTTTGAACACTTTAAATTTCGAGTTGATCAAAATTACAATAAAAATGCCCTTTACCTTATTTAATTAATAACTTTTGTTTTATAACTCCAAATTTGACAAATAATATGTCTAAATCGATCAGTGCGACGAGCCCGTTCTATTTATGCAGTCCTTGTTCTGAATTGAAGCATGCATCATGTTGTCATCTAAAATCTGAACCGTTTATGACAATAAAACTTGGGCAAATAAATAATAAAGTGCTTTATTTCTTGTATCCACACCTCATCTTTGCCATGCTACTTTACTACCATGTAAATTGTGCATCATTCATCATGGCATGCTTGGTTGCTTGTTGCATTTCAATTTATATGCTTGCGCACTTTATTTATGTTGGCCCTTGTTTGTTTGGTTCTTCTTCGAATAGACGTCCAGCAGGAGGTTTACCAGGAATCACAGGAGTATTACCCAGATCCATCTCTCGCTTCAACTGAGCTGCCAGGCAAGAACTACCACATGCTTGCATACATACAGTACCTATTGCCTCTATCTTATTCTTGCATCATTGAGTCGCAGTTGCATTAAATTGAATCCCAAGTACTGCATAGCCTTTACTTTTAAACCACATTAAGCCTGTTCCGGTCCCATGAGCCATTACTACAGGAGTTGTTTGAGCCATGCGAGTCGTAGAAAAGCATGAGTAGGGTATGTGAGTGTCGGATGGATAACGAGGTACCTAAACAACATAACCTGAGTAGTAATGGGATAACTAATGAAAGAGGCACCGGTGAGCAATATCTGCTATTTGGTTTTTCATGCTCACTTGTGTCCCGTAGGACCCCGAGTACTTGATTCCTGTTCCTTGACTATTCGCACTATCCACATCCGGGAGGCCTTATGGACCCCCTGAGCCAGAGCTTGATTCATACTTATTTCTTGGGGCCACAATTAGCTTGGGGCTTTATTACTATTCTGTACTTATGCCATGTTACTGCTTTATTTAAGATTGTGCGAGGAGCACCTGTACTGTTTTGGATCGTGACACGTTTACGCTGTATCGACAAGCCCAGTCACATTTTCGGGTTCCCAGTCGTTTACCGCCGTCCACACAAACCTTGGGTCCGTCTCGGAGCCGGCCAACTTCGTGGCGGGTAGCTTAATGGGGTGGCCCCCTAAAATATTTCTGAATCCTGTGATTGCTTTGTCGTGAATGCCTCGTTGGGTTTTGATTTGGTTTTTCCGAGGTTGATCGAGTGTGTGTTGCTATTCGTGCACCCCTGCAGGGTAAATCTTTCTGAAAGCCGTGTCCGCGGTTATGGACGACTTGGAGCACAGTTTCTCGATCATAGACAAGTATAACTAAAGTACCGCTTTTAAATGGACTAAGTACTTGACTAGTAAATAGTGCAATACTCATGGAATGGTTAATAAAAACTACCAACGGATGATGGGGGTTGTTCGTCCGCTTCCTCGTTGGTAAGCGAGGAGGAGGATGGATCTGTTAATTATACTATTATAACTGTTGTTCTTAATTCACGGACTTCCGTCTATCATTGGTTAGGCGGAAGGTTAGCGAGTCTCTATAGAATTGTTAGGTATTATCTTTTGCTGCAATTGCGTCACCCCAGGTTGTGTCCCCTTTAGTGGCATAAAGACTTGCTGAGTACCCCTAGGGTCTCACACGATAAATTGTTTGATTCAGATGAACAGGTGTACCCGCAAGATGGATACTGGGTGGAAGAGTCAGATGATGTTGGCAACGATCATTCGGTGTAGAGATTCCGGGAACGGGGATCCGTGTGATCTTTGGGCGGGATGTGTTTATTTATGAGGCATCTTATGCCAATTTGCCTCTTATCCGTACTCGGATCTTGTTTTCCGCTTCCGCCTGATACTCTGATGTGTGATGTATGAGGAGCTATCCTAAATTATTATATCTATCTAGGATATTTGGATCTTGCCGTATGGCGTTGCAATATTTCTATTTCTCTTAGATGGAATGGCTCTGATGTACTGTTGTATGTGGCTTGCATACATACTCATTTGTGTATGTATTTGATCCCTTCGCCTGCCGATTACGCCGCTCGTTCTTGTCCCGTTGTTTGAAAGTGGTTAGGACGGCCGAAAGGTCTACCGTGAGTGGCCCTGGGCCCCACCGTACTATTTTAACCACTTTCGTTCATCCAGGCATTAACTAAGAGCGTAATTCACCGAGGTAGTTACAGAGTTGTAGCATGCCAATTGTCTAACATTGGAATGCTATATGGTTTAATAAATATTTTTTAAGTACATGGTTTAATAAATATAGTGCTACTTCCTACTTGTTATTATTGCATCATCATAATATCATGCTCATGTCACCATGCCACATTGCATTTGAGCATATTAAAACCCCTCTTCATTTGGTTCTTCTCTTCATAATGCATTTGCCTTGTTAATTGTATTTGTCTCTTGATAAATTGTACTTGGTTCTTGATATATTGCTTGATGCCCAAATTGAGTTGGGAGCATATCTTTTGAATTCTATTCTAGCTACCAACATGCTACTATCTTGATCTTGTTCTATTTCTACTACATATGGCATGATGTGGGTCCCTTTTCTTTGGCCTTGTGTTTAAATCATACCCATATGATATATGTGGATTCATCCACTCAATTTAGTTCCCACACCATCTACATGTGTGATATCTTATATTCTATATTATTTGATTCCATGTGGTCTTCTCTTTAAATTCCACCACATATGAGGACAAGTGGGTTCCTTCATTTGCCTTGTTGGATTTAACTCATGCTCTTTTGTATCTTGTGTGGATCCACTCAATGTTGTCATTCCTCTATCTTCTAGAGCTTAGCGCTAGCTCTCACTCTTGTTCATGTGCCACCATTTTATTTCCTTCTTTAAACACATGCAATAATATACACTCTACACACTCTTTTAAATCACATGAAATCATATCCTCTTCTATATGGCCAACTCTCCCCATTCTTATGTATATCATCTATCTCACTCTTTTATGCATGTGTGCACACACACACTAAATATCTCTCTCTCTCAAACCTAATCAAATCCTATCTAAACCATCTAAGTTAGATCCTCTTTCATTTGCTAGAGCAAAGCGAGCAATGCTTAGCTGGGCATACTAGCTAAGCTAGCTATCTCGAGCACACACGCAACCTAGCTGTTAGCTACACCAGCAGATCCTCCTCTTTCTGAACCCAACCCGGCCATCTAGTAGAGAGACCCTAGCACCGCGCATGTTTCTCGCCTCCTGGTTCGATCCTTCCCTCCTGGTCTGGCTTAACTAAGTTCTTCTCTCCTCTAGCTCATGCGCGCCAGCTCATGACGCCCGTGTCCCGACACCGTCGGGACGCACGAGAGCCTCGTGACCCTGCTTCCCTCATGGCATCTCTTAGATTCCTCTTCCCTTAAAGTGGGCAGAGGCTCTCCTCTCCCTATTGTCCACTGCCATCCTCTCTCCTTTCCCCTCTGCTTTTTCTCCAAGCAAAATCTCCCTGATTCTCTGCCAAGACGAAGCCATGGCCACGCCGCCCATTGCCAACCTCGGTCGCTGCTAGCCACCTCGCGTTGCTACCTCCCTGGCATCAGTCTACGTCCTCCCTATCACCGCCCAGTTACAGCAGCCAAGGAGGAGAAGGGACGCGCACCCGGTGTCCCGCCGACGCTCGCCGTTGTTTCTGTGCCTTGGTCACCGTTGTCGTCCTCGCCGTCTATTTCCTCTCCGCCGGCCGGGAACCGCCGCCTTCGACTCCTCAGCGAGCCTTCTCCTTGCCTCACGCCTCTCTAGCTCGCCGGCATCCTTGTATGTGCGCATCGCTGCCTTGCTGCTTGTCGTGCATGCGAGACAGACATATACTGGCCCTAGATCGTGCATGCCTCAGACACATCGCGTACCTCTATTACTATTGTTTTTCTGGCGCCACGACCTCTCCTCCGATGAAGGTTAATTGACGAAAGTTGAAGGAGAAAGTCTCCTCTCGCTAACGCATCAAGATGCAGTCGAATCCATCCACTAACACGCTCGAAATCATCTCACAAAGGCCGCAAGAAATCATCAATTTAATGCATCTCGTTCGTCAGTTGGCAGTCGTGGATTACGCCTCTGAACCTCGTCTATTTCCTAAGCACACAGACCTCCGACAGAGAAACTTTGTTCACGAAACTTGGAGATCTAACTGAGATCTCCATCTTTTCTTTTTACACCTAGAGCTAATTCATCTTAGTTTCTTCTCGAGCTTTCTCGCAATACGGCTTTAGCTAACAGTTTCTACGAAAACGAAATTCAGTTTTGTCAGTCAACGTCCAGAACATTTTATAAAAAGGCCCCCGTAGTTTTTAAAACTCAACCTGCACTCCCCAGCTCAGCCACGTGTCACCAGCCAGCGGCCCGCATGCGTGTTGGGCCCGTTGGTCCGTTGACCCTACCTGTCAGTGACCGCGAGTAGGTCCAGCCCTAGTGAGAAAAGTTGCTAGGATCTTTTCTAATATAAAAAGTTCCAGAAAATAATTTAAATTAAATTAATTCATATCTTTTAAAATAATTTGAATTCGGATAACTTATAAAATGAAATATAAATATTTTCAAATTTGAATTCAAATTAATTTTCAAATTTCACCAGAGTTGACTCTAGCCAGTCAAACTTTTGACTTTTGACCCAATTTAAATTGTTTTGCATTTACTAATGTTTTTAATTCATAAATTTAAATAATACAAATGATATATGTTTTCTTATCAGAAAAATGCCAGGAATCTAAATTTCCTATTTAAAATAATTTCTATGCAATTAAAATTTTTGAATTAATAATTCGATTAATATGCCTTTATCTTAAGAAATTCATAATTTTATTTACGTAATTCTAAATTTGACAAATGATATGTCTAAATCGACCAACGCGACGAGCCCGTTCTAAGGATGCATTCTATTATATGAATTGAAACATGCATTATATGAATATTAAGAAAACAACAAGGTTTATGGGAGTAAAATATGCCTAAATAATTAATTAAAGTGCTTTATTATTGTTCCACACCTTATTCATGCCATGCTATGTTATACCTTACAATTGTGCATCATTACATCATGGCATACCATGTTTTTCTTGTTGTATATGTTCTTATGATTACGCACTTTATTTATTATGGCCCTTTGTGTGTTTGGTTCTTATTCCGAATAGACGCCGAGCAAGGGAGATATCAGGAGAACCAAGAGTACTATCCGGATACCAGTTATTCTACTGCTGAGTTAATAGGCAAGAAATTCCCCATGGTTGCATTACATATAGCACATATGCTTCTATCTTACTCTTGCATCATTGAGTCACGTTTGCACTAAATTGAATCCCAAATATTGCATTGCCTTCACTTTTAAACCCTACTGAAGCTTGTACCCTCAATCCTATGAGCCCTTACTACAGGAGTTTTTTGAGCTATGCGAGTCGTAGAATTGCATGTGTAGGGTTTATGCGAGTCTTTGTATAATGAGGTACCTAAACAAATTAAACTGTGTAGTAATGGGATAACTAAAGAAAGAGACACCGGTGGGCAATAGCTGTTATTTGGTTCTGCCACGCTCACTTGTGTCCTGTAGGACCTGAGTACTTGATTCCTGTTCTTTGACTATCGCACTATTCACAATAGCTTGATTCACATCTAATTTCTTGGGGCCATAATTAGTTTGGGGTTTTATTACTATCATGTACTTATTCCATGTTTTACTGCTTTATTTACTATTGCGCGTGGAGGACCTGTACTATTTTGGAATGCAGAGTGTTTTTGCTATATCGACAAGCCCAATCACACTTTCGGGTTCCCAGTCATTTACAGCTATTGACGAAAACCCTGATTCCGTCTCGGAGCCGTCCAACTTTGTTGCGGGTAGCTTAGTGTGGTGCCTCCTGAAATAATTTTTGAATCATATGAATGCTTTGTCGTGAGGCCTCGTTGCTTTTTATTTGGTTCTTCCCTAGGTTGATCATGCGTGTGTTGCTATTTATGCACCTCTGCAGGGTAAATCTTTCTGAAAGTTGTGTCCGCGGTTATGGACGACTTGGAGCACAGTTTAACAATCATAGATAACTATAACTAAAGTATCGTGTTTAATTTGACTAAGACATGTCTAGTAAATAGTACAACACTCATGGAATGGTTAAGAAAATTGCTAACGGATGGGATGTTCTTCCGCCTTCTCGTTTGGTAAGCGAGAAGAAGCGCGAGTGATGTTTATTTACCTTACTCATATAATTGTTGTTTATAATTAACGAGCGTCTGTCCATATCTAGTTGGGTGGATGTTGTAGTGTGTCTCTATAGAACGCTTTAGATATCATCTTTCGCTACAATTGCATCACCCCAGGTTGTTTCATTTAGATGCATAAAGACTTGTTGAGTGCCCTAGGGTCTCACACCATAAATATTGATCAGATTGTTAGGAATACCCTTATGGCGGCTACTACGTCGTTGCGGTCGATGAAGGTGGCAACGAACCTCTTGTGTAGAGATTCCGGGGATGGAGATCTCTGAGATCTGTGGGCGGGAAAGTGCTTATTTCTGTGGCATCTTATGTCGATTTGCTTCTTAATCCTATATTCGAAACTTGTCATCCGCTTCTGCTTGATACTATGTTGATTGATGTATGAGGACGTATCCTAAACTATTATGTCTATCTAGGATATTTGGATCTTGCCATATGGTGTTGTAATATTTCCTTTCTTTATAGATGGAATTGGTCTGATGTACTCTTGTATGTCGCTGACATACATACTCATTTGTGTATATTTTGTTCGCATACCTGTTGACTACGTCGCTCGCACCTGATACGATGTTCTTGAAAATTAGTTAGGGTGGTTGGCTGGTACCGTTCCCTGCTCCGCTTCTACGGGCCTACATGTGGGTGGCCTTTGGGCTTCCATTGTAGCACCCCTTATCCACTTTTGGTTCATCCCGGCTTATTGCTTAGAGCGTAGGGTCCGAGGTATTAGACAGATTGCACCACGGTCGCGGCAAAGCTTCTGGGGAGGGAGGTGGATGATTCTTCTCATGGACCACTAGTGGTGGAACTAAAGACTCTCCTTGGTGGCATCGAAGAATCTACGGTGAAAGCGGTAGGGATAATGGAAAACGGGGCCATTCACCGGATGGCGCAAGAAGGTTGTGATAATAAAACTTGCAAAGTGTGGCTCTCTGTTCCTCCAGACTTCCTTGTAAGTTGTTTAGAGTTGGACTTGTGATGTAGCCCGACCTACAGTCGTTACCACATCAATGTCTCCAACTTACGGCAAGTCATCATGCACTCCAAAGGTGAATCCGTTCCTCTATACGAGCCAACTTCCTACCCTATTGAATGGTATGCTACTTCATACTCTGTCACATATTCACGATAGATTCATACCGACAAGTACAGAGGCAAGGGAGGAAACCCGGACCACCAAGCCCGACAAGACGGAGGCTTGGAAGAGCAAAAGGAAGAATCTGCAGCAGAAGCACTGGAGTCTCCGACCCTCAAGCCCGGAGTCTCCGGCCTCCCACACCGGAGTCTCTGGCCAGGACTCTGGACTTGCCCCGGAGCGTTCAGTACACCCCTACGGAGACAAGCCCGGAGAGCAACGACCACACCGGAGTCTATGGCCTCTCCACCCGGAGTCTCCGGCCCTCACACCCGGAGTCTCCGGTGTAAGTGAAATAGGCCTACGCGTCTTGAGCTGGGCCTTCGTCCCATGTACCCCTCTAGTCCATTCCAACCCTAGTTTTATGCTCAAACTACCCCTATTCTAGTGGCTGGCCTATATATAGTGCCCCCACCCTTCATTGTATCCCTTAGGCATAGATGATAGACTAAAGACAACCCCATTTGTGGAATCTCTAGTTTTGCCTCATCCCCTTTACCAAGGGGACCGACTATCGTCACCAACCTCATTGGACTTTGCATCGCGCATCCATCATTGTACAAGGCCTACCTTTGCGAGCGTGTGATCATAGTTTTCAAGACCCTCTCCAATGTGTTCTTCCCTCTCCGATTGGGATCGAAGGGAGCATGTTGACCGATCTTTCCTTGTGAGGATTCTATCGGACCGGTGGCTGCCAGCAGGAGTAATTAGCCTTGTATCGTGTGAGTTTTGCGTGTGTTCATTGTGTTCTTAGTGAAGTGTGTGCTTGATTCCGCTACCTTATCCCTTTTCCCTCGCTTTCTCATCGATTTGACCACGAGATCCGTGAAACTCTTGAGGTCACTCTTATCATCTGGTATCAGCAGCTTTTGGTTGCCACGAATTTCTCACTGATTTGGTTTTTCCCCATAAATTTCAAAATTTCACCAAAAATAGCCCCAATTCGTGTTTTGGATCGATCTGTGATTTTTGTGAGTTTTGGTAGGTTTTGATCCGTGGATTATTTGCTAAACTTATTGATCTACCTTCTCCTACGTTTTCATAGCCTAATTCATTTATTTCCCCCCAATCAATTTGAGGTTTTGATTCGAGTTTTTCAGCCCAAAATGCGTCCCGTTCGAATTCTGAACGTGCAGCAGACCCCGAACCCGGAGTCTCCAGCCCTGGACCTCGGAGTCTCCGCCCCCTATAGACAACAAATCTGTTTCATGGTTTTGAGCATAACTTTTGCATTCGAACTCGGATTTTGGTATTCTTTATCTCGTTTTGAAGAGGAGAAGGAGCTCTACATCACCATCTAGGTCGTGAATGATATTTACCCCATTCAAATTCCCTGAGTAAGGAGGAATCCACCAATAAAGGGTGAAGATCAGCGATGAAAGGTATAAAAATCCCGCGTCTACTCCCCACTTTCTTTCCTTTTTGAGCTACACTATCTTTGCGATCAACAAATTCCTATTGAGACTAGTTCCTCCTATGATTGATTGGGCTATGCATATTTGATACCTTGTAGAATTCCGAGCAAAAGTTGTGAGCGCGCTATCTCATATAGTTATCTTGTACTCCCTCTATTTCAAATTACTCCGTCGGCGCACTTATGTATGTGGGCTAGTACTCCCTCATTTTTCATTCAAAAAATCCTAGGATTTTTAAATAGATAGTATGAAATATGTACTACGTATACCAAAAATTCTAAGAATTTTTTGATGAAAAATGAGAGAATACTAGGCCACCTAGGTAAGCGCGCGCACGGAGTAATTTGAAACAGAGGGAGTATAGTTGTTGGCACAAGGAAGAGGAAAGTGAAAAAGAAAAGAAAAAAGAAAAAATAGAAAAAGAAAAAGAAAATAAGAAACAAACAAACAAGTGCCTCATAGAATAGGAAGCTCAAGATGGATGAACATCAAATAGGTGATACTTACAGTGCATATCTTGTAGCCCACCAATTTTTCTTGCAATTGAACTAGTGTCTCTCCTTGCACTTGTGCGATACGAGTTTACAGTCTTTGCTAGGTAATAATTTGGTTCTTAGCTCACTTTCTCCGTCGCACAAGTCCCATTTATCCCACCGTGTGTGTTTCCTTGTACATAATTTCTATCTTGTGGATTGACTTGTTTTTCTTTGTGATTATCGTGGTTCTTTACTTGCCATTACAATGTCTTGATTTTGGATTGTTTCTTGACATGCCACCTTTCATACCCATCCACCATAAGCTTTGTATGTGTGTGTTTTTAGTGGTTAGTTGGTTTGGTGTTTCGTGCGAACTTCACTTTACTTGGTTTTTATTGCTCTCAAGTGTGGCCACTTGCATGATACTATCTTCCAAGGTAAAGTAAGGTTTGATGTTGCATCCCTAACCCCCTAGCACTTCCATCTACACCACTTGGTCTTGTGAATCATGTCTAGGGACTCCGAACCGAGGATGATATCTATGAAAAATCCACGATGAGCCACCATGCCTACGCCTCCACAAGCATGGATGACATGATAGAGCACTACACCGACAATGGCTCCACATGCTTGGGTGATATGGAGTTCTACAACAACAATAACTCCCCAAGCATGGACGACTTCAAGGACGACAACAACATCAACAACTTCAAGAGCAACATCAACAACTTCAAGCGCGAAATGGATGACAACTTTGCAAGAACATGAGCATGCTCACCAAAATTCATGAGTCTACCTCAAGAAGGTGCCACAAGCATACAAAGAGTGCCAAGGAAAAGGAGCATCGTCGCGAGCGTCATGTGGATAACCAAGTGTGCCACCTACATCAACCTTTGGCAAGGCACACCAATGACCTCCGTCGACACCAACAAAAGGCACCTTCCACTTCTCATGCCACCAACAAAATGGCACCAAGAGAAAGCCTTCCACCACACCATCAAGCTTCAACGCCAAGATTTGGCGTCCAAAATGACGCATGCAACTTCATGGATGAGGAGTACGAAGACCTCTACTTCGCCAGGTTGGATGAGTACGTCAAGAGGATGTCTAAACTTCAAGTTGGAGGAAGACAAGGCCACATATGTGATGAAGTTGATCCAAGCACCGCTCTCGACAACAACATGAGCCTACTTCCACCACTACTACAAGATGGCGACATGACGGCCGAGCATGGGGTTTTCCCTTCAACCATGGAGGCGAGCGATGACCATCTTATGGCATCCAATCGTGAAGGCGATAGAGTTAAGCATGGTGAGCATGGGATTTTCCCTTCACCAAAGGAGGCGCATGGAGTTGAGCACACCGAGCCTATCCCTATATGCTTGAGTGATGATGTGGTACCAATCCCATGTGAGTATGAGAGCCACTTAGCCCACTTGAGTGAGAGCAAGAGTGAGATGAGTGACTCCACCATATGTGAGATTGAGTGCTTACACTTTGAGGACATGAGCAAGACACCGAGTGAGTTGATAGTGGTAGTCTATAGGTCATGTGAGGCCATTTTGATTTCTAACGACTTACCCTCTACCTCTAATGTGTTTTCTCATGATGTGCTACGTTCCATGAATCAAGAATCGCCAAGCTTGAAGATGATGATGCCTCTGACCGAGAACATGTACATGGTGGATAAAGATGACGCCATCCCCATATTGGATGAAGAAGTCGCCCACATGGAGGCCAATACTACCATAACACCCACTTCATATGAGAGGTATGAAAAAAGGTAAAAATAAGGGTGTTGATGATGCCATGATCCCACTAGTGGACATGATGACTTATGATGATTGGCATGCTATGGATGTTATTTGTGGCATCTCATATGATTCATTCCTTTTCATGTGATACTTTTCATTTGCATAATGTTGAGCATGTGAAATTATTTGATTGTGATGATGTTGCCATAGACATGCCATGCTATAAACCTTTCATTTTTGCTTGTAATATGTTGAACAATTGCTCTTTCCAATTGCTTGCAATGATGTTAAGAATTATCCTTGTGTTGTGACAAACTTGATGAACGATTTCTCTTTCCATATGTTTGTCCAAAACCATGATATTACTTTGGACATGCTTTCTCATGATAGTTATTCAATTTCTCCCGTTGCTTGCAATAAGATGAATAATTTCTCTTTCACTTGTTTTGCTTGCAATAATAATTCTCATATGGTTTGTATTTAGATGGCCCCCATAGCTTTCTCAAATTTTGTAGATTTGATGATTGCCATGATAAGCATGTTCCACACTTGCATACTCACCATGCATCTATTTTACACTTGATTGACACTCATGGTGATGTGCACAAGAAGAGATACGTCATGATGGATAATGTGTTTCTCTACCATGCACAACCGTTCTTCCTTTTTTATTTGATGTTTGTAGGTACCCGCACTACAATTTCAACCTTGGTTGAGCACGAGTTGACAAAATGAGCTCTAGAGAGCATCCCACAAGTGAGTTCAAGATCAAACCCACCTCTGATATCTTTTTCATGCTTTGTATCTTTCATGTTGAAAAATTACTCTTTCCTATGGTTTGCTTGCAAGCATGTTAATGGTATTCTTTCACCTTGTGATAATCATGTTTTGTTGCTATTGGATATTGATGCTTTGTGGTGTTGCAACCAAAATGTTGAATAATTTCTTTTTTTGATGTTTTGTGTGCATCCATAATACCATTTTGAGCATGTATTGTCATGAGAGCTTCCAAGTATCTCGTATTGTTGTTGCAACAAACATAAGGACCACTTGTTCTTTCACATGGTTTGTTTTCAAACATGTTGTTTTTTTCTTATGCTCGTGATACACATACTTTCATGATATTTTCTTTGGATGATTTGTGCGGCATCCAACATATTGAACAATTTATCTTTCCAATGGTTAGTTCGTGCACATAGTGATGTTGTTTTGGATATTCTTCCTCACGCGTTTTTGCCAAATTCTCATATTCTTGCATCAAATATGTTGACCAATATTTTAGTCCATTGCTTTGAGTTCCACACTAAGATGTTTTATGGAGTTTTCGAGTTCCCACATTTGGATGATGTTCAAACGATTTCCATGCACTTTGAACTTGCATATGCATTCCGTTTGCTATACTTGAGTTGTGCTAATAGTGTTATGAACAAGAATGGGCATGCCACAAACGACATGCTCTTCTATCACGCATGAACATATTTTTCTTGGTCTTTGTTGTGTGAAGGTACAATTGCGTACGCGTCAACCTCTATGGACTACAAGTTGGCAAGACAAACCATAGAGAGTTACATATGGCTGCCCTTCAACGAGCTATCTATACACCCTAAGGTGACTTCCTTCTACTCGAGGACCTCATGCTATAATCTTCATGAATTGGCTACTCTTTGAGTGTTGCTTCGCTTTTGTTGTGAGCTTGGTAGGCTTTATGAAAAGTGAATGAACATTGAAGTGTTGTCAATTCAATCTCCCCCAGGACGACTATATGGTGAACCCCAGGATCAAGAAGGTCTCTTGGCCTCTTCTACTTTGTGATGAGCGTGTAGAGTCGAGGATGGATCTTTTTGAAGGGGGGAGCTGATGTAGCCCGAGCTACGGTCGTTACAACATCAAGGTCTCCAACTTATGCCAAGTCGTCATGGACTCCAAAGGTGAATCCGTTCCTCTATGCGAGCCCACTTTCTACCCTATTGAATGGTATGCTACTTCATACTCCGTCACATATTCATGATAGGTTCATACCGACAAGTACGGAGGCAAGGGAGGAAACCCGGACCACCAAGCCCGACAAGACGGAGGCTTGAAAGAGGAGACGGAAGAAGCTGCAGCAGAAGCAGCAGAGTCTCCGGCCCTCAAGCCCGGAGTCTCCGGCCTCCCACATCGGAGTCTCCGACCAGGACTCTGGACTTTCCCCAGGAGCGTTCAGTACACCCCTACGGAGACAAGCCCGGAGAGCAACGACCACATCGGAGTCTCCGGTGTAAGTGAAACGGGCATGCACACCTTGAGCTGGGCCTTCGGCCCATGTACCACTCTAGTCCGTTCCAAACCCTAGTTCTATGCCCAAACTATCCCTATTCTAGTGGATAGCCTATATATAGTGCCCCCACCCTCATTGTATCCCTTAGGCATAGATGATAGACTAAAGACACCCCCTTTGTGGAATCTCTAGTTTTGCCTCATCACCTTTATCAAGGGGACTGACTATCGGCACTAACCTCGTTGGACTTTGCATCGCACATCCATCGTTATACAATGCATACATTTGCGAGTACGTAAGCGTAGTTGTCAAGACCTCTCCAAGGTGTTCTTCCCTCACCGATTGGGATCGAAGAGAGCACGTTGACCGATCTTTCCTTGCGAGGATTCTATCGGACCGATGGCCGCCGCCGGAAGTAATTGGCCTTGTATCGTGTGAGTTTTACGTGTTTTCATCGTGCTCTTCGCGAGATGTGTGTTTGCTTCCGCTACCTTTTTTCCTTTCTCCTCGCTTTCCCCTCGATTTTCCATCGATTTGATCATGAGATCCGTGAAGATCGGACCACTCTTGAGGTCACCCCTTATCAACTTGTCTTCAGTTTAATATAAATACATCAGTTGATCTAAAAAAAAGTATGAAGAGAAAGAGAAATTGTAAAATTGGCATAATCATTCGTTCACTCAGCATGTATGTTGCAGACTAAATCATGCATGTATTCAAGCCATATACACATATATAAAAAGGGATAATTATTTATGTGCTACTATTTTTTTTGACAATGAGCATGTACTATTTAGTTTTATTTAGTTTTGTCCGGTCCTCGAAACTCTCCTCCGTTTTGCCCTCTTTGGTCAAATCCACGACCAAAAGCAGCGTTTCCATCGGTCCACAGTGGAAAGAGAATCGCGGTGGCGGCGGCCAGCGGGTTGCACGCATACATATTCTCGAGCAGGGACTCGATTTAGGGAGGCACGCAATTTGCCTTAATTTTTGGAATGCATGTAGGGAAGGAGCAAGGTTAATGGGAAAAAAGTAATACTCCTGTACTAGTGGAAGCAAAACGCGTCCGTGTCGTTCGATGAAACGAGATGGACGGTATCAGACTGGTCCGAAGATTTGTTGCTCTAGGCACCGTTGAGTTAGCACAAAACTGATTTTTTTTTTGGCAAATTGCCCAAAACTGATACTTAGTGGCTTTAACAAAGAAAATTGTGCATAAATTGGCAATACCATATATCCAATTATTTGGTCTCTTCATATCTTCCCAACTATTTTTTCTTCGGAAGAACCTTTTCAGGAAATGAAACTTGTTCAAAGTAATTTTACAGCGGGCATGTATTTCACAAGAATTGTTTTCACTATATTTCATAGAATTTTTTGCATCCATTCAAATCCCTCAAAGTGAATCCTTTATTTATTTTTCAGAGATCCAATTAATCAAACAAAACAAGGTAGGATTGATGCACATGAAATTGCAATCATGTGTTCTCCTATTCCTGCAAAACAAAGATGCCTAAATTTCCATTGGGAAAAGTGCTGCTCTGCCCATTCGGAGCTTTGAGCTTTTGACACCTCGAAGATCCTGAAAGATGCACAGAAGGATAAAAGGAAGGTGCAATCAGACAGTTGATGTCATAGAGCTCTACATGAAACAATGAACAAGTGTACCACTCAAATCATTAGTAGGGCATATGATCCTTATCATGTATAGTTAATTGTGGAAGACATGCAACAGATGAAAGAAAAAACATAACTGTTACTCCAATATCTTCTTATACTGGATTTCATGCTCTAATATCTTGATTAATAACAACAGAAGGTGTGACCAAAATGTGTATAAACGTCTACATTGATCTAGAAAAAAATAACTTATGGAAACTACGACAATGGAAAGGAAAAATCTATAGCAAGTCAAAAAGTTGATGGAACATTCAAGCTTCCAGCACTGGTAATGCAATTCCTTGGTCTGAACAGAAACATTAATTAAACTAGACCGCAAAAGACCAAAGGCTGGACACCCGAGGGAAAAAGGAACCATCAAAAATCTGCTGCCGAATTGGAGTCTGCCTGCAGCCAGTCCCAGTGCAATCAGTTCCAACAACTCAATTATAGTACAACAAAGGCAGCAGTCTGATACTGATGAAGAAAAAAAAATCAGATCCCGCTACATGAACTGATCACCAAGATACATACATCAGATGAACCTTGACCTGTTCTAGTGCAATCAGCCCAGGAAAGAATTATTGATGCTCTGCTTAATTAATTATGTATGCAAATTCCCGCGACTTATTCAAAATCATCCAAGGAGCTTCCTCTCTGATCCTGACATACTTGGCCAGGAATATAATAGCAACAATCAGGAATCATAGAACAAACATGTCCGTACACCAAACTTCTTCAATAGCACTACTACAATGTTGACAAATTTCGGAGCATCATCCCTTGGTCCTGCTAGCGATCGATACAAGTACAATTTATCAACGGTATCGATCTCCCCTTCATCAGCAGTATGGTCCTTCATTACTTCAACTACCAAATTAGGCATTTGCTGAGCTAAATCTCGACAACCATTCACAGTTAGCCTGCATGAGTTCATCCAAAAGAACCTCATATTGTAAAAATAGTTCAGACCAGAGAGCAATCCTTTGTCACCAAAAGGGCTATCTCTGACCTCAAGCTTCTGCAACCCAGTGCATCCCTCAAACACATGCTGAAGAGACATGTCACTATTCCCAGCAAAGGCAACAGACAAAGTCTTTATTAGTTTTCCATATTTCCCGATGTATGCAAATGCCTTATCAGTAAGCAGGCCAGAGACTGAAAGTCTAGTTAGCTTCTTGCAGTTCATCACAATTGCCCCAAAACCCTCATCCATGGGTTCCCCGGTAATCCTATCAGGGCGTGGCGGCCCATAATACAGAGGCGGAACACGACAAGGTCAGGGCAGTTCTTGGACATAGCAATTACAGCTGCATTTGTCATGTGCTGGCAAAAGTAGAGAATTGATTCAAGCTTTCTGCAGCCTTCTGAGATTGCCTGGAGACCAATATCTGAGACTGACCCTTCTGAATCCTCAGTGGCATCCAGAGGAAAAACTCGCAACTTGCGGAGATCTGAGCATGTTTCAGCCACAGCCAGAAGGCCTTCATCACCCACCGCATCAAGAACCTAGAATAAGAAATTTGAACACCAATACCTAATGTCAGAGTAGATGAAACAATATATCTATTATCTATCAATGTGACGGCAAGAAACTCACAAAATACTTACCCAGAAAGTGCGAAGACTGACGCAGTGGTAAATAACTGGTATGAGCTCTTCAGCACTTAGACTCGCAAGCTAAAATTTAGGGAAGTGAGATTTGCACAAACTGGATAGATAGCTGGGTGATATTCTGCATTGACATCTAAGAAACCTGACAGACAAACAAGTGATCTGGATGCTGCAAAAGAGGCAGCAAGCTCAGATACAGAGAAAGCACCACCAGAGCCTGGCTCAGATCGGAATGAACCAGTGCCAAAGTGTGAGATTGCGTGCCCTTGCCATAAGACGATGCAACTGCTCTACTGAGACATGGTCATTCCCACGCAGTCGACGCAGAGCTGGCGACCGTGCAACAAGTGCCTCCAGGGCATCGAAGTTGAATGGGGCACTAACACAATCAAATACAAGCGACTCCAGCGACCTGTTGCACTCTGGGAACTTGGAGATCCAATCCACTACCTCGTTCTCCTCCTCATGGAAATAATCTTCAGTCAGATCCAGTACTCGGAGATGCCTAAAATAATGTGCCAATCCATGAGATACCACACTTAAAATTGGATACCTTTGTTTACTAGTACAACTATTTTCCACAAACATAACAAGAAAATGATTGGGTGTGAAGATACCAAGTGTCACGAACTCAGTAGAGCTGAAGAACAATACATAAAGATCTAGGTTTTGACAGAGGGTAGGGATGAGAAAAATATGTACTAACTGTATATAGCAAAGATCGGATTCTGATACTTAAAGGGGTCTAGGATGATTTGTACATGGCAGAGTCGGACCTGATAATAATTTGGTTAGGAGGTAGTACATGGCAGAGTCGGACGAGATAATAATTTGGTTAGGAGGTAGTACATGGCAGAGTCGGACCAATTAAATTGGAAAGCATGAGCATGAAGGAGTAGTCGTGCACATTAAATAAAGCGGAAATGGCATGAAGCAGCTAAGAATTGAACAAATGCACCATTGATAGTACGATACTATGTCAGTTCAGATTCAGCTGAGGCGCATCACCACAGGCACAAGTCGAACGAGAACGTACCGGCACCCCTCGGGGATGAGGGAGAGGCCGCGCGTGCTGAATCCGTCGCAGCACACCAGCGAGAGCTCCTTGAAGAGCGGGAATGACTTGGGGATGAGCGCGAGCTCATCGTCGGAGACGGTCATCCGCTTGAGGCAGATGCGCTCGAGGCGCGGGTATGCGGGGCCGAGCGTCTTGACCCAGGGGTGACGTAGGCGCCCCAGCCGTTGGGAACGAGGCTGAAGTCCGCGAACCGGGGCTTCCCCTTGAGCACGACGGCCCGCACGCCGCCGAAGCGTTCGACAGCATGGAGCGGCGAGACGGCGTAGCAGTTGCCGATGAAGAGCTCGCGCCGCGTCTGTGCCTCTGCGTGGTACCAGGAGCGGCAGACAAGCGAGGCCGCGTTCCGGTCGCCCGCTGCTGTGAGGAACTCGAGCACGGTCTCGAGCACGTTCTCCAGCACCTGGTCCGGCGGTGCCCATCTCCCGCCCCCGCCACAGCCACCGTTCCCTTCCCTCAGATCCTGCGCCCAACTGTACCCCACTGCCCCGCCTGCGGGGTCTTCGTCATCCGACATCAGCGACGGCGGGGAGTCCGATTCCTCCGCCTCATCGCGCATGCCAGGGGAGGCTAGGGTTACGGGCTGGGGGATCGGAGCGGGGAGGAGGAGGAGGGGGGAGTGCTATGTGAGAGACTGGAGGTAAAGGATTAAATAATAATTAGATCTGCAAAGCACGAGTTGGACTGAGCGAAGCAAAACTCCTTCGTTTGATTCCCTTCATTCAGTTAATTTCAAGATGAAACAAGTTAAGGATAATAAACTTAGGAGTACAGATATGAATAAGACTAGACGCGAGCTTCGCCTCGTCGCATGTATTTCATTTTGTCACACCGTTGCTTGTGTGGAAGAATTGCGCGAGTTTTTGTCTGTGGCACTACCAGCCAAATGCACATCAACACATGACAATTTGCATCAAGGATGAGACAAGTCCGAATAAGAAGCATAACCCTTGGTCTATCACTCTCGAGATTATAAAAACGACACATCAGTGACATTACACTCCAAGATTTACATGACTAACTCCTCTTGATCAATGCCAAACTTCTTACAAAATAAACATGAGTTTGTTGTTTCGTATCAAGATAGACACTAGCATACTAACAGACCTTTTCATAGTAAAAAAATATACCACTTCCATCTGGGAAAACAAATGACACCATTTTAATTTGGTATCATAGCCTGGACAATAATCTTGGAACAAGAAATGTTGTTCCGTAAATATAATGCTTTATTAGATCACGATGTGTGAAAACACATCCTACAAACCACTTACAACCGCTTCGTGCGGTATGAATTTATACAAATAAGCTACAATAGTAGGCTCCCACTCATAAGAATACTCCAATCCTACGGTTCTACCAAAAAACAAAGTTTTTTCCATCAGCCTCAAAAACAACATTGCACCAGATACTAAGCACCAACCTTGCAAGAAAAAAAACCTATTTCTAAAAGTTGATATATCTGGATTAGCAAGATTAACAAATATCTTAGCCCGTAGCTAGCTGATTGGGCCAACACAGGATATTAAAACACAGACATCCTTAATCCCTTATTGAATTGCTGCCAATTTATGGATTGAATGCCGCATCATTACAACTAAATAAAACTTATATCCTTTATCTTGAAAGTACAAGCCATAATGATACTATAGGCTTCATATAGGTTCTCTTTATCAGATATCTGCACTCCTCTGCATTACATCCCCACGGAGTAACACAATTGTATTAGTGTATATGAAAAGAAAAAAGTGTCGCTCTGAGTAAAGGAGGAGAAATCCTAAAAAAAATTTCATACACACTCTAAGTAAAATAACATAGGTCAGAAACCAAATTGTACCTAGTACATGTTATCCGCGGGTTCCTTATTGAGACCTCCTTACCTCCAGAGTCGATTGAGGCCGAACTATACCAACCGTCAGGAGGCCAGCAATGTATACACATATATATCATAAAGATCAATTATCAAAAATAATATGTAAGAGAATATATCCAACACAAAAGACATGTAGCTAAATAACCTACTACAAACGACTTATCCATAACAGTGACCATTATTTCTTTGAATGACCTCAGGTTGTAATAATATAAAATAAAGATATGGTACAATATAATTTGTGGTAAAAACGTAGTATCTTGTATTTACCATCTATTTGCATGGTGTGAAAAGCAGATCTAACATATGGCTGGTTGGCCAGAACTACTCTTTAACATGCATAACTTCAAAGAACTGGACATAGTGCACCCGATTGTCCCATAAACATGCTAACATTTGTTAACATGAGCTTCTGGTACAAAATGATGGATCACATCTCCCTGCAAACAAAATATGAACTAGATAGCTATAGAAGGCAAAGCAATCTAACAAAACAGCACATGTCAAATGTATATTAAGCTATGAAAGGATACTACATGATAGTCCAAACAAAATTATGCTTGGGTGTGTACCAAGAGACATATCATAGCTTTCTAGCTAAATACTCCTCCCGTTTACTAAGTAGATCATACATTTATCTAGTGATTTCTCAAAATTCAGGTCAAAGACATTAAACATCTAACATATGACAACTAAATATTAAAGATCACGCAAAAATATGAGAATAGAACCTTCTTGTTTTTGCCGACCTTAAGCTTTTTCTCAAACTAAATATGAGAATAGAAACTAAATATTAAAATAAATATGAGAATAGAAACTAAATATGAGAATAGAAACTAAATATTAAAGGTCACGCGAAAACATGATAGTCTGATTCCTCCGCCTCATCGCGCATGCCAGGGGAGGCTAGGGTTACGGGTTGAGGGATCGGAGCGGAGGAGGAGGAGGGGGGAGTGCTCATGTGAGAGACTGGAGGTGAAGGATTAAATAATGATTAGATCCGCAAAGCATGAGTTGGACTGAGCGAAGCAAAACTGCTTCATTTTATTCCCCTCACTCTCTTCTCTTTTCTCTCAGTTAATTTCAAGATGGAACAAGTCGAGGAAATTACACTTTTTGAACCAGATTTTTAAAGTGTGTATAATACTACCTCCGTTTTTGTGTTAAAAAATAATGAAAAAAATAAGCCAGAGATTTTTCCCAGAAACATGCAAAACATCAATTCTAAATACGACAAGTGCGGATATACACACTTACAATAAACGGAAATCCTTTTTGGCTCCGAGCTACATAAAAAGACAAGTACGAATATGTGCACATGCATTTTTAGATCCCAAACATTATCATATTTTATTGTTCTTATATGTAGCCCACCATGCTGTGATTGGGTACTCGTGAGATACAAGATTATACCAGAAAGGCTTCTTATTCCAAACTCGTAAGGTGATGCGAGATCGACTTTGTACCCTCCCTGTCATACTTGCAGGTGAGAGGATGATAGCGTACCCTCCATCCAGTCCAAACCCTCCTTCGCCAGTGGACCTCCCGCCACCGCATCTTCTGGTCTCGCACTCGTGGATTAGGATTCGTAATCAGGAAAGACATCTCAGAGTGGGTTCTGGAGGATGAACAACAAGCGGTGATCGGTGATCGATGTTACCGATGTGTCTGCATCAAAAAATATCAGATTTGGCTCGATTATCAGATTCCCAGGATTTGTAGCTCAATTGGATTATTATGTTACGGATTTGGTTGTGACAGACATGATTTCATGAGGTGTATCGTGTAGCGTAGCACCCTCTGTGCGTGTATGTGGTGTGTCTCACCTTAACCGAAATTTGATGACATCATCAATGGCGAGTGCTGGTCCAAACGGGATTCCACCCTATACTGTTCAGACTTGGGTCAGTCTGGGTGGTGCGGCTAATGGTCGGAGGATAAGGCAGACCACCCCACCCTCGATCCGCTTCAATTCTGTCAGGAGAGATACATGTGGTGTCTGTTGGAGATATGCCCAAGAGGCAATAATAAAAGTGATTATTATTATATCTTTGTGTTTATGATGAATGTTTACATCCCATGCTATAATTGTATTATTAGGAAACACTAATACATGTGTGTTTTGTAAACATATAAGAGTACCTAGTAAGCCTCTTGTTGAACTAGCTTGTTGATTAATTGATGATCATGGTTTCCTGATCATGGACATTAGGATGTGATTAATAACAAGGTTATATCATTAGGAGAATGATGTGATGGACACACACCCATAGTAAGCGTAGCATAAGATCAAGTCATTAAGTTCGTATTGCTATAAGCTTTCAAATACATAGTAACCTATTCCTTCGACCATGAGGTTATGTTAATCACCATCACCGGATGGATACTTTGATGACATCAAACGCCGCTTCGTAACTGGGTGGTTATAAAAGTGTCATTGGGTATTCTGAAAGTATGTGTTGAAGCGCATGAACCAAGATTGGGATTTGTCCATCCATATGACGGATAGATATGCTCTGGGCCCTCTCGGTGGAATGTCATCTAGTTAGCTTGCAAGCATGTGACTGGGTCACTAGAGATGACATATCACGGAACGAGTAAAGAGTACTTATCAGTAACGAGGTAGAACTAGGTATGGAGATACCGATCAAACCTCAGATAAGTATAGTATCGCAAGACAAAGGGAATTAGTTTCATATGTAAGTGGTTCAATCGATCGCGAAGTCATCGTTGAGTATGTGGGAGCCATTATGGATCTCTAGGTCCCGCTGATGGTTATTGATAGGAGATGTGTCTCTATCATGTCTACATATTCACGAACTGTATGGTGACACACTTAAGGTTCGAAGTTGTTTTAAGTAGATATGGAATGTGCGTTGGAGACCGAATGTTGTTCGGAGTCTCGGATTGGATTCGGGACATCACGAGGAGATCCGGAATGGTCCGGAGAATAAGATTCATATATAGGGGATCATTTTCTAAGTTAGGAAATATTCCGGAGTGTTTGTATGAGGATTCTAGAAGGTTTCGGAATGTTCCGGAAGGTTCTAGGAGATATCTTGGAGTTTGCTTGAAAATCAAGATAGGGATCAAGGAGTCCTGGTGGGTCAAGATACGGAGTCGTGGGGGAGGAGGACTCCTCCCCCCACCTCCAATCCGCCGGCCTACAAGGGAGGGGAGTCCTACAAGGACTCCCCCTCCCTAGGCGCCTCCCTTCTTTAAATAGAGGGGCAGGGGCGCCCCCTCCTCCCCTACTCCCATAACACCCAATCTCTGCCGCCTCTCTCCTCCACCATCTTCTGCACAGGCATAGGCGAAGCCCTGTAGAATTCTCTACTCCACCACCACCACGTCGTCGTGCTACTGGGATTCCGTGGAGAAGATCTACTACCTCCGCTGCTCGCTGGAACGGGGAGAGGAAGGTCTTCTTCGACTCCGCACGCGTGACCGACTGCGGAAGCGCTGCCGAAACGTGGCGCCGGAAGGATCGTCTACTTGACCAAGGGCGAAAGCGCTGCTGGAACGCGACGCCGGAAGGATCATCTACTTGACCGAGGGCGGAAGCGCTGCTGGAACGCGACGCCGGAAGGATCGTCCACACGATCTTGAGATCGGCAAGTGATCGACTACATCAACCACGAGATCTAATCTCGTTCACGCTTTCGGATCTACGAGGGTTAGTTCCCATCTATCTCGTTGCTCATGTCTAATAGATTAGATCTTGGCTTTTATCTAGATTAGATCTAGGTTTTGTTCGTTCTTGCGGTAGAATTTTTTTGTTTTCCATGCTACGAACCCATCAGTGGTATCAGAGCCGTATCTATGCATAGATCTGTTGCACGAGTAGAACACAATGGTTTTGTGGGCGTTGATGCTTTTGTTGTCGGTGTCTTAGCGTGTACTTTGCATCTTGCGGCATGGTGGGATGAAGCGGCTCGGGCTAACATTACATGTCATCGCACATGAGACTTGCTCCACGCTTGACGTGCAACTTGCTTTGCACAAGTGGCTTTGCGGGTGTCTGTCTCTCCTACCATAGTTAAGATTCGATTTACAATGAGCATCTTGACAACACTTGTATCAACGTTGTGGTTCTTGTTCGTAGGTAAGATCGGTCTTATGCGAAAGCCCCAAACCACGTAAAACTTGCAAAGAAAATTAGAGGCGTCTAACTTGTTTTTGCAGGGGTTCTGTGATGTGATATGGCCATCATGTGATTGTGATTGTATTTGATGTATGCAATGATCCTTGTTGTAATATGGCAACCGGCAGGAGCCTAATGGTTGTCTTTAATTCTGTTAAGACCTGCGTGTCTATTCATCTTGTAATAGCTTTATTCCAAGTAGTTGTAATAGTTGCTGGTGATGATGGACAACCATGAAGCGGCACCATTGACCTTGACGCGATGCTGGTGATGATGGAGATCATGTTCGTGCTTTGGAGATGGAGATCAAAGGCGCAAGAAGAAAAGGCCATATCATATCACACTTATTATGAATTGCCTGTGATGTTAATCCTTTATGCATCTTGTATTGCTTAGATCGCGACGGTAGCATTATAAGATGATCCCTCTCACTAAATATCAAGTAATAAAGTGTTCACCCTTAGTTGGCACCGTTGCTAAGACTCGTCGTTTCGAAGCATCTCGTGATGATCGGATGTGATAGATTCTACGTGTGCATACAATGGGTGCAAGCCATATTTGCACATGCGGAAACTAAGGTTGTCTTGACGAGCCTAGCATGTACAGACATGGTCTCGGAACACGGAATACCGAAAGGTAGAGCATGAGTCATATAAATGATATGATGAACATGAAGATTGTTCGCCGATGAAATTACATCTTCTCTCGTGAAGATCGGACTTGGTGTAGTGGACTTGGTTCGTGTAATCACTAAGACAATGTGAGGGATGTTGTTTTGAGTGGGAGTTCACCTAGTTAGTTTAAGAATTAAATTTGAACTCAATTTGTCATAAACTTAGTCTAAACTACTTGCAAATTGTTGTAGATTATGGCGACCCCCTCCATCAATTTCAATGCGTTCCTAGAGAAAGAAAAGCTTAAGAACAATGGAAGCAATTTCACGGACTGGTTCCGTGGACTGAAGATCGTCCTCAGGGCTGGTCAGTTAACCTATGTGCTCGATGCACCGCTAGGTGATCCACCTACAGATAATGCCACCGATGACGAAAAGAATGTTTTCGCCACTCGGAAGAATCATTACTCCACAGTTCAGTGTGCCATCCTGTACGGTTTAGAAGCGGAGCTCCAACAGCGTTTTGAGCACCACGACCCGTTCAAGATCATTAAGGAGCCCAGGCTAATTTTTGAGACTCGCGCGGCCATGGAGAGCTATGAGGCCTCCAAAAAGTTCTTTAACTGTAAGATGGAAGAAGGAAGCTCCGTTAGCGAGCACGTGCTCACCATGTCTGGGTACGCAAAGAAGCTCCAAGAGTTGGGAATATCGATTCCTAATGAATTGGGGATTCACCGTCTCCTTCAATCACTGCCACCAAGTTACAAGAACTTTGTGATGAACTACAACATGCACTGCATGAACAAGACGTTGCCTGAACTGTCGTCCATGCTAAAAACTGCTGAAGTGGAGATCAAGAAGGAGCAACAAGTGTTGATGGTCAATAAGACCACCAATTTCAAGAAACGGGGCACGCCTAAGAACAAGGGCAACTTCAAGAAGGACGGCAAGAAAGCTGCCGCACCTGCTAAGAAGCCCAAGGCTGGTCCTAATCTCGAAACTGAGTGCTTCTACTGCAAGGGTGCTGGTCACTGGAAGCGTAACTGCCCCAAGTACCTGGCGGATCTGAAGAACGGCAACATCAAGAAGAAAGGTATATTTGATATATGTGTTATAGATGTGTATCTTACTAGTAATCGTAGTAGTGCCTGGGTATTTGATACTGGTTCGGTTGCTCATATTTGTAACTCGAAACAGGAGCTGCGGAATAAACGAAGACTGGCAAGAGACGAGGTGACGATGCGCGTTGGAAATGGCTCCAAGGTTGATGTGATCGCCGTCGGCACGCTCCCTCTACATCTACCTTCGGGATTAGTTTTAAATTTAAATAATTGTTATTTGGTGCCTGTGTTAAGCATGAACATTATATCTGGATCCTGTTTATTGCGAGACGGTTACTCTTTTAAGTCTGAGAATAAAGGTTGTTCGATTTATATGAGTAATATCTTTTATGGTAATGCACCTGAGATGAATGGTTTATTCTTACTGAATCTCAATAGTAGTGATACACATGTTCACAACATAGATGCTAAACGAATTAAATTGAATGATAATTCTACATACATGTGGCAGTGTCGTCTTGGTCACATTGGAGTGAAGCGTATGAAGAAACTCCATTCAGATGGGCTTCTTGAATCACTTGAAAGATGCGAAGCATGTCTAATGGGAAAAATGACTAAGACTCCATTCTCTGGTACAATGGAGCGAGCTACAGACTTATTGGAAATAATACATACTGATGTGTGCGGTCCAATGAGTGTAGCATCGCGTGGTGGATATCGTTATGTTCTCACTTTCACGAATGACTTGAGTAGATATGGGTATGTCTACTTTATGAAACATAAGTCCGAAACTTTCGAGAAGTTTAAGGAATTTCAAAGTGAAGTGGAAAATCATCGTAACAAGAAGATTAAGTTTCTGCGTTCTGATCGCGGGGGTGAATATCTGAGTTATGAGTTTGGCATGCATTTGAAGAAATGTGGAATACTTTCACAGTTGACACCGCCGGGAACACCACAGCGTAATGGTGTGTCCGAACGTCGTAATCGAACTCTCTTAGATATGGTTCGGTCTATGATGTCTCTTACAGATTTACCGTTATCATTTTGGGGCTATGCATTAGAGATAGCCACATTCACTTTAAATAGGGCACCATCTAAATCCCTTGAAACGACACCGTACGAATTGTGGTTTGGTAAGAAACCTAAGTTGTCGTTCCTTAAAGTTTGGGGTTGCGAAGCATATGTAAAGAAGTTACAACCTGATAAGCTAGAACCCAAAGCGGAGAAATGCGTCTTCATAGGATACCCTAAAGAAACGATTGGGTATACCTTCTATCATAGATCCGAAGGCAAAGTTTTCGTTGCCAAGAATGGATCCTTTCTTGAGAAGGAGTTTCTCTCGAAGGAGGTGACTGGAAGGAAAGTAGAACTCGATGAGGTTATTGAACCTTCTCTCGGATTTGAGAGTAGCGCAGCACCGAAAGATGTTTTGGTGCCGTGTGCACCAATTGAAGAGGAAGCTAATGATAATGATCATGAAACTTCGAACGAAGTTACTACTGAACCTCGCAGGTCAACGAGGGTTCGTACCACTCCTGATTGGTATGACTCTGCCTTGAACGTCATGTTGGTGGACAACGCTGATGACCCTGCGACGTATGAAGAAGCTATGGTGAGCCCAGATTCTGACAAATGGCTAGAAGCCATGAAATCCGAAATGGGATCCATGTACGAAAACCAAGTGTGGACTTTGGTGGACTTACCAGATGGCCGTAAGGCTGTCGAGAACAAATGGATTTTCAAGAGAAAAACAGATGTTGATGGTAATGTTACCGTCTATAAAACTCGACTTGTTGCGAAAGGGTTCCAACAAATTCAAGGAGTTGACTATGATGAGACTTTCTCACCAGTAGCGAAGCTAAAGTCTGTGAGGATTTTGTTAGCAATTGCTGCACATTTCGATTATGAGATTTGGCAGATGGATGTCAAAACGGCGTTCCTTAATGGTGACATTGAGGAAGAGTTGTATATGGTACAACCCAAGGGTTTTGTCGATCCTAAAGATGCTGACAAGGTATGCAAACTTCAGCGTTCCATTTATGGACTGAAGCAAGCATCCCGTAGTTGGAATCAACGTTTTGATAAAGTAATCAAAAACTTTGGATTTATACAAACTTATGGAGAAGCTTGTATTTACAAAAAAGTGAGTGGGAGCTCTGTAGCATTCCTAGTACTGTATGTAGATGACATATTGTTGATTGGGAATGATATAGAACTTCTTAATAGCGTCAAAACCTATTTGAATAATAGTTTTTCAATGAAGGATCTTGGCAAAGCGGCATATATTCTAGGCATCAAGATTTATAGAGATAGACCAAGACGCCTAATAGGGCTTTCACAAAGTACATACTTGGACAAAGTTCTAAAGAAGTTTAGAATGGAAGATAGCAAGAAAGGGTTCGTGCCCATGTTGTCAGGTAAGACCTTGAGTAAGACTCAAAGTCCAGCTACGGCAGAAGATAGAGAGAAAATGAATAATATTCCCTATGCCTCGGCCATAGGTTCTATCATGTATGCCATGCTATGTACAAGACTGGATATAGCACATGCTGTTAGTTTGACTAGTAGATATCAAAGTGATCCTGGAATGGAGCACTGGACAGCGGTCAAGAATATCCTAAAGTACCTAAATAGGACTAAGGATATGGTTCTTTCTTATGGAGGTGATGAACAGCTTGTTGTAAACGGTTACACCGATGCTAGTTGGAACACCGATCCGGATGACTCGAAGTCACAGTCGGGATACGTATTTATTTTGAATGGTGCTGCAGTGAGCTAGAGGAGTGCGAAGCAAAGCATTGTGGCGAAATCTTCAACTGAATCGGAATACATAGCTGCTTCGGAGGCTGCACAAGAAGCCGTTTGGATGAAGGAATTCATTACTGAACTCGGCGTGGTTCCCAGTGCGTTGGACCCGATGGCCATCTACTGTGACAACACAGGTGCCATAGCTAATGCGCAGGAGCCAAGGTCACATAGCAAGCTGAAGCACATCAAGCTACGTTTCCACGCTATTCGCGAGTATGTCCGAGATGGTGACATAAAGATTTGCAAAGTACACACTGATCTGAATGTGGCAGATCCATTGACTAAACCTCTCTCTAGGGCAAAGCATGACCAACACCAAAACGCCATGGGTGTTCGGTATATTACCATGTAATCTAGATTATTGACTCTAGTGCAAGTGGGAGACTGTTGGAGATATGCCCAAGAGACAATAATAAAAGTGATTATTATTATATCTTTGTGTTTATGATGAATGTTTACATCCCATGCTATAATTGTATTATTAGGAAACACTAATACATGTGTGTTTTGTAAACATATAAGAGTCTCTAGTAAGCCTCTTGTTGAACTAGCTTGTTGATTAATTGATGATCATGGTTTCCTGATCATGGACATTAGGATGTGATTAATAACAAGGTTATATCATTAGGAGAATGATGTGATGGACACACACCCATAGTAAGCGTAGCATAAGATCAAGTCATTAAGTTCGTATTGCTGTAAGCTTTCAAATACATAGTAACCTATTCCTTCGACCATGAGGTTATGTTAATCACCATCACCGGATGGATACTTTGATGACATCAAACGCCGCTTCGTAACTGGGTGGTTATAAAAGTGTCATTGGGTATTCTGAAAGTATGTGTTGAAGCGCATGAACCAAGATTGGGATTTGTCCATCCATATGACGGATAGATATGCTCTAGGCCCTCTCGGTGGAATGTCATCTAGTTAGCTTGCAAGCATGTGACTGGGTCACTAGGGATGACATATCACGGAACGAGTAAAGAGTACTTACCAGTAATGAGGTAGAACTAGGTATGGAGATACCGACGATCAAACCTCGGATAAGTATAGTATCGCAAGACAAAGGGAATTAGTTTCATATGTAAGTGGTTCAATCGATCGCGAAGTCGTCGTTGAGTATGTGGGAGCCATTATGGATCTCCAGGTCCCGCTGATGGTTATTGATAGGAGATGTGTCTCTATCATGTCTACATATTCACGAACCGTAGGGTGACACACTTAAGGTTCGAAGTTGTTTTAAGTAGATATGGAATGTGCGTTGGAGACCGAATGTTGTTCGGAGTCTCGGATTGGATTCGGGACATCACGAGGAGATCCGGAATGGTCCGGAGAATAAGATTCATATATAGGGGATCATTTTCTAAGTTAGGAAATGTTCTGGAGTGTTTGTATGAGGATTCTAGAAGGTTTCGGAATGTTCCGGAAGGTTCTAGGAGATATCTTGGAGTTTGCTTGAAAATCAAGATAGGGATCAAGGAGTCCTGGTGGGTCAAGATACGGAGTCGTGGGGGAGGAGGACTCCTCCCCCCACCTCCAATCCGCCGGCCTACAAGGGAGGGGAGTCCTCCCTAGGCGCCTCCCTTCTTTAAATAGAGGGGCAGGGGCGCCCCCTCCTCCCCTGCTCCCATAACACCCAATCTCTGCCGCCTCTCTCCTCCACCATCTTCTGCATAGGCATAAGCGAAGCCCTGCAGAATTCTCTACTCCACCACCACCACCACGCCGTCGTGCTGCTGGGATTCCGTGGAGAAGATCTACTACCTCCGCTGCTCGCTGGAACGGGGAGAGGAAGGTCTGCTTCGACTCCGCACGTGTGACCGACTGCGGAAGCGCTGCTGAAACGTGGCGCCGAAAGGATCGTCTACTTGACCAAGGGCGGAAGCGCTGCTGGAACGCGACGCCGGAAGGATCGTCTACTTGACCGAGGGCGGAAGCGCTGCTGGAACGCGACGCCGGAAGGATCGTCCACACGATCTTGAGATCAGCAAGTGATCGACTACATCAACCATGAGATCTAATCTCGTTAACGCTTTCGGATCTACGAGGGTTAGTTCCCATCTATCTCGTTGCTCATGTCTAATAGATTAGATCTTGGCTTTTATCTAGATTAGATCTAGGTTTTGTTCATTCTTGCGGTAGAATTTTTTTTGTTTTCCATGCTACGAACCCATCAGTGTCGCCTTCGTCTCCCCTCCCACAAACCCTAGATTGAGTTTCCCCTCCCCGGTCTCCCCTTCGTATTGGAGGGGGGTGAGTTCGGCGACTGCAGAAGCTTCGTGGAGGTGGTTGCTTCACCAGCTACCATGGATCGAAGATTTGGGGGCACAAGAAGATCTCTGCCTCGCAATATCCCACGTCCTTTGATGCACAACAACTCTCGTGACAGAGGTGATGTGGAGGAGGAGAGAAGACGTGATGATGAGAGGAGGTGGGAAGATGAACGGCGTCATGAGGATGAGAGAAGATGGGAGGAGAATAGGCGCAGGGATGAGGACTTGCGCAGAGAAGCGGTTAGGCGTCGTCAGGAGGAGCGTCGTAGATCGGAGGAACGACGGCGTCTGGAAGATGAGTGCCATCATGTAGATTCGCTTCGCAACTCTGAGCAGTTGGCCAGGGAGAGGGCGCTCCTGGAGCGCATGCACAAGGAAGAGGAAAAGGCTCGTCTGAATCGAGACAGATGGGCTCATCATCCTAAGATGCAAGGTGATACTTCACGAGCTGCTACTTCCACGCGTTCTGCATCAGCTTCTTTTCCTCATGTGGAGCAACCTATTCCCATCAACACGGTGGGTTCCATCAATCTGACCAGAAATCCTTAGAATCAACAATAGATAGTTCATGTTCCTATTTCTCTGGTGTCGGTGGGGTCCTCTGTACCTCCGACTGCACCAGTTGTTGCTTCTGATAATGATCAACGTGGGAACATCTTGAATCCAAGAGATGTTGATGGTTTTGGTTGTGAGAACTACAGTAAGAATCATCACTTCAGTGTCTATCAAGGAAATGATCCATGGGATTACGTCGCCCATTTCTTTGGTAGTGCTGATTTTGATCAAGGTTTTTATTCTATCCCTACTGTTGAAGCGCCTATGCAACAACTAGAACAATTGAATTATTCTCATATAACTGTGGAGAAAGGTGAGGTGAACTGCAGTAATATTGAACATGAGTTCAACTGAGTTCAACTTGTGGGATGATAATATGAACATTAATTGGAGGTTCTTTGCTAAAGCTATTTCTACTACTGAGTTCAGGACCATATTTCCCAATGCTCGTTACATTGAAGAACTGGCTCACATTGGGAAGCTCTTCATGAAGACCTCATGGAAAAAATCTGGCTATCTTTGATGATCAAGATAGCATCAGTGGTTCTGTGTCATTGGGCACAAGATTGGCCCCTATTTTTGGCATCTTCACAGTTAGCACAAGTAATATGAGTATTGCTAACACAAGTAATGCAGGTTTGGGTCCTACTAGCAATCAGAATATTGGCCACTCATTAAAAGATGTCCATCTGGATGCGGTGGATGCTTTGACTCCTGGGATGATTGGTAATATGGGTGCTCATGTTCCTGATGATGATGATCCTGCATACATGAAGTTTGTGAATGATCTGGTTAACTATGGCGATGATAAGTGTTACTTTCTCACGAAAGATTATAGTTAGTTGTTAGATCCCATAACTGAGGTTGCTGAAGATGGTTGAAATGGTCAATATGGGAATGGTGAGGGTTTTGCAAGCATATGAGGATGGAAAATGTGAAGAAAAGGTGGATTATGAAGATAGTGTTGAAATTCAATCTAACTCATCTAATGAGGAGGAAGTGTCTAAACCTATGGTTGTGGCTTTACCTATCCCCATTCTGGAAGAACATCATGTTGTTGTTATCCCTATAGATGGATCTCGGCCAGAAGAGGAGACTACTCAGGAGGAAGCATGTTCCTAGAGGAGGAGAGGTGGATCTTAACCCATTCCAATGGAGGTGGATATTGATGGTTGTTTCCCCAGGTAAGATGTGTAACGCCCCCGAATCGGGTCTATGCAAATCTTAGCATTTCCTGCCAAAACCCGCATAAAAGCGATTCAAAGACACCCACCAGATACTTTCGTGTGGGTGGGATTTGATTACAAGTATTTGCATCATAGTAGTTTACAACAGAGTCCACAAGAACTTATATATACAACAACGACTCAATGATTCAAGAATACAAAGGTACAAATCATAAAGAAAGCCAAATAGTATCTGAGTACGGATAAGATCCAAATGGGACTAAGAGTCCTAAAGAATAACCAAGAGGTGTCCATAAACCCTGCCTAGGCCAAGCCGGAAGGGTAACATTGCTAACGTCGTCAATCACATACTTGTCAAAGACAAAGGGTGTGGGCAAAGGGCAAAAGAAAACAGAAAGAGAGCGGTCAGTACTGAGGCCAGTACATGGCCAGTCTAGAATTTGGCGGTCCTCGCCTACATAGGTATGATGGGCTCAGCGGCTGCAAAGCTTGCACTATCTAACTTATAGAGACACCCTACAACTTCGGCTATTAGAGCGAGATAAGAGACCGCTATACGATAAGTATAATAAAGCACCAAACATACCCATCCGAAGTTTCCCCCTCAAAGACCAGTTGAGGAAGTCCTTGTAGCATCCCAATTGTCTAAAATTGCAATGCTACTAGCCTAGTCTATATAATGCTACCTTCCAACATATAATTGTTGCATCATAATTATATCATGCTCATGTCATCATGCCACATTGCATTTGAGCATCATATAAAACCCTTTTCATTTGGTTCTTATATCATATGCATTATTAATTGTAGTTGCCTCTTGACACATTGTATTTGGCTCTTGATAAATGCTTGATGCCCAAGTTGAGTTGGGGCATATCTTTTATTAACTCCACCACCTTTTCTTTGTCACCACCCCATAATTCCACCATCCAAACTATATGTGGCTTTTGCACTTCTTTTGGCTCTTGTCTAGCTCACATATATTTAAGATGGATCCACTTCTACTTCCACATGCTCCTATATATGCATCATGTTGTTTTCACAATATTGATATGTGGAGAGCCACATGGCCACCTTTGCATGCTATGTGAGTAGTTTTCCTTGTCTAGCTTCCATATGGTTTGTATTGGAATATTTGATCATGTATGAATATAATTATGGCTATATATTTGTCTAGTGGAACACACACACTAGCAATTCCATTATATTCATTCATGCTTATTTCTTCCACTCTTGGACATATGGGTTTAATCCAAACCATGTGTTAATTCCTTGTGCATGTATCTTATGTGTGGGTACCATTATTTCATGTCACATGGAATATAAACCCCACATCCCCATCTAACTCTAGTTCTTCTATTTGTTGTTTTTATTTAACCTCTTCAAACCTTTTGCTTGGCTTTATTCAAATTTGAGTGCATGTGACTATATGGGGTCATTTGAGCTTATATTTGTTTTCACAAATATAGTGTGGCCTATCTAAGGATCATGCACGGGCCATGCAAACAACCTCTCACCTTCCCCTTATTATCATTTGGAGTTCTTTTATATGCATGGGTTTTTGAATTCAAACCATCTAATCCAAAAATCCTAATTTATCAATCCCTTTTTTCTAGCTAGCTAACCCTAGCTAACCTCCCATGCATGTGTCTACATGTGACCTCCACCCTTTTGTCTAATCTACCTTTCTAAACTCAACCATCTACCCTCCTTGCTGTGGCCATCATCTACACATGCATGTGTGCATACATGTGACATCTATCTCTCTCTCCCTATTTAAATCTAGCTAAGCTAGCTAATCACCCCTTCAACCCAAACCTCCCCTACCCGAGCCTGGCACGTGCCCCTGATCAAGCAAACCCAGGTGCACCTTTTCCCCTACCCGAGCCGACTCGCCATGTGCACCATGTGGCCGCGCACACACCCCTCGTGAGCCTTGCTGATCCCCTCTCTCTAGTTGTACTCCCTTCTCTCTTCAAAGTGTGCCCTGCCTCACCTGCCACATCTCCATCTCCCTTTCCTCATGTTTTCTTCCTCGCCAAGAGCACCACCGACGCCAAAGCCCATTGCCGCTTCCGTGCCCATGCCGCCGCCTCCACGAGCCGCCGTCTGCTGCCAGTGAGCCTCGCCTGAACCTGCTCAAGCCTCTGCATGCTGGGACACAAGGAGGAGGAGCTCCCGCTCGCCACCGTCTCCGCCGCCATAGACGCAAGCACCACGGCGCTGCTGAGCCTGCCACTCGAGTTGGGCGCTGGTACGTGCGGGACGTGCTCTCCATGTCACCGCAGACGCCGTCTCGTCGCCGGCATCGTCACCGCCGCCGTCCTCCGAACGGCTCTCCCTCACCCCGCCACCACTGAGGTGAGCAGCCACACGACCCCTCCCCTCTGCCCTTGCCGTGCGCCAACCTCCGTTGCTCGCCGCCGCGCGCCGCGTAGACCACAGCAGGTCGCACGCGCGTGCAGACTGCTCCCGCCCCTCTGTTCCTCGTAGTTTTCTAGCCGCTGTGGTCGTTTTTCCGGGGAACTCTCTGAACATAAGTTGCAGCCAGATGTCCCAGCTTCGTCCAGGTCCAAACCTCACTAGAAACCAAGCCCTACAGCCATCGCAAGCTTGCTCGCAGGATCGCGCCGCCGCGCCGGCTTTCTCTGTCAGTTTTCCAGTCCGCGACACCGTTTACCTTCTCTGTTCCTCGATGTTTTGCGGCTGCTACAGCTTAGATCCGGCAAAGTCCTAGTAATGAAAGTTGATGCCCTTAATCCAATCTACATCTTTGCTTCTTGCGGCATCACCAAATTCTCAACGAACCTCTCGCAATCTACCGCCTAAAACCGGATCAGCTAGCTGCTTTTCGCGACGCGTTCTTCATATTTAGACGAGTTCGAGAAGCTTTTGCTGAAAAGCCCTTCACCCTTCTGAGTTTTCCTCCCGCAGTCCCTGGCTTCGCCATGTGGCGCCACCCGGCTGGCCAGCGCGCGAGCGGGGCCCCTTGCTCCTCGGCCCCATCCATCAGTGACTGTGGGTAGGTTTCCTCTGAGTGCAAAAAGTTTCGGTGATCTTTCTTGTTAACAAAAATTCCAGAAATATATTTAACATGTTTAAATCTAGAAAATAAATATCTTTTTATTGATAATTCCAAATAATACAAATAATATATGTTTTGAATCAGAAAAATGTGAGGAATTCAAATATGCCATCCAAAATAATGTTTGACTAATTTAAATTTTCGAAATTGTTTAATTGCAATAAAAATGCCTTTTCTCCTTTAATTAATAACTTTAATTCTATAACTCCAAATTTGGCAAATAATATGTCTAAATCGATCAGCGCGACGAGCCCGTTCTAACTACGCAGTCCATGTTATGAAATGAAGCATGCATCATATAAATATTAAATATTCATAACTGTTTATGGTAATAAAACTTGGCCAAATAATTAATAAAATGACTTATTCTTGTCCCCACACCTCACCCTTGCCATGCTACATTATTGCCATGTAAATTGTGCATCATTCATCATGGCATGCTTGGTTGCTTATCGCATTTATTCATATGCTTGCGCACTTTATTTATATTGGCCCTTGTTTGTTTGGTTCTTTTTGAATAGATGCCGAGCAGGGGAATTATTAGGAATCCCAAGAGTACTACCCAGATCCATCTCTCGTGACAACTGAGCTACCAAGCAAGCACTACCACATGCTTGCATACATATAGTAACTATTGCTTCTATCTTGTTCTTGCATCATGGAGTCGCGATTGCATTAAACTGAATCCCAAGTATTGCATGGCCTTTACTTTTAAACCCCACCGAAGCTTGTTCCTCCATCCTATGAGCCATTACTACAGGAGTTGTTTGAGCCAAGCGAGTCGTAGAACAGCATGTGTAGGGTATGTGAGTGTCTGATGGTTAACGAGGTACCTAAACAACTTAACCTGAGTAGTAATGGGATAACTAATGAAAGAGGCACCGGTGGGCAATATCTATTATTTGGTTTTCATGCTCACTTGTGTCCCGTAGGACCCCGAGTACTTGATACCTGTTCCTTGACTATCGCACTATCCGCATATGGGACCATGAATCCCCTTAGTCAGAGCTTGATTCATTTCTTATTTCTTGGGGCCACAAAGTAGTTTGGGGCTTTATTACTATCCTGTACTTATACCATGCTTTACTGCTTTATTTAAGATTGTGCGTGGAGCACCTGTACTGTTTTGGATCATGACTCGTTTTCGCTGTATCGACAATCCCAGTCACACTTTCGGGTTCCCAGTCGTTTACCGCCGTCCACACAAACCCTGGGTCCGTCGTGGAGCCGGCCAACTTCGTCGCGGGTAGCTTAGTGGGGTGGCCCCTGAAATATTTTATGAATCCGGTGATTTCTTTGTCGTGAAAGCCTCGTTGGGTTTTGATTTGGTTTTTCCGAGGTCGATCGTGTGTGTGTTGCTATTTGTGCACCCCTGCAGGGTAAATCTTTCTGAAAGCCGTGTCCGCGGTTATGGACGACTTGGAGCACAGTTCCTTGATCATAGACAAGTATAACAAAGTACCGTCTTTAATTTGACTAAATATCTGACTAGTAATTAGGGCAATACTCAAGGAATGATTAATAAAACTGCCATCGGATGGGTTGTTCATCCGCTTTCTCGTTGGTAAGCGAGAAGGAGGATGGAGCTGTTACTTTATACTGTTATAACTGTTGTTTCTAATTAACAGACATCCGCCTATCTTTGGTTAGGCGGATGGTTAGCGAGTATCTATAGACTTGTTAGTTATTATCTTTTGCTACAATTGCATCACCCCAGGTTTTTGTACCCTTTAGAGGCATAAAGACTTGCTGAGTACCCCTAGGGTCTCACACGATAAATTGTTTGATTCAGATGAACAGGTGTATTCGCAAGATGGATACTGGGTGGAGGAAACAAATGATGTTGGCAATGATCACTCGGTGTAGATCTGTGGGCGGGATGGGGATCCGTGAGATCTGTGGGCGGGATGTTCTTATTTATGTGGCATCTTATGTGGATTTGCTTCCTATCCGTACTCGGATCTTGTTTCCCGCTTCCGCTTGATACTCTGTTGATTGATGTATGAGGAGCTATCCTACACTATTATCTCTATCTAGGATATTTGGATCTTGCCGTATGGCGTTGTAATATTTCTATTTCTTTTAGATGGTCTGGTTCTGAGAACTGTTGTAAGGTAGCTTGCATACATACTCACTTGTGTATGTATTTGATCTCTTCGCATGTTGCCTACGCCGCTCGCTCTTGTCCCAATGTTCTTGGAAGTGGTTAGGGCGGTCGACGGACCTACACATGGATGGCCCTGGGCTCCCGCTGTAAAACCCTTAACCACTTTTGGTTCATCCAGGCTTGAACTTGGAGCGTAGGGTCTGAGGTTGTTACAGTCCTCTTCTAAAACACACATGGTGACAATTTAACTTAAGTAGGTGTTTAGTTGATAAGGCTAATTACTAATCATATTATTAGAGGCAAAACATTAGTGGGGTTGTCTATGCTCATGACACTATACTCTTGAGGTGTCCATAACCGTGGACACACAACTTCTCGAAAAGATTTACGCTGCAAGGGTGCACTACTGTACCCAAACGCATATTCAACCCTTCAGTCAACATAATACGCGTGCCTTGCGAATCTCACAACAAGAATTGCCCCATAACTACGCGTGTATCCAGAGGTATCACCTACTATATTAACCCAACCAGGAGACACGACAATTCTCAAGGGAGGTACAACATTTGCGACCATGGCCGAGAAGGATCAGAGTTCCACTATGGAAGATGACCTCTCGGCCGAATCGCGTTTATGTATGCAATGCAGCTGCTGTCCACCAAAATATCATATCATCACCATGTCTGAAGACCTATTATAGTCACCATGTCCAAGGACATATTATGCGTATGCACCAAATTGAAAACCAATTTGTGACCCTCTGGATACACGAATAGCGCCGGTAGTTGAGGGGGGCATCCTAGAGGCCCCCGCGTTTGGTTAGAGAGATCAACTAAGAACTGGTATCATAGAACGAACGGGTCCTAGGTCAGCTCAAGCAGTTCCCAAAGGTGTTCCCATGCTGGGGTCTTATCATTAGGTGAAACCATAGCCATAAACATAACCAACATCACCAATTTATTTGTCTTAGCGTCAACGAAAACCAAATATCGAGGTTCACCTGTACGAGAACGGCAATAGACCTAAGCATGCGGTATGACTCACAAGGAAAAATCTAACTAATCAAACAAGGCAATAGGATAACCAAGACAATATATTGGAGCAAGTAATAAAGGAATGGTACTAAAGCATCAACAATAAAGGATAGCAGAAGATCAACATGAAGAAGTAAAGACTATAAATGCAAAATAGGTAGAAGGGGGAAAATGCTCGCCTGAGAAGATCCACCGAAGGCTCGTCGTATCTCACATACTCAACGGCCTATCCAGTGAAGAAGAAAAACACTAGAAAAGCAACCGGTACAATATTTAATACTACGGCAGAAGATCCAACATGTTTATGATATGATGCATGGCATGGAAATATGCGGTCTGACTTATCCATATTAAGTGGAATCGGAGTCCCGACAAATAAATATTATGGTTCAAGTTGTTTATCTACCCCACAATTTAAATGTTGAATATCAAGGAAAAACATACCATCGGTGAGCTATGCAAATTTAAATAGAGTCGAGACAGGACATAAATATCCTGCATATAGCCTCCATATTTAATTATTAGGTGATTCGGCAAAATACCCCCAAATGACAAAATAAGTTTGCAAGCATGAATAATTTGATATGCACAAGTTGTATGACAATTTATAAAATAGGTATCTGAAAAGGGTCACACACGTGGTTTCGAAGGTCTTGGGTTCGGAGGGGATCGGGTTCGGTATTCAGATCCGGGTCTAGGATTCATGGTCTTCGGTTCATCAGTTCCATGAAGAAATTTATTTCTACCTCGAGGGCACTAGAATCCTTGATGGAGATCTCGAGGTCCATGTAGGAGTTGTCGGTGGTTCTCTGATTATCTCTGACATCGGTCTTGTAGTGGTTCCATGAAGAAGGTCTTGGGGTCATCGGGAGAACTTGACGAGAATCCCGGTCCACAGTTCATCTTCTGTCTTGTCGATGTAGGGTTAGGGTTGGCCGAGGCATCGGACAAGGAGGAACAAGGGTACACATGAGATAGGAGAAGATCATGCGCCGCTTAGACATGTGGTCAATCACTCATCAGTCGTGTTGACGACTTGGTGTAGGAGAACATCGGGGTATACAGGAGCACGGTTAGCAACATCTGATGGACTTGGCACACAAGGAGAGGAGATCGGAAGCTAGCACTATAGCAACGTGAAGACGCACAACTGGGCGCATGAGCTCCTCATGTGGAACACTAGGAGAAGGGCGATGGTTTGGAACGAACCCTTGAAAAGAATTGGTGGCGGGGAAGAACGACAGCTAGGAAGGAGGAGATGACCGGAGGCGACGAAGTAGGAACTGCAGCAGCCGGATAAGAGGACGCTATAGAGGATGATCAAGGTCAAGATGGCGGCTGATGACTGCAAGTGCACAGATGTTTGTAACTAGTTTCGAAATAAAGATATCGATCCCACAGGGATCAGGAGTCTGAAGTCTAATAACTCTTGAAATAAATATTACAATAGAAATGCTAAATAAAGTTCTAGGTGACAAGATAAAATACGAGTATTGCGTAAAAAGGTGTTTTGGGGTTTTTGGTATAAGAGCAACAATAAGTAAAGTAAAGTAATTAAACACAGAAAGTAAGTATCGCGTATGTAAGAAAGATTGGAACTGCAATAGGGAAAAAGCGTTCTCAGGGAGTAGCGGATACACCACTAGCATTATAAAGAGCTAAAGTAAAGATTATTATCATGAACATTCTCAACTATGTATGTGTGGGAGGAACTCCGTATTTGGACAAATAGGCAGCAACCGCTGCTCACATCATCCTCATAACCACAACAGTCAGCAATCGAGATCAATCAAATTACTGCGCTATTAAGGGACTTAATCCCGTAGGACGTATCCCATGGCATGGATAGTGTTCCGTGAGTTGCCCCGGTTCCCAAGTTGATACGTAAGGGGTTGTAACACCCCAGAATCGTGTCTATACAGACCTTAGCATTTCCCGCTAAAACCCGCATAGAAGCGATTCAAGGACGCCCACCAAACACTTTCATGTGGGTGGGATTTGATTACAAGTAGTTACATCACAGTAGTTTACGACAGAGTCCATAAGAACTTATATATACAACAGCGACTCAACGAGTCAAGAATACAAAGATACAATACAAAGATACGAATCAGGAAGAAAGCCAAATAGTATCCGAGTACGGACAAAATCCAAATTGGACTAAGAGTCTTGAAGAATAACCAAGCGGTGTCCATAAACCCTGCCCAGGCCAAGCCGGAAGGGTAACCTTGCTAACGTCATCGATCTCATACCTATCAAAGCCAAAGGGGTGCCGATAAAGAGCAAAGGAAAAATAGAGAGGTCAGTACTGAGGCCAGTACACGGCGAGGCTAGAATTTGGTGGTCCTCGCCTATGTAGGTATGGTGGGGTCAACGGCAGCAAAGCTTGCACTATCTAACTGATGACTCACAAGTATAGGGGGTGTATCGCAGTATTTTCGAGGGAAGTGAAACCCAATTTATTGATTCGACACAAGGGGAGCCAAAGAATATTTATAATCCTTAACAACTGAGTTGTCAATTCACCTGCACCTGGGAACAATCTTGCTCACAACAGTTTATCAGTAGCAACAGTTTTGTAGTAGGAATAGTAAAGTAATAGCAGTAGTAAAGCAAAGACAGTAGTAAGAAAAGCAGTAAACCGTGGGATTTGAGTGCGGTAGGCATAGGGATGGATGAACGGGCGTTGCATGGACAAGACAATTCACATAGCAATCAGAACATAGGGCAATTGTAGATAAATAAGATAAAGCACCCAAGTACTAGACAATCCTAGGCATGTGTTCCATATATAGTCATATGTGCTCGCAATGAGAACTTGCACAACATCTTTTGTCCTGCTAGCCCGTTTGCAGCGGGGCCTCTAGGGAACTACTGGCAATTAAGGTGCTACTTTTAATAGAGCACCGGAGCAAAGCATTAAACTCAGTGAACACATGTGATCCTCACATCAAAGCCTTTCCCTTCCGGTTATCGCGATTACTGCCACTTCGGGGCCATAAGTTCCGGACAACGACATGTGTAAACAACCTGCAGATAAGACCAAGAACAATACTATCATAATGAATCAATAATAAGTTCAGATCTGAAATCTTGGCACTCGGTCCCTAGTGACAAGCATTAAGCACAACAAGTCGCAACAAAGTCATAAAGCACTAATAAAAGATACTAGGCACCATGCCCTAACAATCTGATGCCAATACATGAACGATCTCATCCAATCCCTACCATCCCCATAGCCTACAGCGGGGGATTACTCACTCATAGATGGTGGAAACATGGATGGTCGATGGAGATGATGGTGGAGATCGATGGAGATGGCTCCAGGGCACTTCCCCGTCCTAGCAGGGTGCCGGAACCGAGACTTTCTATCCCCCGAATCTCCCCTTCGGTGGTGGCGGCGCAGCGGATCTTTTTGTGGAAAAACGTCGAACCCCCCGAAGTTTTTAGGTCAGAAGGCTCCTTATAGGCGAAGAGAGAGGCCGAGGGGGTGCCTGGGGCCACCACACCATCCCCTGGCGCGGCCAGGCCTAGCCCGCGCCTGGGGGTGGTGTGGCCAGCCCCTGGCCCTCCTCCGTCTCGTATTCTGGCTCCTGGAGTCTTCTGCAAAAATAGGCACTTTGGCTTTTGTCCCGTACAATTCCAAGAATATTCATTTTCTGACTTTCCTGGAACCAAAAACAGCAGAAAACAGGCAGCTGGCACTGTGGCTCTTGTTAATAGGTTAGTCCAAGAAATCATATGAAAAGTACTCCAAAGTGTGGACAAAACACAAGAAAGTGGATAAAACCAAGCATGGAGCATCAAAAATTATAGATACATTTGCAATGTATCAACATCCCCAAGCTTAACTCCTGCCCGTCCTCGAGTAGGTAAGTGATAAAAAGAAATAATAATTTTTGAGGTGACATGCACCATCGAAGACTTGATCAAAGTATTCATAAAACATTCAAAGCTGGGATCATAGTACTTCAATCATAACATGAAAGACAAAGTTCTAGCAATAAGACATAGCAACTATGATGCAACATGAAAAGGCACAAACAAAAGATTCATGAATAACAATGCTTTGCAAGACGTTTGTTTGTTTCACATAAAGAAAACATAGCAAAGTGGCATTCAGCTTGTCCCTCAAAGAGTAGCAAACATAAATGCATAGGACACCTTCAAAGTTTACAAGAGTGACTAGATACAAATAGTTTAAAACAAGGAATATCAAGGTATGCATTAATCAACAAGTCTTGGGACAATGCACATAGAACTAAGAATGGCCACTATGCTCTCAAGAAAGTGCTCATAGAATGTGTGGAGACTCAACAAGGAAATGAAAAAGGTTTTGAATAGTTTGAAAGGCTTCCAAATGCTGAAAGTATGGTACTCATTAGCTTTGAGCTCTCATTGCCCCTATCATAAGCATCTTTAATGTGGTTAAGGTGAAAGTGAGGTCCAATCTGAGTTATATGCTTGACAGACTATAAACTGAAGATCCCAAGTCCCTTGAGTACAAGGGCCGCTCCTCATGCTACTCAACTTTAGTTACCGATAAGTTCTTGTCATCGTAAGTATGTGCGTATCATTGAGAACCGCCAACAGGGTACCCCTTGCCCGATGACATGGAAGAATCCCCATATCAAAATGACAAGGCAAGCAGACAATGAGTATCTCAGCAATGTTCTTATTTACCATGGGAAAATGGTGCTTTTTTCTCTCTTTCCTCTTTTCATAAATCTCTTTTTTTCTTTTTCTCAATAGCTATCTCTCTCTCTTTTTTTATAAGAATAATGCTTCATAGATATCATTATGGTTACGCTGTAGGTTTCCACCATGTCAGCATGGATTAGACCAGCGGCCCAGGCGTTTCTCTAACACACATACATAACTCCATGGACTTACAAGCTCCCCTTTTATTTCACACCGACGACATCCGCAAACAAAAGAGCAAGGTATCAACTGGGTATATATTTACAAGTGTTGAAAGCGTTCCCCGTGACAGCACGGTTCTCCTAATCCCTAGCCTATAATTAACAAGCATATAACTTTCATGGAGAGTTCACAATGGTTCATGTTTATTAAGTGCAGGAAATAAAGTGTGCCATCAAGTTCGTGAGAGCTTTACTAACTAATTTTCCCATAACAAGCAAACATTTTATTCGGAAGAAAACAAGGCATATTGAATATTCACGGAAGTAGCAAATGATGCTAATAGGTAGGTATGGTGGACACTTTGGCAATATTTGGTTTAGGGAGTTGGAAACTTGAGTAAAACATACTCAGTGAAAGTGAAGGCTAGCAATAGTAAGGGAGCGACAAACGAGAGAGCAATAATGGCCATAATCATGCAGAGCGATAAAACATAATTGATCAAAGCATAAAGTGATACTACAAGTTGAAAACTAAAGGATCATAAAGGCTTATGGTGACTTGGGATAGCCATAACATGGTGTGAGCATGTGCCAAGTCAACCCAAATAAAGCATCAAAGGAGAATACCACAACACTATGCTTTAATATGCTAAAACAACGCATGATTCATCCAAGGCACATTAAGCAATCTCACTTGTTTATAACAAGTAATGCTACAACAAAGAATACTAAGCATAAAGCCAAAACAATATCAAGCATGGCATGACAAAGCATAGGCCACAGTAAAAAACAAGCTCTCTTTACCACTTAAGCATGAGCTTTCCTACTCTTTTCCAAACCAAACCAAATCAAACCATTTGAACACCAATGTATGAAAGAGGGGGTCCAACCAATTTATTCAGCAAACTAAGAAAACCACGTAAACTAAAAACCAAAATGAAAACGAAAAAGAAGATGCTCCAAGAACAACACAACTGTGCATGAAACACCAAAAATGTAATGTTTGAAGAAACCTGGGATTTTTATTGATGAAGAAGGGGATGCCTTGGGCATCCCCAAGATTTGACGCTTGTAATTCTTGGATATTTCTTGGGGTGACACGCGTGGCATCCCCAAGCTTGAGCTTTAGTCCATCCTTCATCTCATTACTCATTCCTTCCATACACCTGAAATTTTTCCTTCATACAAAACTTCACACAATCTTTATTAGCAACATTAGTACACTCAAGATAAATAAGTCTCAAGGTTCAGTTCTAACACCAAATAAACTTCCATTAGAACACTAGCTACTGTAGCACTTCTCTCAAGAAGCTCAATTCCCCAAAAGGACTCAAGAAGGAACCAACAAGAAGCAAATGCAGAAAATGGCAGAAATTTGTCAAAACAGACCATCAGGTAAAGACGAATTTTTTCTAAGACCCTCTGCTGCTCAAATCAAAAAGTGTTGAACTAACGAAAGTTAGATAGCAACCTGCGGCAGAAGCACAAAAAATTACAGATCAATCGGACGTATAGAGCTCTCTCAGGAATTTTTACGATGAAGCACAAAAATCTGTTTCGGGACAACAACTTTCTCAATCATTACTTCTCTCTCATTAGATGTTACTCTTGGCATAAAAGGTAAATAAAAAGGATAAGGAGCGGTTATTACAGAGGTAATAACTTCCAAGACTCATCTAAAACTCTTGGATTATCTCCCAACAAGTAGTTTTTTTAACGCCTTTAAGTTAGGCATAAGAAGCAAAAACTAAAATAGATAGAATAGAAGTAAGCGGAGATAATCATGGTGAAAACATTGTTTTATTCAATGAAATCCTTTTGTTAACAAGGTTGATCAGGTCTTGTTAGCAAAACAATTCCATATGAGATAAAACTTTGTATCCCACTAATGATTATGTTACCATACCCTTGATAGCAATGGTCCCAATCATAATAGTTTCAAATTTTTTCTTCGTATGGGACAATATATTTCTCCAGCTTGAATGCCCTCAACATGTTCAATTTAATTCAAACCATATGACCTTTCAATATTCTTGAGGAAATAGACAATGTGTTCATTGAAGGTCACCTTCCCTTGATTACAATTAATAACATCTCCTGCAGTATTTAAGAAAAGGTCTACCAAGAATAATACACATATTATCATCTTCAGGCATAAAAGTTTGAGAGGATGTTCTCATAAGAAATATGAGTTTAAGTAAAAGAGAGCATCAAGAAGCAAATCCAAAACAAATTTAAGTCTAACCCACTTCCTATGCATAGGAATCGTGTATGCAAATAACAAAGTGACAGGCATAGGAAGATAAAACAAGAGTAACTTCAAAACTTTCAGCACATAGAGAGGTGTTTCAATACCATGAAAACTTCTACAACCATATTTTCCTCTCTCATAATAATTTTCAGTAGCCTCATGAATAAACTCAATAATATAACTATCACATAAAGCATGCTTTTCATGATCTACAAGCACTAGAGCTTTATTATAAACATTTTCAAGAGAAACCTCAGGAACATAACATTCATTCTCCTTTAGTAAGCAAGGGGGGCAATCAAATAATGTAAGGGATAAAGAGTTACTCTCATTAGAAGGTAGGCATGGGTAGCTAATCCATTCTTCCTCCTTTTGTTCATCACTCTCCTCCTCTTTGTCATCTAATGAGATTTCAGGTTCATCAATTTCTTCTTCCATAGTATCCTACAAGGCATTAGTCTCTTCCATTTGTGGAAAGCATCTATTAAAATATTCAAGAATATAGCAATTTTCATCCTTGTAATTATCAAAGCAAAATTTAAGTATACCATACACCTCATATTTGTAAGGTGAATCATCAATATTTTCAAGCAAACTAGCAAGTTCAAAAGCACCCTCCAAGCAATAAATTCTTCTATTTGTTCCGCATCATAAAAGTCATAAATTTCTTTAGCATAGGAAGATATGGTATCATTATCACTATACTCACATTGAAAAGGGAGGTGTTTATACTTATTTCTGCAACAAGACTCATCACAACAATAAGTAACATTATAAGTAGAGCACATGTTTCTAGCAATGGTATACAATCTATCAATTCGTTCCCATAAGTGTTTCCCTTTTTGTGACAAGCGGTGTTCCTTATAATAATATTTTTGATCTCCCGTGAACCCACCTTGCCAATAAGCTTCAGTTTCAAAGAAACCAACTACTGACAACAAGCATGATAAGGCAAGACAATAACAGATCAACGAAAATAACAGCTAGAGTAGGAACTAATTTTTTTGTATTTTTGATAACAAAACAAGCAAACAAGGAGAAAGATAAACTTAGCTTGAACAATAGTGATTCCAAGTGAACTTGATAAATAAAGCTATGCTCCCTGGCAATGGCGCCATAAAATAGTCTTGATGACCCACAAGTATAGGGGGTGTATCGCAGTATTTTCGAGGGAAGTGAAACCCAATTTATTGATTCGACACAAGGGGAGCCAAAGAATATTTATAAGCCTTAACAACTGAGTTGTCAATTCAGCTGCACCTGGAAACAATCTTGCTCACAGCATTTTATCAGTAGCAATAGTTTTGTAGTAGGAATAGTAAAGTAACAGCAGTAGTAAAGCAAAGACAGTAGTAACAAAAGCAGTAAACAGTGGGATTCGAGTGCGGTAGGCATAGGGATGGATGAACGGGCGTTGCATGGACAAGACAATTCACATAGCAATCAGAACATAGGGCAATTGTAGATAAATAAGATAAAGCACCCAAGTACTAGACAATCCTAGGCATGTGTTCCATATATAGTCATACATGCTCGCAGTGAGAACATGCACAACATCTTTTGTCCTGCCAGCCCGTTTGCAGCGGGGCCTCTAGGGAACTACTGGCAATTAAGGTGCTCATTTTAATAGAGCACCAGAGCAAAGCATTAACACTCCGTGAACACATGTGATCCTCACATCAAAGCCTTTCCCTTCTGGTTATCCCGATTTTTGTCACTTCGGGGCCATAGGTTCCGGACAACGACGTGTGTAAACAACTTGCCGATAAGACCAAGAACAATACTATCATAATGAATCAATAATAAGTTCAGATCTGAAATCATGGCACTCGGTCCCTAGTGACAAGCATTAAGCACAACAAGTCGCAACAAAGTCATAAAGCACTAATAAAAGATACTAGGCACCATGGCCTAACAATCTGATGCCAATACATGAACGATCTCATCCAATCCCTACCATCCCCATAGCCTACAGCGGGGGATTACTCACTCATAGATGGAGGAAACATGGATGGTCGATGGAGATGATGGTGGAGATCGATGGAGATGGGTCCGGGGGCACTTCCCCGCCCCGGCAGGGTGCCAGAACAGAGACTTTCTGTCCCCCAAATCTCCCCTTCGGTGGTGGCGGCGCAGCAGAAATTTTTGTGGAAAAACGTCGAACCCCCCGAAGTTTTTAGGTCAGAAGGCTCCTTATAGGCAAAGAGAGAGGCCGAGGGGGTGCCTGGGGCCACCACACCATGCCCTGGCGCGGCCAGGCCCAGCCCGCGCCTGGGGGTGGTGTGGCCAGCCCCTGGCCCTCCTCCGTCTCGTATTCTGGCTCCTGGAGTCTTCTGCAAAAATAGGCACTTTGGCTTTTGTCCCGTCCAATTCCAAGAATATTCATTTTCTGACTTTCCTGGAACCAAAAACAGCAGAAAACAGGCAGCTGGCACTATGGCTCTTGTTAATAGGTTAGTCCAAGAAATCATATGAAAAGTACTCCAAAGTGTGGACAAAACACAAGAAAGTGGATAAAAGCAAGCATGGAGCATCAAAAATTATAGATACATTTGCAATGTATCACTAACTTATAGAGACACGCTATACCTTAGGCTATTAGAGCAAGATAAGAGAGCGCTATGCGGTAAGTATAACATACCACCAAACATAACCCATCTGAAGGTTTCCCCCTCGAGGACCAGTCGAGGAAGTCCACTTGCAGAACACACACGATGGCAATTTTAATTATGCAGGTGTTTAGTTGATAAGGCTAATTACTAGTCATGTTATTAGAGGCAAAACATTAGTGGCGTTATCTATGATCATGACATCGTACTCCTAAGGCGTCCATAACCGTAGACACACGGCTTCTCGAAAAGATTTACCCTACAGGGGTGCACTACTGTACCCAAACGCATGCTCAACCCTTCAGGCAACATAATACGCATGCCTTCCGAATCTCACAACAAGAACTATCCCATAACTACGCGCATATCCAGAGGTATCACCTACTATATTTTACCTAGCCATGAGGCACGGCCGAGCCTCAAGGTGGCACATCGTTTGAGTCTACGGCCGATCGATGATCGGAAGATAGCTTGTAGAGCTCCATCCCACCTCCGGCACGGTATCCCGATTTTATGCAATGCAAGCCATGGCAGTCTACCAAAATCATATCACAACTCAACCCATGTCCGAGGACATATTATGCGTATGCACCAAATGGAAAACCAATTTTTTGACCCTCTAGATAAACGAATAGCGACGGTAGTTGAGGGGGGATCCCAGGGGCCCCCATGTTTGGTTAGCGCGATCAACTCAAAACTAGTATCGTAGAACGAACGGGTCCTAGGACGGCTCAAGCAGTTCCCAAAGGTGGTCCCTGCCGGGGCCTTATCATTAGGTGAAACCATAACCATAACCAACATCACCAATTTAACTTATCATGTTATCAACCATAACCATATATCACGGTTCACCTGTATGAGAGCGGGCGGTAGACCTAAGCATGCACTACGACTCACAAGGGAAAATATAGCTACTCAAACAAAGGCAATAGGATAACCGAGGTAATATAGTAGGGTAGGTAAAATATGGGAACGACACTAAAGCATCGACAATAAGGATAACAATAGATCAAAGGAAGGAAGTAAAGACTATAAATGCAAGATAGGTAGAAGGGGGAGAATGCTCGCCTGAGAAGATCATCCAAAGGCTTGTCGTATCTCACATCGATTCATCGTCCTATCCGATGAAGAAGCAAATCACTAGAAAGAGCAACCGGTGCAATATTTAATACTACGATGAAAGATCTGGCATGCTTATGATATGATGCATGTCATGGCTATATGCGATCTACTCAATTTAAGTGGAACCAAAATCCCGACAGTTAAATATGAGGTTCAAGTTATTTAGCTACCCCACAAATTTAAATGTTGAATTAACAAGGTAAAGCATGACATCGGTTCGCTACACAAATTTAAATGGGGCTAATATAAGACTAGAATATCCCGCATATAGTCTCCATATTTAATTTAGGTGAATCGCCTAAATACCCCCAAACAACAATGATATGTGTGCGATATGAATGATTTAATGCAACAAGTATATAAGATTTATAAAATAGGGCTTCGAGGAAAAGGGGTCACACATTGGGGTTCAAAGGTCTTGGGTTGGAGCGGAAGAAGAGGGCACCAAAGTTCGGTCTTCGGGTTTCCATGAAGGGGACCTTGGCGTTCCCTAGAGGAGGCCTTGATGTTCCATATCGAAGTCTGTTTTCCGTGACAAAGATTCTCGGTGTCCATGTAGAACTTGTTGATGATCTTTGGTACCAGAACATCAATCAGCATGCGTCTTGGCATATTATGGTCGAACCGAGACAGCAAAACACAAACAACAACACAGGGATCAGCATGTCACTCAACAACACGGGCACGCGGCACACTGGTACCAAGCAGAGTAAAGGATATAGAGGATACAGCAACATAGGCGGGTCCGAACTGGGCGCCGGCGCTACAGGGAGAAGCCGAAGCGGAGCGCATCTGCGAGGTGAGGTCGCGCGAGGCCAGCGCAAGCAGAGGTAGAGGCCAGCCTTCGAGGCGATGTAGGCAGGACGGTGGGGCGACTCCCTGGTGCAGATGATGGTCGCGCTTGCGAGGAGGCGCGCGGGATCGAAGACGGGGTCAACGGTTCAAGGCGGCGCGAGCAGGCGGCCAGAGGCGCGGCGGTCGCAGAGCTCGAGGACGCGGCAGCGGTGCGGGTCGAAGCAGAGGTGGCGATGGAGCTCACGGGTTCCTGCGAGAGGGCGGCGTTGACGGAGGAGCAGGGACTCCGGCGGACGACGAGGAGGACGTACGCGGCAGCGTGGGGTGGAGGCGAGGCTTTGACCGAAGGCGGAGATCAAAGGGTGGCTACGGATGGCCGATCTTGGAGGAGACGTGCGGCGGCATGGGGAACCCGAGGTGGGCGGCATGCTCGGAGGAAGCAGAGGCGACACAGGTGAGGTCGCGCTGGAGTGGCAAGGGCGCACGACGGCGAAGGGGAGCCCGCGACTGGTGGCTCGGGACCGATGGAGAGAGGCGACAGGGTCGCGCGATTTCAGCGGCGGGGAGCTCGGGATCGAGCGAGCCCGGGGAGGGATACCACACGAGGGCCGGATCGCGTTTTGAAAAAGATTAGGAGGGGGTGGCTGCAAAGTGACCAAGAGGAGGTTGCTGGGATGGTTCTGTGCGTGCGTGTGTCCGTTGCATGGGTGGAGGCGGCGGCTGGCTCGGTGTGGATTATGGTTAGGCTTTAGTCTGGTTTAGACTGGGTTGGGGTAGTAGGCCAGCTGGCTGGGCCTTTGGCCTGGTCGGCTGCCTCCCCTAGTTTTTTAAAACATTTTTATTTTATTTTATTTGTTTTATTTTCAGAAAAGCTTTTGTAACTAGTTTTTAGACAAATAAAAGATCCGAAAAAAGACCGGGGTTTTTAATTTGAAATAAAGGAGGGGATAATTTAGAAAACAAAAATAGGCTTTTGGCGAAATTATTTCAGAACAAAATATGCATGATATCATGATGATGCACGAAATAAAAATAACAGACAATTCTAATTGGGGAATATTTTCCCGGGCATTACAACTCGACACCACTAACAAAGGATCTCGTCCCGAGATCCTAGCAAAGACACCGGGGGGAGGGTTTGATGTTTGGATCTTCTTGCGCTAGGTTGATGGTCACGACACCACTAACAAGAATTCTTGCTCCGTCTTGAAATTGTCGACACCACCAACAAGGGTGGTTGCTCACGTTCTTCGAGGGAACACTCCGGAGGGACAAAGGAGAAAGTAAAGGTATCAAAAGATAAAGACACCTCTAGCTTCCATGAAAGGAGTAGAGTCACACATTCGCCCAAGTAAACATACAAGAGCGAATAGAAAGAGTAGTCCGATGGGGGCCAATCCATCACGCACCCAAACTATTACTCCGTACATGGATAGGGAAACAGGCAACTGAACTCTCGGGATTTAGACTGAAGATCTTACAAAGAGTATTCACAAAGATTCAAAAAGATGATGATGTCGCTGTCTCAGAAGTCGCAAAACACCAAAACATATGAAGAGGGATCAAATAGAGAAAAATCCGGATGTAACACCACCGTTACAAAAGGAAGGAAGCGAAACCCTAAAGGGACGACAAAAACCCAACCACGAGAAGTCCTAGAGTTGAAGAAGGTAAGAGATTAGATTAAAACACGCAAAGATGAGTGGAGAAAGAATAGAGGTAAGGAGTAAAATCAGAGCTAATCAGATCTATCTAACACATTTGTAGTAAAATAGTTTTGACACTAGACATCAGCCGTTGGCAAGGTTAACCTACAGGCTGGACTAGTGGAGTTTCGTAAACCTTTCCTCTGATACCACTTGTAACACCCTAGAATCGGGTCTATGCAGATCTTAGCATTTCCCGCCAAACCCGCATAGAAGCGATTCAAGGACACCCACCAAACACTTTCGTGTGGGTGGCATTTTATTACAAGTAGTTACATCGCAGTAGTTTACAACAGAGTCCACAAGAACTTATATATACAACAGCGACTCAATGTGTCAAGAATACAAAGATACAATACAAAGATACGAATCAGGAAGAAAACCAAATAGTATCCAAATACGGACAAGATCCAAATTGGACTAAGAGTCCTGAAGAATAACCAAGCGGTGTCCATAAACCCTGCCCAGGCCAAGCCGGAAGGGTAACCTTGCTAACGTCGTCGATCTCATACCTGTCAAAGCCAAAGGGGTGCCGACAAAGGGCAAAGGAAAAATAGAGCGGTCAGTACTGAGGCCAGTACACGGTGAGGCTAGAATTCAGCGGTCCTCGCCTACGTAGGTATGGTGGACTCAATGGCAGCAAAGCTTGCACTATCTAACTTATAGAGACACGCTATAACTTTGGTGATTAGAGCGAGATAAGAGAGAGCTATGCGATAAGTATAACATACCACCAAACATAACCCATCCGAAGGTTTCCCCCTCGAGGACGAGTCGAGGAAGTCCACTTGCAGAACACACACGATGCCAATTTTAATTAAGGAGGTGTTTAGTTGATAAGGCTAATTACTAGTCATGTTATTAGAGGCAAAACATTAGTGGCGATATCTATGATCATGACACCGTACTCCTGAGGCATCCATAACCGTGGACACACGGCTTCTCGAAAAGATTTACCCTGTAGGGGTGCACTACTGTACCCAAACGCATGCTCAACCCTTCAGGCAACATAATACGCGTGCCTTCCGAATCTCACAACAAGAACTGTCCCATAACTACGCGCATATCCAGAGGTATCACCTACTATGTTTTACCCAGCCAAGAGGCATGGCCGAGCCTCAAGGTGGCGCAGCGTTTGAGTCTACGGCCGGTCGATGATCAGAATATAACTTGTAGAGCTCCATCCCACCTCCGGCACGGTATCCCGATTTCATGCAATGCAAGCCATGGTAGTCCACCAAAATCATATCACAACTCAACCCATGTCCGAGGACATATCATGCGTATGCACTAAATGGAAAACCAATTTTGTGACCCTCTGGATAAACGAATAGCGCTGGTAGTTGAGGGGGGGGGGATCCCAGGGGCCCCCACGTTTGGTTAGCGCGATCAACTCAGAACTAGTATCGTAGAACGAACGGGTCCTAGGGCGGCTCAAGAAGTTCCCAAAGGTGGTCCCTGCCGGGGCCTTATCATTAGGTGAAACCATAACCATAACCATAACCAACATCACCAATTTAACTTATCATGTTATCAACCATAACCATATATCATGGTTCACCTATATGAGAGCGGGCATCAGACCTAAGCATGCACTACGACTCGCAAGGGAAAAGATAGCTACTCAAACAAAGGCAATAGGATAACCAAGGCAATATAGTAGGGTAGGTAAAATAAGGGAACAGTACTAAAGCATCGACAATAAGGATAGCAATAGATCAAAGGAAGGAAGTAAAGACTATAAATGGAAGATAGGTAGAAGGGGGAGAATGCTCGCCTAAGAAGATCATCCGAAGGCTCGTCGTATCTCACATCGACTCATCGTCCTATCCGATGAAGAAGCAAATCACTAGAAAGAGCAACCGGTGCAATATTTAATACTACGATGAAAGATCCGGCATGCTTATGATATGATGCATGTGATGGCTATATGCGATCTACTCAATTTAAGTGGAACCGAAATCCCGACAGTTAAATATGAGGTTCAAGTTATTTAGCTACCCCACCAATTTAAATGTTGAATTAACAAGGCAAATGATGACCCACAAGTATAGGGGGTGTATCGCAGTATTTTTGATAAGTAAGAGTGTTGAACCCAATGAGGAGCAGAAGGTGCTGGCTAGTGGTATGGATCAGGAATTCTCTGCAAATACTTAGCAAATGGATTTTTAGAGGTTTTTGATAAAGCAAGTAAACAAAGTACGAGTAAATAAAAGACAGTAGGAATAAATGCAGCAAGTGGCCCAATCCTTTATGCAGCAAAGGACAAGCCGGTTGTATTACTTAAGATGACCAAACGTTCTCGAGGACACATGGGAAGACTGTCAAGTGCTTTCGGTTCATATAGCTGATTAATCTTCTTTAGCTTGCTAAGTGTTGTTTGGGTGAACCTGTGCTAATGTACCGCCCCATCCAAGACTAATACATACTTGTGATTATACTCCTTGAAAACATCCGTAAATACAAGAAAGTAATTAAGGTAGAAACCTAACCACAACTTTAAACTCTAAGACCCTTACGTCCCTTGTGCAATGGTTTCCTAACGGGGGTTCAGGTTTCTGTCACTCTGGCAACCCCTACGATTAGTAGACAAATACACAATGCATTCCCCTAGGCCCATATAGGTGAAGTGTCATGTAGTCGACTTTCACATGACACCACTAGAAGAAGTACACCACAACTTAAATACCAATCTATTGAATCTTTCTCAACGCAACTCCACTACTAACAACAAGACTTCTCCCATGTTCTCAAGAACAAAATGAACTACTCACAAGACATCATATGGATCATGATCAGAGATGGAATATTGATGTATAACAATCTGAACATAAACAATAATTCAATGGTTCACTCAATAGCATCAACTACAAAGAGTAATCAACACCGGGAAAGTTTCCCCTATGAACTATGCAAGATTCAACACAATTGTTACAGCAATATGGAGATGGTGATGAGGGTGATGATGGTGATGATGATGATCCCGATGAAGTCCAGCTTGATGGTGGTGTTGATGGCGACGATCTCCCCTCTCCGGGAAGGAATTCCCCCGGCAGAAATCTGTCTGCCGGAGAGATCTTTCTCTCTCAGTGTTTCCCGCCCCACAGAGGCGGCGGAATCTTTTTGTGGTCGCTCCCCGAGTCTTAAGGTTTCGGGAGGATGTTATACGCCAGAGGGGAGAGGCTGGAGTGGGCCAGGGTGGCCACACCACCTCCCGGCGCGGCCTAGGGCTGCCTGCGCCATGGGGTGGTGTGGGCCCCCTGTGGCCCATCTCCACTCCATCTTCTGGCATCCTTAGTCTTCCAGAAAAATAGGATTTTCCATATATTTTCCCGAATTTCTGATCTTCGCGAATTTTGCCTCCAAACAGCACCTTTTCCATCAGAATCCTGACTGCAGCGGCCCATGCTCCAAAAGTCATCAACCATGCAAAAATAGATGAAATAACATAAGTATCACCTCTCAATACGAAATATATCAATGAATAATAGTGAATTAAGACATAGAATAGTGATGCAAAATGGACGTATCAACTCCCCCCAAGCTTAGACTTCGCTTGTCTCCAAGCGAAACTGAGCTCAATAAACATGGCCTCAGGTTTATGGAGTGAAGAGTCAATAAAAGAATACGGACAAGAAGCATCACATTCATCAAATACATAGATCATAATAGAAGACAACTCACTATTATATAACTCAACTTGTATTGAGTAAAGGAAACACAAAAAAGATACAAGAAGTGAATCATAATTGGTAATGGCAAACTTAGCTCTTGGTCGAAGAATAGTTGATAATTTGCTGGAGTTCACAAATAGCTGGTTTTTTCAATGAAAGCTTTCAAAGTAGTAAACATCAAGATAAGAGCAATGTGCAAAACAAGCAACATAAGAAACATGATTTGAATGAATCATCATATGAATGAATGAAACACAACAACTCAAAATACTTACTGAGATAGAAGGGAATAGGTTTACGGACTCAACTACAAAGTAAAAGAAAGGGCCCTTCAAAGAAGGAAGCAGGGATTGCAAGTCTCATAAAGAGCTCCCAAAAATTATGATACTTACTAGCTTTCAGCTCTCATTGCCCCTATCATAGGCATCTTTAGGTGATTAAGGTTAAAGTGATCAAAAATGAGGATATGCATTGACAAGTTGTAAGTTGAGAATCTCATGTCCCTTGAATACAAGGGCCGCTCCTCATGCTACTCAAGTTTAGTCACCGATAAGTTCTTGTCATCGTAAGCATATGTGTATCATAGAGAACTGCCAACGGGGTACCCCTTGCCCGATGATATGGAAGAATCCCCATATCAAAATGACAAGGCAAGCAGACAACAAGCATCTCAGCAATCTTCTTATTTACCATGGGAATATGGTGCTTTTTTCTCTCTTTCCTATTTTCATAATATCTTTTTTTTTCTCTTTTTTCTCAATATCGGACTCTCTTTTTTTATAAGAAGAATGCTTCATAGATACTCGTTATGATTACACTGCAGGTTTCCACCATGTCAGCATGGATTAGACCAGCGGCCCAAGCGTTTCTCTAACACATATGCATAACTCCATGGACTTACAAGCTCCCCTTTCATTTCACACCGACGACATCCATAGACAAAAGAACATGATATCAACTTGGTACAAAGTACCAGTGCAATGTTGAAAGCGTTCCCCATGACAGCTTGGTTCTGCTAATTCACAACTTACAAAGCGCAAGCATATACACAACATAGGTGAGCACAATGGTTCAAGTTTATGAAGTGCAAGAAAGTAAAGTGTGCCATCAAGTTCGTGAGAGCATTAATCACTAATTTTCACATAACAAGTTTAATTTGGGAGGTAGATAAAACAAGATTTTACTTGGAATAGCAATAATGCTACTGGGTAGATATGGTGGACACAAATGGCAAAGGTTTTGGTTTAAAGGAGTGGATGCACGAGAAGAATACCCTCTCAGTACAGGTTTTTGGCTAGCAAGGCTGGGTAGCAAGTATAAGAGTTGAAGGAAACAAACAAACATACAAGTGATAAAGACAAACATGCAATCTTCCTTGGAAGCACAAAAGATCTTAATTAGAGAATACTAGACTTATGAGCAAATCAAGAAAGAAAGATGACGAAATTATTTTTCTCTAGAGTACTTCTATATTTTTCTTTTCAACTCTCAAAAAGGCGTTGCTACTGACCGAGCCAGGTTTGCCAAAACCAACTAAATTAACTCAATGATCCCATAGTGATACCAATACTAACAACAAGATCAATCAAATAACCATGAATTGAAAACTAATATAAGCTATGCAAAAGAGTGAATGATATAACTTCTCATTAATATTCCATAACGGAAACTCACACCAAGGGATACATATCTAACGAGAGAGGGGACACTTCCATAATGCAAACCATACTACATAATAAGTCCTTTATTCAAGATATGACTCTACTAAAAAGGTAAAAAGATAGAAGATAGTGATATGATACCGCGGCACTCACCCTAGCTTGGAACAAACCAAGGGGATGCCAAACCTGATGACGAATTACTCCTTCGGTGGTGGTGGTAATATTTTCTTAGTCGGCATGAGGAAATCTTCCAGCATCTTGCGAAGCCTATTATTCACCCATTGAAGCATGTCCACCTTCCTCTGCAAGTCTCGGTACTTATCGCAGAACTCCTTAGTGACTCGTAGGGCTTCCATTGATGCAGGGCAGGTGACTAAAGGTACCAGCCCCTGCTTGGGGTCTTGGAGATCTTCCTCCATAGGCTCCTTTCCCTTATCCTTGGCAGACACCAATGTGCTTCTAAGCAGCAAAGATAGTTCCTGGCAGAAACAGATCGAAATAAAAACATGACGAAAACACGATATACGGACCTCGGGCGATCCGGGGGGTTATATATTACGAAGTTTCATATCAAAAGGAAGGTACTCGGAGAAAACGAGTCGGAGGAGGAGTCTGGGGTGGACTCACCACCTGGTGGCGCGGCCAGGGGAGCGCCCGCGCCACAGGGTGGTGTGAGCCACCCTGGCTCCATTTCCGTCCCTTTTTCACTTGGTAGCTTTCCCTATCGACTGAAAACTGCAAAAATATAGTTGGATTGTATTTTCGCGGAACTTTTCTTACCAGAACTGTTACCTATTTGAAAACAGATTCTGCAGGTCTCTGAATTTGGTATTTAGTAGATTCTTCCGGAGTCATCTCTTGAATATCATCAATATCTTCATCTTCATACACTTACTACTCGAGTCATAAAACCTTTCTCTTCCTTATTACACCATTATCTCCACTTCCTGGAAATTTCTTCCACACAAAACTTCACAGCGTTCTCATTAGCAACATTAGTATAAGTGAAGTGATAAAACCTTTTGAGTCCAACTTCAACTGAAAACCATCAAAACATAAGCTACTGTAGCAACTCCTTCCGAAAACCCAAAAATAATTCAAGAAGGAAATCGAATAAAGAAGCAAATTCAAAATTGGCAAAATCTGTCAAAACAGACCAGCAAGTAAAGATCAATTTTTTCGAAAATCTTCTGTTGCTCAAATCAAAAAGTGCAAAACTAAGGAAAGTTAAATAACAACCTGGGGCAGAAGCGCAAACAATTACAGCTCAATCCGACATACAGAGATCTCTCACGAATTTTTACAGTGAAGCACAAAAATCTGTTTCGGGACAGCAACTTCCCCAAATCTTACTTCTCTCTCATTAGAGGTTGATCTCGACACAAAAAAACCAAACAAAACGGATAAAGAGCAGTTATTACCGAAGTAATAACTTCCAAGACTCAAAGAAACAAACACAAACTAAAAGTAGAAACAAATTGGGTTGTCTCCCATAAAGCTCTTCCTTTATAGCCATTAAGATGGGCATGATAATTTTGAAGAAGCTCTCATAGGGATATGAATTGAAGTGAAAGAGAGCATTAAGAAACAAAAACACACACACATTTAAGTCTAACCCATTTCCTATGCAAGGGGATTTTGTAAACAAACAAGTTATTGAAACCAAAGGCAACTTGCATAAGAAGGCAAAAGAAGTGCAACATAAAAACTTTCAGCATAAAACGACGAAAGTTGATATTATTGAGATGCCTAAGAACACTTTTCCCTCTCTCATAGTAACTTTCAGTATCATGCATAAACTTAACAATATATCTATCACAAGGACCATCATAGCAATGATCACTTATTCTAATAGAAAACACGGGAATACTAGCTCTCATAACACTACTTTGTGAAACAATATTAGAGGTATCCTTACAAAGGATAGTGTGTCCCTCTTCCTCATACTTAGTGACAAATTCTTTCACATTTGCTATTATAGGTTCATCAACCATTTGTTTATCAGGTTCAACAGCTTTACTCATACTTTCATTAACCATACTAGCTATCATAGAATGTTCCTTTACCTTAACTGGGAAAGGCATTTTCTCAATATAAGGTTTAGGTAAGACATGATTAGCAGTATAAACTTCAGTATTTCTTGCAGGAACACTATTAGCAACATCTTTATAAGGTTCATGATACTTATTCCACTTCTTTTTAGGCACTTCAATGTAGGAAGCAAAAGCCTTAAAATAAGAAGCAATAGCTTGAGAGTCTAGACCATAAGCATTTTTAATATTTTGAAAGTCATCAGTTCCCATAAAAGATTCAATGCATTCATAATCATAATTTATGCCTGACTTTTTACCTTTGTCATTCTCCCATTCTTCAGCAGCTTATACCATTCCTCAGCTCTTCCTTTCAGTGGTAATGAGAATAACTTCTTCTTAACTTTAACTATAGTAATACATGCACACTTGAACAACCCACATAATTCGTGTATAAAGAGTAAATGATCACCGAGATGGACAGTTCCATCCCCAACATAATAGTTATCCATAACACGATCAATAATTCTTGTAGGTATTTTGAAAACATCTTGCTCAGCAGGTGGTGGCTTATCTACTACCTTAGCAGTGGTAGTAGCATTAACAAATAAGAAACTCAGCGAATTATCCATAACGAAAATAAAGCAATAAGCAGAAGTAAACAATACTCACAGTAGAAGTTTCCTTTACCAGTTCCACTCTCCAATAGCGCTTCACTCCCCGGCAACGGCGCCAGAAAATAGTCTTGATGACCGACAAGTATAGGGGGTGTATCGCAGTATTTTCGATAAGAAAGAGTGTCGAACCGAACGAGGAGCAGAAGGTGCTGGCTAGTGGTATGGATCATGAATTCTCTACAAATACTTAGCAAACAGATTTTTAGGGGGTTTTGATAAAGCAAGTAAACAAAGTACGAGTAAATAAAAGACAGTAGGAATAAATGCAGCAAGTGGCCCAATCCTTTATACAGCAAAGGACAAGCTGGTTGTATTACTTAAGATGACCAAACGTTCTCGAGGACACATGGGAAGACTGTCAAGTGCTTTCGCTTCATATAGCTGATTAATCTTCTTTAGCTTGCTAAGTGTTGTGTGGGTAAACCTGTGCTAATGTACTGCCCCATCCAAGACTAATACATACTTGTGATTATACCCCTTGCAAACATCCGTAAGTACAAGAAAGTAATTAAGGTAGAAACCTAACCACAGCTTTAAACTCTAAGACCCTTACGTCCCTTGTGCAATGGTTTCCTAACGGGGGTTTAGGTTTCTGTCACTCTGGCAACCCCTGCGATTAGTAGCCAAATACACAATGCATTCCCCTAGGCCCATATAGGTGAAGTGTCATGTAGTAGATGTTCACATGACACCACAAGAAGAATTACACCACAACTTAAATAACAATCTATTGAATCTTTCTCAACGCAACTCAACTACTAACAACAAGACCTCTCCCATGTCCTCAAGAACAAAACGAAATACTCACAAGACTTTATATGGATCATGATCATAGATGGAATAGTGATGTATAACAATCTGAACATAAACAATAATTCAATGGTTCACTCAATAGCATCAACTACAAAGAGTAATCAACACCGGGAAAGTTTCACCTATGAACTATGCAAGATTCAACACAATTGTTACATCAATATGGAGATGGTGATGAGGGTGCTGATGGTGATGATGATGATGATGCCGATGAAGTCCAGCTTGATGGTGGTGTTGATGGCGGCGATCTCCCCTCTTCGAGAAGGAATTCCCCCGGCAGAAATCTGTCTGCCGGAGAGATCTTTCTCTCTCGATGTTTTCCGCCCCGCAGAGGTGGCAGAATCTTTTTGTGGTCGCTCCTCGAGTCTTAGGGTTTCGGTAGGATGTTATACGCCAGAGGGGAGAGGCTGGAGTCTCCATATAAGACTTGAATAGCCCACATATAGTCTCCATATTTAATTTAGGTGAATCGCCTAAATACCCCCAAACAAGAATGATATGCGTGCGAGATGAATGATTTAATGCAACAAGTATATAACATTTATAAAATAGGGCTTCGAGGAAAAGGGGTCACACATTGGGGTTCGAAGGTCTTGGGTCGGAGCGGAAGAAGAGGGCACCAAAGTTCGGTCTTCGAGTTTCCGTGAAGGGGACCTTGGCATTCCCTGGAGGAGGCCTTGATGTTCCATATCAAAGTCGGAGAAGCCGAAGCGGAGCGCATCTGCGTGGTGAGGTCGCGCGGGGCCAACATAAGCAGAGGCAGAGGCCAGCCTTCGAGGCGATGTAGGCAGGACGATGGGGTGACTCCCTGGTGCAGATGATGGCCGCGCTCGCGAGGAGGTGCGCGGGATCGGAGATGGGGTCAATGGTTCAATGCGGGGCGAGCAGGCAGCCAGAGACGCGGCGGTCACAGAGCTCGAGGACGCGGCAGCGGTGCGGGTCGAAGCAGAGGTGGCGGCGGAGCTCACGGGTTCCTGCAGGAGGGCGGCATTGACAACGGAGCAGGGACTCCGGCAGACGACAAGGAGGACGTACGCGGCAGCGCGGGGTGGAGGCGAGGCTCAGACCAAAGGCGGAGATCGAAGGGTGGCTGCGGATTTCCGATCTCGAAGGAGACATGTGGCGGCACGGGGAACTAGAGGCGGGCTGCATGCTCGGAGGAAGCAGAGGCGACGCAGGCAAGGTCGCGCTGGAGAGGCAAGGGCGCATGACAGCGGAGGCGAGCCCGCGAGTGGCGGCTCAGGACCGATGGAGAGAGGCGACAGGGTCGTGCGATTTCAGCGGCGGGGAGCTCGGGATCGAGCGAGCCCGGGGAGGGATACCACACGAGGGCCTGGCCGCGTTTTGGAAAAGATTAGGAGGGGGTGGCTACAAAGTGACCAAGAGGAGGTTGCTGGGATGGTTCTGTGCATGCGTGTGTCCGTTGCATGGGTGGAGGCAGCGGCTGGCTCGGTGTGGATTAGGGTTAGGCTTCAGTCTGGTTTAGACTGGGTTGGGGTAGTAGGCTAGCTAGCTGGGCCTTTGGCCTGGTCGACTACCTCCCCTAGTTTTTAAAAACATTTTTATTTTATTATATTTGTTTTATTTTTAGAAAAGCTTTTGTAACTAGTTTTTAGACAAATAAAAGATCCGAATAAAGACCGGCATTTTTAATTTGAAATAAAGGAGGGGATAATTTAGAAAACAAAAATAGGCTTTTGGCGGAATTATTTCAGAACAAAATGTGCATGATATCATGATGATGCACGAAATAAAAATAACAGACAATTCTAATTAGGGAATATTTTCCCGGGCATTACAACTCAACACCACTAACAAAGGATCTCGTCTCGAGATCCTAGCAAAGACACCAGGGGGAGGGTTTGATGTTTGGATCTTCTTGCGCTAGGTTGATGGTCACGGCACCATTAATAAGAATTCTTGCTCTGTGTTCAAATTGTCGACACCACCAACAAGGGTGGTTGCTCATGTTCTTTGAGGGAACACTCCGGAGTGACAAAGGAGAAAGTAAAGGTCTCAAAAGATAAAGACACCTCTAGCTTCCATGAAAGGAGTAGAGTCACACATTTTCCCAATTCAACATACAAGAGCGAATAGAAAGAGTAGTCGGATGGGGGCTAATCCATCACGCACCCAAACTATTACTCCGTACATGGATAGGGAAGCAGGCAACCAAACTCTCAGGATTTAGACTGAAGATCTTACAAAGAGTATTCACAAAGATTCAAAAAGATGATGATGTCGCTGTCTCAGAAGTCGCAAAACACCAAAACATATGAAGATGGATCAAATAGAGAAAAATCCGGATGTAACACCACCGTTACAAAAGGAAGGAAGCGAAACCCTAAAGGTACGACGAAAACCCAACCATGAGAAGTCCTAGAGTTGAAGAAGGTAAGAGATTAGGTTAAAACACGCAAAGATGAGTGCAGAAAGAATAGAGGTAAGGAGTAAAATCAGAGCTAATCAGATCTATCTAATGCATTTGTAGTAAAATAGTTTTGACAGTAGACATCGGCCATTGGCAAGGTTAACCTAGATGCTGGACTAGTGGAGTTTCGTAAACCTTTGCTCTGATACCACTTGTAACACCCTAGAATCGGGTCTATGCAGATCTTAGCATTTCCCACCAAAACCCGCATAGCAAGGATTCAAGGACGCCCACGAAACACTTTCGTGTGGTTGGGATTTGATTACAAGTAGTTACATCACAGTAGTTTACAACAGAGTCCTTAAGAACTTATATATACAACAGCGACTCAACGTGTCAAGAATACAAAGATACAATACAAATATACGAATCAGGAAGAAAGCCAAATAGTATCCAAGTACGAACAAGATCCAAATTGGACTAAGAGTCTGGAAGAATAACCAAGCGGTGTCCATAAACCCTGCCTAGGACAAGCCGGAAGGGTAACCTTGCTAACATCGTCGATCTCATACCTGTCAAAGCCAAAGGGGTGCTGACAAAGGGCAAAGGAAAAAGAGAGTGGTCAGTACTAAGGCCAGTACACGGTGAGGCTAGAATTCGGCGGTCCTCGCCTACGTAGGTATGGTGGGCTCAGTGGTAGCAAAGCTTGCACTATCTAACTTATATAGACACGCTATAACTTTGGCGATTAGAGCGAGATAAGAGAGAGCTATGTGGTAAGTATAACATACCACCAAACATAACCCATCCGAAGGTTTCTGCCTCGAGGACCAGTCGAGGAAGTTCACTTGCAGAACACACGTGATGACAATTTTAATTAAGCAGGTGTTTAGTTGATAAGGCTAATTACTAGTCATGTTATCAACTCAGAACTAGTATCGTAGAACGAACGGGTCCTAGGGCGGATCAAGAAGTTCCCAAAGGTGGTCCCTGCCGGGGCCTTATCATTAGGTGAAACCATAACCATAACCATAACCAACATCACCAATATAACTTATCATGTTATCAACCATAACCATATATCACGGTTCACCTGTATGAGAGTGGGCAGCAGAACTAAGCATGCACTACGATTCACAAGGGCAAAGATAGCTACTCAAACATAGACAATAGGATAACCAAGGAAATATAGTAGGGTAGGTAAAATAAGGGAACGATACTAAAGCATCGACAATAAGGATAGCCATAGATCAAAGGAAGGAAGTAAAGACTATAAATGCAAGATAGGTAGAAGGGGGAGAATGCTCGCCTGAGAAGATTTTCTGAAGGCTCGTCGTATCTCACATCGACTCATCGTCCTATCGGATGAAGAAGCAAATCACTAGAAAGAGCAACCAGTGCAATATTTAATACTACGATGAAAGATCCGGCATGCTTATGATATGATGCATGTGATGGCTATATGCGATCTACTCAATTTAAGTGGAACCGAAATCCTGACAGTTAAATATGAGGTTTAAGTTATTTAGCTACCCCACAAATTTAAATGTTGAATTAACAAGGCAAAGCATGGCATTGGTTCGCTACACAAATTATAATGGGGCTAATATAAGACTTGAATAACCCGCATATAGTCTCCATATTTAATTTAGGTGAATCGCCTAAATACCCCCAAACAACAATGATATGCGTGCGAGATGAATGATTTAATGCAACAAGTATATAACATTTATAAAATAGGGCTTCGAGGAAAAGGGGTCACACATTGGGGTTCGAAGGTCTTGGGTTGGAGCGGAAGAAGAGGGCACCAAAGTTCGGTCTTCGGGTTTCCGTGAAGGGGACCTTGGCATTCCCTAGAGGAGGCCTTGATGTTCCATATCGAAGTCTGTTTTCCGTGACAAAGATGCTCAGTGTCCATGTAGAATTTGTTGATGATCGCTGGTACCGAAACTTCAATCAGCATGCGTCTTGGCATATTATGGTCGAACCGAGACAGCAAAACACAAACAACAACACAAGGATCAGCGGGTCACTCAAGAACACGGGCACGCGGCACACTGGTACCAAGCAGAGTAAAGGATATAGAGGATACAACAGCATAGGCGGGTCCGAACTGGGCGTCGGCGCTGTAGGGAGAAGCCGAAGCGGAGCGCATCTGCGAGGTGAGGTCGCGCGGGGCTAGCGCAAGCAGAGGCAGATGCCAGCCTTCGAGGCGATGTAGGCAGGACCGTGGGGCGACTCCCTAGTGCAGATGATGGCCACGCTCGCGAGGAGGTGCGCGGGATCAGATACGGGGTCAACGGTTCAAGGCGGGGCGAGCAGGCGGCCAGAGGCGCGGCGGTCGCAGAGCTCGAGGACACGACAGCGGTGCGGATCGAAGCAGAGGTGGCAACGGAGCTCACGGGTTCCTGCAGGAGGGCGGCATTGACGGCGGAGTAGGGACTCCGGCGGACGACGAGGAGGACGTACGCGGCAGCGCGGGGTGGAGGTGGGACTCTGACCGAAGGCGGAGATCGAAGGGTGGCTGCGGATGGCCGATCTCGGAGGAGACGTGCGGCGGCACGGGGAACCAGAGGCGGGCGGCATGCTCGGAGGAAGCAAATGCGACGCAGGCGAGATCGCGCTGGAGAGGCAAGGGCGCACGGCAGCGGAGGGGAGCCCGCGAGTGGTGGCTCGGGACCGATGGAGAGATGCGACAGGGTCGCGCGATTTCAGCGGCAGGGAGCTCGGGATCGAGCGAGCCCAGGGAGGGATACCACAGGAGGGCCTGATCGCATTTTGGAAAATATTAGGAGGGGGTGGCTGCAAAGTGACCAAGATGAGGTTGCTTTGTGGTTCTTTGCGTGCGTGTGTCCGTTGCATGGGTGGAGGCGGCGGCTGGCTCGATGTGGATTAGGGTTAGGCTTCAGTCTGGTTTAGACTGGGTTGGGGTAGTAGGCCAGCTGGCTAGGCCTTTGGCCTGGTCGGCTGCCTCCCCTAGTTTTTAAAAACATTTTTATTTTATTTTATTTGTTTTAGTTTTAGAAAAGCTTTTGTAACTAGTTTTTAGACAAATAAAAGATCTGAAAAAAGACCGTGGTTTTTAATTTGAAATAAAGGAGGGGATAATTTAGAAAACAGAAATAGGCTTTTGGCGGAATTATTTTAGAACAAAATATGCATGATATCATGATGATGCACGGAATAAAAATAACAGACAATTCTAATTGGGGAATATTTTCCCAGGCATTATAGGGGTGCCAACGGATTTATAGTCACTGTAAGTGCTAACACACCTCCATCCATCAACAAGTAGTTCCCTCCATCGAGTCCCCATGAGAGGCAAATATTGAGAGGTCGACTTCTCTCAACATGAAGATGAAGACAATCTAACACATGGTCACAACGATGAATATCATAATAAACTTTATCTTATTTCAATCTCATACTAGGGTTTCTCCATCTCCCCAAGAACTAATGATCTACTCAGACATGGAGGCAATCAACATCATGGCAATAATAATGGAATCTAGCATAGATGAATAGTACTTGTATAAATCCACAATGAGTACGGAAATTACAACAAGATCTAGACAAGATGTAGATGGGATGGATGGAGATGGTGGTGATGCAACGGTTGATGATAAAGATCGACGCCTTAGCCTCCTAGATCTGTGCAGGGCGAAGATGGATCCCTGGTGGACGAGTACCCCCTCCAGATGCCTTCTGGAGTTGAGGTTTCGGTGATTTCTGGGTGTTCTGTATGTTGTCTCCCTGATCCAGTTGCACGAGGTGAAACTGTTTGAGGAGGAGGCACCAACTTCATGGCGGGAACTATACGGCCAAAAATTTATTCCCACTATATAGTTTGTCGTTAAACCATCTATCTCCTTTGTTCGCTTCAGGTTTTCTTCTAGTATTATTTATAATTCCCAAATAAGCGATTTATGTTCTTTTTGGCTTCGTTTTCTCCTTAGTACAACTACTCCAAGAATTTTGTCCATTGTATCCATTATTTGTCCTGATCCTGGTGAAAATAGACATAAAATGTGCACATGAATGCCGTAAAATACCAAGATCCTACATCTACAGTGCAAGATAATAATATAAAACATGATGCAAATATGCTCTCATCAACTTCCGCAAGCTTAGACTCTTGCTCGTCCCGAGCAAGTTTATCTTAATGGATGTGATCCTCATATTCATGAAGCCGAGTCGATAAAATAAATGAGGTAGTTGCAGCATGTGTTTATCATATATGATACATGGGAATAAGTTCATGAATAGTACCTTACTCAAACCATCTGAATAGTATTAGCAGTCTTTCACACCTTAGTGATCAATAGTTCAGAAAAGATGAATCTCAACATAATGTAAAAGTATTTGGTTCAACCGAATGAGTTAGCGAGGCAGTACCAAGTGTTTTCTGGTTTAACATATTCACTTGGGATTCAAAATCTCAAAAGTGTCTGTTTGTTATACTACAGTATAGTGGTGTATGCCTATTTGCTCTTTGCACACTCGCTATTTTTTCTTCTTTCTTTTCTTCTCTTTTGTGTATATGCTCACACTTTTGTTTAAGTGCTGTGCAAGGGAGCTAGCCATACATTCCACTTCATGTAGGAATTCAAAGTTTAACGATCTCAATTATCAAATTCCAATTGTATATGAAGCATTTTTATGCCTTGAAGATTCTACCTCGACTTGATCTCACTCTAATTTGATAGCACTTTTTATTTTCCTTTGTTCAAGGTTTCTTTTTCAACTTAACTGGTTAGATAATTTTTTCTTTGTAAATCAAACCATGAAGTTGCAACATATTGACCAAATTATCTTTGTATGTTCTGTTAATACCAATGGTGTGGAAGACTCCTATTGCTATCATCAAGTGCAAGTAAAATTATACTCAAGCCATTCATATATCCAATAAGATAAACAAAACTTAATATTGCTCCATATATAATAATAAACTTGGAATTTCATAAAAGGGATCGACTATTCCTGAAGGGAACTCTAATGATGCAAACTTTATTGCTAGTTTTAACTAATGCAAGACTAAAATAGTAATATAAAATTTATAAGATAGATTACAAGGTCTTAAAGATCTCCCCAAGCTTGGAATCGAGCCAGGCGGGATCAAATAATCCCTTGCGATTATTTGATACCATGATTATTGTAGATTACTGTGGTGCCATGGCATGTAACACCGCGGTGCATAGCTTCTTGTTGGTATCCTCCAAACCAGTGATGCGGCTGTAGCACCTACGCAAAATCATATTGCAAAGTGTCCACTCTATCTGCGAGCTTAGTCACTAGTGGGAGGAGATCTTCCTTCTTCTCCATCTCCTTGAGGCGGTGACGGACTTCAACGCGATGGAGTAGCTCTTGTTTCTGATATATCTCCAATGCCCGCACGCGATCCTTGGTCCTGGGAACAGCTTGTTCTTCCTCATCCATAATTGATGGACCGGGGAAGTGGAAACCATTCCTCCACTCTTCTTGAGGCTTCACCCTCATACGAGCACCAGTGGTAGGCTTAATGAGTGGCACCTTGGCTCCCTTACTAGCACCTGCACCAATATTAGGTAATTCCTTACACTTGTGCGGTTTTGGATCTGTGGTGATGAACTTGACCGTCTCCACATGCCCTTTTCCATGCGGCTTGCAATATTCTCTCTCTTGTTGAGCTTTCTTCATTGTCGCCTAGTTGATCTCCGATGGATCATAGACATCACGGTGGATGTAGACGTCCACCACATCATCATCGGAGTCGTTGTTATAGAAACTTGGCTCGACGTACTCCTTGTATCCCGGGCTAAACCTCTCCACCTCCTCTTCATCGTCCTCCATGGATGGGCTGCTAGAGCGGTCCCTGGAAGGAGCAATAAGCCCCATGGGTTTCCCACGACCTGTGACAGGATAACGCATTGCTAGATTTGTTCCTGAAGATTATGATTAGAGAGAAACACAAGGGCAGTATATAAGGGCAGTCATAGGTCGGTAAAACTCTCGAGAAACACCAAATTATCGCCCAAGAAAAGAATCTAAATGAAACAGGGAAAGAAATCGCGGATTTGGAGAAGTCCTGCCATGTAACGACCAACTATACCGTCGCGACCCATATATCTCCGGCTGTATAGTTGGTTCCGGGCAGATATTTCCAAATATCTCGAGTCGAGGTTGGTTAAGTTACGACTCAGAACCGACTATAAAGTTTTTTGTTAGATCAATAAAAACGAAAAAGCAAACAAAAACGTCTGATAGTTTAACGACCAACTATATGGCTGGAATATTTATTACGGTCATATAGTTGCGACCGTATAGATACAGACATCAAAATCGAATGAGTATCTAAGAGTTCAACGACCAGCTATATGGCCGAAATTTTTATTCCCACCATATAGATATGCCCGTATAGATCCAAACATCGAAAACAAATTTGCGAAAGAAGATACAGAGGGTTTAACGACCAACTATACGGCTGGAGCTTTCTCTCCGGTCATATAGTTCTGCCTGTATAGTTGGTAAAAACCTCCAAACACTTCAGAAAAACACAAGGAAATCAAAGGCAAAAAAATTAGGAGTAAAATCTGTGAGAATAAATCACGTAATTGAGTAAGAACACTTACCTTGAACTTCCCGATTACTTATTAGCGGATGACAAGCTCCTACAACAACAAAGGCTTCTTCTCTTTTGGAGGAATTGACCTTAGTTCATTGAATAATTCTCGTCAGCAAAAATCACTAGGACTAAAGTTTCTCTCGATAAGATTGGTGTCTTGCTGGGCAAACATGGACACTGCATCCAACATCTTTATTTCCTACCTCTGCATAATTTGCAACTCGAATTCTTGAAGTAAAATAATCCAACGGATCAGTCTTGGCTTATGGTCTTTCCTCTCAAGGAGTTATTTTAAACCATCACGATCCGTATGAACTCTTACTTTTTTATCAACTATATTAGAACGAATTTATCACAAGAGAAAAATACAGCAAATAATTCCCTTTCTTCCTTAGGATAATTCTTTTGAGCACCATTAAGGGTTCTACTAGCATGATGTATAATATTAAATCTGCGACCAGTGTGTTGTCCCAGAGGTACTCCTACAACATCATCACTAGCTTCACATATTAAGTCGAAAGTTATATCCCAGATAGGTGGTTTAATGATAGGAGCACGAGATAAAGCATTTTTGATTTTATCAAAGGCTACAAGAAATTTATCATCATAATTAAATCTTACTCCCTTTTGCAGGAGGTTAGTCAAAGGCTTAGATATTCCAGAAAAATTTCTAATGAACCTTCTATAAAAACCCACATGACCAAGGAAACTTCGTATATCTTTTATATCACTAGGTTGTGGCATTCTCTATATGGCCTCAACCTTATCTCTATCCACTTCAATTCCCTTACCTGATACCTTATGTCCAAGGAATATGCCTTCTTTGACAATAAAATGGCATTTCTCCCAGTTTAGGACAAGATTGGTTGCTTCACAACGCTGCCAAACTCTTTTGAGAATATCCAAGTGTAGCACCCCGATAAAACCACTACTAGAAAATCGCCGTGTTTTTGTTTTGTGCATCGTCATGATCACATGCTCATGTCATCATGCCACATTGTATTTGAGCATCATCATCATCATGCATATGTTTGTCTAAAACTATGTTCTAAAGTCTATATTTGTTTTCTAAATATTCCCTGTCTTTATTTCAAATTAAAACCCTGGCCTCTTCCAAATATTTTGTTTGTCTAAATCCTAATTGCAATAGCCTTATAAATAATTAATTAAAACTTATGTTATTTTTAGGAGGCAGCCAACCAGGCCCAAAAGCCCAGCCGGCCACCTCCAACTAAACCCTAGCTACCCAATCCCTCACCCCGCGACGCGATCTCGTTTCCTGGCCCCACCTCCTAGTTCCCGTACATGGTACTCAGAACACGCCACACCCCATCGACGCCTACCAGCGAGTCCGCACACGCCCAACTGCTCCCGTGCATCGCACCCCCTCCACCAGCCGCCGCACGTTTTGCGAGGCCAGCCCCGCACACACACCGACCCACCCTGGACCTAGATCGACACGCCCCTGCACCCCAGCGTTGCTCACACGCGGTCAACCCTGCCAGCCCGACCCTACCATCCCTGTTTGCGCCACCAACCCTGCCCAGATCCCACCAGGGCCCGGCCCACCCCGACGCCTACATCCCCTCTCTCTACACGCGATGCACGCCACTCATCCCCACCCCGACTGCACCGCCGCCGCTTGATCGAGACCCCTGACCCCTCCTTCATCCCTGGTCGACGCCAGGCCCCGCCGTCGCTGGCCTCGGCCTCACCCGAGCCGCATCCACCTCGCGGAGAACCTCCTTTGGCGCCTCTCTTCCCCTGACGGCCGCAGAGACGACGCCGGCCCGCCGAGCTTCTCCTTGACCCGGCCGCCGCTCGGCTGTGCCCTCTCCTGGCTGTCACCGTCGATCCGGGCCCCGTCGCCGGCCACCTCCCTCCCCTCCTCGTCTCTCCACCAGCCGCTGCTGTGGCGCCCTCCTCCACCTCGACCGCCAGCGCCACCCTCTTCTCCGCCTCCGGCAGCAAGCCGCCGCAGCTTCCTCCACCCCGCGCCACCGTTCTGCGTGCCTCGCTGCCAGCCGTCCCTCGCGTGTCCCAGATGTTGCTGCTCCCGTAGAGGTCCCTCCCGAGCGCCTCTCCCTGCCGCAGTGCACGCGCTTCATGCCTCTGCAAGCCCTCGCGGCCTGGCCCCACCCCGTCCTGCGTGCTGCCGTCGAGGCTGCCTGCCAGCGACCGTCGCCGCCCGTAGGAGCTCCACCCCGATGCTTGGAGGCCGCATGAACCAGCTCGCCAATCCTTCCATCCCATCGCGCCCACAAGGTGTTCGAGCCTATGCCTGCACGGGACATGGGCCTCCTCGCGGCGTACATTTGTCCTCTGTTTGTTTCTTTTCCTGCTGTGCTAAGCCTCGTTTTGGTGGTCATATGTATCAGTGTCGGCACATGGACCTCCTAGGTCTGCCCCATGTCACACCAGTGTGGTGTCGTTTCTCTCGTCATGAACCCTTTTGCTCTGGCGTTGGCAGGTGAACTCGCACTACTCGAAGGCCACGCATACCCCGAGTCCTTCCTAAACACGAAGCTGAAACCACAAGATCACCACACGGGAAACCCCAAGGCCTTCGATGTAACATCGACAAGATCTACTTCACGGACACCAAGACCCCGATCCTGGATCTGAGACTGATCTCGTCGAACACGAAGACCTCGATCTCGCCGAACCCGCACCCTCAGAAACCAAGATCGTCAAATCCTAATCTGTGACCCCTATCCGAGCCCCTATTTAATTAAATGCTATATACTTGTTGCATACATGTTTGGTGGTTTGGGGGCACTATGCCAAGTCATCTAATAATTAAATATGGAGTGTTTATGCAGATACCTTTGTCTTATTCCGGACTCCATTTGAATTTGTGTAGAGAACCGATGCCATGTTTTGCTTTGTTAATACAACATTTAAAAAGCGGGGTATCTAAACAACATAAACCATCTAATTAATTGCCGGGACCCCGGTTCCGCTTAATATTGCCTAATTGCATCGCATCTTTGCCATGTCATGCACCATACCTGCATCATGCCCGATCTTTTGCCATAGTACTAAATAGTGCATCCGGTGTTTGTTCTAGTGTTTCGATTCTTCATGGATTAGGCCAATGGGTTGATGCGAGTGTCGACTTGATCTCCGGTGAATCTTCGACAGTGTTTTCCAGGCGAGCATCTCCCCCTTTCTACCTATTTTTCTTTTGTAGTCTTTATTTCCTCCTGTTGATCTGTTGCTATCCGTGTTGCGATGCTTTAGTTTCCGTGCACCATTTATACTCCTTGTAGCCCCTAAATTGCCATGGACACATCCTATTGCCTGTTGTTTGATAGATAGTCAGCCTTGCGAGTCGTAGTTGCTTGCTTATGTGTTGCTTCGCGTCGTTGTCATTCCACCGTTGACGACAAGTTGTACATGATAAATGGTGGAGATGCTTAATGGTGGAGATGATCATGACTTTAAATACAACTTGATTAATTGCTGGGAATAGATATAACTAATGCAGAGGCATCGGTGGGCAATAGCAAATATTTGGTTTTTAACCGCTCACTTGTGTCCCGTAGGCCCCGAGTACTTGATACCTGTTCCTTGATTATTGCACTATCCGCATGTGGGACCATGAATCCCCTTAGCCAGAGCTTGGTTCATTTCTTATTTCTTGGGGCCATAAACTAGTTTGGGGCTTTATTACTATCTTATACTTATGCCATGCTTTACTGCTTTATTTGCGATTGTGCGTGGATCACCTGTACTGTTTTGGAACGTGGAATGTTTTCGCGGTATCGACAAGCCCAGTCACACTTTCGGGTTCCCAGTCATTTACATCCATTGTCACAAACCCTAGGTCCGTCTCGGAGCTGGCCAACTTCGTTGTGGTAGCTTAGTGGGGTGGCCCCCTGAAATGATTTATGAATCCTGTGAATGCTTTGTCATGAGGCCTCGTTGTGTTTTATTTGGTTCTTCCCGAGGTTGATCGTGTGTGTGTTGCTATTTCTGCACCCATGCAGGATAAATCTTTCTGAAAGCCGTGTCCGCGGTTATGGACGACTTGGAGCACGGTATCTCGATCATAGACAAGCATAACTAAAGTAGTGCTATAAATTTGACTTAATATGTGACTAGTAATCAGCTTCACTACAATGGAATGGATAATAAAAGTGCCAACAACTGGTGGAACTGGGGTGTATTGTGTCATGTTATACCTGCCTAGTAAGTATCGCAACTCCAATGGAATAAAATAAAAGTGCCAACAACTGCTGGGTCTGGGATGTCACATGCTAATTGTATCTGACTAGTAAGTACTGCAACTACAACTGAATGGTTAACTAAACTGCCCACTACTTATGGTATCAGGATGACTCATGCTATCTATATCTGACTAGTAAGTGCTTCAACTATAATGGAATGAATAAAACTGCCAACTGTGTGATTTCCTCAGTTTGACTTCCTCGTTTGGTCTCGAGGGGGAAATGCCAGGATGGTATGTTTGGTGTTACTATCAGGTTGGATCCGAATAGGTCTTTCTTATCCCTCTCTAATAGCTGACAGTTGAATCGAGTCTCTATAGGTTGTTTAGTGCATGCTGCGCTGCCGCTTCAGTCCACCATACCTATGTAGGCGAGAGCCGCCAAATTCTAGCCTCGCCGTGTACTGGCCTCAGTACTGACGCTCCTCCTTTTGCCTTTGCCCTTTGTTGGCACCCCTTTTGTTTTAGCAGGTTTGCGATCGACGCCGTTAGCAGGGTTACCCTTCCGGCTTGGCCTGGGTAGGGTTATGGGCGCCATTGGTTAATCTTCAGGGCTCTTAGCCCAATTTTCTTCTTATCCGTACTCGGATGTTGTATCATTTTCAAGGTGATTTGGATCTTTGTATTGTATATTTGTATTCTTGACTCGTTGAGTCATTTTTGTATATATATGTTTTTGTGTATGTCATCGTGAACTATTGTGTAATGATATTACTTCATTTTCCACCCGCACGCAAGTGCCTGGTGGGCATCTTTGAATCATTTCTATGCGGGTTTGGTGGGAGTCGCTAAAACTTGCATAGGGCCGATTCGAGGGTGTTACACCAAGAAACTAGTAAACAAAGTTTCATAAACAGAAACGTCATCCATAAATACTTTCATTATCAGTTCTATAAAATTCGCAAAAATAGCAGTCATGCATCTTTGAAAAGTAGCCGGAGCATTACATAAACTAAAAGGCATACGTCGGTAAGCATGTAAACCATAAGGACTAATGAAAGTTATTTTAAGTTGGTCATCAGGATGAACAGCTATTTGATAAAAACTAGAGTATCCATCCAAGTAGCAAAAATGAGTGTGGTTTGCTAACCTTTCTAAAGTTTGATCTATGAACGGTAAAGGATAGTGATCTTTCCTAGTTTCTTTATTCAATTTCCTGAAATCTATACACATCCTATGTCCAATAATAGTTCTAGTAGGTATCAATTCATTGTTTTCATTAGGAACAATAGTAAAACCGCCCTTCTTAGGGACACAATGAACATGACTTACCCATTCACTTTCTTTAACAGGGTAGATTATACCTACATGCAGTAGGCATACAATTTCTTTTCTTACCACTTCCTTCATTTCAGGCTTCAACCTTCTATTAATTTCTGCAACTAGTTCAACACCTTTTTCCATGAATATTCGATGGACGGCTATCATGGGACTAATGCCCTTCAAATCATCCATTGAGTACCCAAAGGCCTTGCGATGCTCCTTAAGTATTTTCATGAGTTCTTCTTCTTCTTCTCCTAAAAGTTTAGCACTAATAATAATAGGAAATTTATTTATTTCATCTAAAAATCTGTATTTAAGATTATCTGGTAGAGTCTTCAACTCTAGGGGTGGTAATTCTTCGTCCCCTCTCTTTTCTGGCTCTTCGAAAGCCTCATTAGTTGGAGGCCCCATATTGGGAAGTGAATCGAGTTCATCTTTTAGTTCTTCTAGGGACTTGTCCTCCATGACTATTTCTTACTAATTTGAGTCTTCATTTATTTCTTCTTCTTGATTACTGAAGAAGAGAGTTGCCATTTCCTCAATAGTCTTATCTTTCTCTTCTTCTTGCATTTGTGGAGGCCTGTCTTTAAATTTGGAAAAGTGGAATTCTTTTTCCGTTCCCCAAGCTTATGAGACACAATCTCCTTTTTGAAATTAACATAGGCACCTATATTGCTCAAAAATTTTCTTCCAAATATGATTGGGCAAAGAGTGTCAACTGGCATATCAACAACTACAAAATCGATAGGAAAGTTTTTGTTTCCAATTGTGATAGTTGCATCTTCAACTACTCCCATTGGAATTCTAAGAGTTTTATTCTCTAACATGATTGTCATATCAGTATTTTCAATTGTAGCCGGTTCTATTTCTTCTTTTATTTCTAAATAGAAATCATAAGATATAACATTAACTTCGGTGCCAAGATCGCATAAACCATAATGCGAGGTTTCCTTAGATATACAGGGAAGAATAGGCTTACCCACATCTTTTACCTTTGTTTTACCTTCAACCAATACAAAAGTCTCTTCATCAAGTTCAACTATGTTACAATGTGCATACATAGCCATAATTGCTTCCTTGGTTACCTCTTCATCTTTAGTTTCTTCTAGATGTTCCACGACTTCTGGCATACTTTCCTCTTCCTTCTTCTCCTGTACTGCTTTGACCTGTTCATATTCAAAAATATGCTTCTGTGTAGGGTTAGGGAAAGGTATCTCATATGTTGGTTCTAGGGAGGCCAGTGTTGCTTCAGCTTCTCTCTTCTTCTCAGGTTCAGGTGGCGGATCATACTTGACCGAACCCTCTTTTGGAGCTTTGATATGTTCTGTAAAAGCTTTAACAACTTGCAACACAAGATCTGAATCCAAATAAAGTTCTTTAGATAATTCTTTAACATAGCCTTTTTATTATAGTCATGAATACAATCATGCTCTATTTCTATGCCTCCTTCACTTCCTAGACCAAAATTCCATGAAACTCTATGATAGCGAATTCTATTAAGTAAAGCCCAAGCTTTTGTTATAGGAGGATTCATAAAGGCTCCTTCCACGAAAGTGTCTAGTTCAATTTTATTAGGTTCAATTAAACCGCCATAAAGATATGCAATAAATACCATTTAGGCAAATTATGATGAGGACATAAACATAGTAAATCTTTAAATCTGATATAAGGTCTTACTAGTCCTTCATTAGAACGGTTCCTCCAAGTCATTATAAGACGCCTGATTCCAAAAGATTTTGATAAAGGATCATATTTTGCTAGAAATTCACATGATAGATTATCCCAAGTAGTAGTGGCTTCTGGGGGTAGAGATCTATACCATGAGAGAGCTGTACTAGTCAAAGTCTGACTACAAAGTTTAACCCTTACCTCATTAGCAGTATATCCCGTCAACTAAAAAGTGCCACATATATCTTTGAAACATGCAATATGATCATATGGACCAGGATCTTCTTCATCTCTAGTAAATTGCTTCTTGTGTAGAATACCAAGTAATAGAGGATTTATTTCAAACCCCCTTGTCTTCTCATTGGAGTTGTCTCTTTTGTAAATATCATAGGGCTTCCCAAAGTGGCTGAGTGGGCTAAAACTAGTCATATGATCAAACTCCATCATGTTGGTGGAAACCTGTAACTCAAAACAAAACTTAGAAATACAAAAATAAATAAGCAAAAACTAAATGGCCTACAATGCTTAGCTCCCCGGCAACGACGCCAGAAAATAGCTTGATGACTGCAAGTGCACAGATCATTTGTAGCTAGTTTCGAAATAAAGATATCGATCCCACATGGAGCATGAGTCTAAAGTCTAATAACTCTTGAAATAAATATTATAATAGAAATGCTAAATAAAGTTCTAAGTGACAAGATAAAATGCGAGTATTGCGTAAAAAGGTGTTTGGGTTTTTGGTATAAGAGCAACAATAAGTAAAGTAAAGTAACTAAACATAGAAAGGAAGTATCGCGTATGTAAGAGAGATTGGAACTACAATAGGGAAAAAGCCTTCTCAGGGAGTAGCGGATACACCACTAGCATTATAAAGAGATAAAGTAAAGATTATTATCATGAACATTCTCAACTATGTATGTATGGAAGGAACTCCATATTGGACAAATAGGCAGCAACCGCTGCTCACATCATCCTCATAACCACAACAGTCAGCAATCGACATCAATCGATTTACTGCGCTATTAAGGGACTTAATCCTGTAGGACGTATCCCATGGCATGGATAGTGTTCCGTGAGTTTCCTCGGTTCCCAAGTTAATACGTAAGGGGTGCCAACAGCTTTATAGTCACTGTAAGTGCTAACACACCTCCGTCTACCAACAAGTAGTTCCCTCCATCAAGTCCCCATGAGAGGCAAATATTGAGAGGTTGACTTCTCTCAACTTCAAGATGAAGAAAATCTAACACATGGTCACAACGATAAATATCATAATAAACTTTATCTTATTTCAATCTCATACTAGGGTTTCTCCATCTCCCCAAGAACTAATGATCTACTCAGACATGGAGGCAATCAACATCACGACAATAACAATGGAATCAATTATAGATGAATAGTACTTGTATAAATCCACAACGAGTATGGAAATTACAACAAGATCTAGACAAGATGTAGATGGGATGGATGGAGATGGTGGTGATGCAATGGTTGATGATGAAGATCGATGCCTTAGCCTCCCTGATCTGCGCAAGGCGAAGATGGATCCCTAGTGGACGAGTTCCCCCTCCAGATGCCTTCCGGAGGTGAGGTTTTGGCAATTTCTGGGTGTTCTGTATGTCTTCTCCCTAATCCAGTTGCACGGGGTGAAACTATTTGAGGAGGCAGAGGCGGCACCAACTATACGGCAGGAACTATACGGCCAGAAAATTTATTCCCGTTGTATAGTTGGTTGTTAAACCGTCTATCTCCTTTGTTCGCTTCGGATTTTCTTCTAGTATTATTGACATTTCCCAAATAAGCGATTTACGTTGCTTTTGGCTCTGTTTCTCCTTAGTACAACTGCTCCAAGAATTGTGTCCATTGTATCCATCATCTGTCCTGATCCTGGTGAAAACAGACATAAAATATGTGCGAGAACACCATAAAATACCAAGATCCTTGATGACCCACAAGTATAGGGGGTGTATCGCAGTATTTTTGAGGGAAGTGAAACCCAATTTATTGATTCGACACAAGGGGAGCCAAAGAATATTTATAAGCCTTAACAACTGAGTTGTCAATTCAGCTGCACCTGGAAACAATCTTGCTCACAGTAGTTTATCAGTAGCAACAGTTTTGTAGGCAGCAGTAGAGTAAAGACAGTAGTAAGAATAGCAGTAAACAATAGGATTCGAGTGCGGTAGGCATAGGGATGGATGGACGGGCGTTGCATGGACAAGACAATTCACATAGCAATCAGAACATAGGGAAATTGCAGATAAATAAGATAAAGCATCCAAGTACTAGATAATCCTAGGCATGTGTTCCATATATAGTCATACATGCTCGCAATGAGAAATTGCACATCTTTTGTCCTGCCAGCCCGTTTGCAGCGGGGCCTCAAGGGAACTACTGGCAATTAAGGTGCTCCTTTTAATAGAGCACCGGAGCAAAGCATTAACACTCCATGAACACATGTGATCCTCACATCAAAGCCATTCCCTCCAGTTATCCCGATTTCTGTCACTTCGGGGCCATTGGTTCCGGACAACAACGTGTGTATACAACTTGTAGATAAGACCAAAAACAATACTATCATAATGAATCAATAACATGTTCAGATCTGAAATCATGGAACCCGGGCCCTAGTGACAAGCATTAAGCACAACAAGTCGCAACAAAGTCATAAAGCACTAATAAAAGATACTAGGCACCATGCCCTAACAATCTGATGCCATTACATGAATGATCTCATCCAATCCCTACCATCCCCATAGCCTACAACGGGGGATTACTCACTCATAGATGGGGAAACATGGATGGTCGATGGAGAAGCGATGGTGATGATGATGGCGATGATCTCCTCCAATTCCCCGACCCGGCAGGGTGCCAGAACGGAGTTTCTGGTGCTGTTTCATGGAATCTGGTGGTGGCGGCGGAGCGGAACTCCTTCTGGAAAAACGTCAACCCCCCTGGCTTTTTAGGTCAGAAGGAAACTTATAGGCGAAGAGGGAGACCGAGGGGGTGCCTAGGCTGGCCACACCACCCCCTGGCGCGGCCAGGCCTGCCCGCGCGGCTAGGTGGTGTGGTGGCCCCCTGGATCCTCCCCGTCTCATATTCTGGCTCCAGATGACTTCCGGTAAAATAGGCACTTTGGCTTTTGTCCCGTCCAATTTCGAGAATATTCATTTTCTGACTTTCCTGGAACCAAAAACAGCAAAAAACAGGCAGCTGGCACTGTGTCTCTTGTTAATAGGTTAGTCCAAGAATCATATGAAAAGTACTCCAAAGTGTGGACAAAACACAAGGAAGTGGATAAAACAAAGCATGGAACATCAAAAATTATAGATACATTTGCAATGTATCAACATCCCCAATCTTAACTCCTGCTCGTCCTCGAGTAGGTAAGTGATAAAAAGAAAGAATAATTTTTGAGGTGACATGCACCATCATAAACTTGATCAAAGTATTTGTAAAACATTCGAAGCTGGGATCATAGTACTTCAATCATAACATGAAAGACAAAGTTCTAGCAATAAGGCAAATAAACTATGTTGCAACATGAAAAGGCATAAACAAAAGATTCATGAATAACAATGCTTTGCAAGACATTTGTTTGTTTCACATAAAGAAAACATAGCATAGTAGCATTCAGCTTGTCCCTCATAGAGTAGCAAATATAAATGCATAGGACAGCTTCAAAGTTCATAAGAGTGACTAGATACAAATAGTTTAAAACAAGCAATATCAAAGTTATGCATCAATCAACAAGTCTTGGGACAATGTACATAGAACTAAGAATGGCCACTATGCTCTCAAGAAAGTGCTCATAGAATGTGTGGAGACTCAACAAGGAAAACAAAAAAGGTTTTGAAAAGTTTGAAAGGCTTCCAAATGTTGAATGTATGGTACTTGTTAGCTTTGAGCTCTCATTGCCCCTATGATAAGCATCTTTAAGTGGTTAAGGTTAAAGTGACACAACTAAGAGGATATGCTTGACAAGTTATAAATCAAAGTCTCATGCCCCTTACTTACGAAGACCGATCCTCATGCTACTCAACTTCAGTCACGAGTAAGCTCTTGTCATTGTAAGTATATACGTATCATAGAGAACAGCCAACGGGGTACCCCTTGCACATGAAACAGGAGCTATCCCATAATCAAAATGACAAGGCAAGCAGACAATGAGCATCTCAGCGATCTTTTTATTTACTATGTGCATAGATTTTTATTGAGGATGCTTCATAGAATGCTCATTATGGTTATGCTGCAAGTTTCCACCATAATTAGGCATGGCTTAGGCTAGTGGCCCAAACGTTTCTCTAACATATATACAAACTCCATGATCTTACAAGTTCCACTTTTATTTCACACCGCCGGGATCCATAAGCAAAAGAACATGATATCAACGAGGTACTAAGCACCAATGCAATGTTGAAAGCGTTCCCCATGATACATGGTTCTGCTAACTTCAACTTATAAAGCGCAAACATATACGCAAAAAAGAAGGACGCAATGGTTTAGGTTTATTAAATGCAAGAAAATAAAGTGTGCCATCCAGTTCGTGAGAGCTTTACTAACTAACTTTCTCATAACAAGCAAACATTTTATTCAGAAGAAAACAAGGCATATTGAATATGCACGGAAGTAGCAAATGATGCTAATAGGTAGGTATGGTGGATACTTTGGAAATATTTGGTTTAGGGAGTTGGAAACATGTGTAAAACATACTCAGTGAAAGTGAAGGCTACCAATAGTAAGAGAGCGACAAACGAGAGAGCAATAATGGCCGTAATCATGCAGAGCAACAAAACATCATTGATCAAAGCATAAAGTGATACTACAAGTTGAAAACTAAAGGATCATAAAGGCTTATGGTGACTTGGGATAGTCATAACATGGGGTGCACATGTGCCAAGTCAACCCAAATAAAGCATCAAAGGAGAATACCACAATACTATGCTTTAATATGCCAAAACAACGCATGATCCTTCCAAGGCACATTAAGCAATCTCAGTTGTTTATAAAAAGTCATGCTACAGCAAAGAACACTAAGCATAAAGCCAAAACAATATCAAGCATGGCATGATAGAGCATAGGCCACAGTCAAAAATGAGCTCTTTTTACCACATAAGCATGAACTTTCCTACTCTTTTCCAAACCAAACCAAACTATTTGCAAACCAATGTATGAAAGAGGGGGTCCAACCAATTTATTCAGAAAACTAAGAAAACCAAAGAAAACAAAAAACCAAACAAAAACAAAAAAGAATATGCTCCAAGAAAAACACAACTGTGCATGAAACAATAAAAATGAAGCGTTTCGAAGAAACCTGGAATTTTTATTGATGAAGAAGGGGATGCCTTGGGAATACCCAAGCTTTGACGCTTGTACTACTTGGATATTTCTTGGGGTGACATGTGTGGCATCCCCAAGCTTGAGCTTTAGTCTATCCTTCATCTCATTACTCATTCCTTCCATACACCTGAAATTTTTCCTTCATACAAAACTTCACATAATCTTTATTAGCAACATTAGTACACTCAAGATAAATAAGTCTTAAGGTTCAGTTCTAAAACCAAATCAACTTCCATTAGAACACTAGATACTGTAGCACTTCACTCAAAAAGCTCAATTCCCCAAAAGAACTAAAAAAGGAACCAACAAGAAGCAAATGCAGAAAATGGCAGAAATCTGTCAAAACAGACCAGCAGGTAAAGACGAATTTTTTCGAAGACCTTGTGTTGCTCAAATCAAAAAGTGTTGAACGAACGAAAGTTAGATAAAATCCTGGGGCAGAAGCACAAAAATTCACGCCTCAAAAAGACGTCCAGAGATTGTACACGAATTTTTACGGTGAAGCACATAAATCTGTTTCGGGACAGCAACTTTCCCAATCATTACTTCTCTCTCATTAGAGGTTATTACTAAAGTAATACCTTCCAAGACTCATCTAAAACTTTTGGGTTATCTCCCAATAAGTAATTTTCTTTAACGCATTTAAGTTAGGCATAAGCAAAAACTAAAATGAATAGAATAGAAGTAAGCGGAGATAATCATGGTGAAAACATTGTTTTGTTCAATGAAATCCTTTTGTTAACAAGGTTGATCAGGTCTTGTTACCAAAACAATTTCATATGAGACAAAACTTTGTATTCCACTAATGATTATGTTATCTCAACCTTGATAACAATAGTCCCAATCCTAATAGTTTCAAAATTTTCTCTTGGTATGGGACAATATATCTCTTCAACTTGAATGCCCTCAACATGTTCAATTGAATTCAAACCATAAGTCCTTTCAATCTTCTTGGGGAAATAGACAGTATGTTCCTTGTCATTAACATTAGAGGTCACCTTTCCTTGATTACAATTAATAACAGCTCCTGTAGTATTAAGAAAAGGTCTCCCAAGAATAATAGACATATTATCATCTTCAGGCATTTCAAGCACAACAAAATCAGTTAATATCAAGCAATTATGAGCCACTTGAACAGGTACATCCTCACATATACCAACATGAATAGTGGTAGATTTATCAGCCATTTGCAAAGATATATCAGTTGGTATTAATTTTTCTAGCTGAAGCCTCTTATAGAGGGAGAAAGGCATAACACTAACTCCAGCTCCCAAATCACACAAAGCAGTTCTAACATAACTATTCTTAATAGAGCAAGGGATTGTTGGAATCCCTAGGTCTCCAAGTTTCTTAGGAACCTTACCATTGAAGGAATAATTAGCAAGCAAAGTAGAAATTTCTTCGTTAGGGATCTTCCTTTTATTCGAGACAATATCCTTCATATACTTTGAGTAAGGAGGCAATTTAATAGCATCAGTCAAAGGGATTTGCAAGAATAAAGGCTTCATCCACTCACAAAACTTATTAGAGTGTTCTTCTTCCTTTGACTTGTGTTTCTTATCAGGGAAAGTCATAGGTTTTTGGACCCAAGGTTCTCTTTCACTACCATGTTTCTTAGCAATAAAATCTTCTTTGGTGTATTTAGTATTCTTAGTGTGGTTTTCAGGTTCTTATTCAACCTTTTCTTCATTAGGAACTTCATTTTCTTCATTACCACTTTCAGTTTCAGCATTAGAGATAGATATACTATTAGGATCTATAACAGGTTCAGAGGGTTCTACAACAGTTTTATACTTCTTTTTCCTTTTCTTACGAGTAGAACCACTATTTTCAGCTTGTTGAGAATCCTGGTCAATTCTTTTGGGATGCCCCTCAGGATATAGAGGATCCTGGGTAGCAGCTCCACTTCTAGTTCTAATTTCATAGGCATGTTTTTCTTTAGCAACATTAACTAGCAAGTCGTTTTGCAGTTTAACGAGTTGATCTATTTGAGTTTGAACCATTTGAAAGTGTTTAACAATCATTTTAACATCATTAGAGGTTCTTTCCACAATATCTTTCAACTCAACAATAGCTCTAGTGTTTTCCATTAGATGATTTTGCACCCTTTTATTAAAATTATCTTGCTTAACAATAAAGATATTGAAACTGCTAAGCATTGATCAAGAGGTTTAGAGTAAGGGATATCACCTTCATCAAAGTGTTGGAGAGAGTGTACCTCAATAGTGGATGAGTAGGGGATAGGCTTACATAATTCTTCTATAGGAGGTAAATTCTTGACATCTGCAGCTTTAATTCCCTTCTCCTCAAGACATTTCTTAGCATCCTTCATCACTTCATCATTTAATTCAATAACTCCCCTCTTCTTTGATGTTGTAATAGGCACCGGAACAGATGGTTCAGGTACAATTACTTCAGGTATAGCTTGTTTAGGAGGAGTCCAATCTTCATAATTCTTGCTTATTTTAGCCATTAATTCCTCAGCTTCCTTAGGAGTCCTATTCTTGAAAACACAATCAGCACAACTATCTAGGTATGTCCTAGATTCTTCAGTTAGTCCATTATAAAATATATCAAGAAGCTCATTCTTAGGTAATGGACTTCCAGCCTGTGCATGAATCAAAGCACAAAACCTCCCCCAAGATTCAGGCAATACCTCTTTTTCTCCCTGTTTAAAATCAAAAAGTTCCTGCAAAATAGCATGTCTAGCACTAGGAGGAAAATATTTCTGCAGGAAAGTACTAATCAAGCACTCAGGGCTATCAATAGATCCAAGAGGTAAGTTACTAAACCAAGTTTTAGCTTCTCCTTTCAGTGAAAAGGGGAAAATCTTAGCAACAAAGTAAGTACGCATCTTAATATCATCAGAAAACAAGCCACTCATGGTAGAAAGTTCATTCATATGTGCTACCGCACTTTCATTCTTAGTCCCACAAAAAGGTTCTTTCTCGACAATAGCTATGTAAGATAGATCGAGAGAGAAATCATAATCTTCATCTATAATGTTTATGGGAGAAGCAGCAAACTTAGCAATAGGAGACAATTTGGGTCTAATAGTACGCCTCTCAAGGAGACTCCTAGCATTTCTCCTATCATGGGTGTTTTTACATTCTGTAATAAATTCATCGGTCATCTCAACATAACCATCTTCAATATCATAACTCTCACTAGACTCAGGAGAACTAACAGGTGTGGTAGTGTCTTCATTTGGAGTTTCGGTATTTCCAGCTATAGTTCTAGCAATCGTAGCATATAGGAAAGGACCTAATGAACCACTCTTATCAAGCACAGTAGAAGCAACATCATAAGCATCAGAAGTTTCAGATTCAGCAGTAGTAGCAGTGTGTTTAGCATTTGTATGTGGTGGTGTAACGAGCTTACTTATAACAGATGGTGAATCAAGAGCAGCAGAGGTGTTCAGAACCGTACCTCTTCTTGTAGTGGATGGTAAAATAGGAAACTTGCCATCACGAGACTTACCCATGATGGATGGATAGCAGCGAACAATAGAGAATCCAAGTGAACTTGATAAATAAAGCTATGCTCCCTGGCAACGGCGCCAGAAAATAGTCTTGATGACCCACAAGTATAGGGGGTGTATCGCAGTATTTTCGAGGGAAGTGAAACCCAATTTATTGATTCGACACAAGGGGAGTCAAAGAATATTTATAAGCCTTAACAACTGAGTTGTCAATTCAGCTGCACCTGGAAACAATCTTTCTCACAGCAGTTTATCAGTAGCAATAGTTTTGTAGTAGGAATAGTAAAGTAATAGCAGCAGTAGAGTAAAGACAGTAGTAACAATAGCAGTAAACAATAGGATTCGAGTGCGGTAGGCATAGGGATGGATGGACGGGCGTTGCATGGACAAGACAATTCACATAGCAATCAGAACATAGGGCAATTGCAGATAAATAAGATAAAGCATCCAAGTACTAGATAATCCTAGGCATGTGTTCCATATATAGTCATACGTGCTCGCAATGAGAACTTGCAAAACATCTTTTGTCTTGCTAGCCCGTTTGCAGCGGGGACTCAAGGGAACTACTGATAATTAAGGTACTCCTTTTAATAGAGCACCGGAGCAAAGCATTAACACTCCATGAACACATGTGATCCTCACATCAAAGCCATTCCCTCCAGTTATCCCGATTTCTGTCACTTCGGGGCCATTGGTTCCGGACAACAACGTGTGTATACAACTTGTAGATAAGACCAAAAACAATACTATCATAATGAATCAATAACATGTTCAGATCTGAAATCATGGCACTCAAGCCCTAGTGACAAGCATTAAGCACAACAAGTCGCAACAAAGTCATAAAGCACTAATAAAAGATACTAGGCACCATGCCCTAATAATCTGATGCCATTACATGAATGATCTCATCCAATCCCTACCATCCCCATAGCTTATGACAGGGGATTACTCACACATAGATGGGGGAAACATGGATGGTCGATGGAGAAGCGATGGTGATGATGATGGCGATGATCTCCTCCAATTCCTGTCTCGGCAGGGTGCCAGAATGGAGTTTCTGGTGCTGTTTCGTGGAATCTGGTGGTGGCGGCGGAGCGGAACTCCTTTTGGAAAAACGTCGAACCCTCCTGGGTTTTTAGGTCAGAAGGCAACTTATAGGCAAAGAGGGAGACCGAGGGGGTGCCTGGGCTGGCCACACCACCCCCTGGTGCGGCCAGGCCTGGCCCACATGGCCAAGTGGTGTGGTGGCCCCTGGCTCCTCTCCGTCTCGTATTCTAGCTCCAGATGACTTCCGGTAAAATATTCATTTTGGCTTTTGTCCCATCCAATTTCGAGAATATTCATTTTCTGACTTTCCTAGAACCAAAAACAGCAAAAAACAGGCAGCTGGCACTGTGGCTCTTGTTAATAGGTTAGTCCAAGAATCATATGAAAAGTACTCCAAAGTGTGGACAAAACACAGGAAAGTGGATAAAACCAAGCATGGAACATCAAAAATTATAGATACATTTGCAATGTATCAATCCTACATCTAAAGTGCAAGATAATAATATAAAACATGATGCAAATATGCAATCATCTGCGGCACCGGAGGAGAACTGGAGGTGGCAACATGGCCAGCGATAGAGTGGCTGAGGCGGGGTGGCGAAGCTTTGGAAGCACGGCGACCGCCGGAGAGGTTGCATGGCTGGTGGCCGGAGAGGCAACCGAGGACATGGGAGGCTGCGATGAGGGTGCTCGTAGCCGGCTGCGGAATAGGATCACGGATAGCGGCCGATGGATGGCGAGACAGAGTCAAGGCGGGCGCACGTAGGCAGAGGACAACATCTAGGGATGCACGGAGAGGTTTGGGGAGGCGGCAGACCCGGCGGCGGCTCGCGGGAAACGCCCGGAGAGAGACAAGTGAGGGTGGCTCGCGATGGGGATCAGGGGATCGATCCCAATGGGCCACAAGGTAGGGTCGCTTGCGCAGGTGGGCGCGGTCATGTGAGTGGTGTGCGTTCGTGGTTCCCGTGTACGTTTGGATTATGTGGGTGCGTGTGGTGTATATGATATAAGGCGTGGTGTGTGTGTAACATGTAGGCTTGTGTGCATGAGTACCATGTGGTGTGTGTCCGGTGGTTGGAGTGTGGCATGGGCGCGTTGTGACGACGGCTTCTATGGGGTGCGACAGAGTTGGCAGGGTGTTGTCTAGGTTTTGGGTTTGTGCTGGGTCGTAGGCTGGCTGGCTGGGCCTTTTTCAGAAAAATCGATCCTTTGAATCGATTTACCTGGAAATGGTCATCCTCAGTTGGCAGATCTGGTGGTATTCTATGTGGCTTCAAGTCTGCCAGATTTGATATTTGTGACACTATCATCTGTAGGTTCTATATTAAGGTGGTTCTGAATTATCTAGAAATACAGAAAAGGTGGTTCCTAGTTATTGTATATGGTGCTTCTTAGGAGGTTGACAAGGAGCTGTTCTTAACAGATTTGAGTGATGTTTGCGGGAATCAGAGTATTCCTATGTTAATTGGGGGGAGATTTCAATCTCCTCAGATTTTGTTTCGATAAGAACAAAAACTTAAGGTTAAGTAAATGGAATGATATGTTCAATTCTATTATTAATACATTTGAGTTGCGTGAGATTAATATGTTTGGTGGACAGTTTACCTAGACAAACAATCAAGCAGTACCTACCTTGGAGAAGCTTGATAGATTTCTGATGACTAGAGATTCAAAACTTCTTTTTTCCTTTGGTCATAGTTCATAAACTTGCAAGAGAAATCTCAGACCATAGTCCCATTATTCTAGATACATTGGAAGGCAGAGAGAAGAAATCTAAAGAATTCAGGTTTGAGAGGAGATGGCTGACTGAAGATACTTTTTTGATAAGGGTGGCTAGAATTTGGGCTAAACTAGTTAGAGCAAAAACATAGTTTGGAACTTATTCAGCTGAAATTGAAGAATATTAAAAGTGACCTTAAAGGTCGGGGTGCTAACTTGAGAGGTCAAGATAACAAGAAAAAGAAGGAACTGTCACAAGAGTTGTTGGATCTGGAAAACTTGGAGGAAGCTCTTGCTCTTTCAAGTCAACAGTTACATATAAAAGTGCAAGTTAAACAAGAGCTTATGCAGATTTACAGATATGAAGAGGATTATTGTCAAGAGAGAGGAGGTGAAAATGGCTCTTGCAAGGAGACAGTAACGGCAAAGTTTTTCACAGAGTTGCAAATGAAAAAAAGAGAAAAAGGACCATTTTCTCTCTTAATCATGAGCAGCAAGTGATACATGGGACTCCGAATCTACTACAACATGGCGCTGATTTTTATAAAAAACTGTTTGGCCCATCCAACATGCATCTATAAGATTAAGGGATGATAACCGGACTACTGATGAACAACTCTCTAAGGCTGATAGGACCGAAATGGATCGACCTTTCATGGTTGAAGAGGTCAAACAAGTTATAGATTAGATGGAGAAAAACAAAGCGATAGGTCTTGATGGAATTCCTGCTGAGTTCTATTAGGTTTGGTAGGATATAATCAGGCTGGATATTCTATCAGCTTTTCATGATTTCTACTTGGACAAGATTGAGTTGAGTAGGATCAATTATGGTATCATTCCTCTGGTTCCAAAAGGTGAAGATTCTGATGCCATTCAGAAATATGGACCCATTTTCTTGCTGTAGGTCCTCTCTAAGATTTTCACCAAAACCTCGACTATCAGATTTGACTCTGTATTCAAAAATTGATTCACCCTTGCCGGTCTACTTTTATTAAAAGGAGATACATTACTCATGGGGTTGTTTTGTTTCATGAGATCCAGAGAGACGAAAGTAAGGAAAGAACATGGTGTGATCCTTAAAAAGTTTGATTTTTAAAAAGCACATGATAAGATCAACTAGCATTTCCTCCTGGACTGTTGCAGACAAAAAAATTAGTGAGAGATGGTTGATTTGGATAAATAATGTTGTTTCTCAAGGGACCCTCAGTGTTAGAGTAAAAGATACGATTGGACCTTATTTTGGCAGCTACAAGGGAGTAAGATAGGGTGATCCTTTAGCTCCTACCCTTTTCAATATGTCTATTGACCGCCTGTCTAAAATGATTCAAAATGCAAAACAAGAAGGCTTGCTAACATGTTTAGCTGAGTCTGGCTCTGCTGTAATATGCTGATGACACTGTTGTTCTGATTAAAGATGATCTGGATGGAACCTAAAATTATTGTTATACATCTTTGAGGCTATGTCTGGCTTGAAGATTAATTTTGAAAAAAGTGCTTATGATTCAGGAAGATAATGTAAGTTTGAATGTTTTTGTGGATTTGTTCAATTGTCAAACATGTACTTGGCCCATCAAATACTTGGGTACTCCTGTTTTTAGCAGGAGATTGACAGTTGCTGAGATGAGTTTCTTGGGGGAGAAGTTGAAAAAATATGGGAGGATGGATTGGTTGTACAATGTCCATTGGTGGTAGAGTTATCAAAATTGATGCTTGTTTAACAAGCACAACAATGTATCAGATTACCATGAGACTCTTACATAAGATAAACATTGAACAAATGGTGAAACCTACCAGATTTTTTATGGGAAGGGAGTCAGAATAAAAGGAAATACCATTTGGTCAAATGGAGGCTTATTTGTAAGCCAAAGGTAAAAGGAGGGCTGGGCATCAAAGATCTTACCAAATTTAATATCAGGCTCATGTGTAAGTGGTGGTGGAAATTGGAAAATGGGACTAGCCCTTGGCAAGATTTCATGAAGAAGAAATACCTGGGCGATGTAGGCATTTTTTATGCAAAACACAAAGCCTCTGATTCTACTTTTTGGTCTAATATGATGCATGTTAGAGAGATCTACCTATGTGGCAGGAGAGTGCAAGTGGGAAATGGTAGGAAACCCAGTTTTGGGGTGATTCTTGGTGTGGCCACTATCCTCTGAAAGACAGTTTTCATGACATTTTTTCTATATGCAATGAACAGAATGTATCTGTTGCTGAGGCGACCAATAAAAGATGGACTTTTATTTTGGGATGCTGGCTACATGCTGATCTTCAAAACCAAATGAGATAATTACATAACATGTTATGTGTGATGGCTCTGAATTCTGAAGAGGATAAACCCATTTGGAGATGGACAAAAAACAAGCAGTTTTCCGTGAAATCAGTCTATAAGCGTCTGTGTAGCAATGGTGTGAAATCAGTCTATCAGTCTACAAGCAGTTTTCCGTGAAATCAGTTTTCCATTTGGAGATGCATCCACCCCTATGAATGCATACATGCACATCCTACCTGTTGAAGTATGGTCCAAATTCTAGTAAGGAGGCTAACTTCTGATGGAGCGGAGCGAGGCCCGTCGCCGGGAGGCTTGGGCCGAATCTATTACTACTGATAGACCAAGGCGTAACATAGTTCCACCTCGTCGTTTAATTGAAGAGTGTAATCTTGCTCATTATGCTTTGAGTTGTGCTGAATAGGTGGAGCATGATACTGAACCTGCTACATACAATGAGGCTATTGCATCCGTTGACCGCGAGAAGTGGATTTCTGCTATGCAAGAAGAGATGCAATCGCTTGATAAGAATGACACATGGGAAGTTGTGCGCTTGCCTAAATAGAAGAAGGCTATCCGCTGTAAGTGGATATACAAGAGAAAGGAATGTTTGTCTCCTAATGAGCCTACAAGGTTTAAGGCAAGGTTAGTAGCAAAAGGTTTCAGCCGGATTCTAGGTATTGACTATAATGATGTTTTCTCTCCGGTTGTGAAGCATAGTTCTATTCGTGCTTTCTTTGGTATTGTTGCTATGCATGATCTTGAGCTTGAGCAGCTAGATGTAAAGACTGCTTTTCTGCATGGTGAACTAGAGGAGGAGATTTACATGGACCAACCTGAAGGGTTCATAGTTCCTGAAAAAGAGGATTTTGTGTGCAAATTGAAGATATCTCTTTATGGTTTGAAGCAATCTCCAAGACAGTGGTACAAAAGGTTTGATTCATTTATGATCTCACAAGGTTTTAAGAGGTCTCAGTTTGATAACTGTGTTTACCTAAAGTTTGTTAATGGATCACCTATTTACTTGCCGTTATATGTTGATGATATGTTAATTGCTGCCAAGAGCATGAAAGAAATCACTACTTTGAAGGCACACCTAAGTAGTGAATTTGACATGAAAGATCTTGGTGCTGCTAATAAAATCCTAGGTATGGAAATTAAACAGGACAGAAAATCTAGTTTGTTGTTTCTTAGTCAGCAAAGTTACGTTGAGAAAGTTCTTCAACGTTTTAATATGCATGATGCAAAGTCAGTTAGTACTCCTTTGCTCCTCACTTTAGATTGTCAGCATTGTAATGTCCTAGTTCTGATGAAGATATCGAGTACATGTCTCAAGTTCCCTATTCTAGGGCTGTTGGTTCCTTGATGTATGCCATGGTTTGTTCTCGCCCTGATTTATCATATGCTATGAGTTTGGTGAGTTGTTACATGGCTAATCCTGGTAAAGAACATTGGGAATTTGTTCAGTGGATTTTCAGGTACCTCCGTGGCACATCCAATGCTTGCTTGCAGTTTGGCAAGACTGATGAGGGACTCGCAGGCTATGTGGATTTAGATTTTGCTGCCAATTTGGATAAGAGGAGGTCCCTCATAGGTTATGTGTTCACGGTAGGTGGATGTGCCGTGAGTTGGAAGGCAACGCTGCAACCAGTTGTTGCTCTATCTACAACCGAAGAAGAATATATGGCTGTTGCTGAAGCTTGCAAAGAGTCTGTTTGGTTGAAAGGTTTGTATGCTGAGCTTTGCCAGGATGATTCTTGCATTAACCTGTTCTATGACAGTCAAAGTGCTATTTACCATACTAAGGATCAGATGTTCCATGAGAGAACAAAGCACATTGATATCAAGTACCATTATGTCCGTGATGTTGTTGCACAAGGTATGCTAAAGGTATGCAAGATAAGCACTCATGATAATCCTGCTGATATGATGACAAAGCATGTTCTTGTTGCTAAGTTTGAGCTATGCTCAAGCTTAGTTGGTACAACTGCTTAGCCCAAGTGGCTGTTGGCGCCAAAAGTGTTTTCTTTGTTTGTTCAGGGAGATGATTGCTGTTGATGCTACAAGAAGGAATTTGTCTCAAGGTGGAGTTTGTTGAAGTATGATCCAAATTCTATTAAGGAGGCTAACTTCTGACGGAGCGGAGCGAGGCCCAGATCGTTGATGACCTAGGTTACCACCGCTATATATACCTCTTGTAAGCCGCCGGCTGGGATAAGTTGCATCTGTGAAATCCCCAGCGTTGTGTAGACACTCCCTGTTATAGTGAAGATTTGCTGGCTGGCGCTCGTGGTTTTTCCCTTCTCTTTGTTGGAGAGGGTTTTCCACGTTAAATCTGTGTCCCCCTTGCTACGATTTTATTTTCGTTTTTTGTTATTTACTTGTCGCAAAGCTAACAAGTGGTATCGGAGCCCCAGGTTCTAATCTAGGGTTTGCGACATGTCGTCATTGAATTTCGATCTACCGCCGCTAGACTACGCCACAAGATTCTACTTGTTGCGGGTGAAGATGCGGGCGATTCTCGCCCAAACTTCGGATCTAGATGAAGCGCTAGAAGGATTCGGGAAAAAAGAGGCTAAGATCTGGTATGACGAAGAGAAGCGGAAGACCATAAGGCTTTGTCTATGATTCAACTTCATCTGTCCAATAATATTTTGCAGGAAGTTTTGGCAGAGAAATTTGCTGCTCCTCTTTGGGGGAAACTGGAATCGATCTGCATGTCAAAGGATCTTACCAGTAAGATGCATGTGAAGATGAAGTTGTTCTCGCATAGATTGCAGGAAGGTGGATCAGTAATGAATCACTTATCTCTTTTCAGAGAGATTATTTCTGATTTGCAATCTATGGAAGTAAAATATGATGATGAGGATCTAGATCTATTACTCTTATGCTCGCTGCCTTGTTCTTATACACACTTTCGTGATACTATGTTGTTGAGCCATGATAAAATAACCCTTGATGAAGTACAAGATGCCCTCAAACAGAGGGAAAAGATGAAAACTATGGTGCAGGCAGATGGGGCATCATCCATGGCTGAAGCTTTGCAGGTTCGTGGCAGGACTGAGCAGAGATTTAACAACCATGACAACCGAGATAAGAGCAAAGATGGCAGAAGTCGTTCGAAGTCCAAGGAAAAGGACAAGTTCTGCAGGTATTGTAAGAAATCTAATCATGTTATTGATGATTGTTGGAAGCTGCAGAATAAGGAGAAAATGAACATAACTTACCAACCGAAAGATAAGGATCAAGGTACTGGTAAGGTTACTGCCGTTTCTGGTGATAGTTCTGACGGTGAATGTTTAGCCGTTTTTGTTGCTTGTGCTTCTCGTGATGATGAATGGATACTTGATACTGCATGTTCGTTTCATATTTGCTATAACAAAGATTGGTTCAGTTCATATGAGTCTGTGCAGACTGGAGATTTTGTACGTGTGGGGAATGACAATCCGTGCCATATTGTCGGAGTTGGATCTGTTAAGATCAGGACACATGATGGCGTGATACGTACGTTGACTGAGGTAAAGCACATACCAAGCATGGCCAGAAATTTGATCTCCCTAAGTACCATGGAGGTTGATGGATACAAGTACGCCGGTGGGCATAGATTGTTAAAGGTATCAAAAGGTTCTCTTATTCACATGATAGGTGATATGAATTCTGCTGAATTATATGTTCTTAGAGGTAGCACTTTGCCTGGTATTGCTGCCGCTGTTACTTCTAATGATTGTGGTAAAACAAATCTATGTCATATGAGTCTTGGGCATATGAGGGAACATGGCATGGCAGAGTTGGTTAAGAGAGAGCTGATTGATGGTTGCAACTTGGGTAAGTTTGCGTTCTGTGAGCACTGCGTGTTTGGTAAGCATAAAAGAGTTAAATTCAATGCTTCCGTTCATACCACCAAAGGCATATTAGTTTATGTGCATGCTGATGTATGGGGACCTTCCCGTAAGACTTCTATTGGTGGTGCTAATTACATGCTTACTATTATTGATGACTACTCAAGAAAAGTGTGGCCATATTTTCTGAAACATAAATCTTATGTTTTTGATGCTTTTAAGAAGTGGAAAGTTATGGTAGAAAAATAAACTGAAAAGAAGGTAAAGATACTACGTACTGACAATGGTATGGAATCTGTTCTAATGAGTTTGAGGAGTTTTGTAGTAATGATGGTATGATCAGGCACCACACCACCCCTTACACTCCCCAGCAGAATGGCGTGGCTGAGCGCATGAACAGAACCATCATCTCGAGGGATCGCTATATGTTGTCCAATGCAGGTATGCATAGACGTTTCTGGGCTGAAGCAGCCAATACAGTGTGCTACCTCATCAACAGGTCACCTTCTATTCCACTTGAGAAGAAAACTCCCATTGAGGTATGGTCAGGTTCTCCTACTGATTATTCACAGTTGAGACTTTTGGTTGCATTGCTTATGCTCATGTTGATAATGGAAAGTTAGAGCCTAGGGCTGTCAAGTGCATATTCCTTGGTTATGGTTCAGGAGGTAAGGCATATAAACTATGGAATCCTGAAACTAAAAATATTTGGTTGAGTAGGAACGGTTTTTTTCAATGATCTGTTATATATCATGACAGATTGCCATCAGACCCCTCTCCTGTTTCTATTGGAGAGGAGGGAGTTAGTATGCAGGTGGAGCACCTGCAGAAAACTATTGATAATAATGTTGTCGTTGATGATACTCATGAGGAAAATACTGATGATGATGTTGTTCAACACTCACCTACTATTTTACAACAGCCACATGAATCTATTGCTGCTAATAGACCGAGGCGTAACATAATTCCACCTCATCGTTTAATTGAAGAGTGTAATCTTGCTCATTATGCTTTGAGTTGTGCTGAACAGGTGGAGCATGATACTGAACCTGCTACATACAATGAGGCTGTTGCATTCGTTGACCGCGAGAAGTGGATTTCTGCTATGCAAGAAGAGATGTAATCGCTTGATAAGAATGGCACATGGAAAGTTGTGCGCTTGCCTAAACAAAAGAAGGTTGTCCGCTGTAAGTGGATATACAAGAGAAAGGAAGGTTTGTCTCCTAATGAGCCTCCAAGGTTTAAGGCAAGGTTAGTAGCAAAAGATTTCAGCCACATTCCAGGTATTGACTATAATGATGTTTTCTCTCCGGTTGTGAAGCATAGTTCTATTCGTGCTTTATTTGGTATTGTTGCTATGCATGATCTTGAGCTTGAGCAGCTAGATATAAAGACTACTTTTCTGCATGGTGAACTGGATGAGGAGATTTACATGGACCAACCTGAAGGGTTCATAGTTCCTGGAAAAGAGGATTTTGTGTGCAAATTGAAGAGATTGGTTTATGGTTTGAAGCAATCTCCAAGACAGTGGTACAAAAGGTTTGAGTCATTTATGATCTCACAAGGTTTTAAGAGGTCTCAGTTTGATAGTTGTGTTTACATAAAGTTTGTTAATGGATCACCTATTTACTTGCTGTTATATGTTGATGATATGTTAATTGCTGCCAAGAGCATGAAAGAAATCACTACTTTGAAGGTACACCTAAGTAGTGAATTTGAGATGAAAGATCTTGGTGCTGCTAAGAAAATCCTCGGTATGGAAATTAAACAGGACAGAAAATCTAGGTTGTTGTTTCTTAGTTAGCAAAGTTACATTGAGAAAGGTCTTCGACGTTTTAATATGCATGATGGAAAGTCAGTTAGTACTCCTGTTGCTCCTCACTTTAAATTTTCAGCATGGCAATGTCCTAGTTCTGATGAAGATATTGAGTACATGTCTCGAGTTCCTTATTCTAGTGTTGTTGGTCCCTTTATGTATGCCATGGTTTGTTCTCGGTAAAGAACATTGGGAAGTTGTTCAGTTGATTTTCAGGTACCTCGTGGCACATCCAATGCTTGCTTGTAGTTTGGCAAGACTGATGAGGGACTCGCAGGCTATGTGGATTCAGATTTTGCTGCCGATTTGGATAAGAGGCGGTCCCTCACAGGTTATGTGTTCACGCTAGGTGGATGTGCCGTGAGTTGGAAGGCAATGCTGCAACCAGTTGTTGCTCTATCTACAACCGAAGCAGAATATATGGCTGTTGCTGAAGCTTGCAAAGAGTCTGTTTGGTTGAAAGGTCTGTATGCTGAGCTTTGTCAAGATGATTCTTGCATTAACCTGTTCCGTTACAGCCAAAGTGCTATTTACCTTACTAAGGATCAGATGTTCCATGAGAGAACAAAGCACATTGATATCAAGTACCATTATGTCCGTGATGTTGTTGCACAAGGTACGCTAAAGGTATGCAAGATAAGCACTCATGATAATCCTGCTGATATGATGACAAAGCCGGTTCCTATTGCTAAGTTTGAGCTATGCTCAAGCTTAGTTGGTATAACTGCTTAGCCCAAGTGGATGTTGGCGCCGAAAGTGTTTACTTTGTTTGTTTAGGGAGATGATTGTTGTTGATTCTACAAGAAGGAATTTGTCTCAAGGTGGAGTTTGTTGAAGTATGATCCAAATTGTATTAAGGAGGCTAACTTCTGACAGAGCGGAGCGAGGCCCGGATCGTTGATGACCTAGGTTACCACCACTATATATACCTCTTGTAAGCCGCCGGCTGGGATAAGTTGCATCTGTCAAATCCCCGGCGTTGTGTAAACACTCCTCATTATAGTGAAGATTTGCTGGCTGGCGCCCGTGATTTTTCCATTCTCTTTGTTGGAGAGGGTTTTCCACGTTAAATATGTGTCCCCCTTGCTGCGATTTTATTTTCGTTCTTCGTTATTTACTTGTCACAAAGCTAACACTACCCCTATCAGCACCTCCGAGAGACCGAGTCAGTGGATCGGGTCTTGATATTGACGAAGTCACCACGGACGCCTTGCTGTCGACGGAAACGTCGCCCCCCACCGAAAGAATATTCTGCATTTTATGCAACACATAGTGTCAAACCTAGGGTTTGATCTCTGGTGAACTGGGAGTACAACCACCCTCCTAGCCACCTAACCACAGGTTGGTTTGCTGGTAAGACTACCTTTATTTCATCAAATTTCATACTTTCTATTTCCCTCAAATAGCGCAACTTTTTACTCTCAAACTTCAAAAAGGCACGACATGCTCCTACCACTTGGCTAGGAGCTCATCCACTCAAACTTAAGATTTCACAGTTCAATATAGTTTTTGTACTCCCTTAATGACCTCAACTTTGTTCAGATTAGATGCATCTAGTCTAAATATTTAATTACTACATAGGAATCTAGATAAAGTTGATGTTATTAATATGGACCAGAGGGAGCACTATAATATGTACATATATGTTTTCATTTTTTTGGGTATAGAGTAAATGTCTACAAGAAGTGAGGGTCTAGGTGTAGACCTGCAGGGAAAAGGTAGAAAAAAATATTTGAAACTATTTATATATCAACATAAAATGTACAGCTACCCGAAAAAAATGTACCACCAAAAAACCGAACCATCTCACTTCCGGTTGACCGTGGACACTGTTGAAACCAACCGAAACTGAGAAAGCGAATCATTCGGTCCTAGGCTCACAACTCTCTCCCTAATCTCCTCCACCAAAATCCTTATCCCTTCGCTTCCTGGTCCTTGCTTTCTTCTTCCTTGGCCCCGTGCTGCCCTATAGAAAATAGGAAAAGAGAGAGATAAAGATGAGGGGAGGAAAGGCCACCTCGCCGGAGCTGGTGACGTCGCGGCTGGCCTCGAGGGAGACGGCGACGGCAAGCTTGGACCTCGCCGGAAGCGACGCACGACGCGGCAGCGGCGATGCTGACGGAGGTGAGGAATAAACTTAACGCGGGGGTGGGGTGGGGGTGGGGGTGCGGGTCGTCGGGACTAGAGACGAAGATGGTGGCGTCGAGCTTAGAGGGATGGCCGGGACGGCGGCAGACCGGCGAAGGTGGAGCTTGGAGGAGGGCGGGGCAGCGAGGCGGCCGCGGGACCGCCGCCGGCCGTGGGAGACGGTGGCAGGCGGTTCGGCCGGTGGTGGCTGCAGGGGCGGAGAGGCGGCAGCGGTCACCGTTTTCTCTTCTTCCTCCTCTCCGATGCGGCTCGTTCCGACAGGCACGGTGCTACAGTACCGGTCGGAATTTCGACCGTAATCATGATTGACCGTAAGCTAGCATTGCCCCCAAAAAACATAGTTCACGACAAGAACAACGACGGAACGTCCGCTTTACCAGCACATGTATCAATCTTGGATCGGTTACCGTTGTGATCTTGTCGCTCCTCGCGATACGAAGACGAAAGAAGCTTCCCGTACACAAGTAGAGCCACTGTCTCTTTTGTCAGCTAGTCATACGGGGGCATATATCTTGACACTATTGGGGAGCGATGCGACGGGACTACCGGTGGAGGCGAAAGATAGATAGATGGTGATCGGCCTCAATGTAAGAGGCGTGCCACAGGCAGGCGTCGCCGTGTCGGTAACCAGCGCGCGTCACATCACATCCCCGAGCCGATATCACATTACGATCTCCCGTGTGGGCACGTCCGTTTCTAGCCACCGTCTCCGTCCATCACATGCTGAAATGGTGGTGGCATCACATTGACGACGTGTACGTGTCGTGCTGCCTATCTGCCTCGCCAGTTCTACCATGCTTAATTGATCCCTTTGTCGTGCCTCCCAAGTCTACATCCCCCACGTGATAGAGTTCGCAATGGCCAAATCAAGGGGGAGCTCCACTGGCCCCTACCCCACCCCTAACCAACGACCCATATGAGTGAAACAGGGGCGCCGACAGCCATCTCCCACAAAACTGAAATGGCGCCAGCGAGACCCAACTAAACATTCAACACCCTCAGCCCAAACCCAACACGAGGGGAGGGGGTGTCAATCGGGGACGCCAACACAACTTGAAAAAGGTGGCAGGCCAGTTCTATCGGCGGGACACCAAAATATTCTCTCTCTTTTCTCCTATATTTTCTCTTCCTTTTCCCTCCAGGCCACCCAGTCCCGCCACCCCCCCCGTCGCAGCCCACTCCCGCCATTTCTCTACGCCACCTATTCCCTCCCATGCGCCACCCCCGCCATCGCCAGGCCGCTGAAGAGGTACCAAGCTCACCGTGCGTCGATGCCCGCGAAGAAAGGGAAGGCCAACAAGAAGCGGCCTGAGGGGATGACCAACACAGAGTGGGAATTCGACATCTAGTGCCGCAAGTGGAGAACGCCAACCGCCGGCTGAGGGAGAAGAACTCGAGGTTGCGCAGGGCGGCGGAGGCGAAGACGGAGCAGGCCCATGCGGCCACTCTTGCGGCGTAGCGTGCGGCCGCCATGGCGGGGATGTCGGCCCCGACTTACAACGCTGGCCTCCACATCCTCGGGAGCCAGAGCAGCGTCTCCTCCCTGTCACCGTTTAGCATGCCGCCATCCGACCACCCAAACATGATGCTACACCTCCCTCGTTTCTCGCCGGGCCACAACGACTTCAACCCGCTCGGTGGTTTTGACTCCAAGTCTCTAGCCAATGACACCTCATTGGCCCATCACCGCCTCCCTGCTTTGAATGGCGGCGTGCCACCATAGAGGCCTGGCTTCACCCAGTTCAGCGCGGGAAGCAGCTAGAGCGTCCCCACCTAGTTTGGCGCTGGCAACAGCCAGAGAGCCTCCAACCTGTTCGGCGCAAGCAGCAACCAGATCAACCCAGCCTTTTCGGTGGAGCGCACCACGTCGACCGCACCATGTCCAACTCCATCATGGCCGACATCATCAAAGGCAGCCCCGCCCACACCTTCATGCAAGAGTAAGCCGTTGCATACGTAGGAGGAAGATGGCGAGCCATGGGAGGACGAGGTCTACACGTACGCGAAGGTAGCCGAGGTCGAGGATGAGGTGGTGGAGGTACCGGTGACCATCACAGACAACTTGGAAGGGAAGAAGAAGGCGGGGGAGGTGGATAGGGAGAAAAAATAAGAAAGGAGGCGGTGAAGGTGGCCCTAAGTGGAGCTCGTGGGAGGATGAGTACATCGCTGAAGCTTGGAAGACCGTCAGCATAGACCCCTTGACCGGTGCCAACCATAAATCGGACTGCTATTGGAATAGGGTGAAGGCGGCGTACGATGAGCGGCGGTTGTTGGATCCCTACTTCAAGGCCTTGCACCACGACCGCAACGACTCCGACATGTCTCACCGTTAGGCCATGATCCAGAATACCTGCAACAAGTGGCACGACATCGTGGAGGAGGTGCGCCACGTCCATGTCAGCGGCACCAACTACGATGATCAGGTAAACAGCCCCTGTCACCGCTCGCTCTCGCCCATTTCAAACTTGTGTCCGACTGTTAGTGTTTTTCGTAGATGTGCGCCATTATCGCCACCTACCATGAGGACAATGACGACAATGACTTTAAGTTCATCCATGTCTTTGCACAGATCGATGGGTGAAACAAGTGGGCGAAGACGTGGACCGCTCTCACCAAGTCCAAGTCCACCGCCTACGACCCTAGAGCGGCGCCATCGGCAACATCGAAGGGTCAACCCATTGGCCACAGAAAGGCCAAGGCCATGAGGGACGCGTCGCTGACCATCGAGAAACTACACTCGTCCATCCTGGCCTACATGGACGATGCTGCCACACACGCTGCCATGAGGGAAGAGCAAGCCGCCAGGTTGGAGGAGATCACCACGGCAAGGTGGGCATTGGTCATCGAGCTACAAGACATTAAGCTTGGCCTCATCAAGGCCAACGTGGTGGCAAATAAGAGGAGGGAGGACTTGGCGATCTTGATGGTCGACACGAAGGACATGGGCACCAAGATGACGGTGTGGTGTGTTGATCAACGTGCCCTGATACTTTCTGAGAACCGAGCGACCACCAACCAGAATAGCAGCCCGACACTGGTGACTGCGACCCCAATCCTGATCTGCACCCAGGCCAGTAGCACTGTTCCGCCGTCGGTGACCCCAGAGGTGCCTCCGACTGCGGCGGAGGATCTCCCCCCGTTTGATTTCGTGTTCCTCATATGTTTATTTTAATCACCGATGGACTTGTATTCCGATGATTTGAGGCGATTGCATCGCTTGAACTATGTTGTGCCCGGTGGCGGCAAAACTATGTGATGGCTACAAGTGCACAATTCAATTGTAGCTAGTTTCGAATAAAAGAACCATGCCCACATAGATCTATTTGGTTAAGGTCTTTATGTCCCTCGTCACTTTCCACCAAAGGATACTTGTAAGCTGCCTTTGATCTTAAGTAAAGGATGTTTGAAAGGTTTTTGGTTATGTGCAGAAAAGTAATTAAACAAGTAAAATAAATCAAGTAACAATGTTGTGTGAAAACATGGTTGAACTCAATAGGTCTAAAACATTCTCAAGGATGTAGGATACACCACTAGCATGATATTATTATTAATTAAGATAACATACTTCTTGTGTCATGATATGTGTGGAGAGAGCTCCATAATAAGATGTTCACTACAAGGCTCGTAGGAAGCCACTTTGTTGAGCCAAGAGTGAGGTAACCTCTAAATAACCACTGCGATGTCTAAGAGCAATCACCCATACAACCCAGCGCGATTAAGGGTTCCCCATGGATATCGTAATTTACTTAGGGAGTCCCTCTTTATCCTCCTTGGCCATGTAGGTTGCAAGCTAGCGCCAATTGTCACGAAGCTATTCCGAGCATGCTTACAAACACGTCCAAAGGATTTCTCCCTCCCTTTAGTCCCGAGGGAAAATGATATATGGCCAACTAATATACCATCTAAAGTGTCGTGGTATTGCCGACGAGTATGCCATGGAGGGGTCCTCACACTGCCCTCTTTATCCAGAGCCATCTCAGGGAGTAACTTTCCCGCCAGAGGGGGTGGTTGTCCCTGTCATCGTCGTGGTGGAAACCACCACAATGACCAAGAACAAGCGGCGCCCGATGCTGCTGAAGAGGACAATGACTCCCACAAGGGAGTGTGGTGGGGCTCTGACCTCTCCGACGAAGATTTGCAAGAGCCGGTCACCGAGGGGTATCTCCCCGCGGTGAAGGATTTGGTCTGGTGGCTAGTGTGTCAATCGGCGAGGTGGTTCCTTCTTCCCAAGCCGGAGAGAAAGTGTACCTCAAAGCTCAGCTTGTACGAGGCATAAGCCTGCTAGTTTCCGACTTCTTCCTAGACGTCCTCCGGCACTTCCGGGTACTTCCCCACAACCTCTCTCCCAACATCATCCTAGTCCTTAGCAACTTCCTAGCTTTGTGCGAAGGATATCTAGGGATCAAACCTAGATTAGATCTGTTTATATACTTTTTTACCGTCAAGAGAGAGTCCGTAGAGTCCAAGGACGAGTTGCGGATTTGTTGAACCATTAGCTTCAAGATCCAGCCTAGTCGATGCTTCCCCGACATTGTATGGCATGCGTCTTGCAAGAACTGACAACGCACATACTTCTATGGCCCAGATATTTCCCTGCCTAACCACCTTGAGACATATCTCGACTTTGTCGATGGAGCTGCCGCCGAAGTGCCCGCATGATGGAACCCATCCTCCCTTCCATCTGATGACGAGGCCAACCACGTTGTAAGGCGGATTGACTGGCTCGTGGACGGAGGTCTGACAGGCCTAAACTTAGCCATGTGCTGGTATGTTAGGCGGATCTAGCCTCTGTAGCACCGCGCCGAGTTGATGTGCAAATACACTCAAGACAAGAGGGATCCCATGCGAATTTCACGGGATAACTTCTCCACCGACTCTATCAAACTCTGGCTAAAGGACATCATCAAGGTGAAGGACAGGAAGCGCGACTTCAAGATCACCTACGACATGTTCAACTGTGGCAAATGCCTAGAGGTAGCTTTTGTTTCCTTTGTTGCTCATTATATACTCTAAGGTTTTTCTATCTTGAAGTTATCAGTATAACACTCCTTTGTTTCCCAGCTGGCGACCTTTGCGGTGGACCAGATGGCCTCCCAGGTCTATGATCCCAAGCTAAAGGATATCTAGGTGGTGTCCGACGATGATGCCTCCAAGGATCAGCCAACTCTGGCAGAGCGAAAGCGGAAGAGCTCCACCTCTAATGCTGTTGCTGAGGCCAGAAGAAGAACAAATCAGAGAGTGGAGTCTCTGGACAATCCACCACCGCCTTAGAGGCGGAGAAGAAGAAATCCACCGGCATTCTCCTCACCAAGGCTCCTGCCATGCAGTAAGTGTATTCATTCTCCGGCTTGTACTTTTAGCTAATACCTCTTTCAACTCTTGTACTTATACTTTGTATGTTTCAGGAGGAAAGCTGATGCTAGTTTGAAGCGATCCTCCAAAGATACTGGAGGGTCAAAAGATATTCAAGACATGTTGACTAAGGATGTGACTGCCAAGCCCTCTCCCGCCACTACTCCCCTTACTCCTGCCGCCAAGCCTTCTGCTGGCCACGCTGGGCCTTCGTCCCCCGCCATCCCTGAGATCTCCGACATGGAGACAGATGTCAATCCAATCCTTGATATCTCAGGCTCTGTCGAGGTAGACGTTGCTCCCAGCAGTCAAGCGATGTAGGAGCTCACTTCCTCCAAAGTGGCTGAAGCTCCGGCTAAGTATGCCACTGAGAAAGGGAAGTAGGTAATGGAAGACGCCGAGGCGGAGGTAGTTGTGTCAATGGACAAGGCGGGAGCCTCTAAGCCATCAACTATTCTAAAAACGCAACAAGCGGCTAGGGCATCATCTATGCCTCCGGCCTCAAATCTCCTTTGGCTGCGACTCCTCCGACGTTGTGCCTAGATGACCTCATCATGCAGGCAAATGCAATTTATAACAATGCCTAGACTTTCCATGATTCCTATGCTCATCTGGCCAACAACCTTAGAGTTATTTCCATTGTAAGTCTTTTGAACTTCACTTCTTTTACTTTATAATGTATCCCACTATAGCCCCTGAGCTCTTAGGTGAAAAATCAATAGTTTTGGCCTGAGTGCTCCAAAGAACTAAGTGTAGAACTTGTCAATGTAGCCCCTGAGTTTCTAGTTTAGAATGATAATTCTGACTATACACTCTAAGAGAGGACACTAGCTGATTTAAAATCTTATACTGTAGCCCCCGAGCATTTAGTTGAAACTAGATAGTTCCGACTAGATGCTCTAGAGAAACTAAGCATGTTAACTTCTTGTGCAGAATGAGAATAAAATGAGGATACCCGCCAATGAGAGGTTTGCTGCTTTGTGAAAGGAACTAGACCTTGAACAGGGTAAAAAACCCTTCCTGAAGCAACATATCATGGATTCATTTCCGTCGTCTCCTGATAATGCTCTGTATCTTCCGTCTTACAGAAGCCATTGCCAAAGCCAAGAGCATCGTCAAGCAATCCAAGCATATTCAGGAGCTCAACGATGAGAACAAAATTCTGAAGAAAGACCTGGTTGATGCTGTGAAGGGCCATGAAGAGGCAATGAAGGCTATGCAAGAGTTGCTGACGCCGAGATGCAGTGCCTGAAGAACGAGATTGCACAACTCAAGGATCAGAACCAAGCTGCCAAAGAGTAGAATGAGAGTAACCTTGAGATGTTAAAAACTGTTCAGAAGGAGCATGGGATCAAGGTGGAGGCGTGCAAGCAAGCGGAGACCTGACTTCATCAACTTCTATAAGATGTGCAATTTATAATACTTGTACTCGTGAACTTTTGTCTCTGACGAAAACATAGCTGCCATTGGTTTAACCAACATGGGTGAAGGTGCTCCGAATCCAAAAGAATGCATGATTCTGGCCGGCAACTTCATTAACACCGCCATCGCTCAAGCCACGGAGATATCCCAGCCCTTGGGGATAAACATCAAGGCGGTAGACTCAGTGGCCAAGTATGCGGAAATCCTGCGCCGAGCCCTCGAGAAGGTCAATGACTAGAAAGCTTCATGCGTCCGGGCTGGTGCAAGGATGACCCTTACCCTGGTCAAGGCACACTACGACAATGCAGACATCGACTTGGTGACCTCTGGCATGCCCAAGCTACACGAGGAAGGTAAAGAGATCGATATCGATGCTATTTGGAACTCCCTCACCGGCTACGACACCAGAGTAGCCAAGATGGTCAAGGCGGATGTCTTCGTGCCTGCTGAGGTGCGCGATGAGGACATGGCTTCTCCTGAGTCTAGCCCATCTCTGCCCGAGTTTGATGATCTCTCCTAGCTTGGCTCCCCTCTTGCTGATGATTCCGTCTTGAAGTCTCCTGCAGTAGAGCCATGAAAAACAATGTTTGTATTAAATGTATCTCTGCAATGTGTATGTGTTTTGCTAAGGCAGAAAAAACTTGTACTCAAGTTTCCTGCTACTTATCTGTTTCCAGCATGTGTATATTTTTTAAGCAAGTGCTGGATTATCCATTATCCTGGTTTGTATGCTTGACCTTTCATGAGACGGAAGACTCGTAGCACATAACTATGCCCTCAGGTGATGATGCTTAATAGCACCATCAAGAACCTAAGAGAAAAATCGCCGGCTTTGAGTGCCGAGAACTCACTACTCCGGAATCCACATAAGAACTTTAGAAAACGTGTAAACCAAAAAACTTAAGCTAACGCCCGTAGGCGGAATTTTCACAAGTGCAAATGCAAACTTGCGCATAAAGGGTTTATATGATCCAAAAATGAACAACTAAAGGAGGTAAAAGACTGAGAGAATATGAGTGAACCAAATGCTTTATTTCATTGATCATATAAGAAACTTATTACAAATATAAAATGTGCTAAGTGTAAAATGGACGTAGTTGTGCTATGTTCCATGGCTGATCAGTCTCCGGGTAATCATCATCGGAGTCACGTTGCTTGTGCTTGCGATTTTTTGGCCTATCTTTCAACTCACGAATATCTATGAGGTAATAGGAACCATTGAGCAATGCTTTGCTTATGACAAATGGTCCTTCCCAAGGTGGGGATAGTTTGTGTGATTTCTCCTGCTTGAGTCTAAGCACCAGATCCCCTTCTTTAAATGAGCGATGCTTAACACATCGACTGTGGTAGCCACGCAGCTTCTGCTGGTAGATGGCGGATCTCTGGCATGCTAGCACATGCTCTTCTTCGAGTAAGTCCATAGATAGGCGCCTGGATTCTTCAGCTTCATCCTCCTCGTAGGCGGTAACTCTTGGTGCATCATGGAGAATGTCGGATGGAAGAACAACTTCTGCTCCATAAACCATGAAGAAAGGAGTCAAGCCGGTGGATCTGTTGGGTGTCGTTCATAGACTCCACAAGATAGATGGTAGCTCCTCCGCCCAAGATCCAGCTGCTTTACGTAGTGGTGCTTCCAAGCATGGCTTGATTCTGTGTACAATTAGTCCATTGGCCCTTTCAACTTGTTCATTTGACTGTGGGTGTGCCACAGATGCTAGGTCAAGGCGGATGCCTTTTTCATGACAATACTCCTCCACTTCTCCGAGAGATAGATTTCTGCCATTGTCGGTGATGATGCTATGTGGGAGACCAAATCTCACCACTAGATCTCGGACAAATTTTAGGGCTGTTGCCCCATCAAGCTTTCTAATGGGTTTAGGTTCAATCCATTTTGTGAACTTAACCACTGCTACTACCAAGTGTGTTAATCCACGGGGTGTTATTTGCAAAGGTCCTACCATGTCCAGCCCCCAGACTGCAAACGACCAAGTTATTGGTAATGTTCGCAATTCTTCAGCTGGAACACTTGGTTGTCTTGCATAGAACTTACACTCAAGGCATGTTTGTACCAACTTGTTGGCGTCCGCCTGGGCAGTAAGCCAGTAGAATCCTTGTCAGAAATCCTTAGCCACCAACGACCGGGGAGCGGCATGATGCCCGCAATCTCCGAGATGTATCTCTCTAAGGATTTCAATACCTTGCTACTAGGAGATGCATCGAAGGAATACTCCTGTGGTACTTCTTTTGTATAGCTAGCCATCAATGATGACGTAGCCTTTTGCTCTGCGTACTATTTGCCGGCTTTTGACTTCATCGGCGGGAAAAGTTCCGTCTTATAGATAGTCCATGAACGGTTTCGTCCAAGCCGGAGAGGTCATTGTTACTGTATTAACCGATGAGTCCACTCTATCCGGGTTGTCGGGGTCCGCTCCTTTCACGGATGGGGTCCATAAATGTTCTAGGAAAATGCCTAGTGGAATTGGTCGACGAGCTGATCCAAGCTTTGACAGCAGATATGCCGCCTCATTCTCCTCCCTTTTGACGTACTTGACTTTGTAGTCGTCGAAGCACTTGGCTATTTCGTCTACTTCATCTCGATATTCCGCCAACATAGGGTTCCGCATGTTCTAGGTGCCAGCCACTTGCTGGGCAACTAAGTCGGAATATCCACAACAAACTATGTGCTTGATGCCAATATCCTTGGCCGCACGAAGTCCATGAATGAGGGCCTCATACTCCATCATGTTGTTGGTAGCGTTGAAATGGATATGCATGATGTATTGCAACTTCTCTCCTGTTGGTGATTGTAACAACACACCAGCCCCCAAGCCATTGAGTAGCTTTGATCCGTCAAAGTGCATGACCCAATACTCTGGCTCTGGCACATGAGTGTCTTCTGGCAGTTATGTCCAATCTGCAATGAAATCCGCTAATGCTTGTGATTTGATAGCGTCGCGTCTCTTGTAGGTGATTTCAAAGGTGGCAAGCTCAATGCCCCACTTTTCCACTCTCCCTGTAGTGTCGTTGTTGTTAATGATGTCGGAAAGTGGAGCCTTGCTCACTACTGTAATAGGGTGCTCTTGGAAGTAATGCCTTAGCTTCCGTGATGCAAGGAAAACTCCGTGAGCTATCTTTTGGTAGTACGGGTAACGTTGTTTGGATTCCGTCAAGAACCTCGCTTACATAGTAAACTAGTCGTTGAACTCCGTATTCATGCGTTGGCTCCTTACGCTCCACCGCGATGGTGATGCTGATTACTCGGTTGGTTGCCGCCATGTAAACTAACATAGGCTCCCTTGACACCGGTGCTACAAGTATTGGTGGAGAGGAGAGTATTCTCTTCAACTCCTGAAGTGCCACGTCAGCCTCGTCCATCCATATGAATTTGTCCGCCTTCTTGAGCAACTTGTAGAGCGGCATAGCCTTCTCGCCAAGTCGGCTGATGAACCAGCTTACTCCTGCTATGCAGCCTGTGAGCCTTTGTATGTCCTTCAGGCATGTCAGACGCTTGATGTTGAGGACGGCCTTGATTTTCTCCGGGTTGACTTCAATTCCATGATGCGAAACAATGAAGCCCAACAATTTGCCAGATTGTACCCCAAAGACGCACTTCTTTGGGTTAAGCATCATGTTGTACTTTCGAAGGTTATAGAAGGTTTCCTTCAAGTCGGCGATTAGGTTGTTTGATTTTTTTGGACATCACCGCGATGTCTTCCACGTAAGCGTGTACATTGCGACCTATTTGGTCATGTAGGCAATGTTGCATCATGACGTAGTAGTATGTGCCGTAGGGTGTGTTGAACAAAGTGATTAGTTGGTCCGACTTCTGCATCCGGATCAGGTGGTATCCTAAATAGGCATCAAGAAAACACAAAAGTTCCGAGCCAGCCGTCGAGTCAATGACTTAGTCAATGCGAGGCAAAGCAAACGGATCCTTGAGACACACTTCCTTCAGAACACATTTTTGGGGGCAAGTACAAGATTTGCCACCCATCGGGTGTGAATAACTTCTCAGATAAAGCCAACCTTAAGTAACCTAGCTATCTCTTTGCCTATAGCCCTTCGTCTTTCATCACCAAAGCATCATAGAGGTTGCTTCACCAGTTTGGCAGTAGGATCAATATTCAAGCTATGCTCGGCAAGTTCCCTCGATACACCTTTCATGTTGGCGGGTTGCTAGGCAAAGATGTCCCTATTCTCATGGAGGAACTCGACAAGCTCGCTTTCCTATTTGGGATCCAGGTCCGTGCCAATGGCGGTGTTTTTGGAGGAATCTCCTTCTACAAGTTCCACCTGCTTGGTCTTGATGGCGGCCTTGGATGCAGGTTCGGCAGCAGTGATCTGCTTCTTCGAATCCGGCATCTCCGAGGCGTCGACCTGATCTTGGATCTCCTTGAATTCCTCACCGAAGAGGACTGCTTCGGTGAAGGCGGCCTCACTGAGCTTTGACTCTCTTGCCTTGGTGAAGCTTCCATCAACGGTGATGACGCCGTTTGGTCCGGCTATCTTGAGATTGTTGTAAACAAAGCATGGCCTTGCGAGGAAGGAGTGGAAGATATCGTGACCAAAGATGACATGGTACATGATCTTTAAGGGCACCACTTCGAAGGTCATGCGTTCTTGGCGGTAATTGTTGACATCACCAAAGGCGACCAGAAGGGTGATGCAGCCCAGGGAATTTGCCTGTCAACCAGGGACAACGCCATGGAACACGGTGTTGCTCTTCCTTAGATGGGTCTTTGTCAAGTGCATATTGTGCAGTGTATCCAGGTTGTGTGGGAGACAAAGTTTAGTCCCACATTGCTAGTTGGGAGAGAGTTGGACCAGCTTATAAGGTGAGCTGTTTCACTCCCACAAAGTGAGTGAGAAGAGGAGTCCACGCACACTCCTCCTCCTCCGCCGCCCGCCTCGCCTCGCCTCGCCTCGCCCGCACGTGTACACATTCATGTGCATGTTTGATGTGTGTCCTTATCTTCCACCGCGTGGCGACTCGGTTGGCTCACCTCCCAGGCTATAGAGCGAGAGACATACAGATCTAGAGGTGTCCTATTCTGTCTCAGTCTCTCTCGTCTTGTTCCTTTTACTGCGCTGCTCTCTAGGCTTCCCCATCCCGATGGCTGCGTGCACTGCTGTTCGGGAGAGCACGCCTCCAAAACCCCGTCTGTTGAGATCCTACACCGGGAGATAGGCGATAAGATTTTTGGGGAGCGTCTCGGCGCGACTGCTCGCCTCTGTTCGTGTCTTCTTCTTCAGCAACCGACGACCTCATCAGCACCATGGGCTACAACAACAAAGACCAAGGTGTTGCTGCGGTGACGACCTTCCTAGTCAACCTGTACGTGCTATTGCTCTTTGTGTATGCACTAGTTCTTGCTAGATTTTTAGATCTGCTAGATGTGGTTGTTTGGCTGCATGTGTTTAGATCTGCTAGTGCTTACATAATCTTGATTTTGGTAATTAATCTCATGGGGAAATTGCCTAATACTCCAACAATCCAAAAACCTTATTTATTTAGGCAATTTTCGTCATCTGCCTTTGCTGCTTCGCTGAAACCGAGCCCTTTTACGGGTGCTAGTTTTAAGAGATGGCAAGGTAAAACCCTCTTGTGGCTCACTGCAATGGGCATTGAAAAAGTTGCATATGCACTCCCAAACGTCCGCTTACTCCTGAAGAAGAGAGAGAATTTAGGGAGGCCACTATACTTTTTGTGGGCTCTGTACTCAGTGTGCTTGGAGAGAAGTTGGTTGATGCATATTTGCATATTCGTGATGCCAAGGAACTGTGGGTTACGCTGGACGTTAAGTTCGGTGCTGCCGATGCTGATGGTGAACTGTATGCTATGGAGCAGTTCAATGACTACAAGATGGTTGAAAACCGATCTGTAGTAGAACAGGCTCCTGAGCTATAGATCATGGCAAAGGAACTCTAACTCCTCAATTGTGTGCTTCTGGACAAGTTTGTCGCTGGATGCATTGTCGTTAAGATTCCCCCTTCGTGGAGGAACTTTCCCACTTCTCTGAAACATCAGAGGCATGAGCTCTATGTTGAGTATCTCATTGGCTCTCTGGATGTTGAAGATAAGGCGAGGGAAAAACACAAACACACTAGTGGAACCGAGGGACATTCTGCTGCCAATATGGTGCAGAAAAATCCCCACAAGTCCAAGGGAAATAACAAAGTCTGCAAGACTACCAACTTCAAGAAGAAGAAGAGGTAGAACAAGGAAAAGAAAGAACCTTGCTGGGTGTGTGGCGAGATTGTCCATTGGGCTCGTCGTTGTCCACAGAAGAAAGGCAAGACGGGTCAGGCTAGACAGAGATCTAAATCTGTCAACATGGTCATTGGAAATACTGATGCAGGAACTTTAGGTACTAGGTACGGTAATGTATTACCTACTGTTCTTTCAGTATTTCAACCCACAGATGGTGGGTTGATATGGGTGCCAATGTTCATGTGTGTGCTGCCATTTCCATGTTCACCTCTTATCAGTCTCGAGATTCCTCAGTCATGATGGGGAACAGGTTACATGCTACTATTCTTGGTGCTGGCATGGTAGATCTGAAGTTTACTTCAGGCAAGATCGTGCAATTGAAGAACATGCAACATGTCCCTTCTATCAAGAAGAATCTCGTTAGTGGATCCCATCTTCTAAAAGATGGGTTTAAGTTGGTATTTGAGTCCAATAAAGTTGTACTATCTAAGTATGGACCCTTTGTTGGAAAAGGCTATGAATGCGGAGGCATGTTTCATTTTTCATTGATAGACTTCTGTGATAATGTAGTGAACATTTTTGCACTACTAGCAATGAGACTAATGTTTGGCATTCACGACTTTGTCATATTAATTTCGGTTGTATGTCACGGCTTGTTGGTATGAGTTTAATTCTGAAATTCACTATTGTCAAAGGCTCTAAGTGTCATGCTTGTGTGCAAGCAAAGCAGCCTCGCAAGCCTCATAAGCATGTAGAGGAAAGAAACTTGACACCTCTTGAGCTCATACATTCAGATCTATGTGAGATGAATGGTGTGTTGACAATTAGTGGAAATAAATATTTCATGACATTGATTGATGATTCTACTAGGTAATATTATGTATATCTCTTGAAAACTAAAGACGAGGCCTTAGATTTCTTTAAAATCTATAAGACAGAAGTTCAAATCAACTTGAGAGAAAGATCAAAAGAATTCGGCCTGATCATGGTGGAGAGTACTTTTCTAATGAGTTCAATTTATTCTGTTTGGAACGTGGGATTATACATGAGAGGACGCCTCCCAATTCCCCTCAATCCAATGGGATTGCTGAGAGGAAAAACTGGACTCTAACAGATTTGGTTAACACCATGTTAGACACTGCCGGTTTGTCCAAGGAATGGTGGGGGGAGGCTATATTGACTTCATGACATGTCCTAAACCATGTTCCAACTAAGAATAAAGAGATTAATCCATTTGAAGAATGGGAAAATAAAAGGTTGACACTCTCTTACTTACGCACTTGTGGTTATTTGGCAAAGGTCAATGTGCCAATCAACAAGAAGCGTAAGCTTGGACCAAAAACAGTGGATTGTGTCTTTCTTGGCTATGCTTCTCACAACATCGCTTACATATTTTTTGTGGTGAAATCTGAAGTGGAGGTCATGAGCGTCCGTACCATTTTTGAATCAAGAGATGCTACATTCTTTGAGGATATATTTCCTATGAGATATATGCCTAGCATATCTAATAAGGAATATGATCTAGTTTCTGAACCTGTAACTCCCATGGAGACTGATGAACAATCAGATGATGAGAGTTCATATTCGGATGAGGATGAAAATAATGCTCCCACAAGGAGTAAGAGACAAAGGATTGCAAGATCTTTTGGTAATGATTTCATTGTGTACCTAGTGGATGATACTCCCACTACTATTTCAGAAGCTTTTGCATCTTTGGATGCAGACTACTTGAAAGAAGCAGTTCAAACTGAGATGGATTCCATCTTGGCTAATGGAACATGGGAGATATCTGAAGGTCCTTATGGGTGTAAACCTGTAGGATGTAAATGGGTATTTAAAAAGAAGCTTAGGGATGATGGTACTATTCAAAAGTATAAAGCTCAGCTTGTGGCTAAGGGCTATACTCAAAAGGAAGGCGAAGATTTCTTTGATACTTACTCACTTGTGGCTAGATTGACCACAGTTCAAGTACTACTATCACTGTCTTCCTCTCATGGTATTCTCGTTCATCAAATGGATGTTAGGACGACTTTCCTAAATGGAGAGTTGGATGAGGAAATTTACATGGATCAGCTGATGGTTTTGTACTAGAAGGTCAAGAAAGAAAGGTGTGTAAGTTGAAGAAATGTTTGTATGGCCTCAAACAAGCTCCCAAGCAATGGCATAAGAAGTTTGAAAGAACTTTAACATCTGTGGGCTTTGTTGTAAATGAAGCCGACAAATGTGTGTACTACCTCCATGGTGGGGCCGAGGGAGTTGTCCTATGTCTCTATGTTGATGACATAATAATTTTTGGGACAAGTCTCAAAGTGATTAATGAGGTCAAAATCTTCGTGTCTCAATGTTTTGAGATGAAGGATCTTGGTGAAGCTCATGTTATCCGAAACATCAAGCTAATGAGAGATGAGAATAATGGGATTACACTTGTGCAATCACATTATGTGGAGAAGGTGTTGAGCAGATTTGGATAGGATGATTGCAAATCCTCTCCCACACCTTATGATCCTACTGTTTTGCTTCGAATGAATCAAAAGGAAGCTAGAGATCAATTGAGATACTCTTATATTATTGGCTCACTTATGTATTTAGCTTGCACCACGAGGCCTGACATCTTGTTTGCTGTGAGCAAACTTAGTCGGTTTGTGGCCAACCCGAGAGATGATCATTAGCCTGCTCTTGAGATGGTAATGCACTATCTAAAGGGAACAGTGGGCTATGGAATTCATTATATCGGGTATCCAAGAGTACTAGAAGGGTATAGTGATTCAAATTGGATATCAGATGCTAATGAGATAAAGTCCACAAGTGGATATATATTCACTCTTGGTGGTGGTGCTGTTTCATGGAAGTCTTGCAAGCAGACCATCTTAACGAGGTCAATTATGGAAGCAGAACTCACAACATTAGATACTGCGACTATCGAAGCAGAATGGCTTCATGAACTCTTAACAGATTTGCCTATAGTTGAAAAACCAATACCGTCAATCCTTATAAACTGTGATACTCAAAGTGAACAGTTCTAAGGATAGTATGAAGAGTTCAAGACATGTCAAGAGAAGACTGAAGTCTGTCAGAAAGCTGAGAAACTCCAGAGTTATAGCATTATACTATGTCCAAACGGCTAAGAATCTGGCAGATCCTTTTACGAAAGGACTATCAAGAAATTTAATAGAAAATGCATCGAGGGAGATGGGTTTGAGACCCATGTGAGCTGTCAAGGGGGTAACCCAACCTATGTGATCGAAGATCCCGTGAATTAGGACCTGGAAAAACAAACCAAAACAACTGAGTTAAGAGAAACTTTTAATACTCCCACTCCGCTGCAGATGCAATTCTCTCATAGTATTCTGTAAGGAAGGTTGATTATATCTTAATGTGTTATGTTTGTCTCCTTGGGAGCAAAGACGCTGTCCTACAGAGCGGTCTTGAAAGAACACACCTATATGAGCTGCACTGCTGGTCCCAGTGTATGAGATTTGGGTGAATCTCTAGGAAGCTCATGAAAGGCCGAGGAGTATGACTTATAAGCTCCACCCGAGGGGTAGCCTATGCCAACCAAGTACCGGTAACGACATTGAGTGAAACTTGCTACGCAAGACTAGCAATTCAAGGCATAGTCCATTGTTTAGTTGTAGTAAGCATATCTCTTTGTCTAGGTAGAAGTTCAACTTAACAATCTCCACTAAACTGCAGGTATATTAAACAGTGATTGGAACTAATGAGCCATATGATGTGCCTCTGAGATCTGGTGGGGGGTTGTTATATTTTTATGGGTTGTGGCCCAGGTAGGCAGCCCATGTAGCCTAATATCCTGAAATCTCAAGGCCCATCTACTATGGCAGCTTGGGAGCTATGTGGGAGAAAAAGTTTAGTACCACATTGCTAGTTGGGATAGAGTTGGACCAGCTTATAAGGTGAGTTGTTTCACTCCCACTAAGTGAGTGAGAAGAGAAGGATTCCACGCGCATTCCTCCTCCTCCGTCGCCCGCCTCGCCTCGCCCGCACGCGCGTTGCGTTTCCTGAATCGAGTTCGAGTTATAAACTCATTTTGTGGAAGACTAATTTTTTTGTTTGGTGCACCAACTGTTGGGTACGTGTCAACATTCGTGTGCATGTTTGATCCGTGTCCTTGTCTTCCACCACGTGGCGACTCGGTCGGCTTACCTCCCAGGCTATAGAGTGAGAGACATACATATCTAGAGGTGTCCTGTTCTTTCTCAGTCTCTCTCATCTTGTTCCTTTTGCTACGCTGCTCTCTAGGCTTCCCCATCCCGGCAGCTACGTGCACTGCTGTCCGGGAGAGCAGGCCTCTGAAACCCCATCCGTTGAGATCCTGCACCGGCAGACGGGCGATAAGGTTTTTGGGGAGCGTCTCGGCGCGACTGCTCACCTCCATTCATGTGTTCTTCTTCAGCAACCGACGACCTCATCACCAGGGGCGACAACAACAAAGATCAAGGTGCTGCTGCGGTGACAACCTTCCGGGTCAACCTGTACGTGCTATTCCTCTCTGTGTATGCACTAGTTCTTACTAGATTTTTAGATCTGCTAGATGTGGTTGTTTGGCTTCATGTGTTTACATCTTCTAGTGCTTACATAATCTTGACCTCAGTAATTAATCTCATGGGGAAATTGCCAAATACTCCAACAATCCAAAAACCTTGTTTATTTAGGCAATTTTCGTCATCTGCCTTAGAATTCTACATGGAAATTTTCATCGCGACCGAGGTCAAAGCGGAAGACGGCGAGGTCATATGCACGTGTGGCCTTCTACATGGACAAGTATTTGGTGAGACTTAAAATTCGGATGCTCTCGCCTACATGGGTATGGTGGACTGAAGCGACAACAAAGCATGCACTAAATAACCTATAGAGTCATAATACAATTGTCAGCTATGAGAGAGGGGTAAGAGAGGACTATTCGGAAACAACCTAATCCTAACACCAAATATAACCCATCCTGAGATTTCCCCCTCAAAACCAAACGTGGAAGTCCTTCCGACCAAACTCACATAATTGACAGTTTTATTAATTCATTCCATTGTACTTTCCCAACTTACTAGCCATGTCAGATCCCAATAGGTTTTATAGTACTACTTTAGTGTAAGTTGTCTATGATCAAAAAACTATGCTCCAAGTCATCTATAACTGCGGAAACGGCTTTTCGAAAAGATTTAACCCTGCAGGGATGCACCAAAGTATCCACACACATTTTCACCCAACCTTTTCAAAATCAATTAGCATACAGCTATTGGTATGCTGGCAGGTCTTCAAAGACAATGTTTTCTAGAACAAAAGCAAGCACAAGGGGGCCACCCAGCTAAGCTACCCGTGACGAAGTCGTCCCCTAGCTCCGCTACGGACCCAGAGGTTTGTAGCGAATCCCATGGTAAGTGTAAACAACCGACCATGGGTAAATAATGGCATGTTATGCAGTACCATACATTCTCTTTGTGTAACATAAATAATTCATGCAAATGGGCAAATAAAACCAATGTTGTGGCCCTAGTACAGTACTTTGAATTCAGGCAATAAGTCGATAGGGGTGCCCATACACCTCACATGTGGTTAGCGCGCTCAGTCTCGGAACATGTATCAAGAACTCGGGTCCTAGGGAGACACCTGCAGTTCCCAAAGGTGGTATCCGTCGTTGCCTTATCTCGTTAACTATCACTTGATCCAATCACCACAATTACTTATTATATAAAGGTGAAGCATGATTATCTTCAACATAAAGCATGTGACACCCACCCAATGACCGTGGAAATCGTGAACTCGAACTAATACCTGAGTAAGCAACTACAACTCACAAGGCCAATTGTCTACCAAAAACTGGACAATAGGTAGTGACCACGACAAATATAGGCTATAAGGAATATAAATGATATGGAAAACTAAAGCATCACACCATACAAAGCAATATGGAGAAGTAAAGCCATAAGAAAAATTAGGTAGCATGAGATGAGTGCTCGCCTGGATAATAGAAGATACATCCGAAGAACTTGGTAGCTCACATCAACTCAACGGCCTATCCAGGAAAAAGCGAAGCACTAGAAATACACACCATATGCACTATTTATTACTATGATAAAATATGTAACATGATTATGATATGATACATGACATGGCAAGATGTGATGCAACTTAGAAATATTAAATGGAATCGGAATTCTGACAATTAATTAGAGGTTCAAGTTGTTTAGGTACCTCACAATTTAAATGTTGAATTGACAAGGCAAAACAAGGCATATATGAGCTACACAATTTAAACGGAGTTGGAATAAGACAACAACATTTTGGATACACTCCATATTTAATTTAGGTGAATTGTTATTTAACCCGAAACCACAAGCTAATATGTATGTAAGCATGAATGATTTAACTCAACATGATATATTTCATATTAGAAAATAGGGATGGTTTGCATTCACACGTTTGGGTTTGGGGTTGGAGTCAAGGAAGCGCCCTGGTTTGGTCTTCGGATCCGTGATCGGGGTCTTCGAGTTTGCTCTTTGGATTCAAACACGGGTACAAGGATCAAACAAGCATACATGTGGAGCTGAGAAACAAGCGGGTGCAGCGATGCGAGCTTCAGAACAAGGATGTGTGTGGCACACCGGCCAGAACTCACGCTGGCCAGCGATGTAGAGCATGAGGACAAGCTCAGGGACATGAGATCCATGCGAGCGATGACATACTGACGTAGATCCGACGCTATTACGGCTCAATAGAGGGCAGGGCATGAGCATGCGCTAGCGTGGGTGCGACGGATCAGCAACTTGCGGTTGGAACGGCGTCGAGGAGGACCGCGTCGATAGCGACCTTGGGTAGTGCTACGGGGCACTAGGACAACGAGGAGGCTGATCTTGCAGAGCAGGGTGCGACCAGGAGAGATACGACGACGGCGCACCTCAGGTGTAACATCCAAAAAAAATTCCTAAATTTTGGAATGTTAAAAATAAATAAAATAAGTTAAATTCTAGTATCTAAATCCGTTAGTTGATTTGCCCGTTCCTATAAGAAATATATAGAGATTTATAAAGTCATCATCTTCAAACTATTGAAAATTTTACAAATATGATCCTATAATGTTATACTAAATTTTAGAAAAATTTGAAAACAAAAATCATGTCATTTAGAGTTCGTATGCAAAAGATATAAAAAATACAAAAATAGAAAAGGAAAAAAAAAGAAAAGAAAAAAACGAAATAGGCCGATCCAACTAGGCCGACCGAACGAGCCAGCGCACGGGAGAAGGGATGGATCCCACCTTCGCTTTAAAAATCATGCGAAGACTCGTTTTCTCAACCTACCTCTATTCAAACTAGTATATCTTTTTATCTACAACTCCGAATTAACTTCCGTTTGTTTCTACTTGTTGCCTACTTCAAGATCTATCTCTCCACCCCTATATAATCCCTCGGAACCACATCTATATCACCTTTCCTTCTCGAAATCCCGAATCTACACCTTCTCGGATCATATTTTGCTTCTAAACCTATCCAAACTTCGTCGGTTGCCTTTGGCTCCAACACGAAAGTTGTAGATCTCATTAAAATCTTTCATTTCCGACAAACCTCACCTCTTTTCATCCACCATGGCCGGAGAATTCTGCCACGCAATACTTCAGATCTGACGGCGTAATTCCAAGATTATACCGTGCTCGTCTTTTCAAATCCAAATTCCTTTGGTGAAAAGAAAGATCTAATGATTCTCCATAACTTTCATGTTGGAAGTTTTTCGATTTGATCTACGGATTTGTCTCTCTAACATAGATCGAGCCGATTTGAAGCCAACTTCTCTCCTAGCCACCGGATCTCATCTCGACGGTTAGATTCAATCGTCCCGGTCAGCTGCCTCATCACCACCAGGTCGTCAGCAGGTCAGCGTCTAGTCCCAGTCAACATGCACGGTCAACCTGTCCGGTCAGCGAAATATTCTCTAGAATATTCCATTCGAATTTAATATTGCATATTATAGATCTAAATTGTAAAATTCATAAGAAATTCATACTATGTCCAAAAATTGTGTATAATATATCAAATTGAAGATAATTTCATTTAGTTTATTAATATAAGGTTAGATCTAACTTTCGCGCTATAGTTAACTGGTAAATAATTAAATAGTTTTAATAGCCTTTTGGAGTAATAAATTCATAGTAAATTATTCGTAGATCTGAAAAATATAAATAATATGTCCCTGGATTCACAATTTAATGTTGATTACAGATCTTGTCTTAGATTAATTGTTTTTAGAATTAAGTACTTTAAAATATTTATACTCTACTAAATAGTAATTAAATCATAGAAAATAATCTATAGCTCCAAATTTAGTAAAACTAATTTGTGCTGTTTAGCTCTGATAATATCGATCCAGGAAAAATATACACGAAATTATTTGGCATTGTTATATTAGATGATCTTGCAGAAAGCCTAAATTCCATTGATTATAGTAGTTAAATCGTAGAAAATCGAAAATGCCTTTTTGCATGATTCAAATTGCTACTGTTTCTAAATTCAATTACCTATTAAGTAGTATTTAATTAGAAATTTAATATTACATAAAAGTTTGAAGTTGAATTAGATTGAGTTAAACCCCTATTAGTTCATTAATAAATTGTTTTATACATTAGATGCCTTGTCATACGCATCACATGTTTAACAGTGCTCAGAATACTAAATACAACCAGTGTGACATTGTAAATCATCATGCATGCATATGATCACCATTGTTTAGTTGTATGTTTGTATTGTTGCTTTGTTTGCAATTGTGTTGATTGGAATTATTTTATTCTCACGTTAGATTGTTCGGAGAGTGCAATTGTTGTAGAAGAATTCAACCATCACTCATAATACAAACATAAGGCAAGTTACACCTCTTGTTCATATATTGTCCCAGTTTTGAATACTATACATGTTTTGCTCTTCAAAATAGTAGTATGCATGAGTATGATTGTTTTGGTAGATCTACTTGGAAATATTTTGCAAGTGTGATGATTTTTGTAGTATGCCATGAGTAGCTCTATACTTAGGAATTTCCCATCCTAATAGGTTATCCTTGTTTTTGCTATATATAAAGTATCGTTGGGAGGGTTCGAAAGACTAGAAATTTTCTAAGTATAAAAGCTCTTTCGAGCGAAACTTATCCTCTCAAAACCCCCTTCAAAATAAAACTATGTTTTCTTCTGGGCGGAATGGTTGTCGGGTCAACAAGTGCAATTTGGTGGAGGACGGCTGCCGAGGATTCAACGAAGTGTGCCATGTTTCCGAATTCAGAAGTTTCAAGTGCAACCACAATACATATGGGCTCTGTCTTGGCTTAGTACTTAGTGGGAAACATCACCTGGGTACCGTCATTTGGAGGTTACTTTGGCATGGGCAGATCCGGAAGGTAGAGGGGATAATAAGGGAAGGTTTCGCCATGGTCTTGTCTGTAAAAGGACTTGATCATGGATTGTGGGTAAAGTGCACAACCACTCGAGAGTATTGCAATCTGATCGATCAACCGTGTTCACAGAAAAGAACAACTTGAGTGTCCGAAGGATGGACCCTCTAAAGGATTTCCTCTCTCTTTTTGTAAGGAACTGTTTTAAAACTCTATGGTTGTGGAATCGTCCATAGATGGGATTTTGGATTACATGGTGGAATCCATGTGTTTAGGTTGAGGGATAGTAGCCTGGTGGAATCCAGTGCAAGCCACTCGACCCTATACTACTTAAGCAAATGTTTACAAAGTAGGGTAAAACTCTTCCTCTTTTCTTCTTACTTAGAGAAAGTTGGCTTTATGCAAATGAACCCCAAAGCCTACTTCTAGCCTTAGATGTAGAGTTAGTCTTTTCCTTCATGGTGTAATTTGCCAATAAATTTAAAGTATTGACCAACTTGTTTGGCTGCACGTTTCATGTGCAGAAATTGGAGATCGTTGAAAGGTGCACTAGGATCACGAGTCTTCACTCAACCTGCCTATGGCATTGATCGGACTCTAAGTTGTATATATTTCTCTTCTGTTGTAATAATGCAAACTCTGGATTATTCGATTCATGTAATAAAGACTTGTGTTTTACATGATATTTCATCGACTGTGAGTGCTAGCTAATGATCTAGGGACTAGCATGTTAATAACAGGGACTTATGATCTTTATCAATCAAAAGTCACTACAGATGGTATCAGAGCACAAGTTGACTCTAGATCGTGACCCTAGCATCGGAAAACCTTAGGTGTTATATTTTTAAAGTTATTTCAAAAGAAAAACTCTCATACGTCTCATCATCTATCTTTGGAGTTTTAAAATTCTTAAGTCTCTTCTTTTCAATATTAGAGATGACCATTGCGCACTTCAAGAAGAAACCTCTCTCAAGACCACATTTCCAAAGAAGATGATCTCAATGTTTTGCTCAAGTCTAGACTTGAAGACCTCCACAAAAGATGTTGCAAGACTAAAGCCACAAGAATTGAAGCCTTCAAAGCTACAAGTACCGAAGACTTCTAAGGGGTTATTAACTAAAGACCTTGAAAGATTGAAGAACATGAGGACTATCAAGATCACGAAGACTTTTGAAGACTCAAAGGATCGAAGATTCAAGTGATCCCTACTAGGAACCACACCTGGATAGACTTCGCTACAACCGTTAGATGCGATGATTTGTTTGCTACCCTTTTTATGGTTTTCTCGACATAGACAAATAAAACCTATTTTAAAAATACAATTTGTTTGTATGGGGTATATCTATCTCCATCCTAGATTCTATTCTTTCTATCTTAAACCCACAAAGCAAGAAGACTGAATTCAAGACATGAAGATGAAGCAAATGACGCTAATATGAATGCAAAGATGATATTCTATCATGTCAATCAATAGCTACAGGAGAACACCCAAATCAGATGATGCACCAAGCCTTTGAAGACCAACAAGAAGAAATCGTCATTTCAAGGTGCTTCTAAGATGGCCTCACTTCGTCATCCATATGTGGAAAAGAAGACAAAAGCATCAAGATATCAAAAGGCTAGAAGCTTTGAAGCGCTTCTTAATGGATAGACGCTTAACTATAAGAGATGTGAGCACAAAGTAGTACACACAAAATCTGGCATACCTGAAGGAAGACATTCTTTTAAGGGTGGTAGCACCCTAGTGTAACCCGAACCTATTTTCTTGCTATCCTTCTCGAATCTCGAGGACGAGATTCCTTTTAAGGGTGGTAGTCTGTAACATCCCCAAAAAAAATTCCTATTTTTTGGAATGTTAAAAATAAATAAAATAAGTTAAATTCTAGTATCTAAATCTGTTAGTCGATTTGCCCATTCCTATAAGAAATATATAGAAATATATGAAGCCATCATCTTCAAATTAGTGAAAATGTTACAAATATGATCTTATAATAATCTACTGAATTTTAGAAAAATTTGGAAACAAATATCATGTCATTTGGAGTTCATATGCATATAAAGAAAATACAAAAATAGAAAAGGAAAAAAAGAAAAGAAAAAGGAAAAAATCGAAATGGACAGACCCAACTAGGCCGAAGGAACCAGTCAGCCCACGGGAGCAACAGATCGATCCCATTTCCGCTTTAAAAATCGTGCGGAAATTAGTTTTCTCAACCTACCTCTATTTAAACTACTATATCTTTTTATCTACAACTCCGAATTAACTTTTGTTTATTTCTACTTGTTTTCTACTCCAAGATCTATCTCTCCACCCCTGCATAATCCCCCAGAACCACAGCTATATCACTTTTCCTTCTCGAAATACTGAATCTACACCTTCCCGAATTATATTTTGCTTCTAAACCTACCTAAACTTCATCGGTTGCCATCGGATCCAACACGGAAGTTGTAGATCTCGTTGAAATCTTTCAGTTTCGATATAACTCATCTATTTTCATCCACCACAGCCGAAGAATTCCGCCACGCAATATTTTAGATCTGACGGTGTAATTCTAAGATTCTATCGCGCTCGTTTTTTCAAATCATAATTCCTTTGGTGAAAAGGTAGATCTAATGATTCTCCATAACTTTCATGTTGGAAGTTTTTCGATTTGATGTACGGATTTGTCTCTGAAACACATATATGTTTCTAATCTTTTCTAAGGCAAAATCGAGCCGATTTGAAGCCAACTCTTTCCTAGCCACCGGATCTCATCCCGACGGCCAAATTCAATCGTCTCGGTTAGCTGCTTCGTCATCGCCATGTCGTCAGCAGGTCAGCGTCTAGTCCCAGTCAACATGCATGGTCAACCCGTCCGATCAGCGGAATATTCCGTTCGAATTTAATATTGCAGATTATAGATCTAATTTATAAAATTCATAAGAAATTCATACTATGTTCAAAAATTACATATAATATATCAAGTTGAAGATAATTTCATTTAGTTTATTAAAATAAGGTTAGATCTAAATTTCGTGCTACAGTTAACTGGTAACTAATGAAATAGTTTTAATAGCCTTTTGGAGTAATAAATTCATAGTAAATTATTCCTAGATCCGAAAAATATAAATAATATGTGCTTGGATTCACAATTTAATGTAGATTACAGATCTGTCTTAGATTAATTTTTTTCGAAGTAAGTATTTTAAAAGATTTATACTCTACTAAATAGTAATTAAATCATAGAAAATAATTTATAACTCTGAATTTAGTAAAACCAATTTGTGCTATTTAGTTCTGATCATATCTATCCAGGAAAAAGATACACAAAATTATTAGGCATTATTATATGAGATGATCTTGCATAAAGCCTAAATTGCATTGTTTATAGTAATTAAATCGTAGAAAAAGATCTAAAATACTTTTTTGCATGATCTACGGTTTAAATTCAATTACCTATCCAGTAGTATTTATTTTGAAATTTAATATTGCTGAAAAGTTAGAAGTTGAATTAGATTGAGTTAAACCCCTATTTAAATCAATATAGTTCATTAATAAATTGTTTTATGCATTAGATGCCTTGTCATATGCATCACATGTTTTAATAGTGTTTAGAATACTAAATACAACCATTGTGACATTGTAAATCATCATGCATGCATATGATCACCATTGTTTAGTTGTATGTTTATATTGTTGCTATGTTTGCAATTGTGTTGATTGGAATTATTTTGTCCTCACGCTTGTTCGGAGAGTGTGATTGCTGCAGAACAATTCAATCATCACTCATAATACAAACATAAGGCAAGTTACACCTCTTGTTTATATATTGTCCCAGTTTTGCATACTATGCATGTTTTGCTCTTCAAAATAGTAGTATGCATGAGTATGATTGTTTTGGTAGATCTAGATGGAAATATTTTGCAAGTGTGATGATTTTTGCAGTATGCCATGAGTAGCTCTATACTTAAGAATTTCACATCCTAATAGGTTATGCCTGTTTTTGCTAAGTACTGCTGGCTATGCTATATATATAAAGTATCGTTGGGAGGGTTCAAAAAACTATAAATTTTCTAAGAATAAAAGCTCTTTCGAGCAAACCTTGTCCTCTCAAAACCCCCTTCAAAATAAAACTATGTTTTCTTCTAGCAGAATTGTTGTCGGGTCAACGAGTGGAATTTGGTGGAGGACGGCCGCCCAGGATTCAAAGAAGTCTGCCATGTTTCAGAATTCAGAAGCTTCAAGTGCAACCACAATACATATGGTCTCTATCTTGGCTTAGTACTTAGTGGGAAACCTCAGCTAGGTACCGTCATTTGGAGGTTACTTTGGCACGAGCGGATCCGAAAGATAGATGGGCTACTTAGGGAAGGTTTCATCATGGTCTTGTCTATAAAAGGACTTGATCGTGGATTGTGGCTAAAGTGCACAACCTCTCGAGAGTATTGCAATCTGATCGATCAGCCATATTCACGGAAAAGAACAACTTGAGCGTCTGAAGGATGGACCCTCTGAAGTATGTCCTCTCTCTTTTTCTAAGGAACTATTTTAAAACTCTATGGTCGTGGAATCGTCCATAGATGGAATTTTGGGTTGCATGGTGGACTTCATGTGTTTAGGTTGAGGGATGGTAGCCTGGTGGAATCCAGTGCGAGCCACTCGACCCTATACTACTTAAGCAAATGTTTACAAAGTAGGGTAAAACTCTTCCTCTTTTCTTCTTACTTAGAGAAAATTGGCTTTATGCAAATGAACCCCAAAGCCTACTCCTAGCCTTGCATGTAGAATTAGTATTTTCCTTCATGGTGTAATTTTCCAATAAATTCAAAGTATTGACTGAAGAGAATTTTCCCGAGAGGCAATAATAAAGTGGTTATTATCTTATTCCATGTTTATGATAAATGTTTATTTTGCATGCTATAATTGTATTAATTGGAAACGTTAATACATGTGTGTTTAATAAACAAAATAAAAAGTTCCTAGTAATGCCTCTCAAATAAACTAGCTCGTTGATTAACAAGATGATCAAGGTTTCCTGATCATGGACATTGGATGTTGTTAATAACGAGGTCACAACATTGGTGGAATGATGTGATGAACATTCATCCAAAGTATAGCATTACAATCGAAGTCATTATGTTTATATTGCTATAACAGCATACAAAGTAATCTTAGTCCTTAGACCATGAGATCATGTTAATCACTAACACCAGAAGAGTATCTTGATAATATCAAACGTCACACCGTAACAGGGTGACTATAAAGGTGGGTTCAGTGCTACGAAGGTGTTATGTTGAGGCTCATGGATCAAGAGTGGGATTTGTCCATCCCGATGATGGATAGATATACTCTGGGCCCTCTCGGTGATATGACATTGAAATAGCTTGCAAGCGAGTGATGTGATCACTAGAATGTTATATCACGGGAACAAGAAAAGAGTGCATGTCGGTAACGAGATCAAACTAGGTATTTGGATACCGATGATCGGATCTCGGACATGTAATATATCGCGAGACAAAGGGATTTAGTTACAACGTTAAAGGTTCACACGATCACAAGATTCATCGTTGAATATGTGGGAGTCAATACAGATCTCCAGGTCCCACTTGTGATTATTGATCGGAGAGGGGTCTCGATCATGTCTGCATTATTCACGAACCGTAGGGTGACACACTTAAGGGATATCGACACCATTTAGGAGCAAATATGTTTCAAATAAAGATTTAAGAAAGCGCTGGAATTATTTCAGTAGATACCGAAATATTTCAGGTGAAATTGCAGAAACTGGTTCTGCATGTGATATTGAAATGTTGCAGGGGGTTTGATGTGAATGTTTGTTTATTAAAGTAATTAACAAAATTCTGAATAAAATAAATAAAATAGTTTTATTTAATAAGAGCTTGCATTAAATTTGGTGCAAATTTAATGCATGTGAGTGGAAGTGTGAGTGGAGGCTTATTTATGTGAGTGGAGCATCCACCACATGAATGATGGAAGAGGTGGGGGCACCACCATGGCTTCCACGCCATGGCCCTTGGCTGCACCCCTCTTCCCAATAAAAGGCCCCCTCTCCTCCTCACAACACACAACTCCTCATGAAGGATCTCTGTCCCCCTCTAGTTATTCCCAATGGTCTCGGATTAGCGAGATACATGTTCCCGGTGGCTTTATCTAGAAAGGAGTTGCTACTTCTGCTGCTTTGCTGGAGCAAGGGATGGAGGTTGTCGGGGTACCAGACGTGTGTGCGATCACGGATGCACCGCTGCTTTGCGGTGCTAGACTTGGTGGAGCTGGACTTGCTCGAGCTGGATCTGATGGACGTGATGGAGCCGGACGTTCTGGACTTCATCACGATCTTGAGATCGGCAAGTGTACGACTACATCATCCATGAGTTCCATCATGTTAACAAAGCTTTGTTGTCTTCGAGGGTAAGTTCTCTATGGATGTATATCCACCCGTTGCTTGTATCTAGTAGATAGATCTTGGCGTATAGTTCCCGTCGTAGGAATTTTTTTTGTTTTCTATGCTGCGAACCCCAACAATGGTATCAGAGCCTGATCTATGTGTAGGTGCTTTGCACGGGTAGTACACATATGTTTATATGTGGGCGATGATGATCATGTTATTTCATCTTCTATGTATTTTGGATATTGGTGGCATAGTGGAATGAAGCGTCCCAGACCAACCTTACATGTCATCGCACATGAGACCGGTTCCATGACTGACATGCAACTAGTTTTGCATAAGTGGCTGGCGGGTGTCTGTCTCTCCAACTATAGTCATTATTCAATTTACAACGAGTTGCTAATAACTTGGTTATCCTCGTTGTGGTTCCATGTTCGTAGGTAAGAACGGTTCTATCTCCGAAAGACCTAAGCCACGTAAAACTTGCAATGGATAAATTAGAGGCGTCTAGTTCAGATCGTTGCTAGGCTAGTGTCATGATATGATAATGTTGTAAGTAGATGTATGATAGATACTCTTATAACACACCTAACGTGTAAGTTTCATAGACCTTGGCCTTACACACAAAGGAATGATAGAGATCATACCATGATGCATATGATAGAGATCAAATGCATGGACCATATCATCCCACTTTACACATTAGATGTTTGCATCTTATATTGCTAGTTTGGCGCTTTTAGTAGTATAGTAAGACGATCCCTCATTTAAATATCAAGATAAAATGTGTTCTTCCTTAAGTATGCATTGTTCTATGGATCGTGTTTCGAGACATCACGTGATGATTGAGTGTACTCGACTCTATGCTTTCATACAACAGGTGTAAGACAGTTTTACACATGCGAATACTAAGGTTCTTACTTGGCGAGCCTAGCATGTACAGATATGGCCTCACAACATGGACCGAAAGGTTAAGCATGAGTCATATAGGTGATGTGATGCCCATATTGATGCTCGCCTTTGAAGCTACACCGACTCACGTGATGATCAGACTTGGTGTAGTGGATTTGGTTCATGTAATCACCAAAAAGGCACGAGGGATGTCATTTTTGAGTGGGAGTTCATTTCTAATTTGGATTAGTCGAACTAAATTTGTCATAAACTAAATCAAAGTGAATTTGTATAATTTGTTGTAGTTATTGGCATATGTTCACTACCTTATGCTTAGTTTTAATTGAGATAATAGAACTATAGAATTCTGGATTTTTACTTTACGAACTGGTATCGTACTGTTTTGAATGTCAATTTCAAATTTATAAGTCCTATTGCAAACTTTCAGCAAACTCTATTTACTCCATGAAGTTTAATAACTAGTATTAAATCAAGAGTAAGAATTCCAATGTTAGTATCTAAAGTATCATGTTTTCCTCCATGATTATTGATATTCAAAAGTTGTTTTAATATCAAGATTATCTAGGAGCTGAAAATTGTTTTAGAAACCATCATGTGTGAAAGATATTATGATATCTGAAAAAATGTTTTTGGTCGCATTATGGTAGAGTATAATTTAGCAAAATAATGTTCTCATATTTTATGAGAATTTGTGAAGGATAGAGATGCTAGGCATCCGGATCTCCCAAAAAGGATTTGGAAACTAACATTATACTCACGATTCTTCCTTTAGGCTATAATAGCTTGATCATGAAAGTTTTCATGATAAGGATGAATAGAAGATGTAAGTAAAATGTTTACTACACTAATAGATTAGTAAAGAATGGATTTTTGAAAGAACACCAAACATTTGATGATGGTGATCCACTTCAAAGTGCAAGTCCAAAGGTATTAGTATTTGACTATATACACTTTGTACTATGTGTCATGTGAATGACACCACTATTGATGTTGATAGATTCTTTTAAAATAAAAGGAATTGTAGAAAGAAAATATATTAAATATTTGGCAGAAAAGAAAAGGTTGGAGATGTCCAACTAAGGTATATAGAAGATATACATGTTATGGTTGTATTCCTTACTTGTTAAAAAATGTGGTTCTGAGGTATTGTATACCAGTATTGGATACCGAATTGGTTGGTGTGAAGTGTCATACAGAACAACACAATTCATGAACTGCAATAGCCTAAGTAACTGGCAAGAGAATAAGTGATGATGTTCATCGAAAACAAGTAAAATGTTATTGCGTTTTCGTTGTCGTCAAACCTAGCCTTCAAGATTTGTTTTTAATAATTGTTATTTTGTTCCGGTATTACGAGAACAATGTTTGTTCACATAATAACCGTATCCCATAAAGGATGGATGAACTTTTACAAGTCTAGTTGGAGAAATCACATCCATAAACATTATTGCTAAAATGTCATAAGACAAATGATTGGAAGATCACTTATGAAATGACATCGTTGTTTGAATTATATTGGAAAGTAAACATGAATAACCTCCATGTTGATGGAATTTTGGAGTCTTTTGATTTAGATCAATTGACGCTTGTGAAACTTTCCTCGAGATAATTGGAACTCCGTCCATAGGCCAAAGAGGAACGGATGACTAACTTATTGGATATTATGCATGTTGATGTATATAGTCCATTATGTGTAGCCATATGCGATGGATCTTTTTGCTTCATATGCTTTCTCCAGAAATTTAAGTGAAAATATCTATATATTTACTTAATAAGGAAGAGGTATGAAACATTTGAAAAATCTTCAAAGACTTTCAAGATGAAGTGAAAAATCATTGTAACAAGAAAATAAAATAGTTTATGATTTGATCATAAAGGAAGATATTTGAGTGACAAGTTTAGCAAAACACCTAAGATTTTAGGAATTATTCCATGAATTTGCATTTCTCGATACACCACAGGAGTATGGTATGTTCGAGAGATCAAATCAAACCTTGTTTGAGATGGTAAGATCAAGGGTGTCATTTATAAAACTGCCATTATGTTTTAAGGATTAAAGCTTTAGAGACTACCGCTATTACACTGAAAAGAGCACCATTGTGATCCGTTGAAATGACACCATATGAGTTATAGTTTGGGATAAAACCTGAATTGTCTTTTCTTAAATTTTGGTACGCTATGCATAAGTAAAATGTTTACAACCAAAGTCGGATAAGCACGTCTTTGTAGGTTATCCCAAATAATTTGTTGGGAATTCCTCCATAACACCAAGGACAGAAGAGTTTGTCACTTGGAACGTCAAGTTTCTTGAGAAGGAATTTTTCATGAAAAGTTAAGTGTGAGGACAATAGAACTTTGATAAGGTTGTTAAACCTTAGCTATATGTGCTAAATAGCGCAGCGCCGGAAAGTGTCCTGGTGGCGTCCACAATGCTCATGGCTCCCTTGATTACAAAGGGTGTGATCTTGGAGATTATAGTTCCTATTGAACCATGTGGGTCGGTAAGAATCACATAGTAAGATTTGAAACAGAAGTTGTTATTGTTTTGACAATGATGAACCGACTGCATGCAAAGAAGCGATGATGGGCCCTGACTCCATAAAATGACTCGAAGTCATAGAATCCATGATAGTATCTGTCGTTGTATTGGATAGAGGTGTGGGGACTAGCAGGGAAGCTATCGACGGCGTCCGCATGCGGGATTGCATACAAGCAAGCGTAGCAGGACGCAAGAAGTACCCAGGTTCGGAGCCCTCGTGGTGAGGTAAAACTCCTACTCCTGCCGATCTGACTATGAGTGATATACAAACTACAAGCGCTCCTCGAGCTGTATTCTCTAGCTACTGCCTTAAATGCACTGAGACCAACCCTTTCTACTGAGGCCTTGCCTCTCCTTATATAGGCAGAGAGGCAACGGTCTCACTGGTCGATCCGACTGGCAGGCCCCACAGGTGGGTCCCAGCCGTCTGGTCATCTATAGTATCCGGTACAACATGTCCCATCGGAGTATCAGAGGTATGGCTGTCGTAGGCACAATGGACGCCATGCGGGCCTGTTGTCAGCATCGGGCCACTGCTCCTGCGTCATCCCCGCAAAGTCTTCGGTATGACAGAGTAGTTGCCAGTCTTGTCATTGTACAGGGCGTACCACGCACTGATCCACATGTCGTCCTGTCTCCTTGATTGGTTCCGGCTACGCTACTGTAGCCGGCTGCTTCTTGCTGATCCGGCTACCATGCGATAGCCGGCCCGACTTCCCTTGTCCGACTGCATTTGGCCAGTCGAACGTGATCCGTCTGCACCGTTTCTTGTCTAGTTGGGGTATCCGGGGGTCATCCCCCCGACAGTAGCCCCCGAGCGCGTGTGGATTCTGCCCTTAGGTGAAATGTGCGCGCGCTCCCTCTTTGTTTTGAATTTCTGACCGGCTACGCCTGTCGGTTGCGCTACTCGTGACGCCAGTGCTGACGCCGGCCACGCGCGCACGCACCATCATTACTCTGCGGCGGGCAGCGTAACATCCCGTCGCACGTCGCCTCGGGAAACTGCCGCCTGACACTTCGGTTCCTGCTCCAGGATCCTCTGTGCACCCTGCGTCTACACACGGGATCTGGGCGGCGGTTGGGGTGAGGATCGCCTGGATGGGTGCCGCGTGGCGCTGCGGACGGTTGCCCTTCTGGTCCTTTAAAGGGACGCCTGGGGGGGGCAGTTCCTTTCCTCCGCTCCCCCGCTTCTAGTTGCCTTCTCCCCTTCTGCGCTCCTACTCTCTGCACCTTGCTGTCGCTGCCGCTGTAGCCCGTTGCGCCTCCCATTTGTCACCGTCGGCGGTACGGGTCGCCGTCAATCGTCCACCACCGCGTCCTCCGACGAGCCGGAGATGGCCGCTGAACACGGAGCATGGTGTGTCTCCTCCGTCATGGAGGACCACATCCAGAAGTACCGCACCACCCGCGTTCTTCCGTCGGAGGAGGAAGTGGCGGTGCGTCTTGCACCGACGAGAGAGGAGTCGCCGCATCCGGCGGAGGGAGAATGGGTGGTCTTCCTCTCGCACCGGGCGCGCGGGTTCGTGCTGCCGGTGCACCCATTCTTCCTCACCTTCCTTGCCTTCTTCGACCTCCGCCTCCATCACCTTGGTGCCAATGCCATCGGCACGCTGGCGCATTTCATTGCGTTCTGTGAGAGCTACCTCGGGATCCAGCCGGATCTCGAGCTCTTCTGCCGGCTCATCCGAGTCAGCCGCAGGTCCAATTTACAAAGGGGCCACTAGTTGTCTGTGGTGGCGCCTCCATCTACTCCCGCGCCCAGACCGGCTACCCAAAGTTTCGTCTGCAAGACACGATACGACTGTGGCAGCAGTCGTACTTCTACGTCAAGAACCTCACGGCTGTCGACTGGATCAACCTTCCGGCGTTCCAGGACATAGAATCCAGCCGGCAGCACTAGGAGCTGAAGATCTACGACGAGAAGGCGGAGTCGGACGCGATGCTGAAACGCATGCGCGCCCTCGTCACTGCCGGATTAACCGGCCTGGACATCACCCTCAGCTGGATGTTCCGGTTGATGATGCCGCTGTAGCAGCGAGCGCACAAGATGTCCTTCTACTCCGGCCGGCTGGACCCGACCCGGCTGTCGCGCCGCGATCCCTGCTACCACAACTTGAAGGAGTGGGTGTGGACGATCACCAAGGAGCGGCTGTCGGAAGGCTGGACTTTCGAGCTGGCGCCCTATAGTCGGGACAACCGCGCGCCCCGGGTAAGCTGTTCCAGCCGAAATTTTTGTTTCTCTTTCTCTTCTTTTTTGTCTTATCCGACTAATCTTTTGCGTTCGGCAGATCTTTCCTTGCATCCTTCGTGAGGAGGGTGACGCCTCCTCTGGACGTTCACGCCCAACTTGCCCGAGCCACGTGCTCGGCGGTTTGGCGAGGAGTTGGACGGGGATGGGGATGCCTTCCCCAGCCAGAACAATGAACCGGCTGCCGACCCCCACGCGGCGGTTAACGAGGAGGAAGAGGTCGCGCCGACCTCCGATCCGGCAGAGCGCCCTATGACGGATGGCATCTCCAGCCAGTCTGGCGCTGGCGGGAGTGGCTCCAGCCATTCCAGTGCCAGTCGGCCTGCCGCGGAGGAGCCGGCCCCCAAGAGGAGCTGGACCAGCGCCCTTCCGCTAAGTTCTTCTCCGGGCACCCTTACTATTTTTGCTTCTTTTGGTTACCTTTGGCTTACTTGCTTATTTTTCCTCCTCTTCTTCTGTCTCTTTAGCACGCTGGTCTCCTTTGGAGCCGCGAGCCCGGCGCGAGCGCCGACCGGGTCGCCACCTCGCACGCCGGCCATGTCCGTCTCCATGCCTCCTTCCTCCGAGGCACCGCCTCCGCCGCCGCCCCGAGCTGAACCGGCTGCCCCAGCCGGAGCGGAGGGTCCCCAATTGGAAACGGTTGAGGCCTCCTCGCAAGGTGGGAACGGCTCTTCTACGGGAGCGTGGAATGCGATAACTGGCAAGGAGCTCATGGTTGTCGGCGACGACAACTCCGAGGACGAGCCAGGGGAGGAGTGGAGGACAGCGGTGGTTGCCACGAAGGAGTCCTTGGCCGCCAACGCCGTGGATGAAGATGCCTCCTCCGCTGCCTCGCTAACGGATCTCGCCGCCACCCTCGAACTAGCAGTGAAGGAGATCCGGCTGCTGGAGGCTGCAGCCGGTGGGAACCGGTCTCTGGAGCAGAAGCTCGCTGCTGCCAACGGGACTTCCCCCCGGTCTCTGGAGTGAGTTTGCCTCATCCGGAATCATCTCCCCCCCGCTTTATTTTTTTTGATGATAGCCGGTTTTGTCGCAGCCATCCTCGTGTGTGCTCAGCGCGAGATCGATCGCTTGAAAAACGCGAACGACCGGCTGAGCAAGTCCAACTCCACTATGTGGTTGCAGAACAAGGATTGGCACGCGAAGGTGGACAGTCTGGAGGCCACCGTCAAGGAGCACGGCGCTTCTCTCGCCAGCCGGATCGAAGCCTTCAACCTTCTCGAGGCTCAGAACAAGGACCAAGAGAAGGAGATCAAGCGGCTGGTGACGAAAGATAACGCCCTGGTGGAGGAACTGATGCAAGTTGGTCATATGGCCAAGGGTAAGTTCCCTTTTTTCGTCTCCCTATCTTTCCGGATCTGGTAGCTGGATCTGACTAGCTTTTTTCTGACAGCATTTTATCCCTGCATAGACCTGCTGGCGTACAACCGGCTGCAGGAGAACTGGCCGGGAGCGTAGCCGACAGCCCAGGAGCTCGTCGTTCTTCTCGGCGAGGAGGCTACCAAGCTCCGAGAAGTGGTGCATGCCATCTTCTCGTTTCTGTGGCCGGATGCTCCGGTCCGGAGACGATGGCGTAGCTAGCTGCGAAGGTGGGGGAGGTGCCGGCTGCGGTGGACCGGCTACGGGACTTGGTGGCGCGAGCTGAAGCGGAGATGGCTCTGGCCCTCATGCTCTCGTGGTACAAGGACGCCCACGTCGAGAAGATCAACGGAGGCTTCCGCGCCGGCACCGACCTTGCTGCCATCCGCCAGGCCCATCCAGAGCTCTAGGGCTCTGCCATCAAGATCGCCATCTACGTGGATCCCGACGAGGTGCTCACTGACTCGGAGTCCGTCGGTACTCCGGGCACGGAAGCTTCGACACAGCCGGCTGCGGGTGCCGGGACCGGGTCGAGCGCCACGCCTCCTCCTCCGCCTGAGGCTGCCGCCAGCCAAAGCGCTCCGCATGGCAAGGGTCCTGCCGCTTAGTTATCGCCCCGGGATGCCGGGTGTATTTGTTTGTCTTGTCTTGAAACTCGTCTGCCTGTACCAGCTGCCTCTGGCGCCGAGTAAACTTATGGGAGCTTCACCTTCTTTTTTCCTTTCAATGTTAATTTTGAACTAGCTTGGTTTCCCTTCAACTTGTTTGCTTTGCATATTCTTTCAATATTTCGCCGATTGACTTTATCCGGCTAACTTCACCCGGCTACACGCCTTTAGCCGGGGAAACTTGCACCTCCAATGGGGGCGCGCTAGCGCACCCACTGGGTGTAGCCCCCGAGATTCGTAGTAGCCAGCGTAGCCAGGTACTTCGAATCTTCTTCGTCTTCTATTGCTCCAGCCCTTGCCCTCACATGGGCTCCAAATATCCGGCTAAATGCCCTTAGCCGGCCGGGAAACTACAAGATTCCACTGGGGGCGCGCGAGCGCACCCAGTGGGTGTAGCCCCCAAGATTCGGAGCGCTTGATGAAGGCAAGGACTTCGAATCTTCTTCTCTTTTCTTCCTTAATTCTGACTCAAAGTAGTCATACAAGAATATACATACACATACATTCTCACATGTTAATAGGTTAGTCTGCTAAGCTGTAGCCGGCAGGCGGATATTTTCTTTTGAAAACTAGCTTGCGCTTTTCTGGACACTTGATCGCCTTCCCGTGTGCTTTGTTGTTTTCGCTGCGTCCTTGCTGGGCAGCCGGTTGCGGTATGCAGCCGGAATCGAAGGGAGCTGACAGTACATTGCGCACGGTACTAATGGCTTAGCAGGCGGATTGTCTTAAGCTAGTTGCGAGGCCGGGACGCCCAATCTGTCGCGTCTCCTCCCTGTTTTTCATGTGGGATGCCTCGGGCTTTTGCTCTTGCTAGCCAGACAGCCGGGTTGCGGTCTGTAGCTGAGACGAAGAGTGGGCCTCTAACATCATCGCACATTACTCGGCCGGTTTGTTAACTTAGTAGGTCGGGCCAACCGGCAAGCCTCAGGGTAGAGGTTGGCGGAGCCAGAAAATCAGAACCGGAAAACAGATGCAAACACATTTCTAGCAAGGAGCCCCCGACAATCTCGTAGGGGTTCGCATTTTCATTCATGGGGTTTGCGGGATACATACACTGTCTAGTGACTAGGTGTAAAACGGGCGCAACAAGACCGCGTTCCAGGGGCGCTCGTTCTCCTCATCTGATTTGTCCATCTTGTTCTTGCGCGGCTGCTGCACGTCAATGAGGTAGTAGGAGTCGTTGGGCAGTGCCCGGCTGACAATGACGGGGCCCTCCCAGGGTGGCGATAGCTTGTGCATGCCCTTCGTGTCCTGTACCAGCTGGAGGACCAGGTCGCCCTCGCAAAATGCAACTGGGCAGATCCGGCCTGAATGGTAGCGGCGTAGTCGTTGCTGGTACATGGCCGATTTGGACAATGCCAACTCGCGGGCATCCTCAAGGAGGTCCACACCATCCTCCCGTGCCTCTTGGTTGGCCTTTTTGTCATAAAGGAGCTTGCGCGGAGAGTCGAACTCGATATCTGCGGAGAGGACGGCTTCCGATCCGTAGACCAGGAAGAACGGAGTGTAGCCGGTTGATCTATTCGACATGGTGCGAAGGCTCCACAGCACAGCCAGAAGCTCCTCGATCCAGCATCCGGGTGACCGCTCCAAAGGATCGATGAGGCGTGGCTTGATGCCGACTAGCACTAAGCCATTTGCCCTTTCGACTTGCCCGTTGGACCGCGGGTGCGCGATGGAGGCAAGGTCCAGCCGGATGCCCTTGTTGCTATAGAATCGGGCGAAGGCCCCCTTGGCGAAGTTCGTGCCATTGTCGGTGATGATTCTATTGGGGTAGCCGAACCGATTGATGATGTCGGTGAGGAAGGTGCCGACCGTTGCCCCGTCCAGCTTTCGGATGGGCTTGGCCTCGATCCATTTTGTAAATTTGTCCACCGCCACCAGCAGATGGGTCATGCCTGCGCGCTCGCTTGAAGGGACCGACCATGTCGAGGCCCCAAACCGCGAAGGGCCAGGTAATCGATATGGTCTTGAGCACCGAAATCGGCATGTGCCTGAGCTGCCCGAAGCGCTAGCACCCATTGCACGAGCGGACTAGCTGCTCGGCGTCCTCGAGGGTGGTGGGCCAATAGAAACCGTGGCGAAACGCCTTGGCGACTATCGCCCTTGATGAAGTGTGGTGTCCGCACTCGCCCTGGTGGATGTCCTTGAGTAGCCGGTAGCCCGTGTCCACATCGACACACCTTTGGAAGATGCCGGATACGCTGCGCTTGTACAGCTCTTTGTTGATGATGGTGTACGTGTGCGCGCGGTGCCGGATTTGCCTGGCCTCCACCTCATCATCCGAAAGCTCCCCATTGGCGATTTAGTTCATCAAGGGCCGTGCCTAGGGTGGTATTTCCCGGATGATGAGGATGCTCCCGCTCTCCGGTTGATGGTCATTGGGGGGTCGTCCGGATGGGGTACCCGGGATGGCAGCCCCCAAGCCGCTTGATGAGTCGGCAGCCCCCGGGTCTTGCGAACCGGAGGGCACTGACTTGCTAGAGTTGGTGCGGGCCTTCTTCTTTGCGGGTTCTGCCGGTTCTGCCTCCATCACTCCGTCAGCCGGAGCGCTCCATGCCCATATGATGGAATCCGATTCGGGGGACGGGTTGATGGAGGGCTTATGCAGGTGCTCCAAGGAGATCCCAGGTGGGATCGTCTGCCTGGTGGATCCGATTCAGGCGAGCGAATCAGCCGCCTCGTTGTTGGCACGGGGGACGTGATGGAATTCACACCCGTCGAAGGAGGCGCTGAGCTTCTGTCTGTGGAACCGATAGAGAGCCATGTTTGTGTCGCGGGCATCCCATTCTCCGGATACTTGCTGCACCACTAGATCCGAATTGCCGAAGCAGAGGATCCAGTTGACACCAATCTCTTTGGCTAGCCGGAGTCCGTGCGCCAGTGCCTCGTATTCGGCTACGTTGTTGGAGGCCTTGAAGTGGATCTGCAGGACGTACTCCAGCCGATCTCCCTTGGGCGAGGTGAGCACGATGCCGGCTCCCAAGCCCCCGATCATCTTCGACCCATCGAAGTGCATCTTCCAGTGGTCCGAATCCGGAACCGGTGGGAGATACTAGGTCTCAGCCCAGTCGACAAGGAAGTCCGCCAGCGCCTGCCCTTGATCGTGAGCCGGGACTCGTACTGGATGGATTAGGCGGCGAGCTCGATGGTCCACTTGGCAACTCGGTCGGTGGCGTCCTTGTTGCCGATGATTTCCGAAAGGGGTGCGGTGCACACGACCTTAATCGGATGTTCCTGGAAGTAGTGCTTGAGCTTATTGCATGCCAGGTACACGCCGTAGCACATCTTCTGGTAGTGGGGGTAGTTCTGCTTAGAGAGGGAGTGGACCTTGCTAAGATAGTAGACGGGCCTCTGAACCGGCTGAGCCTTGCCTTCCTCGGGGCGCTCCACCACCAGGACTATGCTGACGACCCAACTGATGGCTGCTATATAGAGCAACATCGGCTCCTTGCTAGCCGGCGTGGCTAGAACCGGCGCTGTGGACATCATGCGCTTGAGGTCATGAAATGCGGCATTGGCTTGCAAAATCCAGGAGAACTTGTCAGTCTTCTTCATCAGCTGGTATAATGGGAGCGCCTTCTCCCCCAGCCGTCTGACGAAACGACCGAGGGAGGCCAGGCATCCGGTGAACTTCTGGACTCCAAGCAGGCTCCTGGGCGGCTACATCCTCTCGATGGCCGCGATCTTCCCCGGATTTGCCTTGATACCTCGTTGCGATACGAGGAAACCAAGCAGCTGACCAGATGGCACTCCGAAGATGCACTTCTCTGGGTTTAGCTTCATCTGGTATTGTCGGAGGTTGCCAAGTGGCTTTATCTGGAAAGGAGTTGCTGCTTCCACTGCTTTGCTGGAGCGAGGGATGGAGGTTGTCGGGGTACCGGACGTGTGTGCGATCACGGATGCACCGCTGCTTTGCGGTGCTGGACTTGGTGGTGCTGGACTTGCTGGAGCTGGATCTGATGGACGTGCTGGAGCAGGACCTGCTGGACTTCATCACGATCTTGAGATCAGCAAGTGTACGACTACATCATCCACGAGTTCCATCTCGTTAAAAAAGCTTTTTTGTCTTCGAGGGTAAGTTCTCTATGGATGTATATCCACTTGTTGCTTGTATCTAATAGATAGATCTTGGCGATAGTTCCCATCGTAGGAAATTTTTTATTTTCTATGCTGCGAACCCAACATTGACCAACTCGTTTGGCTGCATGTTTCATGTACAAAAATTGGAGATCGTTGAAAGGTGCGCTAGGATCGTAGGTCTTCACTCAATCTTCCTATGTCATTGATGGAACTCCAAGTTATATATATTTCACTTCTGTTGTAATGTAAACTCTAGATTATTCGATTCATGTAATAAAGACTTGTGTTTTACATGATATTTCATAGACTGTGAGTGCTAGCTAATGATCCAGGGACTAGCATGTTAATCATAGGGACTTAGGATCTTTATCAATCCAAGGTCACTACATCAGGCCCCTACTGGCTCTCGATGGAGAGCAGGGTGCTGCAGATGATGATGCCATGGGAGGAGGTCGAGCCAGCCTCGATTCAAGGTGGAGGAAGGGAGCATCAGTTGGAGACAGAGAAGGTTCTGGGCGGCTGCGCTATGATGGCCAAGTGGCTGCCGGTGAGGAACAAGCTATGATACAAGAACCCGGAGGTTGCAAAGGGCGACGCAATACCGTGGTGGTAGAGGATAAGGATTGTGAGATGGATCTCAGGGCACAGGGTTGGAGGGGATCGTAGTGCAGCTAGATGCGGTGCTGGAGGGAGGAGAGGCACTCCTGGCGGTGGGGATCGAGGCACTAGGTGCTAGCGTCAGGATGGAGGTCAAGTTCAGAAGATATGTGGTAGGTGGGATCGACTCTCGCATGCGTGTTATGCGTGGATGAGTGATTGTGTGCGTGTCGTGTTGACCAGGTTAGGTGTGGTGTTATCGGTATAGGCATAATTCGTGGTGTGGCATGGTGTGTTGTGTGATTTACGGATGGGGTGAGTCAGCATCGAGTGTGTGCATTGTGTTTGTGTGCGTGAGTGTTGGTCAGTGTGTGTTGTGGTAGGTGTACGTGCGTTGAGTTGTGTAGTGTGTGTACTGTGGCGAGGTGGTGCGGGCGTGGGGGTGGCGGCTGGGGTGTGTGTGTGTTGCTAGGGTTAGGGTGTGGTGGTGTTGGGTTCAGAGGGGTAGTAGGTGGCTTGGCCGGCTGGTCCTTTGGGCCTGGCTAGCTAGGCTGCCTCCCCCAGGTTTTTATAGATATTTCTATTTTCATGCCCTTTCTTTGTTAGCTGTACTCAGATTTGCCTAGCCTCTAGACTTTTCCTCTCTTTTTCCCAAGCTCTTGTGTCAAACCCTCACAACCGCACGAACGAAGGGTTACTGTCGGGTCAAAGCCTCGACTGTTACATGCTGATGGGTGGGGCTGCATAGAGCAGGGTCGTCCCTTGACTATTATGCTGACGGGTGGGGCCGCGTAGGGTAGTGTACTATAGTTACACCTCTGTCCCGCGACCCGCTTTATGAAGGGACTATTATGCGCTGACTGGTGGGTTGCTTTATAAATGGATGGTTATGTCGCTGCAGCCAATGACATGTGGGGCTGGTGGATGGGTAAGAAAGTTCAGTTTTCTAACACTCGTTTGGGCCTCTGTTCTTCGCCGGTTCCCAGCCGATGTAGTCCTCCTTCGGAGAAACTTCCTGAACCAATATTGTAGACCAAAGTCCCCTCTCCATCTTTGGTTTTTACAACATCGAGAAATATGCAGCTGTTTGCTCGCCATCTTCCTCCGAAGTTCAGCAGAGCTAGCAGTTTTCACGAATCAGATCAGTTTCGTTAGGTCAATCCTCTGGTAGGTTTTCTATAAAGGCCCTTATAGAATTTTCAAACCTCAGCCATGGTACATGGCTCGCACACATCTCATCTCCCGGCTCGCCCGCGCACAGGTGGCTCCGTAGAACGGTTCGACCCACTTGACAGTGACATGGGGTGGGTTTGCCGAGAATACAAAAGTTCTAGTCATTTTCGAATTCGAAATAAAAATCCAAAAAATGAATTCAATTCAAATTTAATTACTCTATTGAAATAATTCAAATTTGGAAAACCTTATAATAATAAATATGAATGCTTTTCAAATATGAATTCAAACATATTCTCAAATTTTACCAGAATCAACTCTATCTAGTCAAACCTTTTACCTTTGACCCTATTTTAAATTGTTTTGAATTTAATAATTGTTTTAAATTAATAATTCCAAATATTATAAATAATATATATTTTTGAATCAGAAAAATTCTAGGAATTCAAATATGCCATCCAAAATAATTTTTGAGCAATTTAAAATTTCGAAATTATTTAAATGCCAATAAATGCCTTATTCTTAATAAATTCATAACTTTAATTCCACAATTCCAAATTCGACAAATGATATGTCTAAATCGATCAGCGCGATAAGCCCGTTCTAACTATGCATTCCATGAAATAAATTGAAGCATGCAACATATAAATATTAATGGGGCTGCAAGGTTTATAAGAGCAAAATATGTCTAAACAAGTAATTAAATACTTTATTGTTTTTTTGGAAATGGGCGAAATACTTTATTCTTCTACCCCATATCTCAACCATGCCATTCTATATTATACCATGTAAATTGTGCACCATTCCGTCATCGCATACCTTGTTTTCTTATCGCATATATTCACATGATTACACACTTTATTTATTATGGCCCTTTGTGTGTTTGACTTTTATTCCGGACTGACGCCTAGCAATGGAACTATCAGGAGAATCAAGAGTATTACCTAGATCCCGGTTACCCTACTGCTGATCCGACTGGCAAGTACTTCCCCATGCTTGCATACATATAGTACCTATGCTTCTATCTTATTCTTGCATCATTGAGTCGCGATTGCATTAAAATTTGAATCCCAAGTACTACATAGCCTTTACTTTTAAACCCCACCAAAACTTATTCCTCAATCCTATGAGCCATTACTACAGGAGTTGTTTGAGCCATGCGAGTAGTAGAATTGCATGTGTAGGGTTTGTGAGAGTCTTTGGATAATGAGGTACCTAAATAACTTAAACTGTGTAGTTGGGATAACTAAATAAATAGGCACCGGTGGGCAATAGCTATTATTTGGTTCTGCCACATTCACTTGTGTCACGTAGGACCTGAGTACTTGATACCTGTTCCTTGACTATTCGCACTATCAATATGTGGGAGACTATGGATCCCCCTTCACCTGAGCTTGATTCGCACTTTATTTCTTGGGGCCACAAACTAGTTTGGGGATTTATTACCATCATGTACTTATACCATGCTTTACTGCTTTATTTACGATTGTGCGTGGAGCGCCTGTACTATTTAGGACTTGTGACACATTTCCGCGGTATCGACAAGCCCAGTCACACTTTCAGGTTCCCAGTCGTTTATAGCTGTCTATACAAACCATGGGTCCATCTCGAAACTGGCCAAGTTCATTGCCAGTAGCTTAGTAGGGTGGCCCCCAGAAATAATTTATGAATCATGTGAATGCATTGTCATGAGTCCTCGTTGCTCTTTATTTGGTTTTTCCCGAGGTTCATCATGCGTGTGTTGCTATTTGTGTACCCCTGTAGGGTAAATCTTTTTGAAAGCCGTGTCCATGGTTATGGACGACTTGGAGCCTAGTTTCTCGATCATAGATAACTATAACTAAAGTACCGCCTCTAATTTGACTTAGACATGACTAGTAAATAGTGCAACACTCATGGAATGATTAATAAAATTGCCAACGGATGGGGTGTTCTGCCGCTTTCTCGTCGATAAGCGAGAAGGAGGGCGAGCAATGTTTATTTATGTTACTTATATAACCATTGTTAATGATTAATGAGCGCCCGTCCATATCTATTTAGATATTATCTTTCGCTGCAATTGCGTCACCCCCAGGTTATTCCCTTTAGATGCATTAAGACTTGCTAAGTACCCCTAGGATCTCAGACGATAAATATTTGATTCAGATGGACATGTTTACTCACAAGAAGGTTACTGGGACGAGGAGACTGATGACGGTGATCATCAGGTGCAGAGATTCCGAGGATGGAGATCCGTGAGATATGTGGGCAGGATGTGCTTATTTTAGAGGCATCTTATGCCAATTTGCTTCCTGTCCATACTTGGATCTTGTTTTCCACTTTCACTTGATACTCTGATGTGTAATGTATGAGGATGTATCCTAAACTATTATCTCTATCTAGGATATTTGGATCTTGCTGTATGGCATTGAATATTTATATTTCTATTGTTTTAGATGGTGTAGCTCTGATATACTATTGTATGTCGCTAACATACATACTCATTTTTGTATATTTTTTATCACTTTACATGTCGACTATGCCGCTCGCAACCTGGGGCTATGATCATAAAAGTGGGTTGCTGTAGTACCCTGGTAAAACCACTACTAGAAAATCATTGTATTTTTTTTGTTTTGTGCATCATCATGACTGTATGCTCATGTCATCATGCCAAATTGCAATTGAGCATCTTCATGTCTGCATGCATATGTTTGTCTAAAACTTTTTTCTAAAACCTTATCTTTGTTTCCTAAATACCCCCCGCTTTATTTGAAATCAAAACCCTGGGCTTTTACGGATAGTTTATTTATCCAAAACAATTTACAAAATCATTTTAAAATAAATAAATAAAACGAAACTATTATCTGGGAAGGCAGTCCAGCCGGTTAGGCCCGAGGCCCTACCAGCCAAACCACCTACTACCTGGCTCAAAAGAAACCCTAAAACTAAACCCTAATCGCCACCTACCCTAGTTGCCGCCACACGCTAACCCCGTGGTACATGCCACCCCTGACCGCTATCGCGCGTCGCACCGCCCGAACCAAACCCACTCGAACCAACCCACCACCCTGACCTCACACGCACTCGACTCCCCCGCATGCGACCCAGCAAGCCACACTGCGTGCGGCACAATGGACATGGCACACATGCCCCTGCCCCTCCTCGGATCCTCTGCTCGCACACAGACGCCTAGGAAACCGCCCCATCCCGCATGCTTCCCACGATCCCCTGGTCGTTTTGCAAAAATCAACCTGCCGCTAGTTTAGAGAAATAGATCGGGTCCCTCCACCTTCTTCATCTCTTCTTGAGCCCAAGAGCTCGTGAGCTTGCTCGTGTCCCACCCCGCCTCCTCTACTCCATCTCCCCGGCAAGCACCCGCTGCCACCGCATGCCTCTCTCACGTCCATACCGCATGCGCACTGCCGCCTGAGCCCCGCTTGCCTCCCCCTTGCAAGCACCGCCGCGGCCGCCCCTCTTCAACGCGCCTGCACGGCCGACGCTCCCCTCGAGCGTCCCTAGACGCTATCGCCGTCTCCTCTCTGACCATCGCCCCGAGCCTGCCTCCTGCTCGAGTTCCCCGAAAAGAACGTCGTCGCCGCCCCGAGCCCTCCTCTCGTCGCTAATATCGGCCACCACCACCTCCCCTGGTGCTCCTCCTGCTCCCCATCGGCGTGCGCCTCATCATCCACGACGCTAGTGACCCAAGCCTGCGTGTGCTTCCTACTATTGCTCGCCGTGGCCGCGTATCGACTTTGGTAGTGAGCTCTGCCTGGGCCACGTGCATCCCTGATAGCCGCCGTCCTTCGAGCACGCTAGCAGCCGAGCCCTATTATTACGCGCTTAAGGAGCTCGTGTCCCTTCCTCCATCTACAAGTGCAACCACACTAGCCTTGCCTCCATGCCTGCGTCGGCATATGTATCCTCCCCCATCTCGTCTCATCTTGTCTCGTGTGACCCGGCAGTGCCCTCTTTTGCTCCTGTTGTGCTTGTGTCCCCTTGTTGAACTATTGGAGTATTGTGTGGTGACATTGTGGAGATGTTACTGTCAAAGACCAAGAAGATCCCTATTCCGTGGAACGTCAAGATCTTTCGAAGATGAATCAACAAAAGTTCGGTGTGACAAGATCTTCTCATTGACAAGGTCGCCAGCACCGAGCAAAGTTCGCCATCGACAATTGAAGCCGACAACCTCCAAGATCTTTTTCCTGTAATTTGAAGACCCTAATCCCGGACCCGAAGACTGCACCCGGCGTTTTTATTCCTCTTGGATCCAAAGACCCAAACCTCGT